>OX411805.1:29782788-30465288 GCA_948253155.1 Leucoma salicis | reverse complement strand
TATTTTTTCTCAAATATCTTAAATGTACAGACTAGCTCTGTTACATATATTATAATAAGTAGGATATTTAATAAACTTAACTACATTTTGTAATATATAAGTTCCTAATAATGAAATTTCTGTCGGGCGTCACACAACATTATATTAATCACTCTAGCTCGAGACAAAGTGTAAACAAATAACCAACGTTCCTCAAACAGTTTAGATTCACTTATGATTTGATTACGAAAACGTGTATATAACAATAAAAAAACAAATAATAATTCAACGCGTGTTATTTGTTTTTTTATACAAAATAGGAGCTCGCGTCTTCTAGAATCTTCTAGAATATAGATATATTTATTTCTCAAGTCAAAGAAGTATAATTTGTAAATGTTGTTGTCTATTAGACAAGCGGTGATGCTAAGTTCGTTCCATTTAGGCGACAGCCTGTCATCCCGCGGGCTGCTGTACTCGGCGCAGTTCTGCTACCTGACGGGCGGCGCGGGCTTCTGTCGCCACCCGCTGGCGCCCCTGCCGCCCGCCGCGCCGAGCGGGACTTCGCCCCCGCGCCTGGCGCTGCTGCTGGCCGACCCGCGGGCCGACAGCCTGCAGCAGTTCGCCACTAACAAGGCGCTGTTCGCCACCGAGGTCTACGAGTACGCGCTTTCTTTGAGCCAAGACGATTTTGTTATTACAGAATTACAGGTAATAATTTACTTTATTGTGCTTATAGTCATTAACGCCTTAAGGTTGAGTCGTAGGTCATAAGTGGTACCCGTCTTTGCACTTGCAGCTCGTTTGCCATCGTTAGTAGTTAAATGTGTTATTTAACGTAAATAACGTAATTGTCAGGAATGTTGATGATAAATAGTTCTAATTGCTTAATAGCTACAAAATATAAAAGAACAGGCCGCGTGGGGCCAGCTTTGGAATCGTCCCACCCCTTCACGCATGGGGGTCGTAAGGATTAACCGAAAGAGGGACCGGGGGAGTCGGCAGCAGCACTCGAGTATTAACAACATCCATTGCGATCGCTAACCCGCCTGCCAAGGGTAGCTATTACGACACTATATCCCAAAATGAGCACGAAACGTAAAACTGCCCCAGGCAGCTCCGTTGTTCCATGGCCTAACGGTAGCTGGCCCGGTGAAGGCGGAGCAGGGGGTGCATAAAATCTCAGGTCGCGGCAAGGCTACTACAAAAAAAGACCTCTGGCCCTGGTAACGCACAACGTTCGGACACTTAAAGGACCGACGAGAGAATCACCGAGCTGGAAGAGGAATTGAGCAGGATCCGCTGGGACATTATAGGGTTGTTAGTCCGAAAAGAGGGTGAGGGCACGAAGATCCTCCAGTCCAGCAACTCTTCCACCGGGAGGGCGACTACCAGTCCCAAGGGGGTGTCGAGTTTATCGTTCGCAGGTCACTCGTAGGCAACGTGGAGAGGATGAAAAGTGTGTCGAGTGGGGTAGCCTACATTATTATACTCAGAATAACCAAACGGTATTCGTTGAAAGTCATACTTGATTAAATAACTTAATTAAAATGATGATGAAAGACGATGAGCTAAAAGTGGGGCACTATGGATTTGGGCAGAGAAACCACAGGGGCCAGATGCTGGCTGATTTTCTGGAGCAGAAAGGCTTCTATATGATGAATTCCTTCTTCAAGTAGCACTCCCAGCGGAAATGGACCTGTGTCGGCCTGATCGAGGCCGGCAAATTTGTTAAGAAGAATATGGTGCTTTACCCACCTTCAAACCCAACGACTGTGCTAAGTTGGAGATAATTAAACAATGTTGCAAGATTGAAAGTAAACAGTTTATTCACACAATATAGTAGTATAAATTTACCTCCTGGAACAAGACACAAGACGTATAACTACCGCTATTCCCTAATGCTAACACTATCAAACAAGATAACGAGACATACCTCTCGATGCGGAATAGAACCGCCTATACTCCTCCCTCACTAGGTCTAGACGTGCATCACTACTTCTTCCACTGCTAACTACTGCATCGACTCCCGGCACTCTCACGCGTCATGAGCGTCGGGTTCAATCTTAGGTCTCCGTCGATCTGGTTGGTGTTGGGCGTCAACAAGCCAACGAGCTAAAGGAAAAAGGGCCGCTCCCATCTAAACTCACCACTTAGGAGTATAATTTACCACCACCGAAGGAATGTAACATCGTTCCAGTGGCCCGCCAATAAAGGCGGAGAGACGGTACATGGCGGGTTTATTTAGTGGGTGAAGGCCCCACACTACCCTGTTCGTTGCCCCGAAAGACGGGGTGTGCGGTTAGGAACATTTTTTCCCGCCTTAACAAAAAAAATGGATATACGCATGGACCAATCACAGCCTTTTGCTGGGGCCAAAGACTAACACAGACCATAGATTAGAAAATCGATATCTTTATTAATTAAAAGCATCAAATACGCCAACTGTCAGAATAACTTCCGCAAATGTATTATCAATTAAGACTTGAAAGTACGTCATCTATTGCAACGACATCTACATGCTTAGAGACCATAACACTGAGCGAAGCTTCATGTGTACGCAGACAGGTGAGGAGATATGCCGCAAAATTTGCAACATTACACCTGCATTAGCCTTGATGGTGGTTCAGTGAAAAACGAGATTGACTACATCTTGTCGGACAAACGACACATATTCAATGATGTGTCAGTGATCAGCAGGATTAAAACTGGGAATGATCACCGACTAGTCAGAGGCAACTTGAATATTAGTACGAAAGTCGAGAGGTCACGCTTGATGTGGTCTAAGCTCCGACCAACACCTGCGCAATACCAGAACCCCGAGAGCTTTCAGCTCGAACGAAGAAGAAAAGAAATAACAGCTCAGTCCGCAGCCGATCGGTTCTGTCAAAAAAAAATATCTCCAGGGCTGTGCTCCACGATATTCGCCGAATTAATATTCCCAGTATTAAATTCGGACGACTGTTCCAACATCGGTTTTGCTGACTTAGTGTTTTGTAACCTATGGAAACTTTGGCCGATTAATACCTTATTTATTTTCGCTTGAGAGGAAATGTAAATAAACTATAAAAAGGGTACTTTTGCATGTCGCTTTTATATTTGAAAATATAATTTACAAATAAGTGCGGAAGTAATTTTTGTCTGTGTGGTGACGGACTAGGAATACAAGTTTCACCACCCCATTCTTTCCCACGGGTGTCGTATGAGGCGACTAAGGGAAGTAAGCAATTATCAAACAGTGCATGACTGGTGGTAGGGCTGGGTACCAAGTGGGAGTACTCACTTGGTATCGGGCACGAGTGGGTTGGTACCACCATCTCCCGTGTGACCGGCCATGAAGCACATCGTTGCGTTCTGGCTGTAGCAGGAGATTGCTGTTTATATTTCATTTCATAGCTGTGAAATGAATTGGTGAGCAGCGGCTTGACATTACTCTCGGTATAGTCGAGTCCATGGGCAACGGTTACCATTTACCATCAGATGGACCGTGGCTCGTCTGCCAATACATGCAATAAAAAAAAATAGTAATACCCTAAATGACACTGTAAATTCATGCACATTTTATGCTTCGTTTATTATATTTTGCCTCGCGGTTTCCTGTTCGAGGGTCGTTTGACAAAGCGTTGCGCTCACAGACGTACAAGCTGGTGCTGGCGGCGCGTCTGGCCGACTGCGGCCGCTACGAGCGTGCCCTCGCGTACGCCGAAGTCGCCGCACGCGCCCTCACTCGCGCCCCCGCGCTCTACTCGCGTGCGCTTGTGGCGCACGTCGCCGCGCTCGCCGACAGGTACTGTACACACACGTACGAGCTCACTCGCGCCCCCGCGCTCTACTCGCGTGCGCTTGTGGCGCACGTCGCCGCGCTCGCCGACAGGTACTGTACACACACGTACGAGCTCACTCGCGCCCCCGCGCTCTACTCGCGTGCGCTTGTGGCGCACGTCGCCGCGCTCGCCGACAGGTACTGTACACACACGTACGAGCTCACTCGCGCCCCCGCGCTCTACTCGCGTGCGCTTGTGGCGCACGTCGCCGCGCTCGCCGACAGGTACTGTACACACACGTACGAGCTCACTCGCGCCCCCGCGCTCTACTCGCGTGCGCTTGTGGCGCACGTCGCCGCGCTCGCCGACAGGTACTGTACACACACGTACGAGCTCACTCGCGCCCCCGCGCTCTACTCGCGTGCGCTTGTGGCGCACGTCGCCGCGCTCGCCGACAGGTACTGTACACACACGTACGAGCTCACTCGCGCCCCCGCGCTCTACTCGCGTGCGCTTGTGGCGCACGTCGCCGCGCTCGCCGACAGGTACTGTACACACACGTACGAGCTCACTCGCGCCCCCGCGCTCTACTCGCGTGCGCTTGTGGCGCACGTCGCCGCGCTCGCCGACAGGTACTGTACACACACGTACGAGCTCACTCGCGCCCCCGCGCTCTACTCGCGTGCGCTTGTGGCGCACGTCGCCGCGCTCGCCGACAGGTACTGTACACACACGTACGAGCTCACTCGCGCCCCCGCGCTCTACTCGCGTGCGCTTGTGGCGCACGTCGCCGCGCTCGCCGACAGGTACTGTACACACACGTACGAGCTCACTCGCGCCCCCGCGCTCTACTCGCGTGCGCTTGTGTACAGCACATACCTACGTGCTCACTCGCTAGTTTTCCAAGAAGGAAGAATACCTTATTTTATTATTAGGGATTATCTTAATTATCTTACGTTTACTCGACAATACAACCGTAAACTGCACAAGAATATCCCATTCTCACCGTAAAAATTATTGCGAGTTAAATATAAGCTTGTAAGAAAAACCACCCTCTCGCTGCGTCAATCGTTAGCTAGGTGACGAAGCTTCGCTTGGTAGGTGGAGTTCATAATATTGTTAATTTCGTGTTATACTTACTGCAACTGTTAGTGAAGTAGAGCGAGCGGTGGTCAGTACAGTCCGTGTGCCCGGCAGGCTGCAGTACCACGACCCGGCGCTGCAGGTGGCCGCCGAGGAGCCGGACAGCGCCGACGCGTCGCCGCGCCACCAGCAGTGGCTGCACGACGTCAAGGGCGTCGCCGCCATGCACGTCGTACGTAGCGCCACACCTACTGCCACTTATTGAATATCGAACTATCTACAGATACAGATCTATTTACATTAAAACTTAATAATCTTCGTTGTAACTAAAGTTACTTTTATTGAGGTTTATATTTCTAGTTCAGTTTAATTATCGTACAATTGAACCGTGTTGTGCAGAAATGATCCAACCCATAAACTGGAAAATATTAATGTTTTAATGCCAAGCAATCGAAAATAATCTCTATTTTTATATCACGAAAACTCGTTTTATTCTGCAATCAAAACTACAATTTTGTTTTATACCAACCCACAACTACGAATAACACTGAAAAAATAAAGCAGAAGTGGTTCAAATCAGCATAACTTTTATGTGGATTAGCTCATTTCTGCACAACACGGTCCCATTGATACTTCAACAATTA
Organism: Leucoma salicis; assembly: GCA_948253155.1. NCBI lineage: Eukaryota > Metazoa > Arthropoda > Insecta > Lepidoptera > Erebidae > Leucoma > Leucoma salicis. Next base: position 30,459,821 of record OX411805.1, on the reverse strand, counting down.
ATTTAATAACATTATGGGCATGTGGGCCTCGTGGCGTAGTCGGTTGTATAACCGACTTCCGTGCACGAGGTCATGGGTTCGATTCCCACTCAGGACAATTATTTATGTAATGAACACAGATATTTGTACTGCGTTTGGGTGTTTTCTATTTAAAAAAAGTAATTTATGTATTATATCCGTAATCTGTTACCCATAGCACAAGCGTTAAGCTTAGTTTGGGACCAGAGGACGTTGTGTGAAATGTACGTGAATATTTATTTATGTAGTTTATTACTATCAATTTTAATAATATCATATTGTCTTAAAAGCAGAGTTAAGATAGAAAGAGCTGATAGCAGCTGCAACTTTGTCTAGTTTCAGCTATTTTAACTACACATTCTATCTAAAAGCATTACTAAATTAATTAATTTTTTATCACATTTTTAATTTGGTTTATTTTTGTAGAGGTGATAAATGTATGCACGGTGGCCATGTGGGGCCGGCTTTAGAATTGTCCCACCCTTCTCTACCCACGGGAGTCGTAAGAGCTGACTGAGGGAATACCGGGGGAGTGGGCAGCAGCACTCCCTCGAGTATTAACAACATCCACTGCGATCGCCAACCCGCCTGCCAAGCGTGGCGATCACGGCATTATCCCCCATGACGGGACCGCTCGTTGTGGCGTTCTCTTGGGGAGGCCTATGTCCAGCAGTGGACGTCAAAAGGCTGATGGATGGATGGATGGATGGATAAATGTATTGGGATCTTTCTGGATCTTCAGAAAGCATTCGATACTGTGTCAGTGCCTATACTGTTATCTAGATTAGAAAATGTTGGAATAAGAGTTGTCCCATTAAATTGGTTCACGTCTTACTTAAAAGCCCGACATCAGGCTGTTAGAATAGGAGATTATCAAAGTAAATACTGTCATATTTCATACGGCATCCCCCAAGGAAGTACACTGGGCCCTACCCTGTTTTCTGTCTATATTACTGCGTTAAAGAACTTGACTGTGCATATAGAAGACCTTAATACTCTAATGTTCGTTGATGACACTGTTACCTTTACACGGTAATTCTTGGCAAAGCGTTCAAAATAATGCCGAAAAGGGGCTAGCCAAAGTGATTGCTTGGCTTGAGGATAGTCTTCTTTCCATGAATGTTCATAAATTAATTCCCATTTTTAAGAGCTTGCGACCCGTAGTTGATATCAAACTTATCATGCAAATCATGGTAGTGCTTGTAAAAAATATTCGATAGAGGTTGAGAAGGCACAGCGGGCCTTATTTAAAGTTGCTAGATTTCTTCCTTATCGTTATCCTACTACAAATTTATATGTACTATGTGATGTTTTATCTGTTAGGAAATTATTTATATATCAATCTGTCCTAAGATATCACAAAAAAACGGTACCATTATTGCCAGTAAATTAAAAGCGTATCGATAAATGTCCTATACCAAGATTTTATAGTGCCTATGGTCCAAGATATTATGATTATTTATCGCCAAAAATATATAATATAGTAAATAAATATGAGAACATAAAATATAGTTATTCCATTAAAGAAATAGTGAAAGTTTGGCTCAATAAACTAAATTATGCCGATACTGTGAAACTTCTACAAGACTTAACGCTAGTACACACAAACAGTTTCACAAACATCAGATATGCGCGTGCGCACACAGACACACACACACACACACACACACTAACACATACAAACACACTGTCCATATATATGGTATATTTCAATCGCTATATATATTTGTTACCTATATTTTCTTTTGCGATTATATTTGCCATAGGGTATTTTGTACTATGTCGCAATATGACCTAACTTTAATATGTACCGTGTGTGTTCTTCGGAAGATACCTGGTCCTTGTAATGCAGTTATAATTTAAAATCTAGCACAGGGATCACCGCCTTCATGATAAATTATGTAAATCTTTTATAGAAAATACATTATTATTATTATTAAATCTTTTAGTAGTAATTGCATTTTATTCGACTGGGAAGATGGCTATAATGATGTGTGTGTATGTGTCAGGCGGACGCCTCGAGCCAGCTGTCGGCGCACAGCACGCCGCAGCACAACTCGACACAGCACAGCGCCGCACAGTTCAGCCCCACACAGCACAGCTCCGCACAGCTCAGCTCCGCACAGCACAGCTCCGCACAGCCGCCGCTGGCCGCCTGGGACACGCAACAGGTACGTGCACGTGCCACACTGTACGAGGCGAGAATTGCCGCAATTACTCTAATATGTGAGACGTGCTTTGAATGCCGCGAGTTGCCTTCGCCTTTAGTCCGCTTACTTAGAAGAACATCGAATTGGTTGAGAATTCATCAGAATGTTTATAAACTACTAGATATGCTATGATATTTAAAAAATCATGATATGGACTACCATGTAGGATAATGTAAACTCTAGACTGAAATCTTACGCCAGACCAGAGATCAGTGTAAACCATTTACCTCATAGTCTCGGAGCTCATAATAAGACATATGACACTAAGTACCCACAATAAGTAAAACCAGAAGAAAAAAGTTGATAAAAATAAATTATACCTTCCCAGGCACAACAATACCAACAGATTCAACAACCCGTACCAATGTATGGCGAGATCCCAGAAGACAAGCCCGACTGTCCTCCACAGTACTACGCGCCCCCCCAGCTCCCGTCTCCATCACAAGGCACGGAGCAGCAGCAGTACGCTCAGTACGACGACTGGCCTCGCCCTGAAGAGCATCACCAACAGTACGCAGACCCCTACTGGCAGACTGATCAATCTTATTATGGAGAGGTGAGTGCGATTTAATTAGTAATTAACATGTGATGTGTAACCACAGACGCATACTCAAGATTACTGAAAACATTGAAAGTTTTTAGTTTCATAGCAGAGACTTGCAACTAAGAGTGGTTCTTACCACCCACTAAAACCATATCGGTGGTACTTTAGTACTGGTAGGTAATTCTACTATTGCGTTTCCGAACCACATATGACCCTGAATGTTGTAAATTATTCGAAATGGGATAGTATAAAATCAAGTAAACGCGATAGGTTCCGTGAAAGTAGTTTTATTTCGTAATATTTATGTTATACCATCTATCCTATGCCCATAACCTTTGTGGGGAGCTCCTAACTTATGACTCTAGATTTGAGCACTTTAAACTCCTTTCATTGGAAAGAAGGCGAAATATCGCAGATATAGTATATCTGCACAAGCTAATAAATGGCAAATTAGACAATCTCTGTATACTAGGGAAACTTAATCTAGCAGTTCCGCGTTCGTGCAGCCGTATTCATAACAGACCTTTAACTTCCCTCTTGTCGCACGAACTTCAGTCAGCACTCACCGTTGTACGGTATGTGTTCTGCCTATAATAACATTTGTCATAGTATAGATGTGTTTGGCACGTTAGTTTCCTTTTTTAAATCTTTCTTGTTTAATAATAAGATCACCTGACCATACATTCTTAAAATTATATTCAGTTTAATTTTGAATAATTGTACTGTACAAAATTTTTGTTCTCTATGTAGAATGTTGTGTTGTACCTCTGGAGGTGAACACAGCATTCTACACCTTCTGGAAGGTCATACACTATTATAAATTTATACCTACTAGTCATTAAGTGAATGTCTGCAGTGTAGTGGCTAGTTTTGTGAACCTTTCAATAAAAAAAAAGCTTATAGACGACATGATATAGCAATGTCAGGTGTTATAATAGTTATTTTGACAAATGGACATTCTTAGTTTTAACAAATATTACTACATTATCCCTGTATTTCACAAAAATACAAGTAATGGACATAAAATAAGTGGTAACTGTTCACGGATCATGTGTGAGTGGTAACTGTTCATGGATCAGGTGTAAGACACAGTACCTAGGCGACCGACTTGGCTCGATGTTTAATTGTGGTTTTACAAGATATAACTACCTATGTAGATCAATTTACTACGGAATCCGGCTACTTGGGGCGACTGCAATCGCCACTTTGTTGTTGCGGATGCACTTGCTTCAGGCGCTCGTGTTAATTATTAGATTTTAAATAACAACTAGCCTTTGCTTGCGGCTCCGCCGCAACCAAAAGCTAGTTTTTAGATTGTATCTCAGGTTCTCTATATCGAGAACCTGAGATACAACCTAACGGGATAAAATGTATACCAGTTTTTAAGTCTAATTGAGATCTATCAAATAAAAAAAGTTGCATCAAAATTCGTCCAGTAGTTTTTGTGTGATGCTCGAACAAATAGGCCAGTGCCGAAGCCTTTGAAAATGGTAAAAAGTGAAAAAAAATAATAGTAGGATGAAACCCATTGGAAAATATAGAATTTCAAACTTTCATGGTCACTTATAATTCTAAACGTTTTTACGGGATTTATACCATGTAAATTGGAAAAGTAAGAAAATATAACAAAAATAAAAGGAAAAACAAATTCCGGGCGATTTGAGGTCGGGAAGGGGGTGGGGGTGAGCTTTTAAGGGTAAAAATCGGTTTATCATGATTTCCGGCAAAACTAAGAGTTCTATCGAAAAAAGTTAAATGGCAAAATTGTAGGCAATAAAAAGATCTACAACTTTTGTATTAACACTTTTTTCACATAACCTCAAAATGTATGTGAAAAATCTAAAAAACCAACTTTTTGGTTTTTTACTTTTAACTTCCACAAAAAATAATATTTTTTCGCGAAATTTGGTGAAAACTTACCTTTTTATATCGCAAACACATTGTAATGTTTTTTGATCCAAAATATATTTTTTTCTCTTATTTTGATGAAATATCGAAAAATCACCCTAATTTTCAATCAGAAATTCTCACGTCAAAATATCTGCTTTTTGAAAAAAATCGGTGTGCTTTTTATACGTTGAAATCTCTACTTTTAGATGGTTCAAAAAAATATACATTACTATGGAAACTTTTCTCAGAAAATGCAAAAAAGCGAAATAACTTTTTGTTAATCCTTATGTAAAATATTAAGCTATATTTATTAAAATTTACACTTTAATTACTTATTTTCTGAGAACATTTACTCAAAAGAGTAGTCTTTTTTGAGTAAATGTTCTCAGAAAATGCAAAAATAAACATATTTTGACAAAATTCCCTTCAAATCCTATCTTTAATACTTAGAAAATTAACTATTTTCACGTTTTTTGCAATATATGTTTCATGGACTTGATTTTTTTTAATTTATCAATGTAACATGGAAACTTAATTTTTTTAGTAATTAAAGTGTAAATTTTAATAAATAGCTTAATATTTTACATAAGGATTAACAAAAAGTTATTTCGCTTTTTTGCATTTTCTGAGAAAATTTTCCATAGTAATGTATATTTTTTTTGTACCATCAAAAAGTAGAGATTTCAACGTATAAAAAGCACACCAATTTTTTTCAAAAAGCAGATATTTTGACGTGAGAATTTTTGATTGAAAATTAGGGTGATTTTTCGATATTTAATCAAAAAAGAGGAAAAATTAATATTTTGCATAAAAAAATACAATGTGTTTGAGATATAAAAAGGTAAGTTTTCACAAAATTTCGCGAAAAAATATAATTTTTTGTGGAAGTTAAAAGTAAAAAGCCAAAAAGTCAGCTTTTTAGATTTTTCACATAAATTTTGAGGTTATGTGAAAAAAGTGCTAATACAAAAGTTGTAGATCTTTTTATTGACTACAATTTTGCCATTTAACATTTTTCGATAGAACTCTTAGTTTTGCCAGAAATCGTGATAAGCCGATTTTTACCCTTAAAAGCTCACCCCCACCCCCTTCCCGACGTCAAATCGCCCGTAAATTATTCTTCCTTTTATTTTTGTTATATTTTCTTACTTTTCCAATGGGTTTCATCCTACTATTATTTTTTTTTTGGTTTCGAAAATTATCGGCACTGGTCACAAAAATTCTAAAAAAATTGTTTTGTGTTTAGACACGACTATGTAGCCTATTACAGTCATTTTTTCTCAAATATCTTATATGTACAGACACAGCTCTGTTACAGCTTTATAATAGTGTAGACAACAAGTAACAGATTCATATACGAGGAGGGATCAAAAAGTAGTGAGAACGACATACTCTTTGGTAAGAAAAAAAAAATACTGGCAGGCATAGCTCAGATACATATTTGTAATATTAATAAAGAAAAAAATCTTCGAGTTTCTTTTGTTTTTTTCTGAATGTAGTCATTTGTTTGCTTCGTGTCGGAACGTGTTCTCGAAAATGGAGAAAGATGAAGCGCGAGCCGTTATTAAATACCTCTGTTTAAAAAAGTTAACGACGCAAGAGATTCATTGCGATTTGGAGGCAACATTAGGAGAGTCTGCTCCGCCGTATTCCACTGTTGCAAGCTGGGCTTCTCAATTTCGGGTAGGGAGAACGAGCACAGAAGACGAACATCGTTGCGGCCGTCCATCGACGTCAGTCACCCAAGAAAATGTTGCGAAAGTCGAGAAAATTGTATTGAGCGATCGAAGAGTTACCATCCGCGATACTTAATTCAAGAAACGGGCATTTCATATGGAAGTATTCAATCCATATTGAAACAATCTTTGAATATGAAAAATGTCTCCGCAAGATGGGTGCCGAGAATGTTAACCGACAGTCAGAAACAAAATCGACTTGACATTTCGAAGATATTGTTGGACAAGTTTCAAGATTTTGAAAACTTTTTGTCTCGTTTCGTAACAATGGACGAAACATGGGTCCATCATTTTGATCCCGAGACATAACAGCAATCTTCGCAATGGAAACGGCCATCATCACCGACCCCGAAGAAGTTTCGTGCCGTGGCTGGCAAGGTTATGGCCTCAATATTTTGGGACTCAGAAGGGATATTGTTGATTGATTACCTGGAGCGTGGAACCACTATTACAGGCCAATATTATGCAGCTTTAGTTCCCAAGTTGAGGAATGCCATCAAAGAGAAAAGGATAAGGAAACTTCGAAGGGGCGTGCTGTTTCATCGCGACACGCACCCGTTCACATATCGGCAGTTGCGATGGTTGCCATTCAGCAAGCTGGCTTTGAATTGGTTGACCACTCCCCTTATTCACCAGATCTGGCGCCTAGCGATTTTTACCTGTTCCCCAAATTGTAAGGAGAAACAGGTACGAAGACGATAACGAGGTGATGGATGCTGTGGAGAGCTTTTTGCAGGACCAAGATAAAACTTTTTTTTTTAAAGGGATTGTAGTCTTGGAAAGGCGCTGGACTCGGTGTGTAGCGAGACTCGGGAACTATGTAGAAAAATAAATTATTAAGTTATCAATAGTCATTATATTCTATCTCATTCTCACTACTTTTTGATCCCTCCTCGTATAATGTCATATCAAGTCACGTTTTACGTCACCTGTTCATACACCATATACCTACCTAGTCTTGACATAAATATTGTTACAAAGAAAATATATTTTTTCTACTGCATAAAACAGTAGTATGAGTTAGGTTATACATTAATATAATAGCATTATAAACATATGCAGCTCATTCAAAATTATCACCACTGGCCTTAATACAATCCGTTAAACATTGAGGCCAGTTTTCATTTGAAACACGCACTTTCTCCGTCAAAAAATTCTTCACTGTCAATCTTAAGGATTAGTTTATTGACTCCAAATTATCGTGGCGTATATAGCACGCCATACTCTCTTAAAACTGACCGTAAATCATAATCCATCAATAAGATCGGGACTAGACGACGGTCATTCTTCAGCTCTGATTGACTCAGAATCTTTCGTTTTCCACCACGCTTCTGAGCATCGAGCTTTATGACCCAGTGCTGAGCCTTGCTGAAAGTACCTTTATTGGTTTTGGAACATGGTGTTGTTAAGGCTTAACTACCTTCACAAGAATCGTATCCTGATACACCTGTGCAGATGTTTTGACACCATTTTCACAAAAATATGGCTCAGTCTCTGCTTAATAGCTAGCTAACACCCCACTAAATCATCACTGAAGTCGGATAATGACTACGTTGTAATTGAGCAGCTTCTATAGAGCTTTGAGCATAAACTTGGTCATTTTGCTTGTTAAAATGTTGGTCGGATTAAAAAATTTCTCGTCAGTAAATAAGATTTTTTCATTACTCATACGCTGAAAGTAGGTTTGAAGTTGCCTGAGGAGCGGGTTGAAAGTAATACTTTTCAGCCCTAGGGAGAATCGTTTTCAACAGACAGCTGTCAAATTATTTAAAAAAAAAACTAGTTCTATTTTCACATTTCTATTGAACCTTATTCTAACTTCTACAGCCACACAATCACAGTGCGATGTTTAATTGAAATAACAAAGTTAAGTATTAAATAAAGATTTTTTTTAACGACCACCTATTATAATTTACTTCTATTATAATTTACTTACTTTAAAATATTTCCATAAAATAATATAGATTTGGGTAAAATATTTTACCATTTTATCAATGTTGAAAATGAAAAATAATGGCAGTTATGCTGGCCGGCTACAAAAAAAATTGTAATCTAAATTAAAATTCACTCATTTTTGCATGTTTTTATTTTTACTTTCCTTATATTCGTAATGAAAAGCACAGTGTTTACCTCGGGTTAAAGGTTTTAAAGACTTATTTAATCCCTCGAACTATAAGCGCCGTCGCTGCACTCGGGCGCCAAACCCCGTCTCGGGACTAAATAAGTTACTTTCACCCCTAGGGTAACAATGTACTAGTTGTGACCCTGTCCCTGTGCGTTCCGCTTAAGTTATTTTGATTTTACCACCATATTATTTTTTTAATTAACGGTTATATGATGACCGGTGCGTTTTTAATAAGTTGAAAGTATGATTTCTTTTAAAATACGTGACATGGTTCTGGGTACTTATCGATTTCCCGAGAATAAATGTTTTACTCTCGGATAGGATTTCTTTGAATGCTTTCCTTGACTGCTTTGATCGCATTTTAATACATTATACTACGTGGACCGCCGGATCTCGTTCTATCACAAACAGAGGACGTTTCATTGTACCTATCATTAGCCCGCTACACAAACATTTGACTAATATCAAGCGGATGGAGAGTTTAAAAAAATGGATCACATATACCACAAAAGCAATTCAGTTATCACCCCACTCCATTTTAATGTCACAAGAATATTTAACACAGATTATGCGAAAATCAGAAAGCAATCGATATTCATTTAAGAATAAGGGTTTCCAAAATTCAAATGGAATATTATTGTTTTTTTCTTGTAACAGTATTTATGGCCTGGGGGGTTAGACGGAATCTCATATCTCACAATCGACATCGTATTGTGATCACTGTGATTGGTTGAGAGGTCACCGTGATTGGCCAACGGATTATTGCGACATCACGCGTCGGTTTCTCTACCAATCACAAGTGAGACGATACGACGTCGATTGTGAGATATGAGATTCCGTCGAACCCCCCAGACTATATATTTGTAAAGTCACAGATACGAGTTACGACATGTTCTAAAATTCATCGGATGATATACCATTACGAATTACGATACGTTTTTATGTTGATAGCAAATTAACACAACAGATTAACATAAAAGTGCGAAAATGTCGAATCGAATAACAGTCACGAGCAGGCTTTTGATTTTATATTTTTGCATTTTGTATTAATTATATGGCTAAGCATATCAGATGCTTAAAAATTTATAAAAAAACAAAACATTAGGTACAGAATAGGAGGCAATCTGTGTCAATTACATACGATTTTAGAATTGAGATACATTACAAAAAAATAGTGCATGGAGTCTCCGCGCGAAAGAAGTGAAACTTCGTAATGTCGAAATTGGACGCTACTCGTTGCTAACGCTCGCGATGGCCTGTAACAGGTATACTACGCGCATGCGTTCGAGTGCCACGCATTCACTCTCGCTCTGTCTCTTTCTATTCCCCCTCCTCAGGAACGTTGACCGTTTAACGCAACAGTGCTTTCATACCCATTCTATGGTAGAGTTAAACGTTTAACGCAACCTTGTTGGAACTCGTATTAGAAGTTTCACTTTCATAGATGTATTTTATTTGTTTAGATTTTAGAAACATTCTCAAGATAATGGGTTGAACTGAAAACATACAGTTGACAGACCGAACACTGTCAAATGTATGTTTATGTAGTAGAATTATTTTATAGCGTGGCTCTGTTGACTTTTTTAAACAAATGGAAAATCAAAAACTGATGAAAGTTTACACCAGGCTCACAATTTTGTACAATTTAGTGGTCTTCTTTTAGCCTTGAACAAAAAACTATATTTGTACTTCGGTGTTGTATCTATATATATATATATATATATATATATATATATATATTGGTTTAGGGCAAGAGAGGAATGATGATGATTAGGATATTTTTTTGACTTTGGGCTTTGTTTATATGACAGAAACGTCCGTTTCGAGAACAGAATTTGCACCAAAATTTATTTACTAAACAGTAGTCAAAATATATTTGCATTTTATTCGTGAGCTCGCGGGGTTACGTCTGACCAAAAGTCCCAGGAACTCATATATTATTGTGCATGTGAATGGGTGGTATATTCCGCACGGCTCGTAACGTCGGATAGTTTCGAATCTCGCAGTGTTGTGTGGTAGTGTGCGGCAGTGTGCGAGTGGACTAACGCAGTTGTGTTGACGCTGCAGCTGCTGCACCACGCGCAGTCGCCGGGGCTGCGCCGCCGCCGCCCCGCGCCCCCGCCCGCCCCCCCGCGCGCCCCCCCGCGCCTGCTGGCCGACACGGTGGACAACTGGGCCCGCCGCCCGCCCCGCCCCGCCTACAAGCCGCTGGTCTTCGGCGGCACCTACCCCATCGACGAGCCCACCGCCATCTACGACGACCACGTGCACAGGCGGGAGCTCAGGAAGACTATAGAAAATAGCTTGGACAAGTTTGAAGCGATCCTGGCGCGACGTGGTGTTACGTCGGACATGCGCAGGCGCACCTTCAGCAAGCTCGCCGCGCGGACCTTCGACATCGACGAGCCGATGAGCGCCGGGGACCCGCCCACCGCGGCGATGCTTCAGGAGAAGGATGTTAAATACTATATGTCAGGACCCAAAACCTTTGACATCGATGAACCTGTCCCTATCATATAACTGTGTAGGTAGAGTATATTTCGTTATACGCACAGAAGAATAATTTCAAACTCGTTTGTACACCCGTATCGTCCATCTGTCGACTTATTATCTTCCCAACCGAAACGTCACCACAATTTGTGCTGATGGTTCCCGGCAACAGTGTCACCAATCCGAGTCACATTGTAAAAGCTTTTGTAATTATTATCAAATAACCTCTGTGATAATTATTGATCTGATTATAAAGTATTATTTTATGAAAATTATTAAATGTTGTTTGTGCTAAATTAATTTATTTACTATAATTTATCAATAAATAATAGACGCCATCTTCTATTTTTATACGATTAAAATGCGTGCAAATGTAAATTTATATAAACTTTGCATAAATATGGTCAGTACTCAATACATTCTTGTTAAACTTAATATTTCGCAGTATTTTTTATTTTTTTAGCGAATTATAATAAAAAATGTGTTGTATCTTTATTTGTCGTTGTCTATGTTTAATCTCTCACACGTGTAGAAAATTGTTATAGCAATTAAATGTTTACTGCAAATATGTAGTTTAATTGACTAAACTGAAGAACCATTACATTGATGTTTTTAACCTTGACCGTACGATGTGAGCACTAACAAAACGCTTATTGTAGGTATTTTCAAACTGATATATCGCGTATACCTGATCATCATCATCATTCTCTAGTAACCGTTCTTAATATATTGAGGTCGGCTTCCTAATGTAGCAAGCTACTATTTTAATATGTAGATTATCTGACCTTAATACCTTAACTGCCATATAATACTTGAACAAAAAGTGCGAAAAGATGAAATAGCATAAATTACAGTTTTGAGCGGGAGATGTCAAGAGCTTAACATAAACCTATAAAAAAATTACAGCATATTTATATCGTAACCTTATGTCAATCGCAGACATTGTATTATTGCACGCCTCATAAGCGAAGCGTTGAGGTGGGTTCTACTGCCGCTTTACACCGAACAACTGATTTTTAAAACTTAAAATGTCTCTATTTATCATATATTGCACTTGTAAAATAATATCTACACACACATATGAAGAACAAACACTATTTTTAACACTCATGAATATTTTTGATGCCATTTTTGTTATTTAAACTAGTTAAAAAACTGTTTGAAAAAAGTCTGGCTTGGACGTCCGTGAGTTGTAGGTTAATGTATGTTAACACGATAACGACCAAAATACTTTACTAATCGAGTCTTTTTTTCGTTTATGAATTATTATGATTAGGAATAGAGCCCTATTACTTTTCACGGTCTGATTCGATGTGGTTTAAACGTTATTAAATAAACAAAAAAATACTGAACCTTTACGCTCGACGCGACACTAAAACCAGCGCCTTTAGCGAGAACTACCTTTTTACGTACGCATAGCCACCGGTGGTTTTACTATCGTCAACAGAACGCCGTTCGCCCGGCCGGTACATGGTTTACCTACCTTTGCTTAACGAACTAATGATATTTGTCAAGTATAATAACTATTTTATCCATAACAATAATTAAAAACACTAAACACACGTAAATAATTACACATCAACGGCATCAATTTTTAGCGGCGCGGGGGCCCTATTTTTTGCGTGGCCTTGGTGTGCGCGTGGCGCGCGGCCCAGAACTGAGAGGTAGCCCAGACCAATATAGAAGTCCATCTATCAGCCTTTCAACGTCCACTGCTGGACATAGGCCTCCTCAAGAGAACGCCACAACGAGCGGTCCTGTGCCGACCGCATCCAACGGCTCCCCGCAGCTGACCAGATCGTCGGTCCATCTGGTGGGAGGCCGTCCTACGCTGTGCCGTCCGATACGTGCTCGCCACTCGTGAACCTTTCGTCCCCAACGGTTATCGGTTCGTCGAGCGATGTGGCCTGCCCATTGCCACTTCAGCATGGCAACCCGGCGGGCTATGTCGGTCACTCTCGTTCTCCTACGGATCTCCGTATTACGGATTCGATCACTTAGGGAAATACCAAGCATAGCCCGCTCCATGGCCCGCTGAGCTACTTTGAGCCTTGATATGAGGCCAGCATTCAGAGACCACGTCTCTGTTCCGTATGTCATCACTGGTAACACACACTGGTAGTAGACCTTCGTTTTCAGACACTACGGAATATTGGACGAGAAGATCTTCCTTAGCTTCCCGAACGCTGCCCAGCCGAGTTGGATTCGTCGATTGACCTCTTTCTCGAAGTTGTGCCTACCTAACTAGACTGCTTGTCCCAGGTAGACATAATGGTCGACAATTTCGAGTAGCGCACTCCCGACTAGGACCGGTGCTGAAATGACATGGACATTAGATATGACTTTCGTCTTGTCCATGTTCATTTTGAGACCCACTAGTCGCGAACCCTGCTGAGATCATCGAGCATGGTGCCAAGGTCCTCCAGCGATTCTGCCATGACTACGATGTCGTCGGCATATCGAAGATTAGTGATGTATTCGCCATTGATGTTGATGCCGAATCCGGTCCAGTCCAAGAGCTTGAAGACATCTTCCAATGCAGTGGTGAAGAGTTTCGGGGACATAACGTCTCCCTGTCTAACACCTCTCTGCAGTTGGATCGGTTTCGTACTCCTGTCCTGAACACGGACTGACATGGTGGCGTTTCTATACAAGCACTTCAGCACTTCGATGTACCGATTGTCAATTTGGCACTGCTGAAGGGACTGCAGCACCACCCAAGTTTCGATCGAATCGAAGGCTTTCTCATAGTCCACAAACGCCAGATACAGAGGCCGATTGTATTCCTCGGTTTTTTTCTATAATCTGGCGTAGCATGTGGATGTGGTCTATGGTAATATAACCTTTTCGGAAACCGGCTTGTTCGGGAGGCTGGAAGTCGTCAAGCCTGCGCGTGAGGCGATTTGTAATGACCCTCGAAAACAACTTATAGTCGTGGCTCAAGAGCGAGATGGGTCTATAGTTCTTCAAGAGGGTTATGTCACCTTTCTTGAAGAACAGCACCACCACGCTTCTGATCCACAACTCTGCAACGTCGCCCCCGAGAACGACGGAATTGAACAGCCTCTGAAGAGCTTTTAAGACCGGCTTTCCGCCAGCTCTCAGAAGCTCTGTGGTGATTCCATCGTCTCCCGGTGCCTTTCCGTTCTTTAGTTGTTTGAGAGCTATTCCGCAGTGGATCTTGCTCAATTCCTCTTTCAGCTCGGTGATTCTCTCGTCGGTCCGAAGTGTTCGAACGTTGTGGGTTACCAGGGCCAGAGGTCGTTGTTTTTGGTAGCCTTGCCGCGACCGGAGATTCTTCGCACCCCCTGCTCCGCCGTTACAGGGCCCGCTACCGTTATATCACGGATATTGCCGTAATCGCCACGCTTGGCAGGCGGGTTGGCGATCGCAGTGGATGTTATTAATACTCGAGGGAGTGCTGCTGCCCACTCCCCTGGTATTCTTTCAGTCGGCTCTTACGACTCCCATGGGTGGAGAGGGGTGGGACAATTCTAAAGCCGGCCACACACGGCCAATATAGAAGTACTTCTTAAAATTAGCGCTACATGGCGTATAAGACATGAAACCCACATTAGTACTTTTTGAAATTAGCGCTATCTATGTGATTTATTGAAAACTACTTAGTAAGACCATACATTATTAGTTACTTATCAAATAATCAATTTTATTGTGAAAAATGAAGATTATGAGGCGTGCACTTTTGGATTTTCCAAATTTTTCTATTCTACTAGTGTTTATATTACTTGGCTAGGGGGGCTGGTCGGAATAATATACCTACGCAAATTAATCCGATAGAAGATGTCGTAGGCGTCATCAAATGCAATGTAAAGCATGTGGTATAGAAATTGATCACTGCGTGTACAACCAGACGTTGGCTAATAGAAGAGCGTGTGAACCGATAATTTATAAGGTGCGGGTTCTAATTCCTCTAGCAGATGTTTTTTTGATGTCTATTTTTAAAGAATCCTTACTATTTTGATGTGAAACATCTAATGCGGAGGGAGTGTAAGACCGGCTATTAGGGTGGCGACGCTTTTATTTTACTTGTCCCGTTCAAACCTTGCAAGTTAAATTTGACACATTTTCCGGTTTCCGATTGAGCTGAAATTTTACACATGCGTGTAAAATGTATATCACGTGACAATGCAATATTATGATGACATGGAGCTGATCTGATGATGGAGCTGGAAGGTGGACATAGACGCTCTATAATGAAACGGCGCAACCCTATCGAGTTTGGACTCGTTTGATTCGTCTTGACGAGTACTTTGTGTTTAGATGGTATCCAGGGTCTGAAGAGAGAGCTAGAAGGTGGCCATAAGAACACCAATATAAAACCACATAACCCCATCGAGTTTGGGCTCGTACGATTCGTCTTGATGAGTACTTTGTCTCCAGATGGTATCCAGGGTCTGGTGATGAAGCGAGAAGGTGGTCACAGTAGCTCTATAATGAAACAACGCAACCCTATCGAGCTTGGACTCGTTTGATTTGTCTTGATGAGTTTTGTCCATGTGGTGACGGACTAAGAATACAAGTGTCACCACCCCATTCTTTCCCGTGGATGTCGTATGAGGCGACTTAGGGAAGTAAGCAATTATCATCTATTGCATGACTGGTAGTAGGGCTGGGTACCAAGTGGGAGTACTCATTTGGTATCGGGTCCGAGCGGGTTGGTACCACCATCTCCCGTGTGACCGGCCATGAAGCACATCGTTGCGTTTTGGCTGTAGCAGGAGATAGCCGTTTGTATTTCATTTCATATCTGTGAAATGAATTGGTGAGCAGCGGCTTGACAATACTCTGTATAGCCGAGTCCATGGGCGACGGTTACCATTTACCATCAGATGGACCATGGCTCGTCTGCCACTACATGCAATAATAAAAAAAAAAACTGTCTAGATAGTATCCAGGGATTGGTGATGGAGCTGGAAGGTGGTCCTGGGTATTTAGGGCTAGTTTGAGTTATCTACCATAGTCCTAGATGATATTCAGGGTCTGACGATGGAGCCGCATGGCCATGGGCACTATGCTATAAAACGTCGCAATCCCATCAACTTTGGAATCGTTTGATTCGTTTTGATAAATACTTCGGATAGATGATATCCAGGGCCTGATGATGATGATTTATGTCCATTTCCGTTACACATGTTATAATTTTATACAAGTATACATTGAAAAAGTTATGATCATTTTATTTCTACTCATTATTTGTACAAAATAATTTCGATGTTTTCACATCTAGTAGACGTCCCGCGACGTCTATTTTTTTTAATAGATATAAATTGCTTTTTTAACAAAGATAGAAATTAAATAATACTTACATATGAAATTGGCGTCATGTATGGAAGAAGCAAAACGATATTTTTTAAATTAAATTATTTAATTAATCATTCAAAGTATATACCATTGTTACCGTTGAAAACGTTGGAACTAAAAACTTACCGTGTTTTCTTTTACGGTAGCTTCCCCATACACATCGTTAATCCTTCGAGCTGTTTCTACGGTGCTGGTGCTACGGTGGAACCATAGATAAATAACTATACTTGGAATAGATACGCCACTTTGGATTCAGTTTTGGAGATTTTGTTCCGTGGTCACTAGATGGCACTATGTACAATGTATGAAGCACAGTGATACCGTCGCCGCTAGATGGCGCTTTAGTTAATATTTTTGTTTTTGAAATAGCGTGATCAATTAGTAATAAATTGATCACACAGTAACTGAGACCACACTTGATTAGGGATTTTGTAAAATGTTATTCAATTTTATAAAATTGTTACATTTTAAAGTATTTTTTGGAAATATTTAATGAAATAATGCGCCTCTATTGAGAAAAGCGCCATCTATATTCTTTTCTAGACACTAAACTGCTAAGTTAGTACTGTTCCTGCACCACCAGACGGCGCAAAATAGCACACTATTTTTTGGTGAGCCAATGTACGGCAGTTGCACCCCCCTGGGTGGAACTCCTATTCGTAAATAACCGGATATTTCAAATTTTCCATATTGTGAACAGAAGGATGTCAAAGAAAAATCAAATGGCGCGAAAACAAATGAATCGCTAAATTGGAAACACAAATATTTACACAAGCCTAAATTTGAAATAAATTTGAATTTGGAATTCCTAACCAAACGCCAGATATTTGAGATCAAAATTACCACTTGTCCATTTTGACAAAACGCCCACTTCATAATTATGTAAGGACCTTATATTAGGCTTTTTGTCCGTGTGGTGACGGACTAAGAATACAAGTGTCACCACCCCATTCTTTCCCACGGGTGTCGTATGAGGCGACTAAGGGAAGTAAGCAATTATCAACCATTGCGTTATTGGTGGTAAGGAGTTATGTTAAGTGGGATTACTTATTAATTGTTACCCGTACGGGTCGGTACCACCGTATCTCGTGTGACCGACCATGAAGCACTTAGGTGTTTTTAGAGGCATCGGTAGGGGTCATGGATTTGGCCGGAGAGAGATCGCAGAACCAAGGATGAAACTTCCTGACTCCGAGCTGCTATTGAGAATTTCTTGATGGAAAAAGGGCACCCTCCACTCTCTCTTCCCTCACCCTCATAGTCCGACGGCATTCCGACACGACCGGAGAGATTAGGCGCAGAACCAATGGTTTACGTGCTTTCCCTGGCACGGAAGTAAACTTCCTTTCTCCGAGCTGTTATTGAAAATTTCTAGACAAAAAAAGTTATATGGTTGTTTGAGACACTCTATTAGGTATAAGTAGATTAAAGTGCAGACTGTATTAATACAATTATAAAGCACGAACAAACGATAATATTTAAATTAAAGTAAGCGCTCGCCGCTGTTGATTCGTGAGAATCGTGTATGCGCGATGATGTCGCCTTCGTTCGGCCCTCCTCGCCCCGCTCCTCTCAGCATTCGGAGCGCTTCTTCGTCTCATAGATATGGTTGTCGGTAAAGTCGGTTTACGGACGATAATTTTGCGTGATAACGTCATATATGTTTTCTGAGAGTTTCACAAACAATGCATCGGTCGCCATACATTTTTCAGAACTTAAGACTTTCGTGCGTGCAGCCGGCGTTCATCGATTCATAAGACATTATCATGTCAAAAACTCAATATTTTTTTGCTGGCCCGACCCGGGATTTGAACCGGAGATATCATGATCATCCACTAATATTATAGTTGGACCACCAAGGCAGGTAGATGTTATATAATTATGCTTTACAATAGTCAATATTCTAAGCGGAAAAGTGGTAAGCTAAACACGGAAGCTGGACTTGATATCGAATATATCTGTAATCCGATATTTTCTACAATGTCGTTTGACACATTACTTTTTAGGTACGTCGCGTGTACTGCGATTGCATTAGTCTGTCCCACTGAACTGACGCATACAGTCCATAACTATTATTCAGATTATTAATATCTATTGACTAACATTAACCAGATTATCTCCTTATTCGTCTTCTAAAACTACACGGCACACAGAGGCTTGACTGTCAAGTGCAGTATCTACGAGTGGAGGATACCAGCTACCATCGCTCGCGTGCGTCAGCCACTGTTTTCAAACAAAAATGATATCACTGGCCGCTATTTCATCTAAATTAGTTTATCTATGAATAAAGTACTGGTCTTTCAGGTGTGTAGCTAGTAATGTTTGTGTTCGTGTGCAGGTAGCGGGCACGGGGGCGGAAGCGGGAGCGGAGGAGGTGCGGCCAAGTATAACGATGCCGGGCACGAACAAACCGCGCTCGCCCGCGTACGACTACGCCGACGACAGACCGCCCAGTGCTGATGTAAGTTCATTTTTGTATTGTTTTGACATGAGCACTGCCAAAGTGCCGACCTTAATATGGTTCGTAAGTAGGTACCGACAGAATATTGTTTCATTTCATTTTAATCAATATTGAAATAGTACATTGTTTAACCTAGGGATGAAAGCAACTCCAATAGTTCGAGGGACTAAATAAGTTTTTATCCCGAGGTAAACACTGTGCTTTTCATTACGAATACGAGGAAACTAAAAATAAAAATCATGAATTAGCTAAAGAAAAAATGGGAGACTTTAAAAATAATAATTTGGAATTGCCTTTTTCCCGCCGATTTTGTTTTTTTCTGTGGCCTGTCAGCTATTCAGCCATTATTTTTCATTTTAATCATTGAAAAAATATAAATCTTCGTTATTTTAAAGATATTTAGTTAACTATATTAAAATAAAGTCATATAAAAAACAAATTCTTTAATAAATACTAAACTGTATGAGTAATGAAAAAACAATATTCTGTGGGTACCTATTCGACCTCGACTTTCGTTTGGATGACGCCGAAAAGGCTGTTCGTAAACCCTTGCAATGGTCCTTGTTTCTTTAATTACTTAATGAAGAGGGTGTGATGTGTGATGAAGAGTCTTCTCAATTTGGAAAATAAATTGACCTACTACTATACACAGGCACAAGAATATATAATATATACTTACTAGCTCAACCGGCGAACTTCGTACCGCCTTTTTTTTTTCGTGAATATATAAGATTATTAAAGTACTAATATCGCTATTAAAAAACAGGGGTTGGCAGTAGAAAAGTGAAAATTAAGGGTTGTATGTATTTTTTAAGCCGAATCATAAAAAAAAAATTAAATAAAAAACTGACAAAATAAAATTTTGTGGTGGACACCTTTTATTAGTTTACCTCCTGTTCTCAGACCTACTTACACACAAAATTTCATAAGAATCGGTCAAGCCGTTTCGGAGGAGAATGGCGACAAACACTGTGAAACGAGAATTTTATATTGCGGCGATGGGGGCCGCCACCCATCACGCCTAGCCCAGTTTGGCGTGTCGAGGGGGGCAGAGTGTCGAGTAGGCACGTGGAATGTAAGAGGTGGTGTGGAAGATAAGTTACACGAGCTGGTAACCGTCATGTCGGACAGACAGCTTGATGTGCTCTGTGTAACAGAGACCAAGCGAAAGGGTAGCGACGCCTGTGATCTTCCTGGTGGCGGGTTAGCTCTGTGGTCTTGTGTACTGCAGAGCGATCGGGCCAGCATGGGAGTGGGGTTGTTGCTGTCCTCTCGCTTGGCCTCAGGTGTGAAAGACTACGGAATGTTCGATCCCAGACTTCTATGGGTCCGAATAAAACTAGGTGTCACCAGGGTCTTTATGGTCGCAGCTTATGCTCCCATAGGTTCTTCGGCGACATTGGATCTGAAGAAGTTCTGGGATAATGTTAGGGAAGTTCTGGATTTGGCAGAAGCTAGTGAACGCGTGATCGTATGCGGAGACTTGAATGGATGGGTTGGGACCAAGCGTCCAGACTTCGAGGGCGTGCTTGGTTCTTTTGGTGATAAGAGAGTGAACGATGCAGGTAGGCTCATTGCGGATGTATGTATGGAGAGAAACCTTATTGTGTCAAACACATTTTTTCAATATAAGGTCATCCATATGTATACATGGAGAAGGAATGACAGAGAAGTATGATAGATTTAATTCGGGTAGACAGTCGCCTCCGAAGTAAAATTTTGGATACAAGGGCCTACAGGGGTCCCACTGTCGACACGGACCACTAACTCGTTATTGCGAGATTTAGGGCCGGTTGCTTCAGCTATACTTGACGCACACGTAAACGTCAAAAATGAAGTTAACCATCGTCAAACCAAAAAAGCGTTGTTTCACAAAACTTAACACACTTAACGTACGTTAAATAATAACGATTACGGTAACAGATGTCCCGCCCACTGGTTAACATCACTTTCGGTGCGTCTAGCCATAGATATACTCGTAGTATACGAGCCCCGATGCAAAATAGTCCGTCTAGTATGGAAAGTAGTGCAAAGCGTAAAATATAGAAAGTAAATATTGGTAAAATAATTAAGAACGTTTGATAAAAAGTAAACCACAATTTGAGGAACATTTTAAAGTTTATTTTAACATAACTGAAATTCTTTCATGACTTTACATAACAAAAAATTTAAAAAAAAATCTAAAAAACATAACGCAAAAGTATTCGTCTACGCTTGTCACTCACGCAAAATAGTTCGTCTACCACTTAGTTGTGTCGCCTTTGCTCTCAATGACAGCTTTAATGCGAAGAAGCATGGTTGCAACAAACGCTGCACACTCCTCGGGCGTAATTGACTCCCAGACAGCCAAGAGTTTAGCCTTTAAGTCGCTCTTCGATCTTGATGGATTTTTACGGTGAATTTTTTTCATTTTCCACCATAGGGTTTTGATCGGCGACAAGCCTGGGCTGTTAGATGGCCATTCGATTGTAGGGAAGCTTTTCGCCAGTAGCCACGTCTTTGTTGTCCTTGCAGTATGGCAGGAAGCACCATCCTGTTGAAAAATGAAGGAATCTTGATGCTTAAGTGACGGAATAGAGGGCAGTAAATTCTCTTCCAAAAGGTTTTGATACCTTGCAGCATTGATAGAACCACCCACAAACTGCATACCACCAACACCTTGTGCAGACATGCCGCCCCATATCATAAGAGACGCCGGAAACTTCACTTTGCGTTTGAGACAATCAGTATGAAATGCCTCATTTTTGTTCCAAATCACTTTTTTCCTTTCATCGCCGACTGTCATTTCAAATTTGGACTCGTCACTCCAAATGATACTACGCCACTGATCGGAAGTCTAATTTAAATGATCACGAGCAAACTTCTACCTCTTTTTCTTTTGCACAGCAGTCAACAGTGGTTTCTCCTTAGCGGTGTAAAATCCGTAACCCATTCTTTTTAGGACTCTTTTGCAAGTATCAACTGAGACGTCTTTGTGAATCATGTCCTTCCATTGCACCGTGAGTTCTTCAGCTCGAGCACGACGATTATTTTTGATAATTTTCTTCAGGATTCTGTTTTCTACTGCACTTATGATGCGTGGTCGACCAGTTTTCTTCAAACAAGAAGTCGTTCTATTCTTTTTATAGTGCTGAATTATAGATTGGACTGTAGACCTGGGAAATATCAAGTCTTTAGATATTTGGTAACTTGATTTGCCAGCATCGACCCCACAAACTATTCGCTTTCAAAGCTCTTCACACACGGGTTTGCCACGACCCATTGTTATTTGAAAACTGTTGAAAACTAATGAAAAAAAACTGAAATTTTCAGAATTTATACTGTCTCACTTGACAAATGATACAGAATTACTTTTACAAATTTAAATTATGCAACATAATTGTACAAAGAAGGAATAATCTTATTTAAATCACCGATAGACGAACTCTTTTGCATCGATGAACAATTAGACGAACTATTTTGCTTATAACTTCTTCGAATTTAAAACAGGATATGTATAAATTTAAAAAGCTCAAATAGTTTATTGGTTCATAATTAAAAAATGGCATAAGTAACGCGACATGTGATAGTAGAACAGCCTAATATTTTATATAGATATACAAAAATAATGAAGTTAGAAAAACTCTCACAGAGAAAATTTCACACTAGACGAACTATTTTGCATCGGGGCTCGTATACTGTCAGCATATAAGTACTATATGGATACGTCTAACAAACAGTATATGTACCTACAACATTATGGAGACTCTTTTGTATTCGTCTTTATTCTACGAGAGTTGTTCATCTGGCGATAATACAAATAATGTAGAAAGAAAGAAAAAAGTCTTTAAAACAACCAAATTTTTTGGTATGAGCAGGAATTCATATATGTTGGAATGCATTCATTGCAAGTTATCGACGGTATCGTGAGACTATCGTGTACCTAATAAAGGAAGTAGCTCTATTGTTGACACGTCGTATCGAAGACGATATAAAATTTATTACAGAAAAGTAGAATTTCTCATAAGAATACTTTGATTTAACATTTATTTGTCTACAATATTTCAGAAACTTGGCTGTTTAAAACCTAGCCTACCTAAAGATCAGGTACTTGCTACTCTACAATGGTTTGCTACGTCTCTGCCTACCCCGCAAGGGAAATGGCGTGATAATAAGTTAGTTAGTTTAGAATTTTATATATTAGACTTACATCTTTAACACATATATATATATATATACTACTATAATGTACTCTGCTATAATGTACATGTGTTATGTATGTACAGAACGACCGCGACACTGACACTCCGAAGACTGCAGCGAGGAAGCAAGACTCCAAGTCCAAGGACGACGGTAAAGGCGACTCGAAGGGCAACAAGGGCGGCTGGCTGGGCGGGATACTCAACAAGCTGTCGCTGCGGCCGCCCAACCAGATGATTCTGCCCGACGACAAGAACCCTTCTGTGAGTGTACCGTCTGACACACGGGGCAAGCCGGCTAGTGATGTGCCCACTCTTATGTAGAGTTGTCGATAATATTGACGATGTTTATTATTTTTTATTAATTTATATTTAAAAGACTTTCCGTGATGAAAGTTGTTTAATTTGATGAGTTTTAATCTTAATATTTAGTAGGTATATCGTTTATCTGCGTTTATTTTAAATGTTTTTTTTAAATATTTCTTTACTATTTTCAATTTAGTATTGAGTTTGATTTCAGGTGTTTTAATAATTGTAATGAAAATTATAGGTTAATATTAGCCTTCGCCCGTGGTTCCGCCGCAGCCAAAAGCTAGTTTTTAGGCTATATCTCAGGTTCCTTATATAGTAGCGAGATAACATGTAGACCAGTTTTTAAGTCGTAATTAAAAGTTGCATCAAAATCCATTCAGTAGTTTTTGCGTGAGGCGCGGTCAAACAAACAGACAAAAATCTAAAAAAATGTGTTCAGACTCGCCTTTATAGCCTATTACAGTAATTTTTTTCTCAGTTATCTTAAATGTACAGACAGCTTTATAATACTTAGGATAAAATGAAACATAAATATTATGGTAATGTTAGAAAAACCTCCCAATAATATTACATTTGGTCTGTTTTGGTGTTTTCTATTTCTATCTATATATTTATTTATTTATTATATTTATAAAATTATGTATTTTTATTTAATAAATGTTTTCTTCATTTTTTTTATTTTATTGATGCAACCTTTTCGTAGATCTCATATTGCGTTATGTTTTACATAAAAAAAACTACCTATTAGGAAATTAATAGGTAATTTACTACCTAAAAAAAATCTCTCATTCAATAATCTGACGATTTCGATGTGACGCAAACTCGCGGTCATTAATATAATGTGCAAAAAAAACGCCATTTTGAAATACTCAAGCGCGTCAGATTAAGATTAAGGTTCATCTTTATGTCCTAGACGTGCTGTCTCATAATCTGGCGATTACCTAGAGGGATTCGCCTAATCTGACAACTTATAATTTTTTTTTTTAATAATTTTACTTAATTAATTGAACAGCTCAGGAAATAGCATGCAAATAAAAAAGTGTATGTTTTTTAAGTAAATATTTTTATATTTAATTAATTAATTAATCATGATCTTCATCCGTAGAAACATCTTCCTCTTCTGGCTCGATTTTGTCCTCAGATTGCGTATCTGTAACAAGAAATCATTAAAATATTTGACTATATTTTTTTGTTATGAATAACATGTTTTTTTAATTATTGGAGAAAAGATATACCTGATTCTGGAGTATCCTTAAGAATATCAGGTTTTATGACTACATTTTCATACGCCTTCGGCAATTGATCACCTGCAAACCAGATCATTTTGAACTTTCCATCGACAACGAATTTTTTTCACTTCGGCTTGTGGAAATCGTCAGATTATACATTTTTCGTTATCCTTGAATTATTTCCTTCAAAATAAAAAAAAAATTTGTTACGCTCGAGAATGTCAAGATATAATTTTTTTTTTGCAGCTTTGTAACCCTCCCACTCCCTTTCGTCACGATCAAATCGTCAGATTTTCAAAATATATTCTTATTAGCTCATAATCAACCTGACTTATCTTAATCTGACGAGCTTTAATATTTCTGACCATCGATTTTTTTTACTAATCTGATGGGCTGCCCTAGACGCACGTCACTATATAGAGGCTTATATATGGTACAGGTACTCATCAGGATGCAAGGTATCCTCCCTTATGTTAATCTGCCGCGCTCGAGTAAATCCCAAACTTCCTTCTGCGGCTCCCCTACTATTATGACAATTAATAAATTAATTACTTTACATATGTAATTCATTTATTTTAATTCACTGGACAGACTTCATAGTTTGTAAGTATATATTTAATATTAGACTATATGTAGATATTTAATGTTTATTATTATGTACGACTGTAATATATACAAAGTACTTTTTTATTTACATCTCGCTAACGTTTAACACGTGTCAGATAAAATGATATAAGATGAGATGTGATGTGTCAGATCGTGTGGGACCCGGAGACGAAGCGGTGGAAGAACGTGGACAGCGATGGCGACGAGCCCGACCAGCCGCCACCACCACCACCCAAGACCCAGGACTTAACACATATAATGCAGTTTGTATCCCAATTGTTCTTTTAACTGATGAGGTACATAATAACTGGTGCTCATGGACTTAATATAAATGTCCACCATTACAATCAATTAGGTATATTGGTAGAATCAAGTTTCTTGCCTTCAGAGACAAACAAAAAGAGCTTGACTAAATAACACAACGTTCATAGACAAGCCGTTGGACTCTTTTTTTTTATAGTCTATGCTCGTTTTGACACTTAACGTTAGTCACCTCCATGCGATAGAAATAGGTCTCGTTTCTTCGAAGCAGTTTTATGTTTCGAGGTGCTAAGTGAGACGCTGATGTTTTCGTAGACTTTATCAGTAGCACCAGCGACCTATTGGATTAAGAAAAGTTTGTTGGTTTATCATTTTCTGTTGCTGATAGTTTCTAAAAGAACCACCCAGGCCCCAGACATATATCAAAGCAGTTTCCAGAGTATCTTCTCTAATTGTTCCGCGGCAACGTCACCTTTTCTAAATATAACCTATGTGAGAAGTACGTCCGCAGTTTATATTTAGAAAGTTTAATAAATAATTATAATCTGGTTGATGTTTTATGACCTGTATGTATGGGATTGCGTTTATGAATGATTAATTATTATAAAAAAACATGAATAGCAAGATTTTTTCTATAAAGTTCTATAAAAAATATGTGGTTTATGTGCTGGTTACGTAAATATTGGTATATTAATGTGTTGCTAATGTCCGCTCCAAGGTCGGGCGTGTACGACAGGAGCTCCTCGCCGCAATCGGCCCCGAGCGCCGCACCCGTCTCTAACATATTCAAGATGCAGAAAGGCAGACGTGAGTATCTGTGACGATCTCTACATAATACAAATAAATGCAAAGGCAGAGTAATTAAATATAAGTATCTTTTATTAATAGACTCTTAATAAGAACATTAACAATAAAGTTTGTATACTTGCACATTTTCGAAGTTAGAAAGATTGTCAGTTTATAATTAGTTTGTTGAAAGACGGACAGTAGTATATTGTAATGCACTTCTCCCGACAGACATAAAGAAGTCATACGTGGACGTGTTCAACCCGAGCGGGGCCCCCACGAGGGCCCTGCCCCCCGCCGCCGACGTGCTGGGGCCCCCCGCCCCGCTCGCCGCGCCCCCCACGTACTTCGTGCCCGCCCCGCTGCCGCAGGTAGCCTGCACGGGATACATTAACCCTACATAATTGCATGGACATGATATAAGAATATTTCAGAATAATTTAAAATTGAAAATACGTTACGATCCCATCTACGGCTCCCTTGGTCCCCCCTCACCTCCTAGCATCACAATTTTTGTGCCCCTCTCACCCTTTTTACCTTGTACATGAATTACTATTATTAAAATAATTTGAAGCGAACTGCGAACGTCACGTTTACTACGACGCCCGCGTTACATTTCATCACACCGGGGGATGCCCCCCTCGATGCGCTTGTTTGTCGTATTTTTTGAAAGCTTGTCCTGAAATCCGGTTAAGCTTTATAATTTGATTATACTTATATAATGAAGCTTATGTATTTCTTTTTTTTTCCCACTGGAACTATGTTACATTCCTTCGGTGGTAGGAAGTACCACCCTTCAGAAATGATCGGTGTCAAGTAATTCCTACAGTTGTGCTTACCTTGGATAATTGAGAGCGTCTGAGGCCCTTATTCCTCTCTATTACCCTACCATTGCACTCGTATCCCATTTCTGATGTTGCAGTGAACAGAACTTTTTTTTTTTTACCTAAGTTAAAACGATCGTTTCTATTTCATACATACAAATATTTGAGATAATCGATTTTGTCCGCCAGTTCGTCCGAGTTGAATTTCGGGATTGAGTCATATATTTAGATATTTATGTGTTTACCACACATTATATCATAATATTTGTTTATATAATTTTATAGTAAACTAGCTGACCCGACAGACGTCCTGTCTTAATTATGAATATAGAATTCGAATTGGTATAGTTAATAAAAAAAATATTTAAAAGAAGTGTCCATTATTCTAATGCTTTATGATATACAACATCTTCATCATTATCAGGAGTTTCCGCAGATATCACATCGTCGATTTCATTCGGTCTTATCCTCTCTACCAACCAAATGAGAATGTGTGCATGTGACAATCCGCGTTTTTGCCACTCGACTGAGTACATCCAACAGCGCGTCTCACCGAATATGCGATGCTTAACAATGAAGTCCATGAGTGATTTTAACTTTCTTTTAAACACCCTTGCGGTAATGTCGTGGCGATCAATGGGTGATTGGCCAAGAAATCTGGTCGAATTGGATCCACTGTGGATTGCATGTGAACGTTATAAATCAATCTGGTGTGCCATAATGACGTACATACGACATAGCATCCTGAGCGTCGCGGACTTCCGACGTATGTTGCTGGGAGAATAGTTGTTCTACCTACATTCTGTGCGTTTCCATCAGCATTGATGCCATCCTTTAAATGAATGTATTGTCCAGAACGCAGTTTTGTCTGGTTCAACCTGATAAATGTCAATCGCTCAGTTTCAACTTTCACGTACATATCCACAGCCTATTGGTGGAAGAGACGCCGGCATTTTGTATGTTTGTCCTCATTTTTCTGAACCATCAGTCGGAATAATAATTCATTGAACTAACTTTTTTGTTAGTTTCGGAACCTGTAACTGGATTTATCATCTTCATTGAAAAATGATATCCATCTTCACCTTGCCAAAATAAGATAGGATATTGTAACGCATTCATAAGATCGATTCGCGTTGCTCGTCAGATTGACTTGCTCTTGTATATATTTGACTTGCAGCATTGCGAGTTCTGCGACTTAAGTTTGTACGTATAATTGCTGGCATTTTCAAAAACGAAAATTCAACTGTAAATTAAAGAAAACTATTGTATTCTTCTTTATAAGCAAGTATATCACTTGTTATGTTAGTAACGTGTATGTTAGTCTATCCGAACTTACCAAAACTCCATATAAAATTGAACTTTTAATATTAGGCGTGATGGCTCTATACTAACCGTGATGTGCACTAAGAAATTCAGTGTTCTTACATATAAATTAATTATTTTATATCTATTTTATCAATAAAATAACTCCGACCGAAGCATCTGTTTTAAAAGATATAGTTTTTTTTTTACATCTCTTTGACGATATTTGCAGCACGCATTCTGTCAATTCTATTTGTCAAACATCATAAGCTTACATTAAAAAAGTTTCCAGCCAAAGCGCTAAGGTTAGATTAGAAATAATTTTATATGGTGGTTAAATATCCTTAAATTTTCTAATTTTCTGCGCAATTTTCTTATTTTTTTCTTAAGAACCTTCTGACAATAACAAACACAACAAAAAAAGAATTAGCGAAATTGATCCAGCCGTTCACGCGTGATGGCGTGACCAAGGGAAATAGGGATTCATTTTTATATATATAGATTTATATCATATTCGCCTCGTAACGAGTCTACAGAGGATATCAATATGAAACAGGACTCCAAGCACGAGCAGTTCCTGGGCGCGATACATGTATCCATGCCCCCCTCCGCTCCCTCCACGCCTCATTCCCCTCCGACCAAGTCCACCTCCGCCAAGGTACAATCTTTACCTTAACGTACAACATTGACCTTTTGTATTCTAATTATATATCAATTTGTAGTAATGTGAAGTAGAAATAGACATATCTGTTGTGTGGAAGCATTTCATATTTAATTTAGCTACTACATTAAAGTTGTATAGTGATAAAAATACTCATTAGTGTTAAAACTATTTATATCGAAATAGATTCTGCCCGCGACTCATCGACTCACCGACGTCATCACAATATAAACACGTCACTCAACGGTACATTCAATTATCTGTATGCATAAATAACTTTCCAACAGGAGGAGTTAGTTGTAAAGCCAATGTCTTTTTTTTTGTTAAGGCAGGAAAATGTGTTCCCAACCGCACATCCTGTCGTTCGGGGCAACGAACAGGGCAGTGTGGGGCCCTTACCCACTAAATAAACCCGCCGTGTGCCATCTCTCCTCCTTTATTGGCGGGCCACCGGAACCATATTACATTCCTTCAGTGGTGCCAATGTCTTTTCTTGGGCTCCGTTGTATGTTTGCAAAATTGCATGCTGATTGGTTCAGTAGCTACGGCTGAAAATGTAACAAACGATCTCACTCATTTATAATGTTGTATTTACAACATTATTTCACAATTAAATAATGTACTACAAGTTAGTGCAAAAACTGATATACTTATGTATCACATTTGCATTGGAATTTGTTGTACAGTTAGATTATAATATTTATTAATTTAACTACATTATCATTGTATTCCACATGCTTCCAGGACGCGAACTTACCCAATGGCCATTAGAAGGTATATATGTGAAATATTACAATTAATGACTCAGTGGTCTATTGGTAGTAGCGATTGCGGATCACAAGGTCTCGAGTTCGAATCTCGAGTCGATCTAACAAATTATTGAGTTTTAAAGAAATTCTCAACAGCACCTCGTAGTTAGGACGTTGGTGGTGGTTCACACCTGAGAGATAATTATTATTACTTACACTTCCTTATTTCAAGAGATTCTCTATCTTGGAGAAAGTACTATTGATGACAATTTAAAGACACAATGGATTGTACCTTACAAACGTTATAAATGTTATCGTCACTTCTTTATATCCAATGTGTTCATGTATGTTTCCAGGGCGGTGGGTACGAGCAGACCTTGGGCGCAGACTACGATAAAGACATGTACCACAGCGGAATATGAACCTAGCTCCACTCGGACTGGCACTTGACCATCCTCGATTAGTCAAATTTGAACACATTGTGACTGTTTGTTTATTGCGCCGGTAAAAACATCGGTATTTAATTATGGCAACGTCTACACCGGCCGAGGTCACTTATAAACGTATTCTAAATTTATAAGACACACCATGTGTGTTCGTTGCAGTGAATGTTTTAAATATTTAAAGCCTAGATTCTAATTGACTGAAACCTAGAGATCTTTTCGGTTGTATAAAATATTTCTGAAATGAATGTGAAGGAAGTTTAAGCAAGACTAATTCGTGTGGCTTAAATTCACCGCTGGAACAATGAAATGTAAAGTAAAATCAAGTAAAATTGTTTTCAAAGTTTCTCTAATGATTCTCGATTACAAAGTCGAATTATATATTCTTAATCAGATCATCCAAGCCGGAAATTAATAACTAATTCTGTCTGTACTAAAGCAGTTTTATGTAGTTTTGAGCGAGATTGCCATTTTTTTTTTTTTGTACATTTTAATCGCTTTTTTTTATAATCGAAGTTGATTGCATTAAATTGAACCATCATATAGTCCTGACTTTTGTCATACAAGATCACATAACTCCCACTATCAGATTTAGGGAGTAAAGGGAATGTGTATCGATGTTCTATCGCTGCAGGTAAGCGAAAAACTCAACTGGTGTGTGAGCATCAGCGTTGCGTCTATACCGGGTGTAAACGACATCATAACGATAACTCCAGGCAAAGTTGTAACAATATGCTCCATAACATTTTCGTCGAAAACGACGGGTTACGAAGTTAGCACTTTTTAGCCGCCATCGAATCATTAACAACGTGACTAAAAAACATGACGAAGGTTTGAGTCCATTGTAGTTTTTGGAGTAAATCGGTGATAAATGGGTTTATTATCCAACATCAAATTTAGATAGAACAATATAACGATTTTATCTCAAATTCAGTTCAGAAATGAAAAGTAAATTGCCATTTTCATAAAAAGACCGATGCAAATTTCCACCACCTAGGTATTCAGAATGGAGTACTGAACCCATGGTATCAATTATCAATACGATGTCATTTACACCCTGTAAGTATAGTATCCTATGACAGTTAATGTTTAGTTTCTACTTAATGATATTCTACTGGATTGGGAAAGATTTATGTTTTAAATATCATATATATCCCTTTATTCTCAAGTGGCGTGGTGACTGCGACATCATATCCGGTGTTTCTTGCATTACGTATAATTGGACCTTGGAACCTTGGACACATGTCATGTTAAATAGCCGCAACACCATCCATCATATCACTGCCGATAGAACACACCGTATATGTTTGCCGTAGTCAACATTTGGATTTATTCATTTAACTGTAATTATTTGCGATATATGGAATGTAGACACAAACAAGATGTTGATTAAGGCATAGCTCTTAATAAACCATTAGGTTTTCGGGCACAGGCTGTCCACCTAAATAGACATTTTATAAATTTATACAAGCGCCTCGCGAACAGTACCAGGGCGCCGTATTCAGGGGACGAGGTCAAGATGCTAGTTTAATGGTTTAAGACGCAAAAGATTCGCTCTGTAAACAATATAAATAAGTATAATATGCTTTTTAGAACTTTTTGATAGAATTATAAAATTGAAAAACATATATTTTAACTTTTTTAATATATCAACAAATAGTAATTTTAAAATGAATTAATTTGGTACTCTATTGATCCGGCACTTTGTAATCAGTCAATCTACTCCATACGCTATTAATATATGTATTTTAATTATTTTATTAGTCTTGTCTTATTTAAAGTGTTTGACTGGATTTCTGTGGCAGAAACTGTTGATCTACTTCGTATAACAGTGAGTAGTCTGTGCCAAGTACCGCGACTGATAGTCGTGTCCTCCTCCATTCGTAATTCATCTGTACCTACACATTCACAACATGTCTCACCTTAAACGTTTACATCTTTATACCTAGAATAATGTATATTGTTGTCTCACTAAACTAATTTAGTGAATTTGTCAAAACAAGACGAGCCTTTGCCGATAGATAACGAATATTTGTGATATTGTAGTTTTGCTCATAGATAATATCTATTAGTAGTTCATGTACGTCTTTTTAGTCACTCTTTTCTATTTCTCATTCTTATTGTTTACATTCAACCAATATATAATTTAGTTATATTCTTATAATTATTTCTGATTAGAAATTTATATTATTTAATAATAAAAAAATATTATTTGGTATTATTATAAATTTATTTTGGTTATTATTTTTATGTTAGTCATGGAGCGTGGGTAAATCACATGATATCGATAAGCGAGGAACTAGCGAATATGTGATATTTTGAAAATTAAGTGATTTATGAACGCTCTGTTATTGGTCGTCGGTAATCCTACTGGGATTTAGATTAAGCTTTAGAATCTTGTGCAATTTAAATTTGTTTTCTTCTCTGCCCATAGACAATAATATTTTTTTCACTTAATCCCGTGTATGTAGTCTGTAGGTAGCGAATAAAGTATGAAATACCAGCAGGTTGTATAAAATGTTAAATGCCTTAGAAAGTCTGTATGTATAGTGTCGTCTCGAGCTGTACAGAGCGCAGCGTCCCGTATATGTATATTGGGGAGCGGACAACTGGCTGCTAGATTGTATTGTATTATATGACGATTCAAAACTTATGGAATATATTTAAATAAATGTTTATGTTATGCTTAGCATGTGTTTTATTCACGACGCCGCAAATGTAAAAAGTACCAAATCAAATAACCCCTATACGTTATACCTGTAGATACTAGGTTCTGCCTGCGACTTTGACCGCGAGGACTCCAGGACATATATATACATCACTCTACCGTACATTAATTATCTCTATGTAAAAATAGCTATCGCTTGACAACCATTAATTTTAATGAAAAATCCTTTTCTGGGCTCTATTATGTATGCAACATTTGTTAATGATTGGTTCAGGAGTTACGGCGTGAAAGCGTAACAATTAAACTCGACTTTCGCATTTATAATATCAGAAGTATTGATGTTTCAATTAAAAAAAATATCTGTTCTACTGTTTTGACCATTATTATTTTTAAAAATTGACGCAAACGACATTTATGGAGACATGGGCGTTCTAGTAGTCAAAATGTAGCGCCAAGCGCTAAGTGTAACAACATTACTCTATAATATTCGGCGTCGCCTTTTATCCGTGTGGTGACGGATTAAGAATAGAAGTGTCACCACCCCATCCTTTCCCACGGGTGTCGTATGAGGCGACTAAGGGAAGTAAGCAATTATCATCCATTGCATGACTGGTGGTAGGGCTGGGCACCAAGTGGGAGTACTCACTTGGAATCCGGCCCGAGCGGGTTGGTACCACCATCTCCCGTGTGACCGGCCATGAAACACATCGTTGCGTTTTGGCTGTAGCAGGAGATAGCCGTTTATATTTCATTTTATCTGCGAAATGAATTGGTGAGCAGCGGCTTGACAATACTCTCGGTATAGTCGAGTCCATGGGCGACGGTTACCATTTACCATCAGATGGACCGTGGCTAGTCTGCCACTAAATGCAAAAAAAAAAAAAAAAAAAAAAGAGTACTGCTTATAACCAGAAAATTATAACATAAGTAAGTACATCTGTCCGCATGTGTTGGCATATCACTGGTACTGTATGACTTTAGTGGTTATCAAAACGAGTCTTAAGATTTTTCACGTCCATAAGTAAGCACAAGGCGCCATACTGTATGGTAACTTTTAAGTTATAATACTTATTCTCATGCTGAGAATAAACATGCCTATTAGTGGGGCTCCATTACTGGTTGTGAAAAAAAGAAATACTTATAAAAATGTTTCATACCTACGTGGTACGATGCAAAACATAGTCTTATTTCCTGCGCCTACTACGAGTGTCAGTCAGCTTCAAACTCTGGGCAACAGTTAGGTAACGAGTGAAAGCTCCCTGCCAGAAATTTGGTTCAGACAAAGTGTTCACTGCTATCACGTACGTGAACATAGCAGGTAGTACCTGCTATGTTTTGAAATAAAGTAGGTAATGGAGCCGTGTGGAGCCGGCTTTAGAATAGTCCCACCCCTCTCTACCCATGGGAGTCGTAAGAGCCGACTGAGGGAATACCAGGAAAGTGGGCAGCAGCACTCCTTCGAGTATTAACAACATCCACTGCGATCGCCAACCCGCCTGCCAAGCATGGCGATTACGGCACTATCCCCCATTCTTGGGGAGGCCTATGTCCAGTAGTGGACGTAAAAGGGCTGATGGATGGATGGAGGCAATGGATCCTTTCGTAATACCCAACTTCGCATCAGCAATCCCCATACGTATACGGCCAAAATCCTCTGTTTACCCTTGCTGAAATATATGCACGATAATATCGATAAAATCAAATTTAATAATATTTTCTCTTGCGAAGGTTCAGCATCTACACTACAATAGTAACTTCACGCGTTAGTAAACGAACCACATTGGGGATCAGATATTTTCTTCAGACGTGATATCTTCCTTGGTTGACACCTCGTGAAGAGCTATGATCTGAATGATGGCCACACTGATGGTACACACAACGAATGCCGCCATCACCAGCGACAGGAGCAGGATGGCCCTGTTCCCGCACACCTTGACTGTTTGTAGCGCTCCTGTATCTCAGTTGCCCGCAATTGCGTTACGGTTACACGTTGCGCCAAATTTTCTGCAATTTCTAAATATCTTTCTTTTTGACAATAGACATCAGTGTTTGATATTGTCAGATCAAGTGACACATAGATACAGATTATTTTTCCTATTTTTCTCTTGACTTTGCACCTTTAAGGTCCGACATAAGAAAAATATTCGTAGCTAAAAGTACGAATTGAAGACAAAGACGTACTACACGTAAAACCAGAAAATTGAAGCCAAATATAAGGTTCTAAACTCGGATAAGCATAGATTCGACTGTTAAAATAATTTAATTTTATTCTAATGCAATGAGTCCCAAAAACTAAACAATTATCTAGGTATGTATACCTATAACAAATTAAAACATTAGTTATATCTAAATAAATAAAAAATAAATGAGGACGGTTTTTACAATAGGGCTTATTTTTATGAAAATAACTTTTTTCTTTAGTAGGATTCAGTCCCAACTTCTCATTCATGTTTTACAACAACTACTTAGATTTCCTCTAGAAAATCATCTAAGTAGGTACAAGAAAGCATTTTAATCAGCGTCAGTTACCTACTAATATTTTTGTCAATCCGTCTAATCAATTAGGTACGATTTGATTCATGGCGAAATAAGCCTTTTTGAAATGTAATTTCATAAGTGATATTAAATAACGATGGAGTCGATCCAGTCCCGGAGGTCGGCGACGTTGACGTAGAGCGCGGGCTCGCACGCGATGCCGCACTGGCGGTTGTCGCTCATGACGCCGAAGAGTTTGCCGGCGCGGAGGAGCGGCGTCCCGGCGCAGTACGAGCACGGCGTGCCGCGCGCATACAGCGGCCCCGCGCACACAGCGGCCGCGCCCGCGCCGCACGCCCGCAGCGCCGCGCCGCGCCCCAGGTGCCGCGGCGCCCACGCGTCCGCCGCGGACGTGCACTGCGCGCCCGACACCGCGTGCGCCCACACTCGCCGCAAGCGCCGCTTCGACGAGCTCGTGGCCAGCGACCTGGCGTCACACGCTCGTCTTAACTACGCCGACTCTACAGATCACTGTTTCCCTAATGGCTAATGGAACCCACTTTATTTACTGTCCACTAAATAGTCGCTTGCTGGCATGACAGGTGAAATTGTTTAGAACAGTCGTGACGTAGCCACGAGCCGTTTTCATTACCGGTATACGGTTATAAAGAAATATAAAAAGCGAATTGCACTGAACTTACATGTAGACCAGAAAGTGAAAATAAGAACATTAAAGTAATAAATGATCATGTATCTACCTGTATCCTCCATATCCGAGAATAGTGAATCTTTCGCCGATGGCCACTAGGAAATAGTCTAGTAAAGTAGGCAGTTTCAACAGATGAGCGGCGCTCGAAGCTAATGCATCTTCGCTGCGCAGCGCGGCCAGGTCGTAGCTGCGGTTAGCGCCCTGATACAGCGGGTGGATTTGAACGTCTGCTAGAGCATGACTCCGGCCTTGCGTAGACTCGCCAAATGCCTCCACTATGAAAAAGAAATCTAGCGAATCCACATCCTCCACAGACTCGATGCAGCTAGCTGCTGTCAAGGTCCAGTACTGTGTCACTTTAGTTAAAATGCACCCAAAAGTTACCTTCGCAGGAGGCTTTGCTCTCACTAGAGCTGCTACATAGTTTTTATACCTTATAGGAGCCTCATCTCCATCTGGATTCTCATCGCTGTCATCGTAGTCATTTTGGGAAATAAAAATCTCTGATTGGTCATTGAGGCCCAAAGAATTTTTAGTGAGTTGACCGTCTACCGTTAAATAGTAACGTGTAGTTGCTTTCGTCTTCTTGGAGGGTTGCCATGTGCACTCGAAGTCTAAAGGCAAGGTTACGGTAGTATTCGTTGAAGGCGTATGTGTATCATCACTGGACGTCATTGCGGATACGAGTGGAGTCGTTTCGGTCGCAGGTGTTGTTGCATTTGGTACAGTTGTAATGTCTGGTAGTTTTTTTCCATCATCACGGCATGCCAACAAATGAAGTATTAGGAAAGTCAGGAGAGCAATAAACACAACGAGTAAAACGGCCTCCACGAGCGTCAGGCATAATTCGAGTCGCGTGAATGATTTGCACCATCCTACAAACTGCCTGCAGCAATTATTAGTTACAAATTCATGTTGCGAGTTATCATCTTGCCCTTTTTTAGACGACTTGGCATCCGTGGCCATTGTGATCGTAATCTATACACATGAATACCTACGCACTAATTGACTAACGTTTCCAAGTACAGAGCGAACAACTGGGGATACAAACTCTCCAATATCACGACACAACACGCGTAGTCTAAGCTTGACGTACCCACATTTTGCCGATCAGTAATTCAGACTAACTACCTACAATCATGTTTTTCAAAAGGTACCTCTTAGATTTTTACAACTATTAGTTCAGAATTTTATCTAATGCCGGGCTGTAAGGTTTTTTTTTATTGCATTTAGTGGCAGACGAGTCACGGCCTATCTGATAGTAAATGGTAACCGTCGCTCAAGGACTCAACTATACCTATCGGTATTATTATCAAGCCGCTGCTCACTATTTCATTTCAAAGATTTGCAATGAAGGAATAAACGGCTATCTCCTGCTACAGCCAAAACGCAACGATGTGCTTCATGGCCGGTCACACGGGAGATGGTGGTACCAACGCGCTCGGGCCCGATACCAAGTGAGTATTCCTATTTGGTACACAGCCCTGCCACCAGCCATGCAATGGGTGATAATTGCTTAACTTCTCTTATTCGCCTCATACGACACCCGTGGGAAAGAATGGTGGTGGTGACACTTGTTTTCTTATTCCGTCACCACAGATGACCACACTCCGCTCTTACTATATAATATATATATAATTATACCCACTATTTGTCATTATTTAAGTAGCATCATAGCATCACGCCTGTATTCCCCTAAGGGGTAGACAGGTGTATTACACACCCGCGGTTCGCCAGCTATGTTTAAGTCCCACGTAGTAGGGGACGAGCCTATTGCCGTCTACGGGGCACATTTCCAAACTCCGAGCTGCTACTGAGAATTTTTCATTTTACGAAAAAGCTCAATAACACTGCCCGACCCAGGATCGAACCTGAGACCACATGATCAGCAGTGACTCACACTACCGCTGTACCACCGAGGCAGGCATTATTCAAGTAATCCTATCATAACATATGCTTCATATTATCTCCGAGAGTCGTCTTATTTACTTTCATTAATTATACAAACTATACGACACTAATCTCACAACCTGCGTGAATTTCTGCTCAAATTGAATTTTTAACTGTGGAAGAACAAAAAGTATCAAAAATTGCGGCTCTCTGTCATTAAAGCTCAGTATTGATCCATTTCTGTATTAGTAAATAAAAAACTTGGAATTTATTTTGTACTTACATGTATTTTATAAAATAGTAATATACATATATTATACATAAACATATTAGAATATATTAAAAAATCATTAAGGAGCGCAGCTTCCTCATGCGCAGGCTCTCCCAAAATCAAAGAAATAAGCGTATTTTTGTAAGAGGGTTCTGTACCCTGTGGTGGTCTGCCACCAGATGATATCCCCCGGATTTTGGCCATAAATTTTCAGCTTATTTTCTTATAGGGCCCAAAGGGTTAACAAAGGTTTAGTAACGCGAAACTGTTGCCCTGCCAGATCGTAGTATGGTTATTAGTGTCTCGGCTGTTATAACCATTTACTCTCAAGCTGACTGCAAGCTTGCAGGCGGATGGACCGGAGAACGTTTGCCCTCAACGCCTCCCGCGAAGGTGCGACGCTTCGTGTGCGGATGCGTCGCTCAGGTATAGCTTCTGATGCGCTAATTTTAAAGGGGGCACTTTACATTAAAAACAAAGTGAAAGGGGAAGGAAGTGGGGGCACTTTATTTTTCCATTGGGCTGCGAATTTTGCTTGAATTTATTTAATGGAAAATCCTCCCATTTATTAGTTTTTTTAATTACATCGCTTCTCTCTTAAACCATGTCTCTCTGATTTTGCTGCAACTATAAATGGTTTTCTGAATGGTCTATCTTGACATCCAAAACGAAGCTGTCCCGATTCCTTTCTTCCACCGAAGCCACCTCCAAACCGACGCGGTCGCCAGCCTACTAGACGACGCCCCGCCTCTCGCTCCAAAATTATCTCAGACCCATCAATATACTCCTTCTGCATATTTTTCAATGCTCTATCGACACTGGCGATACCCTCATATTCTACGAATGCATATTGCTTCGACTTTCCTGTAACTATATCTCTGACCACTCGACAGTGGACAATTCTGCCGAATTGTGAAAATTCTGTTTTAATTGTCTCCTGTGGATTTAATAAAAGTTGGATTATGTAATCATCCTGTTAAAATAATAAAATTACAATGTTTTTGAAGGTATTAAATGTTAATCTATACTAATATTATAAAGAGGTAAAGTTTGTGAGGTTGTAGGGGGGTAATCTCTGGATCTACTGAATCGATTTTGAAACTTTTTTTAGCAATAGAAAGCGACGTTATTTGTGAGTGTCATAGGCTATATATTAACCCGAAAAATGAAAAGACTTTTTCGTGGTAGTCGGATTAGCAAAGTAAGTCGGAAAAAACGATCCAAAAAAACGTTTCTTAGGAACGCTGCCTTAACGATGGGAGATATAATGATTGAGTTCTAGAGAAAAGTTGTAGAGCTTGATAATGCCTACAAAAAAAGTCAGCGACAGCATAATTATGTCTCACTTTTATATCTAAATCACAAAATGTCGTTTTTTATATTAAAAAAATATTTTAAATGGTTAGGTCACGTTTATTGGTCATATTATCAAACATTATGAATTCTTATTAAAATAAGTAAATTATTGTCTCAAGTGTTTAAAACATAAGACTTTTATTGCATATAATTTGGACGAATGGTGAAAAAAAAAACTGGAGAAGCGCAGTCAACGTGCCCTTGTTGAAAAACAAGGGGTCACGTTATGACTGTGCAAACTACAGAGCCATAAGCTTGACCAGTTTGGCAGCCAAAGTGTATGGTAAGATTGTTGAAAGGAGAATGAGGATGGTGTCTGATGAATTTTTGTGTGAGGCACAAGGAGGTTTCAGGTGTGGACGAGGATGCATGGATCTAGTGTTTTCTCTGCGCAACATTGTGGAGGAGCATCTGGCTGTAGGCCAGAGGGTTTTCTGCAGTTTTGTGGATTTGGAGAAAGCATTTGACACTGTTGTACGAAAGAAACTTTGGGACATTTTGCCAGAGTATGGTATTAGCGGTAGACTGCTACAAGCGGTGCAGTCCAGCTACATGGACTGCAGAGCTTGTGTGCGGCTGGATGATGGAATGTCACCCTGGTTTGACGTCAATATCGGCGTTAAACAGGGCTGCGTTCTATCAGCCAGACTGTTTATCATATATCTGGATAAATGTCTACAACGGTTGAATGAAATGAATGTGGGAGTTCAGATGGGCGACTCAGTGGTTAACTCGCTGCTATATGCAGACGATGCGGTCCTATTAGCGCAGTCTGCGACTGACCTGCAAACCCTAGTCGACGTAATGGCAGAAGATTGTAAGAAAAGGGGCCTACGTGTAAATATGAGCAAAACCAAAGTAATGGTTTTAGAAAGAGAAGAAGCCAGAACAGATGTTAGAGTAGCAATAGGAATTGGTGTGCTAGAACAAGTGGATGAATTTGTATATCTTGGATGTGGATTCAGTCGGGATGAAAGGTACACCACTGATGTAGAACGAAGAGTGAATGCGGGAAATAGAGTGAACGGAGCATTGGGACAACTTCTCGGCAGCCATCACCTCAGCCAGAAGGCACGTGTCGCAATACACAACGCAGTACTTGTTCCAACGTTATTATATGTAAAAAGGAGCATGAGAGCAAAATCAATGCGGTCGAAATACGATCTCTGCGGAGAATCTGCGGAGTGAGGCTGACTGACCGCATTCGTAACTATGACGTAAGAGAGCGAGTAGGTATGAAAGAGAGTATTGGTGTAAAGGTGCGAAAGGGAATGCTCCTATGGTTCGGACATGTGGAAAGAATGCCGGACGAGCGACTGGTTAAGAAGATATACAATGCGAAAGTGGAAGCATGTAGGTACAGGGGGAGACCGAGACTTACCTACCTAGACCAAATTGGTCATGTATTGAAGGAAGGCGGAGTCAGGAGTCTCCGAAACCGGCGAGCGTGTATGAAGAGAGTTATGAATGTTGAGGAAGCGAGAGTTGTATGCAAGAATAGAGCCTCTTGGCACTCTGTTCTCTCTGCCTACCCCGCAAGGGAAATGGCGTGATGATAAGTTAGTTAGTTTTTGGCTATAGACAATACGATATAGGTGAATAGATAGGTATTTCTATTAGACGGTTTTTTTTAAATGTTTACCGCCCAACGAAGTGGGCACGGGTTGCTAGTCATTAATAGTTCTAGATGTGCCCGGTAGATGACAATAGTTTCGCCCACTATTACATAGTAGTACTCGAATGATCAAAGTAGGTAAATTACTTTTTAATTAGCAGATTTTTATATTGAAGGTATCGTAGATATTAAAAATTTAATTTTGGACACCAATTTGTGGCTGATACAAAACAAAACCATGTATGGGCATTCTCCTTTAGCACACATACAATTTATAATCTGGCTTAACACAATACTTTTCATACCATTGATGCAAATATAACAATGAATAAAAAGTACACAGAAATTAAGCAATTTTTGTGTAGCACTCTTATCCTGCTTGGGAATCAAACCCACAATAGAACCTATCATCAACTCTAAAAATTGATATTGGAATCAGTTTTATATAGAATTATATTGTGGAACATACAAACAAAATATAGTCAGACAAACTGTAATGTCTGTGTACCGGCCGGCTTTAGAATTGTCCCACCCCTCTCCACCCATGGGAGTCGTAGGAGCCGACTGAGGGAATAACAGGGGAGTGGGCAGCAGCATTTCCTTGAGTATTAACAACATCCACTGCGATCGCACACCCGCCTGCCAAGCGTGGCGATTACGGCACTATAACCCTAATTTGGGGAGGCCTATGTCCAGTAGTGGACTTCGAAAGGCTAATGGATGGATGGATGGATGCATGACTGCTGATAGGGCTGGGTACCAAGTGGGAGTACTCACTTGGTATCCGACCCGAGCGGGTTGGTACAACCATCTCCCGTGTCTCTGTGTGACCGGCCATGAAGTACATAGTTGCGTTTTGGCTGTAGCAGGAGATAGCCGTTTATATTTCATTTCATCTGTGAAATGAATTGGTGAGCAGCGGCTTGACAATACTCTCGGTATAGTCGAGTCCATGGGCGACGGTTACCATTTACCATCAGATGGACCGTGGCTCGTCTACCACTACATGCAATAAAAAAATAAATAAAAAATTTAACACCAATATCTGTTTTATATCTGTCTGTGTACATTCCCAGCTGAAAGTAATGCAATCTTAAATCCTCCTAAGAAATAAGATAATAACTCCTCCTAAGAAATAAGAAATAGCTTTTATAAATAAGTTATTGAACTCATATTATTTGAAATCATTATCATGGTTCTCTTCGAAAAGTGAGTGGGATATAGGTTGTAGTCCACACACTGCAACGGTGTGGCTTCACACACTTCACAAGCAATCAAGTTAATCTTTCAGGCATTCAAGTTTCTCAATATCATCTCGAATTCCTCCTGAATTACTAAGAGGACAAATTAATCAAAGATTATGATAAATCAAAAAGTTTTATAATAAAATTCGCAATAGGTATATTCCAATTAAGATGCAATAATAAGCCCTTCCCGCTACTGCTTTCACTATTTTAATAAAAACCTGTGCATATTACTATTATTACACACTTCAGTAGTTCTAGGGTTCAGCCGCCCAACAAATAGTGTATGATTTGGATTTCCTCTCACTGCCTTGTTGGGAATGTACTCCGAACGCAAGGCGCGGAGGATCGCACGATCATGGGGCTCTGTATCCGTACCTGAAAAATAATCGCGTAGCCTTAGTTAGAGGATTATATTACAACAAAATATTCAATATAAGTATAAAACTTTACAAACCATCTATGGAACCAATTTTAATCGGATCATATTCTGTAGCGTACTTCTTAAATTCCGTATCATCCCTAGACATGTTTGTCACGATCTCATGATTTCACAATATTCACGATCATAAAATAGTCGGCATGACTATTTAGTTTCTCATTTAAAACCTTCTCCTGCATTCCTATTTCCTCCCTAGAAAGTCAGGAAAACACACCACTATTTTGAATCAAAATTTTTGATTGCCTTTTCATTACCAGTGGTATTTTTTTTTTTGTTTTAGGCATTGGAAGAACCATCAGCCTAACAGTAGCTTATAAACATCGTTATTCTCTCATCACACGTAAGTTTAGTTCATAAAATAAGTCATAGTCGAAGTCAGTCATATAAAATAAGTCAGTCAAGTCAAAGTCCCACTCCAGTAAGACGATGGCGATCTTACTGAAGCTTCTATGGAGTTTTGGAGACAACAGGAAAAAACACGTTATGTCGCATTACATCACTTGGCAACACTTATGCACATACACAAATAGTTAATGCAAAAGGCCACCACTTTTACACATTAATACTTGAAATAACACAAGTTTAGGAAAATAATGCAGAGCGACGATATGATCTTCTTCGTGTTCCCGCCAAAACTCCCAAAGAGTGGTATGCACAGACCACAGACTAATTATGGGACACACTAATTAGTCTGTGCGTCTGAGCCGCGCGGGTTCTTATACTTACTCTATGCGCGCGGGTACCTTACTCATAGATCTAAATTCCCCCCTCCCGCATGCGCACCCCCGCCTTGGTGACGCTCATTTCGCAACGGGCCGTGCAGCAGAAATCGTAATATTTTAATTTCGCCATAACTTCAAAACCAAATGTCCATTTTTAATAATTCAAAGACCAAATATTATCTACATAAACTGTACTTAATGATGAAATTTATTTTGATAAGGATTAATAGCATGAGTAAAATAAATGCGTTTAAATGAAGTCCAAAAAAATTTCAAGATTTTTAAAAAAAGAAATGGTTGTTGGGCCTCACTCGACATAGATAGTGTGCCGCGGACTTTTTGTAGATATTAATCTACAATTAATTAGAACATTTTATGGTTCTATCTTTTATAGTTTAGGCAGCGTACGCAAAATAAGTAACTTTTCTGGTTGATTTTTTACACCTTGTGTCTGAAAAAGCCCAAATATCTTACGGAACCCTATTTTTTTCCAAAATCAAATTTAGCCTATGTTACTCTTGGATAAAGTAGCTTTCGAATGGTGAAAGAATTTTTAAAAACGGTCCAGTAGTTTTTGAGCCTATTCATTACAACCAAACAAACAAAGTTTTCCTCTTTATAATATTAGTGTAGATGATGCCAAAGAAGTATAATTTCTCAAGCGCGTACATAAATACACGCATTTTATTTTTGATGACATTTTTACAAAAAAAAAAAAGCTGCCATATACTGCAGTATCCACTCCTTGGTGGGAAGTTGAATGTACACAAGCGTTAGCGGGGAGATGTGGAGAAGCGATACATTGTTTCCATGACTGACGACAACCTTATGAAATATAAACATGCGGCGGCAAAATTTACAAAACTCACCACTAAAAATAAACATTTAGGATGGATAGGTTTTTGCGAATCTTTATCTCCAAGATCTTCCTCATCGCTTATATGGAACCAGATCAGAAGATTTAAGGGTTCTTGTAACCCTAATAACACCAACAACCCCACTCTTTGTAAGGAGCTTGGATAATCCGACTGCGGCGCGGCACGGCCGTGTATGGACGTGTTTACGCTGCCCGGTACGAATATATTATTTTGCGTTCTGCGTGGCTATAGCCACTGCCCGTTTTCGTCGCTATGAGTTCGCAAACACTCGTAGTAACGCTGCATCGTGCCCCGCCGCCGTCGCTGCGTCAACACAGGTTGAAGGAGTGACACATGCAGGTACATTGACTCCGAAACGTGCCTACGCTATTATCGTCGCCGCACATAAACCTGCTGTATCTAAACGGCAAGCAGGAAATAGAAAAGGGGACAAGGGCTGTTGTGAATTGACAAGGATGGCTTGGTAAAGGTGGAGAAGAAAAAGAAGAGAATACCTCCTTGTCGAAACCAGTGCGGTACCGCGCTGGCCGGACCCAATATGCTTCTGCGTCCAGCTATACCTACGACGCAGTTGTACGTGTC
Organism: Leucoma salicis; assembly: GCA_948253155.1. NCBI lineage: Eukaryota > Metazoa > Arthropoda > Insecta > Lepidoptera > Erebidae > Leucoma > Leucoma salicis. Next base: position 30,414,822 of record OX411805.1, on the reverse strand, counting down.
CCGGCTGCATCACTCCACAAAGGTTGAGGAGATTGTTGAGTATATGCGGGTGAAGACCAGCTGGACTTTGAGGGCTGAGAAGCTCGAATCGCGCCACAACACAAACTTAAAGTCGTTCGTGGTGCGAGTTCCAACTCAGCACATTGCGAACTCCCTCAAGGAAGAGTTTTGGCCGAAGGGTGTCGTGTATCGAAGATTTCGTGGAGGGTGACGCGACACCACACAGCGTAACATGACGCCGACACTTCGTGTGCAGTAGTTTTAAGTTTTATTTTATATTTATTAGTTTATAATTAGTTAATATTTAGGTATACTTTTTATGGGCCGTAGTTGCCTGAAATAAAGGAATAATAATAATAATAATAATCCTCCTGGTTACCTAAGTTACAGTTATTGACTGTCATATTGTAAAAATATAGAATATTAAAATATATCTTAGTGCAACCCATGGCCCAATAATACAGGCCTGCTCAAATCGCGAAGTGACATACAAAATGTTGCCGTGCATACGTCATCAACATGGAAGCATTGGCTCTCAAATTTTTTTTCCCCACTATTAACCACAAACCCCTTAAAGGTTAGAAGTCTGAAATAAAAAAGTATTACTGTCTATAAAAGCTAAAATATATTAAACTAGACTCTATCAACAACACCGTCCGGGTGGTTTCAGATTATAAATATGTCACACTACTGCACTTTAATTAGCTTTATGCAAAAATAGCTAATCCGAAGAAATCATTCATTTTTCCGGGATGAAATAAAGCCCGTGTCCTTTTCTGAGCTCTAGTACTCTGGGGTTCAGTGGTTACGCCGTAAAAGCGTAACAAAAGAACTAACAAATAAAGTCACTTTCACATTTATATTATAGTAAAGATTAAAAATTTGAAGACGAGTCGCGAGTTATAAACGTGACTTGGATAAATTGTTATTTGGCGTACAAAATTATAAAAGAATATTTAAATATACTCCAATTTATCGCCATGAGCTGGTTGGATATTATACCTTTCTGAAAAGGCACTTTATAAATTAGCCTCTAGCCTGTTTTCAAATTTTCTATTTAAACGTTCTATTCTCCATTCTAACAAGCATTATTTTTTTTATAATACCCACCACCTTATGGTAAGCGGTTACCGTAGCCTATAGACGCTAGCAACACCAGATGACCAGAGGTATTACTCGCGCGACTCTTTCTCTAAGGAAAGTGATAGGCAGTGAAAAGTAAGGATAACAAGGAGAGGATAAGGAGGGCCTCAGCGCTCTCACTCACCATACGAAACAATAGTAGGAGTGATATGTACTCCTTAGTTTATGCTACTGGCTACTTACACTATTTACGTATTTGATTGAATGTCAATATTTTAATGTCTTAAGTTATTTTACATAATAATGTATGTCTAATTATTTAGTTGATTATAGCCAAGTTTTATTCTGGTTTATCGTTTTAATGTATCAATTTAATCAACTAAATTAAAATGTCACGAGCAAATGCTGCGGAATCAAAACAAAATATTGAAATGAAAAATTCAAATATATCTTGCTTCTTGAGACCGGAACGATTCGATGTACAACCAGATACGAATGCTGCTGATGCTGAATGGACACATTGGCGGTATAAATTCACAAATTTCTTATCTGAAGATTGCTTGTCTACAACTACAGAATCTATGAAATTAAAATTACTAGTTCAATATTTGTCATCAACTGTGTTTTGTTATGTATTGCAAAACATACGAAGAGGCCCTAAAAACTCTCGATAAAATTTACATAAAGCAGAAGAATGAAATAGTTGCCTGTCATCGACTTAATACAAGAAGACAAGGTCCTACTGAATCTATCTCAGATTATTTAAGAGCTTTAAAATTCCTGGCACAGGATTGCTGCTACCAAAGTGTGTCAGCTAGAGAACATGAAAAACAAGCTATAATAAGCGCTTTCATTGGTGGGAATATCGTCACAAAATATTAGCTGACTTGTTTACAAAGCCTCTATTTGCGCCGAGGCTAGAAAAACTAAGTAAAGTTCTTGGTATGGGCTCATAAAGAGGAGTGGATGTAAGGAGGTTGGATAATCCTCCTGGTTACCTAAGTTACAGTTGTTGACTGTCATATTGTAAAAATATATAATATTAAAATATATCTTAATGCAACCATCATCGCAGTTATTATTTCTCTTTCATATTTAATTTTATTTATACTCTTTGGTTAGAAGCCTTCTCTGACCAACTTGCACCCTTTGTCAGGAAACCTTTTATAGGTATCCCCCCGCCGGGGCAGACAGGGTGATTATGTCAGACTCCGAACGCGGCGATTGGCCTATGGAAAAGCCCTAGTGCAATGCCACGCCGTATACCGACTAAAACCTGAAAGTGTTCCTTCAGACTGCCCAGGGAGCCTCCTCCCTTCCCGCCGCCGTCACACTCATCGTATTCCTCATGCCCCCCCGGGCAGGTATGGCCGCCTTGTTCTATTACTAGGCGGCCCCGCCTGTTTTGGAGGCCCTAGTCCTCCCTCCTTTGAGAGGCGCGCGCGGAACACGGGCGCACCACCATCTCGGGCCTCTTCTGCTAAGGCAGCGGACGGCCCTACGTCTACTGAACACCTTTAAAAGCAAAGACTCGAGTGAATGGTTGAAAGTGGCTCACTCCTGCCCAAAGGTCAATTTGGATTTAAGAAGGGAATGAGTACCATTGACAACCTCAGCCTCTTAACTACTGACATCCAAATAGCATTCAAAGAAAGAAAATATTTAGTAGGGTTCTTTCTCGATATAACGGCAGCCTATGATAATATCTTACTTCCGGTCCACAGAAGCAAACCAACTGAGAATTCCTGAGAAAGTAGTTCGTTTCCTCCACAACTTATTAGTAGACAGATTGGTTGTCATTAAGCATAATTCCGATGTTTTACCCATTGACCCATTTGAGCTTGCCGTGTGGGGCCGGCTTTAGAATTGTCCCACCCCTCTCCACCCATGGGAGTCGTAAGAGCCGACTGAGGGAATACCGGAGGAGTGGGCAGCAGCACGCCTTCGAGTATTAACAACATCCACTGCGATCGCCAACCCGCCTGCCAAGCGTGGCGATTACGGCACCATCCCCCATTCTTTGGGAGGCCTATGTCCAGCAGTGGACGTTAAAAGGCTGATGGATGGATGGACCCATTGAGCTCTAATAAAGGGCTCAATGGTTTTACCCCCTAGGACAGTCTGTAAAGGTTTGTCACTAGGTTCTGTTCTAAGCCCTCTTCTATTCAATCTTCTGGACAGAACCAGTCATCTTAACCCCGCTCTGGGTTACCTTGTTGACTGGTTAAGTAATCATGGCCTTTCTCTTTCTGCTCCTAATAGCTCTGTTGTTATTTTCACCAAAAAAAGAGTCATCCCATCTGTAAGCATTCTCATATATGATGAGGTCATTCCTCAGTGTAACATGGTCAAATTTCTAAGATATATATATTTAGATTCTGCCCATGGCTTCGTCTGCGTGGACTTCAGAATTGGGTCCTTACTAATACACTTTATACACTAAAATGTCCATAACTACTGACCCAATGACATTTTTGATTAAATTTAAGTAGACTTTTAAAGATATTATCTAACCGAAAATTATTTACACTATACTACAACAAAATTTTATTTACAGTTTTATAATACACTAAACAAACAGACACAACAAACCAATACCACGAATAATTTAAAATCAAAAACTATGAGTACATCTAAACAAATAACGCGCGGCAATCGCTCAAAAACTCAGGATAATCATACGTTATTCCAGCTTAAGCGAGATATCCGTACTGATGATATCATCGTTCAAAAATATAACGAAATAAAATCAAATAACCAAACGATGTTTTAGATACTTAGATTATTTTGCACATTATTTTTTATAATTGACAGAAATATAGTTCATAAGTGGTAAAATTAGAGCATAATTTCGCATGTGACAATGATATGAACGGGTCAGGGTCATTCCGTTCTGATCCTTTCTTTCGCGGTATGGCTGACTGAAGTGACTGACTGTTCAAGTGTGCATGTGACTGTGATGTTTTGTTAGTGTAGTGCAGGGGGGGGAAACTCATCTAGAAACGTCACTTAATTTTTTTTTGAGCGCCATCTCTTTTTCGTGCTCCACTTTATTTCAAAAAATGTTTCCCAATGTATATACTAGATGGCTCTAACAGTAAGTACGATTCCAATTAGATAATCGATTTAAATCGAGTTTATATAATAACGCCTAGAACTGAATATTTTGTAGTTTAAATTAAAAAACAAACATGAATTTCTCATGCTAGTCAGATATTTATTTTTTTGGTAGTAAAAAATTAATTTAATACATAAAATTATATTTTTAATAATCGATTAAATTTTTCGATATATTATCGATGTTTTGACATATTTTTCCTCCATTCATTGCAAAATGCAAATGGCCGCTCATTGTTTTGCGTGTGAGCAATTTTGTAAATCAAAATTTTCCTTGTGATTTATAGTTTATACCAAAGAATATAGTATCTACTCTCTACCGAGAAGTTTATACTATAAATGCCTTGAGTTTATCAGCTCCGCGGTATTTATATCAATATCTATTATCTGCGAAACACCAAGTTACTGGGCCTGCTTTTCTTTCTAGCGTCTTCGTTGAATTTTCCTCCGCTTTAGTTAAACACGTCGGCCGACTTGCTTTCGCAATAGTTTTGTGATATTAGACACCATTAGTAACTACCATACTAATGGTTAGTTAAGTTATTGTGATTGTTGGTTGTAAAGTTTTCTCACCATTATCACCATGCCTTCATCTAATCGCCGTGTGTATTTGGATTTGTGACAACTGGTACACTTTTTAATACAATACTTATTTATTACAGCAAGTAACATTGTACAATGTTATTAACACCGTTTGTTCCATGGTGGAAGATGGATCACTTTTCCGGAAATAGGTGCTTAGTGGTTCCACCATACTCACCTAATGTGATAGTAGTCATTTGGAGTAGTCTCATATCACTTATCTAGCATTTTTATCCTGTACCTCAGTTTTCTAATGGAAATATTAAAAAAACTAAGTAATTTAAATTTTAAATTATTTACTTATTTCATAACATACAGTGTACATTTATAATAATTCACTAGTTATAGTGTATCATCTATGTTTATAATACTCTCCGCCAAACTGCACAGCAGTTTGTTGGCAGAAAGATAACTCCCTTTCAACATTGCATTGTAGTATAATACTTATAATTCAATATATTAGCTATACTATTGGGTACAATATATTTATTTTGTAGAAACCAGTACAACACAAATTATTTATCATCTATTGATGAAGTAAATTTATTCATGTAAAATTCTCTGCACCTATGGTTAAATACCTTCTTAGGGTAGATAGATTTCTTAGTATAGATTTGTAATATTGGCTGGTAATTCATTGTAGATAGATAGAACTAAATGTTTTCTGGTCCTTTGCCCATAGTAATAATTGTTAGATCAGTAATTAGTATATTCTTTTTCGCACCTATTTGGCTTTAAATTTATATAATGATCGCTATCATACTATTCCATGGTTATCGACAAGTGTACCTTCTTGTGAACGGGCAGCAGTTTGCATTCTAAGAATAGTTTATCATAGTTGGGCCGACAGGCATTCTTTGTATTTTTGTCTACTAAGGTTTTCATAATCTGATTTGTAACATTTTTATTTTATCTTTACATATGACTTAAACATACGTCCATAACAGCTCAATCCATAGGAGATAATTAAGTCTGCTAATGCATAATAGACAGTATACAGAATGGCCCTATTTGTAAAAAATGTTATGTGATGGAATTTTACCAGCACTGATCTCAGTTTGTCGCATACATATGCTTTCGCCATGAGAAATAAGTGTCTATAGTCAAGCCCAAGTACCTGCATTCTCCCACCACCTCAAGCTCCCCATAAGCACACATGCTATTATTTTTGTGTATACAGTCTTGGTCATGTTCCAGTATGTGCGGCAAGCCCGTGATTGATTTGTTATATGGTGAATATATATGCATACATTTTGTCTTTTTAATGTATACTATCATCATGGGCTCATTTTATGATATTATTTAAATCCTCTTGAACATTTTTCACAATGACCTTTAAATCTTGGTCAGAGTATATCAAACAGGTGTCATCTGCATACATGTATATTCAACAAGTTTTGATAACATTACACATACTATTTACATGGTGTGCTGTGCCAAATAGGCCTTTAGCCACGTGTTAACGAGTTGGTGATCATCCTTTAAAATTTAATATTGTCATTGTTGTGAACCAAATACAATGTATATTATGACAAAAATATTGTAGTATGATTAGGTATGAGACCAGAACCTAAACACAGATGCATCATATAGGTACCTAACTAGGAGTGATATTAGAGATTGTTCTGTGGTACCCAACAATGTTAGAACCTGTCATTTGCATTTTTTAAAATAGTGTATTACTGCTCTTATGAATGCTTACAATAAGCATTAATGAGGTATCTAACATGAATTTATATACTCAGATTCAGCTTTTTTTTTAGGTGGATATTTCACAAGTTTCCAAACCCTGTGAAATATCCTGAGATGTTCAGAACATGGGTTGAACTAGATTCTGAATCACTAAAAGGCATGATACATGAAGTGATTTACAAAAACAGGAATGTTTGTGATAGACATTTTACTGGTGATGTGAAAAATCACAACAATCAAATAAACTAGCAGTACCAACACTGCATCTTTCTAGTAAGTATCTGTTACCACATTACACTATCACCTTTGTATAATAATTAATATAATAGACATTTACCATAAAATAAAATCAGTCAGCCTTAAAGTCAGCAATATCTGGTTCCCTCCCCGATAATAGCACTGACTGTGCCTGGTCACACTTAGCTGTTGAAATTATGGCATGCATGATCAGATGCACCTGATAGCCCTAGCATATAATGATGTAAAGAGTGTAATTAGCGTGTTCAAAGACAGGTCAATTTACAAACTCATAGCAGCAGCTGGTCTAAATAAATGTAGGGTCATTTAGGCGGTTTCCCGTCCAGATCCTGTTTTCGTCCTTCTGTTGAAATCTTTATGGAATGATCTTTGATGGTTATATAGTCCGATATTTAGATTTTGTCCACTAATTAAGCAGTACTGCAAACATATATGATATTGTGGACGAAAACTAACAAATGCGCTGAAAATTGCTTTAATTTCCCGTCCATATACTTTAATGTGAGTAGACAAAAAGTAACACTGGGTAATTATTTAGTTTACGTCTATTACAAACCATTATTATACTTGTATTAAACTAACACAAAACCATTAATTCAGGTTTTCTAAAAGTTAGTGGTAGACCAGCCACGGTCCATCTTATGGTAAATGGTAACCGTCTCCCATGGACTCGACTATACCGAGAGTATTGTCAAGCTGCTGCTCACCGTGGTACCGACCAGTTAGGGCCCGATAGCAAGCGAGTACTCTCGCTTGGTACCCAGCCCTACCACCAGTAATGCAATGGGTGATAATTGCTTTCGTCCCTTAGTCGCCTAGAAGGCGTCGTACAACGACACCCGCGGGAAAGGATGGGGTGGTGACACTTGTATCCTTAGTCCGTCACCACACGGACATCGTAAAAATTATGTCAATACATATACAAATTATAGTATTATTAAATTATAAGTGGATAAAACCATGGGACACAGCTGGTATTGAAATAAAATAACAACTATGACTTTTATTATGGAGTAAAATTGATAAATAGATATTATATGTTTCTAGAAATCCGATAAAAGAAATCATCTATTTTAAAAATATTTCAGTACAATCGATACATCTATACTAAAGCTGTAACAGAGCTGTGTCTATTGTACATTCAAGATATTTGAGAAAAAATAACTGTAATAGGTTATATAGGCGTGTCTAAACACAAAACAATTTTGTCTGTTTGTTTGTTCGTGCATCACGCAAAAACTATTGGACGGATTTTGATGCAACTTTTTTTATTTGAAAGGCCTTGATTTGACTTAAAAACTGGTAGATATCGCTACCCCAACCGAATACATAAAAAATAATATTTTTGGTTTTATTACTTTTCTACTACTTCTATTAATGTTACGCAATAAAAGGATATCCCTAAAATTTTTAAAAACAAATATTGTATTAAACAATAGCTAAAAAAATATTTTCCTACTTATAAGGCATAAAAGACGTAGTAATACAATGCATATCACGTCACCTGGCCAAAAACAGCAGTAATCTAGTATTACTATTACACGCGCTATCACTTTTTAGGTGAAAAAAGGCGCAAGTAGCTAGTAAGTTTAGAAGACTTACAGAATGTTGAAACGAATAAAAAAGTAATAGGTTTTTTTGTAAATAATCATTGTATAAACAAGCTGCGATATTACAATAAATATTATAAGCTTTGTTATTTTTTTCCGCATTCGCTGATACCACACTTTTTAATATCACCCGTAAGATATAGCCGTTAGAGCCGTTTTTCGGTTTTTATTTTTTTCCCAAAAATCCGAATTTGGCGAATACCGCTTTATTCGGTTGGGGTAGCGATATATTATTCCACTACTATATCGGGAACCTGAGACATAACCGAAAAACTAGCTATTACTGCGGCGAAGCCGCTGGCAAATGCTAGTAATTATAATAAAATTATAACAAGCCGATGTCTGAACATTACAAATATTGAAGAAAAATTAATATGGGGTTTCTATTAGAGCAACAGAAGCTAAAACAACAATTATAAGAAATATTGTTTGTCTGTGTTTGATCTATATGTTTGTTTTTTAGAAATTGACATGCTCCGCTACTTTTTAAAGTACAAATTATTTGTGAATAAGGAAATAGAGATATTTATTTCCCGCTCGTAGTAAAAATCTCTTTTTCCTTATTCACAAATAATTTGTCTGTATGTTTGTTGGTAGATCACACAAAATTACTGTACGGATTTTGATGAAACTATATTTGATTGATTGCTCTTGATTAGACTTAAAACCTGGTCTTAAATTATGGCGGCAGATGAGCCACGGCCCACCTTATGATAAATGGTAAGCGTCGCTCATGGACCCAACTATACAGAGAGTATTGTCAAGCCGCTTCTCACCATTTCATTTCAGATATGAAACGGAAGAAATAACTGCTATCTCCTGCTACTACCAAAACACACCGGTGTGCGTCATGGCTGGCCACACGGGACCACCAACCAACCTACCCGATAGCAACTGAGTACGACTCCCACTTACCAAGTGCCCAGCCCTATCACCAGTAAATTTCTTAGGGCGTTTAGCTATGTCCTTTCTAGTCTTACAATTATAAAGTGGCTATAGTAGATTAGATCTTTATATTGAATGGGTAAATTAGTAATAAATATTTTACCAAAAACTGCTAGTTAAAATTAGTAACGAAATCTAAACTAGACTTCTGATTAACTTGAAATTTCAATTAGTTATTTGTTTTTCAACTTAGACATTCATCCATGTTCTGGTCTTTTTAACATATTCATTTTAAATTTATTATGTTGGAGTCCCATCTTAATTCAGAAACCTCACCTTAAATCAAGGACAGGAGGAGGTTTTTCTTCATCGTAAGTAATTTTCTTGGCTGCGCAGATCATAAACAAAATTAAGACATAAGACAAGCCAATTAGATATAAAACAAGCCAATATTACTATTTCCAGGTTAGTTACGTTTATGTGTAATGAAGTAAACATAAAAAAAAATAATACTGCATGTTCGATGCTGCATTTCGATTTCACATTTTTCACTTTGTGTTTAATGTATAGTGCTAAGCATGTCAAATGCTAAAAATATATATAAAAATATCTAAAATAATACTGCATGTATTATTTTTTTCTATTTTAGCATAGGTAGGTACTAAAAAAGTTTGAACTTACTATATTGGAATAATATATGTAAATGCATCTGATTAAAGTTACCGTTGGGTGACTGCGATAACTTAGCGGCCCTTAGCACTTCCCCGGATTGGATGGAACGCAGGTTCAAATTCTGCTCGCAGTAAAGCTCTTTTTTTTCACTTTCACAAATAATGTGTTTTTTTTAATAGTACTAGCCTTTGCCCGTGGCGCTGTTTCAGTCAAAAGCTAGGTTTTTGTTTACATCTCAGGTTCCCGATATGTTAGCTGTATAAAATGTATACCAGTTTTTACATCTAATCAAGAGCTATTAAATAAAAAAAAAACATCAAAATACGTTCAGTATATAGTTTTTTATCTACATCAGCATCATCTACACTTCACTTGCCAGGTATAATTTATTATTACCACCGAAGGAATGTAACATAGTTCCAGTGGCCCGCCAATAAAGGCGGAGAGACGGCACACGGCGGGTTTCTTTAGTGGGTGAGGGCCCCGCACTACCCTGTTCGTTGCCCCGAACGACGGGGTGTGCGGTTAGGTACATTTTTTCCCGCCTAAACAAAAAAAAAGGTATAATTTATTATTGCATACAGCAAAAATGGGTTTCTTTATTAAACGCTTTTTTGTTATTCCAATGAATAAAACATAATGCTAATCATAATACTTTCCATCTGAAAATTAGGTCAATGCTTTAGAAATGCTTTCTAAAAATGAGGGGGGTAAGGTATTTACAATAGTGATTTTATAAATCTGTTTAAAGATAACATTTGGTTTTTTATTTCAACCAGCATGCAGCCAAAAATATAGTTAGATTTGATTTTCAGACAATATGTTAATTGACACCAAAATAATTGAGGACATATCTGAACAACCTGATCTATCCAGTACATTAGAGACATCATCACAGTTTTCTTTGCAGGTGGGTACTGTACCTAATTACTTTGTTAAAAATGGTGTACCTACAGATTTTATTCTGTAGGCCTATTTCTTAAAAAAAAAACTAACTTATAAACTAGTTTTAAGAAAAAGTCTTATAAGGAAATGGTAATTGAAGGCTTCACACGGTGAAAGAACTGTATGACCACTGACAAACTGTTAGAATGACCGCTGTATATAAAACATACTATCACACTAATTAACCTGAAGTATTTAGCTCTATCTTAGAAATTACCTTTATCTTACAATGATTTGTAAGTGACATTGTATCTTTGTCTTCAGATAATGTATATGGGGGAGTTAACAATTTATTTAAGATGAATTAATTTTTAACTTCCTCATATAAATTTAAAAAACAGTTAAAATGTTAATGATATTTAAGCATTTTTTCTTATTTATTATTTCTAGATACAAAGGAATACTCGCAGGGGTTAGCCAGTTGTACAAGCCGTTTGCAACGAGACATCAAATGAGGAGCGAAATATATACCTAGACTGAGAAAAACAAATTTTAAAACTATTAGACCAAAATTATAGCCAAAATATATTATAATAAACATTAACATAATAAAAGTAGAAAATGAATTGGTGTTTCATTGTTACATCTTATTTTCGCACACGTAAGCTTGTGCAATACTTTGCAATTAGTCTGGCTTAATTTCGTTAATTTGAGAAAGTAAATATTCTGCTCAACTTTATATAAATGAAAGTCAGTCTGATTGCAAAGTATTGCACATACTTACGATTATGTTATTGAACTACGATATATACAGAATAAATATAGGTAAGTACCTATACGTATGAACCTATATATACATACATGCATATACATATATATACACGTCTGTCAAAAGTTGCGGAACAAGGCTTCCAGATGTCGCGCTGGTTCAAATAGGGTAGCATAAAAATTCTGCAAGATGGCTCTCTATTTTAGTATGATTACTTTACTCTATGGTGTAGTGTGTCGTCGACGTCGTGGCACAGCGGTTGTGGTAGCGCTTATATAATAAAAATAATCTAAAATAACGCTTGCCTGGTGAAATAAATACCGGGCTATAGATTATTTATAAATAGCAAGTGATTTTATTAGTTATTTAATATAACGAACACTCCTAGTAACTCCACAAAAATCCTTGCGTTAACTCAGTAACTTACGCGCAGTCAACTGCGCCGGCTCATTGCGTTAACTCAAAATTGCGCCATGGCGCAACAAAATGACACATTTTTTCCCGAAATAAACAAAAAAATAGGTATAACTCCATTTACATTTCACGGAGTTGCAGTTTATAACAGTGATGTTTGAATTTTCCAGTCCTAAGCTATGCGCCAACTCATTTTTAAGAAGTGTGTTAAAACATCCAGCGCGGTGAACTGAGCTAGCGCAACAGCGCGCGCGGCGCAGCGCAGTGTTACACATCTCTACCTAGGACACTCTAATTAGTCTGTGGTCCTAAGTGAGCGACGGTAGATGACACGTAGCGATGCCAAAGAGAATGTAATACCTGAGCGATGCGACAGCGACACGACGTGACGTAATGCGACTGGACTTTACGCGACGTGTGTCCTATTTTATAGTTATTCGTGAGCGACAAACGCGGCAATCTCAGTTTATTATTGTTTTAACCATGGGCATGGAATGTAAATGCATGTCATCAAGCTGTCACTTCACCTCTTGAGTAATATTGTTCTGTGCACTTCACATTCACACTGCGTCGCGTCTTGTCAGACAAAAAAAAACAAGTCCGCACTGCACCTCATCACATTCATATTAGGTACAAAGGCGATAACGTAGGCCATAAGTACAAAATTACAACGAAATATCTATTTGATATTTTCGTGTCACGTCGTATTACCGTTCACAACCTATGACAACGGGTTACTTACCCGTTGGTAAGCGACGGTGCGCGACACGTAGCGACGCGATGTACTGCGACTAATACTTTACGCCGCGTTTGTTCTATTTTGTATCATTCGTGAGCGACAAACGCGGCAATTTCAGTCATTTTTGTTTTAACCATGGGCATCTAATGTAACTGCACGTCTTGAAGGTGTCACTTCACAAAGTACAACTGCGTCGCGTCTCGTGCAAAAAACAAGTCCACACTTCGACGCATTCATATTAGGCGACAACGTAGGCCATAAGTACATACAACGTCTATTGCACGCCTCATAGCGAAGCGTTGAGGTGTGTATTACTCTCGTTTCACGCAGAACAACTGATTTTTCAAACTTAAAATGTCTCTATTTATCATATATTGCACTTGTAAAATAATATATACACACACATATCAAGAAAAAACACTATTTTTAAAAATCATGATATTTTTGATGCAATTTTTATTATTTAAACTATTTTTATATATATTTTTAGCATTTGACATGCTTAGCACTATACATTAAACACAAAGTGAAAAATGTGAAATCGAAAATAACAGTCAGGAGCAGGATTTGAACCTGCATCTTCTGGATACCGTCCAGATGCTTTGCCAATTCAGCCATCCTGACAATTGCTCCTGACTGCTAATTTCGATAACACATCATACTTAACGTCTTTGGGTGACGCCTGCGCCATCTGTCGGAAGTATTTTCATACATTATACCGACCAGCTAAACTTAATTTTACAATTAAGATTTTACCTAATAATGACGCAAACCCTTTAAATATATTATAATTTATTTAAACTAGTTATAAAACTAGGTATTTAAAAAAGTTCTGTCTTAGACGTTCGTTTGTTGTAGGTAGGTAATGTATGTTAGTACGATAACGACCGAAATTCTTTACTAATCGAGTTTTTTTTTTTCTTTTATGATACGGTATAACTACGAATAGAGCCCTATCACTTCTCACGGTCTGATTCGATGTGGTTTACTTGCTATTAAATAAACAAAAAATAGTGAATATTTACGCTCGACGCGACACTAAAACCAGTGCTATCCTTATTTCGTGAGAACTATTTCTATGGACCAATATAGAAGTACTTCTTAAAATTAGCGCTAAATGGCGTATAAGACATGAAAACCTCTTTAGTACTTTTTAAAATTAGCGCTATCTATGTGATTTATTGAAAACTACTTAGTAAGACCAATGCATTATTAGTTACTTATCAAATAATCAATTTTATTTTGAAGAATGAAGATTATGAGGCGTGCACTTTTGGATTTTCCAAAGTATTTGACATTTTCGTGTCACGTCGCGTCGCGTCTTATTTCCGCGTTTGTCGTTCACAACAAGGACAACGGGCAAGAATCTCGCGCGCAAAGCGGTCGATGACGGTGGCGTGGCGCGAATTCATATAATTTTGCCCGTCTAAAATTACCAACCGAAGATATCCCGGACGTCAGCCTGTACGAGATCAGAATGGCTCTCAAACAACTAAAGGACGGAAAGGCACCGGGAGACGACGGAATTACTATAAAGCTTCTGAGGGCAGGCGGAAAGCCGGTCCTCAAAGTCCTACAGAGGCTATTCAATTCCGTTGTTCTTGGGGTCGATATTCCAGAGTCGTGGACCAGGAGCGTGGTGGTGCTGTTCTTCAAGAAAGGTGACAGAATCCTCTTGAAGCATTACAAACACATCTCGCTCTTGAGCCATGCCTATAAGTTGTTCTCGAGGGTCATTACAAATCGACTCACGCGCATGCTCAACGACTTCCAGCCTCCCGAACAAGCCGGTTTCCGAAAAGGCTATAGTACCGTAGACCACATACATACGCTGCGCCAGATTATACAGAAGACCGAGGAGTATAATCGGCCTCTGTGTCTAGCGTTTGTGGACTACGAGAAAGCCTTCGATTCGATCGAAACTTGGGCGGTGCTGCAGTCCCTTCAGCGGTGCCAAATTAACTATCAATACATCGAAGTGTTGAAGTGTTTGTATAGAAACGCCATAGTGGCGTTCGTGGCTGTCCGAGTTCAGGACAAGAGCACGAAACCGATCCAACTGCAGAAAGGTGTTAGACAGGGAGACGTCATGTCCCCGAAACTCTTCACCATTGCATTGGAAGATGTTTTCAAGCTCTTTGACTGGACCGGATTAGGCATCAACATAAATGGCGAATACATCACTCACCATAGATTTGCAGATGATATCGTCGTCATGGCAGAATCGCTGGAGGAGCTTGGTACCATGCTCAACGACCTCAGCCGTGTCTCCCGACTAGTGGATCTAAAAATGAACATGGACAAGACGAAAGTCATGCCTAATGTCCATGTCATTTCAGTACCGGTCCTGGTCGAGAGTGCGCTTCTCGAAGTTGTAGACCACTATATGTATACCTGGGACAAACTGTCCAGTTAGGTAGACAAAACTTCGAGAAAGAGGTCGATCGACGAATCCAGCTCGGCTGGGCAGCGTTCGGGAAGCTGAGGGAGATCTTCTTGTCCAATATTCGTGTCTGAAGACGAAGGTCTACGACCAGTGTGTGTTACCAGTGATGACTTACGACACAGAGGCGTGGTCTCTGAATGTTGGCCTTACATCAAAGCTTAAAGTCGCTCAGCGTGCTATGGAACGGGATATGCTTGGGATCTCTCTAAATGATAAGATCCGTAATACGGAAATCCGTAGGAGAACGGGAGTGACCGACAAAGCACGCCGGGTCAGCATGCTGAAGTGGCAATGGGCAGGCCACATCGCTCGACGAACCGACAACCGTTGGGGAAGAAAGGTTCTCGAGTGGCGACCGCGTAACGGACGGGGCAGTGTAGGACGGCCTCCCACCAGGTGGACCGATGACCTGGTCAAAGTCGCAGGCAGTCGTTTGGATGCAGGCGGCACAGGACCGTTCACGTTCGCGTTCTCTTGAGGAGGCCTATGTCCAGCAGTGGACGATGAAAGGCTGGTGGATGGATGGAAAATGACCAAATGTGCCTATAGACGTTATTTCACATCAAAAAACCTGTCTTAGCTCTGTACGGTGTACCTCAAGACAATGGGTGTAACTCTAAAATAAAAATTATCTAAGTATTGCTTTAAAAAGCTCAAGATTTTAATTTACTTTCAATTCAAAATGGCATGCAGCATGAGTCATCCGACTTCTTAATTAAATGTTTGAATGGTAAATCTTTAATTATTGTTTTTTGGAACCAAATGTGTTAACATCAAAATCACAAAAGTGAAAAAAATCATAAACAAAATAAAACCCACATATTGTAATTAAAAAAGCATGTTACAATATTTTATGACTAACTGAAAATATCTTTCAATATACTCTTCATTGCATCAATAATGTGCACAGCTATTTTACACAAATTTAACAAATTATTTATATTGTCAAAAGGGAAATATCATTGTCTGAGGTTGAGTTCCATTCAAAGAAATAATTTTCTTATATAATACCTATAAATTTCCCTCCAATCATCACAAGCATGAGACTAATTTCATTATAAACCAGCTTTGTTAAACAATACATTTGTTACAATATTTATCATATCTAAACTTGTAGCTGTAGCTGACATTAAAGCAGCGGGGTTCCCAATTAGTGACATGTGCACTTTTAAGGGTTGTTTTACATGCAAATCTCTTGATTTAATTCAATTGAGTATGAAATTGAAATGTATACAAATCAATTTGGACATAAAGGGGTATTCGAGTTTGAATTATTTCTTAGATTAAGTAAGTAGTACACAACAACCAAGACTAATTGATAACCAAGAATATCAAAATAAAGATCTCAAAATATTTTTACAACACATTGTCATGTACAATGAACAGAATACTTTTTGGAGATTGAACAGAAAAGAACAAAACCTTGACAGCATCAGCCAGGTTTACAGTTAACATTATTTAACCAACATGTAGCTTGCCTATATATTGCATGACAAGACCCAACTCAGGCACTCCCAAGTTTCAGTAGAACCTGGTGAAATAACCAATATACAAGTATGTATAATCATATGCATGAAAATTACTTTCACAAAAATACCAATGAAATAATGAAAATGGTAATTAGATAATATAGTAATACATATACAATGTGGTACTGTACCAAGATATTTACTAAGTCTCCAAATGTGCAGGATGGTATTACACAATTAAATCTACGAGTAATCAAATATTTGTCTGTTAAAGTCTCATAACAAGTTCAGGTCAATATTTGAAACAGTGTTCATGCAACCTAGTTAGCCTATTAGCTGTGTGCAGGAAGCAACATGCTATCACAACTGTAGTGTCAATGAAAGTGGATAAATAGAACATAAGCTAGCAACATTCATCGAGACAAAAATAGATTTGTAATCACTCAATCAGTCTGGGCCAATTTTATTAACAAAATTGTTTTAAACCTTTTAAGACAAAAATATAGAGTACTGTAAAATTATATTTTACATTGCATTTTTTACTCTCTCCTAAAGCGTATTGCTTAATTATCAGATCACTCATATACACAAATTGCTTGGAGCTATTTTCACAACATTGTACCAATATCACAAATTATTAGTTGTACACTCTGACTAAGTATTGCACTGAAACTACCAGCGCTAAAACTACTGCCTGAATTGAACAATTAATGCAAAATAGCTGTCCTATATCAGTGCGAGAACCATCCACATGGAGCCTCAACACAATCCATCCAATACAATTTATTATACATAAGGTAATACAATAAAATAATGGAATTTTTCAGTGACACTAAAACATCTAAAGATACCTTTGATGCATTTTTCACTGAGTCACAGTACAAGTTCCAAGCAAGGTGTCATTGAAGGCAGCTGATGTTAGTTAAGTGATGGTGACTCTCCATTATCCCAAACTACATCAATGCTGGGCCACTTGGTCTGTAGACATGTGAGCATTGCATCAGAGCTGGCTGCTCGCATGGGGCACTCCAGCATAGCCGCTCGCCCTGTGCGATACAAGACACGTGCTCCAGGATTGCTACGTATCAGACCATTATAGTGGTGCAGTGTGAAAGTATCAGGAGCTCCACGCTCACACCCAGGAAAAAATTCATCCATAAATGAACTTAAAAGTATAATGCCCAAGTTTTCTGAATCTAATTTCACTCTCATCAATTCTACATACTCAGGATCACTAACAAGGTCAGCAGCACACAATACATCTTGTAGAGCAGCTGAGGGAATAAAATTATTGCCTTCAGGATCAAATGAGCGAAAAATTCTCTCGGCGGACTCCCCCACTGTCTCAGGTGCTGCTAATCGTCTCTCCAGTGAAAACAATACTGTTAGATGGGTGTCAGAAGCCAGCACCCACACAGGGTGCTTAGGATTTTTATAAAAGGATCCAACAGTGCAATATTGCATGTGTTCCATTATTGTTAGAAATCCAATGTCATTTTGCCTTTCAATGCCACGCAGTCTTAGCCCACCCACAACTTGATCATGATCCCAAACATGTGCTACTGCTCTTCCGGTAAGCATTAGATTAATCAGACCCTGTGAACCATAGCCATATATTGAGTGTATGAGCGGATCAGACAGTTCTGCAAGTTCCGCTTCCACAACAGAGACCCCTTTGCTGAGTATTACACTATACAACAGAAGCAGAACACCATACTTGTCCTTCAGTATCCTAATGTTCCTTGTGTAGAAAGATTCTACTTCTGATAATGTCTGAAAAGGATGAACTTCAATGCGTCGATGGAATTGTTCAATTGTATCATACACTGTAGTCGATTGTCCATCCAAGTTAGTGCTACTGCTGGTGTCTGCGTCTGAGTCACTCTTCCGGTAAACCGCAACATTGTATTTAGGAGCTATACACTGACCTAATATTGTACACACAGCCCTAACTAGTAGAGAATTGCACTTCTCTGATGTTAAATCATGAAAACTATGTCCTGGAGTCTCCGATAACAGTATTTTGAGAAGAAATCCCTGTACAGGTGCTATAGCTGCACAAGGACCACCCTCTAATTGTATAAGGGCACTGGGCTCGTCCGTACTGAACTGGAAGCCCTGAGCCCAGCGCCGGAACACATCGTCTTTAACTTGATCACCCCACAACAGACGTCGCGTACTCGCCAGCTCATGGTCTAAAGACACACTGCCAGCGCTCATGTTAGCTTTATTTGTTGTTGACAATGAACTCTTAGTTTCAGTCGATTGTAATCCGCTTATCATTTGCTTTACGCAGCTCAATGCTTACGCCACCTGAAATGCAAACATCATACAGAAAAGATACAAGCGCACAGTATATATACATACTTTGTGACAAAAATGGTTAAAATAGGTAATTAGATGTAAGCAAGTTCTCAAAACGAACCAATAACCACGTAGTACTCACAGCCAATATGTAGTACATGTCTCACGGCATTTAATAGCTTTATAAGTTTTTCCAGAAGTCAAATAACAATAAGGATCACTTTTATAACATTATTTTCCAATAAATTGACAATAAAAACTTTTCATTAGTAGAAAGAAAAGAAAAGAAAAGCTTACGACATATAGGCTGCCATTTTTTATGAAAAAATAGCAACATTTACTGTCATCACAGACTACTAAGAGATAATACCAGAGACTAAAGCGCCTTATCATCGCCTATCCTATTCATCTCTGCTGTACGTCCGTTCACTCATGGCCACAGTGCTGGACGTAGCATACTGTTACGATGTAACCGAACAAATTACTATATAAATTACAAAGACGCATATTCAATTGATACCGAATACCATATCCGCAAATTTAAAATACGCGCGGTTGCCTAGACTCCCTACCCAGTTAGATTATCGCCAATGGATCGCATGAATCCACTCCCACAAAGGCCAGAATCAAATATTATTACCATATATGACCAGCATGCGATCCCGGATGCGAGCAGAGTACGCCGGGGTTCGAGAACGTTCGATGGCTACTCCAATCGCAGGCGTATGGATAGGGATGTTCTAGAACAAAAAACTATCCACCAAAGAGTAAGTCGGGGCAACAACGCTAGAAAGAGATGGCAAGTATAATCATAGAAGGGGAATTATTATTAGGGAAATAATATAAAAACATAGAGGAGGTAGATTCTTTTTCTCTCTGACTCTGAATTATCGTGTGTGTCAAGGCCGATAACGTAAATAGTGTGTGACTTAGGAAACCCCAAAGAACCGAGCGGAAGGGAGCGCCGTTCTTAAATATACCGCCCCCATATTTAGTCAATAACATCTGAATAAAAGCTCCTGGGGTTTTCCAGTCAGAATTTTAAGTCAAGACTTCAAGTCAAGAAGTTCAAGTACCGTTCCTGGCTGCGCTCGAGATCCGGGCCACGGCCTACCGGGTTGCGGCTGCCCTACGGGTCCGGTTCCAGCGCCGGTTGGGCCGGCGTCACCCGCCCTCCGGCATACATCTGCGCACCTCTCCCCGCAGTTGTGTACCCGTAGGTGACGGTCTTGAGGACAATCCCCTGAGTTGCGAACCACCCCCTGATTCCTCATCGCTCGCTTTTTTTTTGATTAAATTCGGAATCCATCTATTTTCTTACATAATTAATTAATTTTGTTATACCTTTTTTTTTTTAATTAAATTGTAAATTTTGAATATTATTTTTGTTTCATTGTTAGGGATTTCCCCGTAACAATACGCACCATGTCCAGTCCAGCTTACTAGCTGTAGGTAATAGAATGATTAAAGTGAACGCACATGTTTTAAGTACAACATTTACATTTAAAATATTTAAATTGCCACCAGTTTTATCAAAACGACAAGAAATGGGAGTTTTTCTGATGTTTGCTGACGACATCAGAAGAGAGGAAAAAAATAAGAAGAGATTGTGTATTAAAATTTTTTTGTTCGTGTAGTTTGCACAGGAGATATTTCACAGACAATTATGGCACTTGTATCTTTCAATAAACCTAGTTATTATTTCACGATCCATTTTAACGTACATTCACCTTGCGTCACTAGCTTTATATGCTGAATCAACTGGACAGTAAGCTTTAAAGGTGCGCGATTATGAATGATACTGTGGCGTCCCACGAAGGTTTATAGCGAGTGTCAGACCTTCGTGGATCGCTGATTTACTTTGATATTTTTATATACTTTTTGGACTTTTTGATTGTCAGATTAGAATATTAGATAGATAGAGGCGAAATTGTGCTCACACTGCCACAACAAGAGCCATTAAACAAGAAGATAGATAGATAGAAAAAGGGAAACTAAAAGAATGTTGTACAAATAGATAATTATATATTATTATAAGATTGCATAATGAGTATTGTGGCCTAATATAATGTATATTATATTGAAGTAAAGATACTGGATTTAAATGAGTCTGATTTGTATTATTATAGCGGCCATTGCCAAATATACAGACGGAGTCCCTTGGTCGCTAAAGTGGTGACCCCGAACACAGGCCCTAAATCAGCATCTAACGGTACGCAAATTTCGCAGAATCTCTATCTCGTGTGCTGATACTGTGAACGAGACGGCTCACCGTTGACGACACTGACGTCGTCCCTCACGGCTGACGGCAAGGACGTACTACGTATTACGCAGCGCTGACGTGTTGCCTACGAGCGTTGCTGATGAAAGCTGCGAGTAAGCATAACCTGACTGCATGTGATCCGATTATCAGGAGGTACCCTTGAACATTTATTTCACGCTGGCGGTGAAACATTATTAGTGCATGCGGTTACAAATAGACACTATTAAAGTGTACGCCCACAATTTCTATTTTTTTTTCTTTACGCATTTGCATCTTGTATTATAATTATTAAATTATTACTAACATATGTTTGTTTATAAACATCGTTGTTCACACACTATTTAAGGCGAATGTGCACTCTGTTTATTATAGTATTATTTTGCTTTTTCCTGGTAAAGTTGTAAATATATTTACTTAAGGCCAAGTTGCATGCTACTATTATACATCATAATATACTGTAGGTACTTAAGGCGACGTTGTTTTATACATTATTTACTTTAGTCGCTAAATAATTTTAGGCTTTTTTTTTATGATTATTATATTTTTTATTGCATGACGTTTACACTATCTAACCATTATTTTTCTCCTTAGTTAATTTTACTTTGTCATCAGAGTTTTTTTTTTTCTTGATCTCTTCTCTAGCTTTGGTGGTACATCATGAGTGATAGCGAGGTAGGTGAATTTAAATAGGCTTCTACATACGTGACGTATAATGATCAACCTGACGTCAAATCTGAAGTTGGCATAAGCGGTGTAGACAGGATGATCGTTAATAGGGTGTCTATCCGCACACTTCCTTTTTGTATGGACCGTCCGGCCTTATGGTTCGCGAGCCTAGAGGCACAATTTTGTATCAATGGCATTTCGCAAGAATTAATGAAATGTAACTACGCAGTCGCGCACCTCGATACCAATTTCACTAGGGAAGTGGAGGATATTATCGTACACCACCGAAGGTACAAAATTTAAAGATGCGATCATATCAAGATTTTCCGACTCCCGTGAACAAAAAATTAGGCGTCTATTAGAACTAGAACCAATCGGGGATAGGAAGCCGTCATCTTTCCTATGGCATCTAAAATCACTAGCAAGACCCTCTTTTCCTGAGGGTCTCATGAAAAGTATTTGGATGGGCCGGCTACCACGATATCTCCAGACCGTTCTGGCAGCTCAGTGGCTGGAAGGGTTAGGTGAGCTAAGCGAGTTAGCAGATAGCTTAGCAGAAATAAATGCTCCACAAACATTACAAGTTTATGCCACTAATTCGAACTCAGCACCTGCACGCGCGATTAACGAGTCGAACAATACGGTACAGGAGCTCGTGAAGAAGGTTGACGAGCTAACGCATATTGTTGCATCCTTCACCGAAAGTCGTACTAAAGGCACACATAGGCGTAACCAGAGCTCAAGTCAAAATCGTAGCCTGAGCCGATCATGTCCACGCAATCCGGAACTATGTTTTTACCATGACCGGTTTGCAGACAAAGCTCGCAAGTGCGTCTCACCATGCAAATGGTCTGGGCCTTCCAATTATAACCAGGTAAATCTGAGCAGCGGTCAGTAGTGACGAAACCCGATCGCTTGCCATCCAATCGCCGCCTTTTTGTAACCAACCGGTACTCCAATCAAAAATTTTTGATTGACACTGGTTCGGACTTGTGCTGCATACCGCGTCACTCTGTAAATCGTTCTGTTCTCTGTATCTCATTCATTTGATTTGGTAGCTGCAAATGGTACCAACATTAAAACATATGGCTTAGTTCAGCTTAACATAAATTTAGGACTTAGGCGCGATTTCAAGTGGAATTTTGTGGTCACAGACGTGGAAAACGGAATCATAGGTTCCGATTTTTTATCATATTACCACCTTCTACCTGACTGCACCCAAGGTAGACTCTGTGATGGGAAGACTGGACTGTCTTCCATCGCAGACAAACGTGTGGTACAACAACCTAGCGTAAAGGTTGTATTGATTCCCGACTCATCATATACCACAATCTTAGCTAAATTCCCTAGCATTACTCGGCCACCTGGAGCACCTCGAGCACCAAAACATACTACCATGCATTTTATTAATACTACAGATGGTCCCCCTGTAATTGCGCGATCACGCCGATTAGCACCTGTGAAACTCCGCATTGCAAATAAAGAGTTTGAAGATATGGTTCGTGCTGGTACTGCTCAACCTTCAAGCAGCTCATGGTCCTCGCCTTTACATTTAGCTCCTAAAAAGGAGTCAACGTGGCGTCCTTGCGGTGATTACCGTGCATTGAATGCTCGCACAACACCAGACTATTACCCCGTTCGTCATATTGGCGATTTCGCACACAATTTGGCTGGTTCTTCCGTATTCACAACAGTAGATCTCGTAAAGGCTTATCAACAGATTTCTGTAAATCCAAGCGATATTTGCAAAATAGCAATTACTACCCCGTTCTGTTTGTATGAATTCCCATTCATGACTTTCGGGTTACGAAATGCTGGGCAAACATTTCAACGATTTATAGATGAAGTGACCCGAGGGCTTGATTTTTGGTTTACTTACGTCGATGATATTCTTGTTTTTTCTAAAAATAAGAAACAGCACGCAGAACACCTGCAAAAATTATTTCAGAGACTACATGATTATGGTGTAGTCATCAACATGACCAAGATTGTGTTTGGAGCAGAAGAAGTATCATTTTTAGGCTACCGCTTTAACGCTGCAGGCACGCGTCCACCAGAGGACAGAATAAAAGTCTCGATGGAATATCCACCACCCAAAACTGTGCAAGGCATGCGTAGGTTTTTAGGAATGGTAAATTACTACCGCCGTTTTTTACCCAATACCGCTATGTACCAGGTGGCGTTAATTGACGCCGTTACAGCTATTCAGGGTAAAGGCGCTAAACCTTTCATATAGTTGCCTGAACTAGAACAATGTTTCGAGGCCTGCAAGAAAAGCCTAACGTCCGCAACTATCTTAACTCATCCGGACTGTAATGCTTCCCTCGGTCTATTCACTGACGCTTCAAGCACTCACGTTGGTTCATGCCTTCAATAACGCGTTGGTAAGGAAGTCGACTGGCAACCATTAGCCTATTTTAGTAAAAAACTTAACACTAAACAGGCAAAGTGGCCTGCATACTACCGTGAACTTTTGGCTGTGTATGAGAGCGTCCAACACTTTAGGCACATCCTAGAGGCGCAGCATGCTACCATCTACACAGACCACAAGCCCGCACGCTTTTCTACAGCGAAGGGAGAAATTACCACCTCCTCAACTAAATCAGTTATCCTTTATAACCCAATTCACCACAGACATAGTTCATATTAAGGGCGTAGATAATGTGGTGGCAGATACTATGTCCCGAATTGAGTCAATCTCTCTTGAGGAAGATTACGCTGCACTAGCCCAGTCGCAAAGTAAAGATGAAGAACTAGCTGAAGTGCGACAAGATATCATTAAAATTAGAGCCTACCATAATTCCAGGTACTAACATCACCGTATTGTGTGATACATCCATTGGATGGCCACGTCCCTATTTCACGTTGCCTTTTCGTCGAGCTGCATTTGACTGACATCTCAACCTCAGCCATCCTGGTGTGCGAGCAACCATTCGCCTGGTGACTGAGCGTTACGTGTGGCCGCACATTAATTCGGATTGCAGCAAGTGGGCCCACTCTTGTCTGAACTGCCAGCGCAGCAAAGTGACTCTACATATCACATCACCTCTCGGTAATTTTAGCACAGCTTCAGGCCGATTTCAACACATCCACATTGACATCATAGGTCCGTTACCGCATTCAAACGGTTTTAATTATTGTCTTACTGCCATCGACAGATTCACGCGATGGCTGGAGGTATGGCCTATGAAATCGATTACCGCTGAAGAAGTTTCAGAGACGTTAGTATCCGGGTGGATATCTCGCTTTGGAGTGCTCAGCGTAATAACAACCGATCAGGGACGTCAGTTTGAATCGGAGCTATTCAAACGTCTCCTAAACGTATGCGCAACAAAAGGAGTCCGCACATCTAGTTACCACCCATGCGCGAATGGTATGGTAAAACGACTTCATCGGCAGCTCAAGGCATCACTCATGTGCCATGCTGACACTTGGACGAGAGCACTGCCACTTGTACTCCTAGGTATGAGAACGGCGCTCAAAGAAGACCTAAAAGCATCTTCGGCCGAGCTCGTTTATGGGGAAACTCTTCGTTTGCCTGGTGAATTTATAGTGTCACCACAAACACGGAAAAGCCAAAGCGAAATGGCAGATTTTATCACGGAGCTCAAAGGCCATATGGAAACTTTACGTCCCATAGCCGCTTCACATCACGCGGAACAGTCGTCTTTTATTTTCAAGGACTTAGCGACGGCAACACATGTCCTACTCCGTGACGATACAGTAAAACGATCACTTCAACCCCCATACTCTGGACCACATCAAATTCTGAAACGGGCTGGCAAAACGCTGACTTTACTTATAAAGGGGAAAGAAACTACTGTCAGCGTAGATCGTGTAAAACCTGCACATATGGATTCTGATTTATTATCAGAAAGCAACTCATCGGCTACATCGATGATCGCTCGCGATGTAGCTCCAGTGTCAGTTGCAACCCCTTATTTGCCTGCTCCAATTACCACCAGGGCTGGCAGGAGAGTAAAGTTTAGGGATGTCCTAGACTTATAATTATGATTTTTTTTTCTTCTTTCTTTAATTTAACTTTTCTTTCTCCGTGGGGGGGTGATGTGGCGTCCCACGAAGGTTTATAGCGAGTGTCAGACCTTCGTGGACCGCTGAGAAAGTAAATCTTTGATATTTTTATATACTTTTTTATTGTCAGATTAGAATATTAGACAGATAGATAGAAAAAGGGAAACTAAAAAAATGTTGTACAAATAGATAATTATATATTATTATAAGATTGCATAATGAGTATTGTGGCCTAATATAATGTATATTATATTGAAGTAAAGATACTGGATTTAAATGAGTCTGATTTGTATTATCATAGCGGCCATTGCCAAATATATAGACGGAGTCCCTTGGTCGCTAAAATACTAATACTAATCATTCGACTTTGGCAACCATTCGAATAGTTCGAATATACATTAAGATTAGTAGTAACTAATTTGCTACTTACTAATGTAAGGAATAGCCCCAAAGATGTAACCGATATATTCATATGCATTAAGATATTAGTGATATTGGATGTATTCATGTATTAGTAATCCGACTCAATCTGATATGGTAATACGGGCGTATTGCTAATATGCCATATTCACTATATCGTGAACATGAACAGTGAGTTTCGCTACTATTCGCCTTGAGAATCATTCATCAAAGTATGCAAGCAAGACTATATTCATATTTCATTACTTTAAAGACGAAACTTATACAAAAAGGTCTGCCATTAGTATTTATAATTAGTTACTAATCTTAGTATTTAGTTGATGTGTCGTTCGACTCGTGCGTTTCTGCCGCGACTCGTATAACCACTCGGCGGTACGGAGAAGCATTCATCACTTTTTTTTTAAATTTATATAAGGCTTTGGCAGAACCATTAGCCTAACAAAAGCTTAAAAATCAAAATGAGTAGTAGTGTGTGGGTATTGAGAGTAAATATTCATAAGGTAATTATTAGCGTAAGTAAATATTCTTAGTCTTGTAAATAGAGGATGTCATCTTATGAAATGATATAGATTATTATAAACTGTTATAGTACAATAGTATAAATAAAATAATGAGATCAGTAACTTACTATTGGTGAGATATTTACAAAATAAAAGGAGATTAAATAAAAGAATTGCTTGTCCTGGCTGACGATCAACTCATAGCTAAGACTACATTAAAATTTTTAATGAGCTTGCTATAAAACGTAAGAATTCGCTAAGGATTTGTGGATATTCCAACTTTAAAAGGGGGGAAATGTGATTAAACACAAAGTGAAAAATGTGAAATCGAAAATAACAGTCACGAGCAGGATTCGAACCTGCATCTCCTGGATACCGTCCAGATGCTTTGCCAATTCAGCCATCGTGACCCTTGCTCCTGACTGCTAATTTCGATAACACATTCATACCTAACGTCTTTGGGTGACGCCTGCATCATCTGTCGGAAGTATTTTCATACATTATACCGACCAGGTAAACTTAATTTTACAATTAAGATTTTACCTAATAATATATATAAAAATATCTAAATAGGGGAAATGTGAGTTGTGATTTTGTATGAAAGTCTTTACCGTCTGTAGATAGATATTGGCTGTCGTTTCTTTCCGCTGCGACTCGGGATAAGTCAGCATATCGAAACAATATGGCGTCGTGATTGCACGTTTTGCGCCTAAATTATGGCTTAATTTGACATTAGTAGTACTAATTAGTAGTTTAATTCGATTATTAAGTTTAGCATATTACTAATTTTGCAGTCGAATATAAAAATTAGTAGTTTACATTTATTCAATTAGGGATTTCATTCATAGTCGCGCATCGCTGGTAAGCTTCCATCTAGCACGTACGACACACGATCAGTTCTACATACGTCTGCGTTATTTACTATCCATCTGCATTACGTTCGAAGTGGTGGGGGTGCTTGCTGGATGCAAAATGGGTCGTGCACGACCAGCAAGCAATCAATAATAATTACTGACGTACGTCGAGACTATTCACTGTCGTTTTCAGTATTAATCAAAGAGTATGTAATACCTATGGTTAATAGTAACATCATGTTTGTTTCACATGTTTTTTAGCAATGAACTGTAAGCTAACGTTTTGGGTTCAGTGTCCCTAATTAGATTATACATTTTACAAGCCAAAAATTTTGATAACACCAAAAAAATATTTCTATTACAGGAGTTTTATAATTGCTTACTTCCCTTAATCACCTTGTACGATAAAAAGGGAAACCGTGGGAAAGAATGGGGTGGTGACACTTGTATTCTTAGTCTGTTACCACACGGATTACCCCTCTAGGGAGATGGCGTGATGATAGTAGTAGTAGTATTCTACTGAAGGGTATCAAATTAAAGGCGAAGAAGCCTACTGGGGTTCTCTCTCTCTCTCTCTCCCTCAAAAAATATATTTTCATACTCAAATATGGGGAAGATGCCTTTACAATTACAAGTTTAAATTGTAACCGTGCAGCAATTACTCTCTCCCTAGCAGCAAAGGCCGCCATCCGTGTAGTGACTTGTGGATATCCTCGCCGGTTTTTTACATTCGGTATTAACCAAATCTAAATGAGTGACCCTGCAACAGACGTTCTTGAGAACTGTCATAGAGTTAAGCAAATTTAGCTATCAACTCTTGATTATAATTATAAATTAGTATTGAAATATAATATTTTCGTTTCGCTACTATATCCGGCCAAGGACACATCTAACTTTTGCACTCACTGAAGTATAAACTCAATCGAATATTGAACATTGTATCCGTGGCTAATACGCCAAGACACATATTATCTTAGCAATAGAATAACAATTGGGGAAGAAATGTAGGTAGCTACATGATACATAATTTGTGACCGAATGGGTCAAAAGCGGGGACGTTGTAGGTGGCAAGGGTATTTGTCGGCGGCTCCACCGCAGCCAAAGGCTCGTTATTAGGTTATATTTCAGGTTTGTGATATATAGGGTTTTTCAGCAAGAACTTTGTTTTATAATTTGTAACTGAATGTAGGCTACACCCAAATAAACCGATTCCACAGCTTTATAATTATTTTTCCTTTCTGACAATACGACAGTTAAACCAGAACGATGGGGTAGTTGCTAACGTAAAAAAATCCTTAAACCCAAAAGTTAAAGAAATAAACCTGTCACATGCTTCATGTCTACAGCTTGATATACAAGATCATATTGTTCTAGGTATCTACCATTCCCCTTCTAATACAAATACTGATAGTTTTATAGACTCCCTTAGTGTTCATCTCAACACGCTGAATTCTCATCAAAGTATCGTTTTGGCAGAGTATATCAATATTAACATCAAAATTAAAGACCCAGAACTGCCTCACGAACATAAAAACAGAGTAAATTACCTAAACACCCTAGCCCTACACGGTATATTACCTGGACATACACTACCTACACGAGAGTAACTGTTTAGATCATTTTATGATTAAAATAAACAAAAAAAAGATTTCGGCATCTACCTTTTGCTATTTTACCTACTAGTATCACTGACCATTACACTACTTTCATGTCATTAAAAAAAATAAAAACTAATCAGTTGGTGAATAAAACAACCTCATCTATTGATTTTGAACTAGCTCTACAACATTTAAGAGAAAATAATATTGCTTAACTACTTTTCTGTAAAGATCCGGATCAATTAGTTAACCTACTAATTTACAGATTAACTGAATCTATGACTCATAGCACTATAACCAAAGTAATACCTAATAGTAAACATACTGTTAAATAGTGTTGGGTACTCAGCACGTGTGGTAGCACACTTGTAGCTACTCACTTCGACAGATTGAGTTTTTATTTTGATGTGGTAGCACACTACACAGATTAAGCTACATATTTATTGCACAACAAGACCCACACTTTTTTGTAATTTAGGTCGCGCAAGCGTCGATCACTCGAGTGTATTAAAATAGAAAACTAATAATTTTAAGCATGCCAATTGTCAATCAAAGTCAAGATTTTGAACAAATTTCGCTAAGTAAAATAATAATAAGAATCCAAAACTTTTAACATGATCAGTCGAGTCTATTTACGACTCGAAATTTACTTACGAAGTAAATGGGTTAACGTTTAAGTTTAATTGCCGCCTTTCGTTTTCGATTAACGACACAGCGACGTCACATAACCTTTCTCTTTACCTCATCCCTTACTCGCGCACGATCGTGGCTGCTCGCGAGCTGCGAGCTGTGTGAGTATGAGGCGTGGTGAGGCGCTGAGCGAAGTCACCGAGTGTGCATGCCGTATGTTGTGCTCACAGAACACCGCAGCCTCGCCTCATTCGTGGTAGCACAGTGTGCTACCACACTTAATAAAGAGAGTGCCTCGCACGATCCTCATTTTAAAAGAGTGTGCTACCCATGACTACTGTTAAACCGTGGATGACCTCAGGTTTATTAAGTTGTATTAGGCATCGCAATAAACTTCAAAATAAAGCACGTAAAGATCCTTTTATAATACCATTGTTAAAATTAGTTATCAAACATACCGAAACTACTGTAATAACATTATTAAAAAATCTAAAAGAAAATTTGAGAGAGAGTTATTAGCTAATTCAGTCACAAATAATAAATTATTATGGAAAAACATTAAAACACTAACTTACACAAACAATTTGAAAACTCGAGGCACTGAATTACTACACATAAAACCTCCAAGTGATTCCGTCAATTTCATAAATGATTATTTTGCAAACATTGGCAAAGAGCTTGCTCAAAAAATCCAACCGTTGGCGTTCAACCCTAACACCTGTGCCTCACATATTCTTCCAAATCAGGGAAATTCGTTTTTTCTTTTAGAGACTGATTGTCAAGAGGTGAACAGGATTTTGATGAGCCTAAAATCTAATAGCGCACCGGGTTGGAACAAGGTACCCACTAGGTTTCTTAAGCATGTCAGTCAAGAGGTAGGTCCTATCATTACGCACTTGGCTAATCTTTGTTTCTCTAAGGGTACTTTCCCTGCTCCACTTAAGCAATCTGTAATCATTCCAGTATATAAGAGTGGATCCCCACTCGAGTTGTTGACGATGTCAACAACTACAGGCCCATATCCATTTTACCAACTATATCTAAAATAATTGAGAAATTGATAAATACTAGACTGGAAATATCTAAACAAAAATAACAAACTTAGTTCCACACAGTTTGATTTCAGGGAAGGTATATCTACCGAAGATGCAATCACTGCGCTTACATCCTTGGTGGCTGATAATTTGGATAGTGGCAGGAAATGCCTAACCGTATTTCTTGACCTGAAAAAAGCTTTTGACACCGTCTCTATTCCCGTTCTTATGAACAAATTAGAAGCGTCAGGGGTGAGAGGTATCCCACTAAAACTTTTTGATAACTATCTCTCTTACAGGTCGCAAGGGGTTCGGTTGGGAGATCATGTTAGCTCCGATAAAAAAGTCACTTTTGGTATTCCCCAAGGGAGTGTGTTAGGGCCTACGCTATTTTTGCTTTACATCAATGACCTCTGCAACCTAAAGATTAAAAATGCAAAAGTTTTCTCTTACGCTGATGATACAGCGATCGTTTTTTTCAGGGAATTCCTGGCATGATGTTGTCCATAGTGCTGAAAGAGGTATGGCTAAAGTAGCTCGCTGGCTCACAAATAACCTACTTACTCTAAATATAGTAAAAACAAACTACGTATGCTTTAGTATATCAGCTCGCACTAAGCCTCATACAGCCTTAACCTAAAATTACACACTTGTGATGATGCAAATAACAGTTGTACATGTCCAACACTAACCCAGGTACCTCATACTAAATACTTAGGTGTTATTGTCGACGAAAGGCTATCCTGGTATCCTCATCTAGAACAGGTTACTAATAGGCTTAGGAAATTGTGCTGGATCTTCAGAACGTTGAGGCATATTGTACTAGGAAATGTAATCTCTAAGGCAAATACACCAAGAAACCTCCTCAATGAAATATGCATTGCCTTGGTGCAGTCTGTCTTAACATACTATATGGGGGGGTGCAGCCAAGACCAAGCTCTTAGATCTTGAGCTGGGACAGCATGCTCTTATAAAGTTAATGTACTTTAAAAATATTAGGTTTCCTACACATAGTCTGTACCAAATTAGAGACTTACTCTCTGTTAGGAAGCTATATATCATAAAAACAATTATAAAAAAACACAAAACCCTGCCTTATGATCCTAGAAAAACTATAAAAAGAAGAAAAGACATAGTAGTGGAAGTTCCCCAGACCAAACCAAATTCGCTAGCATTCAATATAAAAAACGATCAGCTAAGCTTTACAATAAATTTAATAGAGAAATCTACATTTATAATAAGAAAGTACTTGATTGCAAAAAAATAATAATAAACTGGATTAAACCATTTACATACGAGGACACTGAGGCATTACTTGATTAACACACATACACATACACTTACATCACACGAACAAACATACACCACACGAACACACACACACACACACACAAACACACACACATACACACACAAACGCCTTCAATTCCGTTAACTGGGAATGCATTATGTGGGCCCTTGAAGAGAAGCGCGTACCAGGATACCTGCGTAGAATGGTTGCGAGCTACTTTTCAAACAGGCTCCTGAAGTATGACACGAATGACGGGTCAAGGGAATACAGAATAACTGGAGGAATACCCCAAGGTTCGGTACTAGGCCCTCTCTTGTGGAATATCATGTATGATGGTCTACTGAGGCAAATATTGCCAGGAAATGTTCAACTCGTCGCATATGTGGATGACGTGGCCATAGTGATCGTTGTAAAGCATCCCGATGAAATAAATCTTGCGTTTGACATCACTTTCGAACGTGTCAATCGGTGGATGAATAAGGTGAATCTGCAATTAGCACAACGTAAGACCGAGGCAGTGCCCATCACTAGCAGAAAACGGGTAGAGACCATCAGGCTGAAAGTTGGAGAGCATTATATTACTTCACAGCCGTTCATTCGTTATCTGGGAGTAATGATTGATGTCCGACTCAATTTCAAACAGCAGATAGAGCATGTAAGTGCCAAGGCGTCGGTAGTGAGGGCAAGCTTATCACGGTTGATGCCTAATGTCGGAGGACCGAAACAGAGCAGGAGATCACTGCTGTCGTCGGTGGTGACGTCATTGTTAACCTATGGAATTCCCATTTGGGCTGGCGCCCTCGGAACGCATGAATCACGGAGAAAAGTCTCATCAATATATCGACTGAGCGTTCTGAGAGTGGCCAGTGCCTTCCGCACGGTTTCGGAAGAAGCTGTGTGTGTTATTGCTGGAATGCTACCTTCTAGAGTGCTTGCTGAGGAAAGACAAGCCCTCTTTGAGCGACGAAGATTATGTATGTCGAGTTCTGATGAACCCATGAGAAAAGAACGGCAATACAGCATACGTAGATGGCAAACGCAGTGGGATACCGCAATTACTGGTAGATGGACGCACCGTCTCATACCTCAAGTAGATGCCTGGCTGAACCGAAACCACGGTGAGGTCAACTATTATCTGACCCAGATGCTCACAGGACATGGCTGCTTTCAAGCATATCTCCATCGCTTCAAACACGATGATTCTCCAGAGTGCCCGTCCTGGCCCGGAGTCACTGAAAACGCGGAGCATGTGTTCTTTACGTGTCCTCGTTTCAACTCGCTGCGCAATGACCTAGAGCTTGTCCTTAAACAAAAAAAGGTACCCAGAAATACTAGTCAATGCGATGCTCTCCTCAAAGGAAGCCTGGAATGCGACCTGGATGGCGAGTACGTTTGCCATGAAAGTCCTCCAGGATCTTCGTTCTATAGAAAGGATGCGAGCGAAAAACAGGGAGAGAAATACTTAGAAGGAAAGAAGTAGTGACTTCAACCACCCGAAGGAAGAGTGACAGCTAGATCCTCCCCCCGTTAAGTAATGTCTAACAGCGGTTTCCGCGGGGGAAACAGTGGCTGGAGAAAGAGGAGGTTTTTAGTCGGTATTAGAGATTCTGAGTCCGACATACCAGGCTAATTCTGACGATACGTAAAAGTATTTTCCTAACCATATTAAAAAGTACAGGACAAGTACAATAAAAGCGTCGCTACGCTAACAGCCGATTTTACCCTCCCTTCGCATTAGATGTTTCACATCAAAAATTATATCTGATAACTGTCCACCACGACCACTGTTACTTTTACACGGATACTACGACACGATTCCGACCAGGTAAGCTTAGTTTTACAATTAAGATTCATAGCTCAATTTCACATTTTCGCACTTTGTTTTATTTTAAAGTTATTGTTAATGGTATGAATTCTCAAAATAGTTCCCGTTAAATTAGGGAGATTTTCTTAAGCGTGTTTTATACGTGTGGTGACGGATTAAGAATACAAGTGTCACCACCCCATTCTTTCCCACGGGTGTCGTATGAGGCGACTAAGGGAAGTAAGCAATTATCATCCATTGCATGACTGCTGGTAGGGCTGGGTACCAAGTGGGAGTACTCACTTGGTATCCGGCCCGAGCGGGTTGGTACCACCATCTCCCCCGGCCATGAAGAACATCGTTGTGTTTTGGCTGTAGCAGGAGATAGTCGTTTATATTTCATTTCATCTGTGAAATGAATTGGTGAGCAGCGGCTTGACAGTACTCTCGATATAGTCGAGTCCATGGGCGACAGTTACCATTTACCATCATACATGCAACAAAAAAAAAAAAAAAAAAAAAACACTGTTCATTCGGTTTTAAATAAATTATATTATTATAGAATGGATATTTTATGGAGGAGAGCCCACCACTCACCCAGGGTTTGTCAATCCCGGTTATCTTTGGACACACAAAATAACCTAAGATTGCCAATCCGCGAATCCGCACTCTCTCAGATAGAAGAGAATGTGATAATAGCAAAGTAGCATGCACGATTATGACAAAATAACTCACCAACGCGATACGACCTTGCGATATAGCAGGACACTCAGAACCACAACGTTGCAATATTCCGCAATAAATAATAGTTTAAAAAATCATAAAAAAATGCTTTATTGGCCAACTGCTTTAATAGTGTAAAAGTAGGCAATAATATTATCATAAATAATTTTGAAAGTACAAATTATTTGTGAATAAGGAAAAAGAGATTTTTTGTACTAGCGGGAATCGAACCCGCGCCTTTTCCGATCCGGGGAAGTGCTCTGAACCACTGAGTTATAGTACAGATCTTTCAATCATCCCAATCTACTTATCACATTTTGTCTTTACGACCAACGCCATCTATCGGAAGCATTTACATGCATTAAACCAATATAGTAAGTTTAACTTTGCAATTAAAATTCATACTATTTGATGGCGCGATTTTCTAAACATTTTTGATCTATATTTTATAGCATTTGACATGCTCCGCCACCTTTTAAAGTACAAATTATTTGTGAATAAGGAAAAAGAGATTTTTTTGTACTAGTGGAAATCGAACCCGCGCCTTTTCCAATCCGGGGAAGTGCTCTGAACGACTGAGCTATAGTACAGATCTTTCGATCATCCCAAACTACTTATCACATTTTGTCTTTATGACTAACGCCATCTATCGGAAGCATTTACATGCAATAAACCAATATAGTAAGATTAATTTTGTAATTAAAATTCATACTATTTGATGGCGCGATTTTCTAAACATTTTTGATCTATATTTTTTAGCTTATGACATGCTGCGCCACTTTTAAAAGCTGGCGTCAAATGCTAAAAAATATAGATCAAAAATGATCATAAATAATTATTTAAAAAAGCGTGAGTTGCTGTTTACTATATCAATTAACTATTTGTAACATTTGATGTAATGCAACTCACGCTGAATTACAATCATTATTTATGATAATATTATTTCCTACTCCTTAGTTCAAATAGCTATGAAAGCGAGTATTGTTAATTTTTTTAATTATAAATTATTTTCTACTTTTTAATTTCAAAACAGCATCAAAAGTACTTCAATATAAAGAAAAAGTAAAGCCTGCTTAAGTAGCTGTAATAATTTTCATTTCAACCTTATACCACTTATATAACCTTATACCGTGAATTTTTTCACATACTAAATATAACCATTTAGCTGGCTCACTTGGCTCAAAAAGAAAATAACGTTTAATACGTTAATAATAATTTTAATACGTTTTTACGTCTTAATATGTGAATGATAAAATGTTATATTTGTTTAAAAATGTATATTTTTTATCTCCTATCGCAAATATGCCGATACACCTTATAAAGAAATATAAATATACGAAAACCACCACTGCAGCAAAATTCATACAAAACTAATTAAATATTAAATATTGAATTATTATGTGAATTTCATTTTATGTGGATGTATAAATATCACTGAGCAAGTTATCGAGTGTCATTTAATTCAGTGCACGCAGTCGAGACATGGGAATCGACGAAGGATTGGTACCCTGATGATACAATAAATCCCATAAAATATACACAAGTCTCTGAACACAAGAATTTCTTTTTTTGTTGGTTTATGCTTCACGCAAAAACTACTGAATGGATTTTGGTGAAATTTATTTAGTTTTTGAGCTCTTGATTAAATATAAAATTCATTTTATCCAGCTACTATAGGCTTTTCAACGAGAACTTTGTATTGTAAATCAAAATAAAACAATAGATTTCGATGACAATGATTAAAATGTTTATTGTATTAAAAAAAAGTAAGGATTTTTTTTTGCAATAATGGATGAAAAATTATATCTGATAACCACCACGACCACTACTAATTAGCCGTATTTTACAATATTGGAAACAGTTTGTAAAGAAACACTGAAATTAGTTTATTTCACTCATTATTTGTTTATAAAACTAGAAAGTGGGCGGGTGCCGTGACGTTGTGAAAATCAGTCATCAGATGGTAACATTTACCTGTTTTGGCGTCATTTGTCACGTAAATTTTTTCAAATAGAATTATCAGGCCGTTATATTATTTTTCTTTAATGAAAATCTCCTAAGCATTTAGGATCACATACGCCGCATTATGTTTGTATTTTAAGTCATATTTTACTATCGTATCTTCTTCTTGTTTAATGGCTCTTGTTGCGTACCTATTTTACTAAAATAATGTAGGCACATCAACAAAGGACAAGGCGAAAATGTCAGTCTGTCAGATAATCAGATTGACACTTGACATTTGACAAGCAAGATGACATCGTTAGTTCCCTTTTTGGCCACGTTCCTTAGTCATAGAACTCATAGACTCAGTCAGTCAGTCTCATTCCTCAGCAAGCCCTGTCAGCTTCGTTCTACAAACTGTTTATAGGTGGGTTTAGTATTAGTAAGAGACAATGCTATTAAAAAGGGACAATAATATCAATGCAAATGATACATCCGCTGTCGGTACCGGAACGCGGCAACAACCATTAACATATGTGGCCCTAGATGTCGCTAGTGGCAATTTTAAATGCCGCTATCATTATTCGCAGTTACCTGTATAAAAGATACAGCCACATTATTGCGATATTTGCCACCCCTGCTCCCAGCCATTCTTGGGATGATCGAGGAGAAGAGAAAACTGCGTGGGCAATGGCAACGCAACCGGTGCCCGAACATGAAGACCCGGCTCAACGCTCTGGCCGCGAAGATCTCGGCTGTGCTGGAAACAGTCGCGACCGAGTCCTGGCAACGCGCCATCGAGTGAGCTGGCGAAAACTGTACGGGCATCCACCGCTTCTGCCGCCGCCCCTCAGGGAATCCATCTCCGATTAGGCCCCTCCTGGCCGGTGACGGAACCCCACGTTGCCACGCCGAGGACCGAGCGGAGATCTTCGCTGATTACCTGGAGACGCAGTTTCTACCGAATCCTGCCGAGGACGTGCAGCACACAGCAGAAGTCCAGCTGCACTTGGAGTCATACTTCGAGTCACCGATAGCCCCAACTGAGGACCCCGTCGTGTTCTCCCCAGCACAAGTCCAGCGGATGATCCGACGCACCAAACTACGGAAGGCCCCCGGCCCCAACCGAGTGAGCAATGAAGCCTTGCGTCACTTACCTCCGCGAGCAATCGCAACGTTGACGCACCTGTTTAACGCTATCCTCCGCACCGGGCACTTCCCCGCCTCCGTGGAAGATCGGTCGGATCATTATGCTGCCCAAACCCGGCAAGAACATCTTGCTGCCTGGGAGCTATCGGCCCATTACGCTGCTGTTGACCACCTCGAAAGTCTTCGAGAAGCTGTTGCTGCTGCACATGACGCCCCACCTTCAGTCACGCGACGAACAGTTCGGCTTTCGAGCGGAACACTCCACCACTCTCCAAGTTGCCAGGGTGCTGCACCACCTGGCTGCGGTCAGCAACAAGAGGGAGCGAGTTGTCGCAGTGTTCCTGGACATGGAGAAAGCCTTCAATCGCGTGTGGCATGCCGGCCTGCTGCGCAAGCTGTCTACGTCTACTATTCCTCGTCGAATAATCAAGACTGTGGCCAGCTTCCTGCAGGACAGGTGCTTTCAAGTGGCGGTTGAAGATGATCTGTCCACAGAGTGCCCCATCCGTGCCGCCGTGCCCCAGGGAAGCTGCCTGTCGCCCGTCTGCTATAGCAGATACACGGACGACATTCCAGTTGCTGGCGGCGCTATGCTGGCGCTGTACGCCGATGACGCTGCTCTCATCACCACCTCGCTTTCCTCCGCTCATGTGGCCGTTAAGATGCAGCGAGCACTGGACGCACTTCCCTGTTGGCTGAAGGCCTGGAGACTGAAGTTCAACGTGGCGAAGACTCAGACAATCTCCGTGGGAGGCCGGGCTTTACCGCCCCCGCTGATGCTGCTGGGAGAACCCGTCAGTTGGTCCCCGATGTTGAAATACCTCAGTGTGATCATTGACCGTAACCTCACCATGCGGCCCCACGTGAGACATGTGGTCTCACAGACGCTCACTGCGCCCGTTCTCCTGCGCCCTGTCTTGGCATCCCTTCTGCCCCTCCGCGCGAAGCTCGGCGTGTACAAGCAGTACGTCCGCTCGCGCCTCACGTACGCAGCCCCGGCCTGGTATGCGCTAGTTAGCGAATCCCACCGGAGGTCGCTGGGTGCGCAGCAGTCGCTTGTACTGCGTACTATTACGAACGCCCCACGCTATTTGCGGAACAAGGTGATCGCCAGAGATCTGCACATGGAGAGACTCGATGACCACATCAGACGCCTGAGTGCCTCGATGTTCGAGCGAGCCGACGGAGCGCAAACCCGCAGCCTGCGGGGCATCGCGCCATACCATCGGCGACCGCCGGATAGAAGAGGCCTACCTCGTTTCTGGGGACGTCACAATTCCCTGACGAGACCGCTCTTCATCGCTGGCTGATGGGCGCTTGCCGGGGTTCGCTCCGGTGAGCTCGACCTCGCTGAGTGGTGGGTTGTAGCCCTCGAACTGGATAAGGTCGATGTCGGCCGCTGATCGCTCGCGGGGTCTTCCTGCTGGCTCGATCGCGCCGCGACGACCGTTGCTTTCACTGAAATGGGCCAACGCCCAGACCACAGTTAACCCAAGGCCTCAACGGGCCTGCGTGGAAGACCTTGATGTGTGTGCGATATTTGCGATTTTACACTTGGAAACTACTGTAGGCATGGGTCGTTGACGGCTTTTTCGTTAATGTAATTTAACTGTTAATCATCAATGGTCAAAAGTTAAAAAAAACTGTTAAATAAATAACAGGTTTTGAATGTTCAGTGTCAATTTTATGTCAACGTTTTCCATTTCAATCATTGACAAAAATGGTCAACAGGTTAAAAAAGCTGTTAAATTAATAACAGGTTTTGAATTTTCAACGTCAATTTATTCCGTTGAGCCGTTGACGTAAATTAACAGTTTATATTTTCAACTGTTTTCTTAACTGAATAAAATAATGATAGTCTTGGGCGTTGACGTAAATTAACAGCTAATATTTTCAACCTCTTTTTTCATTGATGATTAACAGTTAACTCGTTGACGAATGAAAAGCAGTCAAAAAAAACAGTTTATTGATTCAATGACCACCTCTAGAAATTAGCGTCATTGATTGGTTCCAGTTACGCCATTTTCTTTGGATAAATAAAATATATTATGAAATATTTAAACAAAAAGTATATTAATTATACAATCTTAGTAGCGTGTATTTACCGCCCTCGAGGTTCTAGTTAGTTCTGAGGTTCCGACACAGATGGCGCAGGTTAGTAAGAAAAAACGTCCTCAAAAAAATTGTATGAAACCGTCATTCTTCTCGTAGAGTAAAAATGTTCTGTGGTCCTCACCTCAGTCAATCATTCATACTCAGTCGCCGTAGTTCTGTAGTGATGCCTTATTTGTTTTTAGTGTCGTGACACCTAATTCTGTTTTTGTATGATTTGTTTTAATCATATAACGTGTATGTTCAGTTTTCAAAACTTGTGAAACATGAATTAATTTCCTATTATTAATTTAGTGTAGGTGGAAAGTTTTTGTGTGTTTTAATAATTTCGACATAATGAAGGTGGACGGTGTTTGGGGGCGACACAGCGCTGCAAAACTGGCAGGTTGGCTTTAAATAAATTATTAGCGTGTTGTTAATGTTATAAATGAAAAAAAAATCTAGATAGTTCAGCCCACAAAAGTAAGGTAGGTACCGCCTATAGGAGCGAAGTTTTTTTTATGAAAGTGTATATTTACGAATGTCTGTGAAAGGCTGTTTATTTCTATTGAGGCTTTACAGAAAACGTCATAGCGTAGCGTTCGTCACACCAATACAGGCGGATGTGCGAGCATGTATACAATTTTTTGTTTACACTTTTATAAAAAAGTTGTAAGCAGCAATTAGTAAAATACTTTACGTGAATTATACCAAAGCGTGTAACTAAACCCAAGGCTGAATATAATTGTTCGATATTGTAATATTAGAAAAAAGTAAATTATTATACCTGGCTAGTTAATTTTTTTTGTTCATTGTAGTGGGCCAATCATGCTTTATTATACATATTTTATTC
This sequence comes from Leucoma salicis, assembly GCA_948253155.1. Classification (NCBI taxonomy): domain Eukaryota; kingdom Metazoa; phylum Arthropoda; class Insecta; order Lepidoptera; family Erebidae; genus Leucoma; species Leucoma salicis. The sequence continues at coordinate 30,374,048 of OX411805.1, read as the reverse complement.
ACTGCTCTGGAACTAGATAATTCCAAGAACCGCTAAGTTGATGCCCACTGAGTATTTTAGCCATCTACCTTTGCTTACAACTCTAGTATACCAAAATCCTGTTTTGGGTCTGGCAATGAGTAAAAAGTGCTTCCTTCATTATATAGGCTTGTGAACAAACCCGTAATCATACAAATCTCTCTTCATATAAGTGGAGTTTGCCAACTTACCAGGTTGGTTTATATGTCAGTGTAAAACCTCTTATTATGAGACCTTTGAAACGCCACAATAGTATATATAAGTGTAATTCTTTCATAAGAGTTGCTTTGTGTCTTGTCTTTACTATTTGCTATATTTTAAATTAATTTATGTGACATTTTGTGACAGCACCAGTGAGCCAGTTCTATTTGATCTTTACTAGAGGTCCTCACAATCATCCTCCCTCTCTTTCCACTGGATTGGCAACACACTGCATGTAATATTAGGTATAACCATTTACCATCAAACAAGCAATAAGCTCATTTACCACTTCTATAGTTTAAATTAATGTGGGATTATGTGGAATACTAGTATTGCGTAACTGCCCTTGTGATAACTGAGATATTTGAAAAAACTATCAACCTTGACTGAAAACTGCAATAGCATATTTACCTTTACTTTTAAAGTATCTTAAACACAAAGTGAAAAATATGAAATCGATAATAACAGTCACAAGCAGGGTTATTTTCGATTTCACATTTTTCACTTTGTGTTTAATGTATAGTGCTAAGCATGTAAAATGCTAAAAATATATATAAAAATATCTAAATATTTAAAGTATCTGATTCAAATATTGAAAGTTTTCATTAACAATATTTTAGGGTGGTTTAAAGTAATCCATTTCAATCTCCCATGAAAACAGATTTGATGACCCATCATGGTGTTTCTTGTCTTAAAGAGTAATGCCAAATGTCTAGGATAAAAGAGCACTTTCTCTCGGTAGGTTGTGTAGCTGCTATTGCTAATTTTATGAGCAGCAATTATGACTTACCACCATGCAGGCTATCGGCTTTTGTAACCCTATGGGCAAGAAAAAAGTAAGCAGAGCACACCTGCATTGAGCAGTGGATCAACAATAATTCTTTCAATATAATTCACGCAAAATTAAACAAGTCTAATTAAATATCATACTGTTATGTAAAACAATAGCTATTGTTTTATTTTGCAATGTTTCTTAATTTTCAAAATCACCGTACAAGGATAAAATCTTGAAACAAAAACTGCAGTATACATTTTTTTTGCATTAAAGCGGAAATAAGACGTTTTGTGATAGAGAAATAGTATTGAATATGGGGTGTATTGGATTTGTCTTTGCTGTGGAAGCACACTAGCTCAGTAAATCCCTATATTACTCTTTGTTTTAAGACAGACGGGAAAATAGAGTTCGGCTACATTGGTTTACATCAAACAGCTCCTCCTCCGGGCGTCGATCCACAGCAACACATTGGTGGGTCACCATTTCGTTGCTGTTTGTGACTAAAGGATTGTCTATGAATAGTCGAAAGTTGGTAGTTTGTGTGGTTGTTTATAGTGGGTTTCTTGTTTATGTTCGCCAAAATGCATTCTATACGAACGTTAAATAAATTGTCTATGGCCCTTTTTGTTGACTTTTTGCGGACTACCGGGCAAATTCCCACGCACAAGTTGTGAGTAATTTTGTAAGTAGAATTACCAAGTAGGATCTATACTTGGGATCAAACTGATACCTGTCTTGGTATTCCTGTCTTTTAAGCCCGAATGCTAGCAGGTGAATGTACTAAAACAATCTGTGAGAGAGATTGTCAGATTAGGCGCGGGCGTCGCTCTCTGAATGCAAACACGAATGTTAGTGTGTCGTATGGTAAAATAAACCTGACGAAAGTCCGCTTTCATTATTGTTTTTGCGATCTAGTTCAGCTGTTTGTGTTGTAATTGTAATAAGGTACTAGCCTTTGCCCGCGTCTTCGCCGCAGCCAAATGTTAGTTTTTCGGTTATAGGTATCTCAGGTTCCCGATATAGTAGCGGGATAAAATGTATACTAGATTTTAAGTCTAATCAAGACCTTCCAAATAAAAAAAGGTTGCATCAAAATCTGTTCAGTAGTTTTTGCGTGATGCGCGAACAAACAAACAGACAAAAAATCTAAAAAAAATTGTTTTGTGTTTAGACACGCCTATAAAAAGCCTATTACACTCATTTTTTCTCAAATATCTTGAATGTACAGACATAGCTCTGTTACAGCTTTATAATAGTATAGATTATTTTTAGGCATCGGCTTTTTGGTATACATGAGGAATTATGTATGCTAATAGATAATATATATTTGGTGGGCTGCAACATTTTTTATTTGAAGGCCTTGATTAGGCTTAAAAACTGGTATACTTTTTATCCTGCTATTATATAGGGAACCTGAGATATAACCGAAAAACTAGCTTTTGGCTGCGGCAAAGCCGCGGGCAAAGGTTAGTTTAGAATAAATTACTAAAAAAATTTCGTTTCAAATCTCATCCAAACTTACCTCTTCAATTCTCGCTATAAGCTCGAAGAGTTAACTTTACTACTTAGCCTATGACGTAATGTCGTAACAGGTGTTGGTACTAGGTGCTTAGTCTGCTGCCTAATGTGATATCTGTACTGTAATTAACTAATCAGGTCTGAGTCAACTAGAAAACCATTAAGATCGCTGGTTTTTTAAGCATTCCTGCATTCGTAAATGTATGTAAAATATTTAGAACTGGAATGTAATTTTTGACTAAATCGAATTATGTACTTGTCCGTGTGGTGACGGACTAAGAATACAACTGTCACCACCCTATTCTTTCCCAAGAGTGTCGTACGAGGCGACTAAGGGAAGTAACTAAGCATTACTAGTGGTAGGGCTGGGTACCAAGTGGGAGTAGGTATTCACTTCTTATCGTGCCCGAGCGGGTTGATAACACTATCTACCGTGTGACCGACCGGGTGTGTTTTGGTTGTAGCAGGCGATAGCTGTTAATTCTTTAATTTCATATCTTTGAAATTAAATGGTGAGCAGCGGTTTGACAATACTCCCGGTATAGTTAAGTCCATGAGCGACAGTTACCATTTATCATCAGGTGGGCCGTGGCTCGACTGCCAAAATAAGCAATAAAAAAACTAAAAAAAAGTGTTCCGTCACACAAAATCATCATTTCATTTCACTTATTCGCTTCGTCGTTGCGACTGTCATTTGCGCGCATTATGTAAATTAACATTTTTAATTTTTATTGAATACTACTTATGAAGTATCTACTTTCCAATCGATTCGTAGGTGTGTGTAGTGTAATTTTGTAAATATTCAAATATATAATAATACTAGCTAATACCCGCGACTTCGTCAGCGTTAAAGATTTACTTTCTAAATTCGACTCCTATATTACCCGCGATTTTTAAAAAACCGTTGAAATGTATGTGAATCCCATGTCAAATATAAAATGAAATTTAACATTCTTAATTCAAAAAAGGCTAAATATGTGTGCTTCTATCTCTAAATTAGAAGCCTATCAAACCATCCACTCTTTCCCTTCCTATTATTTTAACTGACCACTTCCTCATCTCTATATCATCATTCCTTTTCATGTCCTATAGCTTTTCATAGGGTGGATTATTCGCGAAGGTTGCCTTTGGTTCTATAGGCTACCGCGCCAACCACTCAGGGGGTGGCACAGTATTACTCACCATCAAACCGTACAGCCTAGTATAATTTTGTGTTGGATGTATATAATGCACTAAAAGTGTTCACTATAAATGAGTGCAGATTACGCACACATTCATTTACGTTTAGTATTGTTTACCGCAACGTATCAATATGCCTAATAATACCAAAATCTCTTTCTCGTTCTTTCTGAATAGTGTCATTAAGCTCACGCACGCAGTTAAAAGATGTTATTATTTTATAAATTCATGTGTGTGTATGTCATATTGTCACGCCTTTTCCCGTACGGTTAGGCAGAGATCACTTCTCTCCACTTGTTACGATCCTGACACACATCTTTCGCTTCATCTATTTTCATCAGCGCTTTCATGCATGCTCGTTAGTTTCGAGTACTCTTAACCTGGCCTTCCTTAAGAACGTCTCCGATATGGTCAAAATACATTGCAACCGATAGGTGGAGTGGGTCGTAAAGACAATTGTGATGTGGAGATTGGGTATGACCGTTGGTCAGTGCGATAGCTTAGGGACTTAGAGCACTTCCCCGGATTGGAAGAGACGCCGTTCGAATCCCGCACGCACTAAAGTAACTAAGTTCTTTTCCACATTCACAAATAATTTGTAATCTGTAATAAGTCTGTAAAAAAAACTATTAAACTAATGCCAATTGAAGTATGTATTATAGAAATCGAAATATCTATAAATAGTCTTTAAATAACTATTAAACTAATGCCAAACATAACTAAAATTATTTTGTTAAAAAACAACTTTTAGCATGATGTTCCTTTAATAACCACATCAATGGTTACCATAGCGACGGTTGACATGTTATTGTGTGATAGTTGGTGTTATTGTGATAATGTGTGTAGAAGTATGAATACGATAGCAGATAAAAATATATATTTTGGATGAGAGTTTCATGAAATCCTTTCTTAGTGAGCGTCTACGTCATGAGAGGAGCATCTATGCAAAATTTCAAGTCAATCGAACGTACGGTTTCGGAGATATCGTGTTGAGTCAGTTTGGGTGATCATAGTCCGGAGCGTGCTCGTCGCGACCCCTGCCAGCCTGCAATCCACAGGCTGCAATCCGGCTCGAATGCGTACCGCAGTGTGGGTTAGGGCGTGCCCCAGAGGCGACGCGTACCGATCCGCCCCCGTCGGTACGAACAATGGCAGATGCGGCGATGGGGGCCGCCACCCATCACGCCTTGCCCAGTTTGGCGAGTCGAGGGGAGCAGTGTTGAGTAGGCACTTGGAATGTAAGAGGTGGTGTGGAAGGTAAATTACACGAGCTGGTAACCGTCGTGTCGGACAGACAGCTTGATGTGCTCTGTGTAACAGAGACCAAGCGAAAGGGCAGTGACACCTGTGATCTTCCTGGTGGAGGGTAAGATCTGTGGTCTGGTGTACCGCAAAGCAAAGTATGGGAGTGGGGGTGTTACTGTTCGCTCGCTTGGCCTCAGGTGTGAAAGACTACGGAATGTTTGATCCCAGACTTTTATGGGTCCGAATAAAACTAGGTGTCACCGGGGTCTTCATGGTCGCAGCTTATGCTCCCGTAGGTTCTTCGGTGGCATCGGATCTAGAGAAGTTCTGTGATAATGTTAGGGAAGTTCTGGATTTGGCAGAAGCTAGTAAACGTGTGATAGTATGCGGAGACTTGAATGGATGGGTTGGAACCAAGCGTCCAGACTTCGAGGACGTGCTTGGTTCATTTGGTGATAAGAGAGTGAACGATGCAGGTAGGCTCATTGCGGATGTATGTATGGAGAGAAACCTTATTGTGTCAAACACATTCTTTCAACATAAGGACATCCATATGTATACATGGAGAAGGAATGAACAGAGAAGTATGATAGATCTTATTCTGGTAGACAGTTGCCTCCGAAGTAAAATTCTGGATACAAGAGCCTACAGGGGTCCCACTGTCGATACGGACCACTATCTACTTATTGCGAGATTTAGTGGTCTGTTCAGAAATTGGAGACACTGGCGAGAGCGTGTCCACTTCGGAGGGCTTGAAAGAATAAAGATTGAAAAGTTGCAAGAAGAGAGTGTAAGAGCAAAGTATGCAGAGGGTGTCCGTGAACGGCTGACAATGGCAAGTCAGCCGGAATCTGACATGGAAGAATGCTGGAGAGTACTTTCTTTCAAAGTATGGTAGATACAGCGAAAGAAGTATGTGGATGCTTAAAGAAGCATAGGAAAGTGAAAGGTGATGAATGGTGGGAGCAGCTTCCGTAGACCAAAAGAAGAAAGCGTGGCTGGACTATGTATCTTCTTTGAACCTGAGTGCAAGTATGAAAGAACAGAAGAAAGAAATATACCGGCAACGTAAGAATGACACCAAAGCTTTAGTGAAAGAGAAGCGTGATAGAGCAAATATGATTGCAGAAGAAAGGCTGACCAAAAACTTCGAGAGCAACACCAAACTTTTCTGGAGGGAGGTTAAGAAATCTCGGAGTGGTTGGTCAGCTTTCAGAATGAATAAAATAAGGTCTAAAGGTGGAGACATCTTACGCAAACACAAGATGTGTTAAGCCGATGGAGTGAATATTTTGGAGATATGTATGCGGATGTTCAGGGTGATGCCGGTGCCATATGTGGTCTAACAGAGCAGCATTTTCAGTACCGGCATCCTCTTTTGTCATTACGAGGAGTGATCAAAAATTAGTGAGAACGACATACTCCTTGGTAAGAAAAAAAATAAATACTGGCAGGCTCAGATACATATTTGTAATAATAATAAAGAAAAAAATCTTCGATTCTCTTTTGTTTTTTTCTGAATGTAGTCATTTGTTTGCTTCGTGTCGGAACGTGTTCTCGAAAATGGAGAAAAACGAAGTACGAGCCGTTATTAAATACCTCTGTTTAAAAAAGTTAACGACGCAAGAGATTAAATGCGATTTGGAGGCAACATTAGGAGAGTCTGCTCCGCCGTATTCCACTGTTGCAAGGTGGGCTTCTCAATTTCGAGTAGGGAGAACGAGCATGGAAGATGAACATCGTTGCGGCCGTCCATCGACGTCAGTCACCCAAGAAAATGTTGCGTAAGTCGAGAAAATTGTATCGAGCGATCGAAGAGTTACCATCCGATACTTAATTCAAGAAACGGGCATTTCATATGGAAGTATTCAATCCATATTGAAACAATCTTTGAATATGAGAAAAGTCTCCGCAACCATCTTGCCGAGAATGTTAACCGACAGTCAGAAACAAAATCGACTTGACATTTCGAAGATATTGTTGGACAAGTTTCAAGAAGATTCTGAAAACTTTTTGTCTCGTTTCGTAACAATTGACGAAACATGGCTCCATAATTTTGATCCCGAGACAAAACAGCAATCTTCGCTTGGAAACGACCATCATCACCGACCCCGAAGAAGTTTCGTGCCGTGGCATCGGCTGGCAAGGTTATGGCCTCAATATTTTGGGACTCGGAAGGGATATTGTTGATTGATTACCTAGAGCGTGGAACCACTATTACAGGCCAATATTATGCAGCTTTAGTTCCCAAGTTGAGGAATGCCATCAAAGAGAAAACGAGAGGGAAACTTCGAAGGGGCGTGCTGTTTCATCACGACAACGCACCCGCGCACAGGTCGGCAGTTGCGATGGCTGCCATTCAGCAAGCTGGCTTCGAATTGGTTGACCACACCCCTTTTTCACCAGATCTGGCGCCTAGCAATTTTTTATCTGTTCCCCAAATTTAAAGAATACTTAAGGGGAAACAGGTACGAAGACGATAACGAGGTGATGGATGCCGTGGAGAGCTTTTGGCAGGACCAAGACAAAACTTTTTTTGAAAGGGATTGAAGCCTTGGAAAATCGCTGGACTCGGTGTGTAGAGAGACTCGGGAACTATGTAGAAAAATAAATTATTAAGTTATCAATAGTCATTATATTCTATCTCATTCTCACTACATTAAACACAAAGTGAAAAATGTGATATCGAAAATAACAGTCACGAGCAGGATTCGAACCTGCATCTCCTGGATACCGTCCAGATGCTTTGCCAATTCAGCCATCGTGACCCTTGCTCCTGTCTGCTAATTTCGATAACACATTCATACTTAACGTCTTTGGGTGACGCCTGCACCATCTGTCGGAAGTATTTTCATACATTATACCGACCAGGTAAATTTAATTTTACAATTAAGATTTTACCTAATAATGACGCAAACCCTATAAATATTAATCTATATCTATACTATTATAAATCTGTAAAACTTATAGTTTATGTTCTTTCAGCATAAATAGACTACTTTAAATATACAAAAATCAGCCGGAAATTTCTAGAGCTTACCCTGTAACAAACTATCATTTAAGGGGCACTAAAGACGATAAAAGCGCTGTTCAGTCGCGATGACCCAAGCTTGTCCGTCCTACTACAGCGAAAGATGACACCTACCACCAAAGGTACCAGTACATTTCGTTGTCCAGTGGCTGTAACAGATGCCGTTAAGATCGCACGCGTACTTTCAATTGCAGCGAGCGTTTCCTTCACTAACGGTACATCGATGTAAACGTTTCTAAAGGAATTAACACAGATTTACACTTCGCACTATATCGTGAGGATCAACCGGTACCTGGATACTGATTGTGAAATATAACTGTTTTTGTTCGTCATCAATACATTTTTCATTAAGAGTTCTCGTCTCTAATCAAGTAATTACCAATCAAAACTTTCACGATACTGATTACGATACACACACACACACGATACACGATTGAATAGTGGTTTAACATGGTTTAATTAACTGATTATATTTTGTTTTTGTATGCGAATGGCATATTATTATGCATTTCTGTTTTTGAACAATTAATTCAAAAGAAGAGAGATATTTTAAAAATTTTAAGTGTTACTTTTGTGTATTACCTATGTACCTATCTAAATATAGCATCACGCCTGTATTCCCCGAAGGGGTAGGCAGAGGTGTATTACACACCCACGACTCGCCAGCTATGTTTATGTCCCACGTAATAGGGGGCGAGCCTATTGACGTCTACCGGGCACATTTCCAAACTCCGGACTGTTACTGAGAATTTTTCTTTTTAGGAAAAAGCTCATTAACATTGCCCGACCCGGGGATCGAAACCGAGACCTCATGAATAGCAGTCGCATACACTACGACTGCACCACCGAGGCAGTTACTTTTGTGTATTACCTATGTACTTAGTACCTATCTATAGTCCACTTAAAAACATTGTTGATTACCTAAAACATGTTCCTTTTATTCTGTAATGTAGCTAGACCATGTGCATAAATAATGCATAGGGCATTAAGTATAGAAAAAAATACTTTGGAAAACCCAAAACTGCACGCCTCATAATCTTCATTTTTCACAATAAAATAGATTAATTGATAAGTAACTAATAATGTATTGGTTTTACTAAGTAGTTTTCAATAAATCACATAGATAGCGCTAATTTCAAAAAGTACTAATGTGGGCTTCATGTCTTATACGCCATCTAGCGCTAATTTTAAGAAGTACTTCTATATTGGTCTACCTCTGTCATTTTGCAAGGCGCCATTAGTACACGCAATTAGTAAGAACAACAATCCATGAGTTTACATATATACCTGCATAAGTGCATATAATATATATAAACATGTAAAATTGAATAATTTATTAAACTGTAAACAAAAACAATTTAAGAAAACAAAAAGACATCGCTAGTTTCCTTACAAAAAAAACAATATTGTGGTTATATACAACAACAACTGAATACATCTAAAATTGCCACTTGCGACATCTAGGGCTGCATTTGTCAATATCTCTTTTACTTTAAAACAGCGACATCTATCAATAGAAAATTGCAACGTTGGACAATATTATACGACTTATTTAAAAACAAGAAATCTCTAAACCATTTATCTTCATAACTTGGTTGCCTTATAATTTTATACTTTGTTCTAAGTGAATACACCGTGACGCCAAGGCCACGCAAAAAAAAATTGTGGAATGTAAAATATGTTTTTTTCGTGTTTTATAACGTTGGTGTGTTATTTACGTGTGTTTAGTGTTTTTAATTATTGTTATGGATAAAATAGTTATTATACTTGACAAATGTCATCAAGTTCGTCAAGCAAAGGTAAAAACTTTCTTTTAACAAAAAACAATGTACCGGCCGGGCGAACGACGTTGACGATAGTAAAACCACCGGTGGCTATGCCGGCTATGCGTACGTAAAAAGGTAGTTAGTTCTCATGAAAGGCGCTGGTTTTAGTGTCGCGTCGAGCGTAAATGCCGTAAATATTCAGTATTTTTTTGTTTATTTAATAACAATTAAACCACATCGAATCAGAACGTGAAAAGTAATAGGGCTCTATTCCTAGTCATAATAATTCGTAAACGAAAAAAAAAGACTCGATTAGCAAAGTATTTTGGTCGTTATCGTGTTAACATACATTACCTACAACTCACGGACGTCCAAGCCAGATTTTTTTCAAACAGTTTTTTAACTAATTTAAATAACAAAAATGGCATCAAAAATATCATGAGTGTTAAAAATAGTGTTTGTTCTTTATATGTGTGTGTAGATATTATTTTACAAGTGCAATATATGATAAATAGAGACATTTTAAGTTTGAAAAATCAGCTGTGCTGTGTCAACCGGGAGTAGAACACACCTCAACGCTTCGCTTTTGAGGCGTGCAATAAGAACAACCTTTGTGTGGAGAATTATAATAAAGACTAATTAACATATCGAAAACACTTCTTTAACTCGCATAAGCTTTCTAATTGAATTACATCATCGTTTTATAATACTTTTATTAATATAATATATATCATTATTTATTTTAATAGGTTCCTATATAAATTTTAATACCAAACAGCAGTAAGTAAAAATAAAAAAGGACTTGTCTTAACTTGTATCATTAAAATTAGTTGCATTAGTAACATTTTTTTTTCTAACAAAATATACTTAATTCAATCTATTTATAGACAACGGCAACAAAAGGATCGCGGATGGCGGTCGTAGCCTAGTTATGCACTTGCAGTTCGAATAATGTGCAAGGTTAAGCAACTTTCGCTCGGCTGGTAGCCAGATGGGTGGACCAGCAAGTGATACTTATTTGTAGACACAAGACCTCCTTGCTTCGGAAGGCATGTTAAGCAGTGGGTCAAATAACATCATGCCCTCCCGCGATCCATAAAGGAACGACGTTCTAGGGGGGTGGAAGCGTTAGATACCCCGCAAGGGTAAGCCGCTGGCGGACCGCTGGAATAATGTCACACAATATCTATATATATATAAGCGTTTTACCACTCACTGACTTATTTACTTATCATCACGCCATTTCCCTTGCGGGGTACGCAGAGAGAACAGAGTGCCAAGAGGTTCTATGCTTGCATACATCTCTCGCTTCCTCAACATTCATAACTCTCTTCATACACGCTCGCCGGTTTCGGAGACTCCTGACTCCACCTTCCTTCAATACATGACCGATTTGGTCTAGGTAGGGGAGTCTCGGTCTCCTCCTTTACCTACATCCTTCCACTTTCACATTGTATATCTTCTTAACTAGTCGCTCGTCCGGCATTTTTTCCACATGTCCGAACCATCGGAGCATTCCCTTTCGCATCTTTACACCAATACTCTCTTTCATACCTACTCGCTCTCTTACGTCGTCGTTACGACTGCGGTCAGTCAGCCTCACTCCACAGATTCTCCGCAGAGATCGCATTTCGACCGCATTGATTTTACTCTCATGCTCGTTTTTGCATACCCAACTCTCTTCTCCATACAATAACGTTGGGACAAGCACTGCGTTGTGTATTGCGACACGTGCCTTCTGGCTGAGGTGGTGTCTGCTGAGAAGTTGTCCCAATGGTCCGTTCACTCTATTTCCCGCATTCACTCTTCTCTCTACATCAGTGGTGTACCTTCTATCCCGACTGAATCCACATCCAAGATATACAAATTCATCCACTTGTTCTAGCACACCATTTCGTATTGCTACTCTAACATCTGTTCTGGCTTCTTCTCTTACAAAAACCATTATTTTGGTTTTGCTCACATTCACACGTAGGCCCCTTTTCTTACAATCTTCTGCCATTACGTCGACTAGGGTGTCAGCCGCGGACTGCGCTGATAAAACCGCATCATCTGCATATAGCAGAGACCTAACCACTGAGTCGCCCATCTGAAATCCCACATTCATTTCATTCAACCTTTGTAGACATTTATCCAGATATATGATAAACAGTCTGGCTGATAGAACACAGCCCTGTTTAACGCCGATATTGACATCAAACCAGGGTGACATTCCATCATCCAGCCGCACACAAGCTCTGCAGTCCATGTAGTTGGACCGCCGCACCGCTTGTAGCAGTCTACCGTTAATACCATATTCCGGCAAAATGTCCCAAAATTCCTTTCGTACAACCGTGTCAAATGCTTTCTCCAAATCCAGAAAACTGCAGAAAACCCTCCTACCGGCCTACCGCCAGATACTTCTAGACAATGTTGCGCAGAGAAAACACTTGATCCATGCATCCCCTTCCACACCTGAAACCTCCTTGTGCCTCACACAAAAATTCATCAGACACCATCCTCATTCTCCTTTCAATAATCTTACCATACACTTTGGCTGCCAAACTGGTCAATGGCTCTGTAGTTTGCACAGTCGTAACGTGAACCCTTGTTTTTAAACAAGGGCACGATGACTGCGCTTCTCCAGTCCTTGGGAACCATTCCTGAGCTCCAACATAAATTGAGAAGCATCAGGAAGAATTCCCAGACACATGAGCCTCCAAGCTTGATCATCTCAGCAAACACCATATCAATACCCGCTGCCTTACCATTTTTCAAACTTCTAATCGCCCATTCAACTTCATCCATACTACGAGGAGGGATCAAAAAGTAGTGAGAATGATTATTTAGATATTATTATATATATTTTTAGCATTTGACATGCTTAGCAACATACATTAAACACAAAGTGAAAAATGTGATATCGAAAATAACAGTCACGAGCAGGATTCGAACCTGCATCTCCTGGATACCGTCCAGATGCTTTGCCAATTCAGCCATCGTGACCCTTGCTCCTGACTGCTAATTTCGATAACACATTCATACTTAACGTCTTTGGGTGACGCCTGCACCATCTGTCGGAAGTATTTTCATACATTATACCGGCCAGGTAAACTTAATTTTACAATTAAGATTTTACCTAATAATGACGCAAACCCTATAAATATTTAGATATTTTTATATATATTATATAAAAATGTGAAAATAGAAAATTACAGTCACGAGCAGTATTTTCGATTTTCACATTTGTCACTTTGTGTTTAATGTATAGTGCTAAGAATGTCAAATGCTAAAAATATATATAAAAATATCTAAAGATTTTTTGTCTGTTTATCCGTTTGTTTTTCGCGCATCACGCAAAAAGTACTGAACGGATTTTGATGCAACTTTTTTGTTTGATAGCTCTTGATTAGACTTAACAACTGGTATACATTTTATCCCGCTACTATATTGGGAACCTGAGATAGAGCCTAAAAACTAGCTTTTAGCTGCGGCGAAGCCGCGGGCAAAGGCTAGTAAATAAATAAATATTCACGGACATTTCAGACAACGTCCTCTGGTCCGAAACTAAGCTTAACGCTTGTGCGATGGGTACTAGATTACGGATATAATACATAATAATATTACTTTTTTTTTAAATACAGAAAAACACCCAGTTGCAGTACAAATAAATATCTGTGTTCATCACACAAATAATTGTCCTGAGTGGGAATTGAACCTTATTTTGCTTCTATTATTACTTATATATAGTAATAATATATTAGGTTCTTTATCTAAGATATATATACATAGTTTTTAACTTTAAGCTCTTGTCAAAAATATTTGTGTTTCTCGTGACAGTTTCGTCATGCATCACTGCTGCGACATTTCGCGAAGGTCGAGGCGCACGGTGGAAACTTGATTGTTTTTTAATGGTACATAGTTAGGACCTGCTGTACGTAATAATTTTGGAATTTAGGGTTTGGTTAGATCTCCACCAGGCTGGGTACACTATTATTTTATTAGTTTTGATCGTTAGCATAACAGGTAACATAAAAATCTAAACGAAAACAATAAATATTTAATGAGTCATAGCGGTGTTTTCGAAGATGTTACGATCAGTTAAAATTTCCAGCTACAATTAGATTTTAATACCGGCTGTTAACATTTAACTGCTAATAATAGTCTAGCTTATATTCCAGCGGCCGGACTGTGAATGTTATATTACTTTTTCTACCCTTTGCTTGGGCATATTTGAGCATACGATGCACTTTCGAGTACAAAACTACAAACATACATTATACTAGCAGACCGGTCGGCTCGCGTGGCTGTGACACAATTCGTCTGTTAATTTTGCCATAAAAAAAGGATATAATCGGGATAAAAACTATCCAATCTCTGAAGTAGGACCAGATTGCACACAGTTTGTAAAATATCATTAAGTAATTGGTTCGTTAGTTTAGGGAGTTCATCACGGACAAATAACGTGATACGACATTTTTCTAATAAATATTCACGGACACGGACATTTTCACACAACGTCCTCTGGTCCCAAACTAAGCTTAATGCTTGTGCTATGGGTTCCCAGATTACGGATATAATACATATTTTACTATAGATATAAAACACCCAGACGCAGTACAAATATCTGTGTTCATCACACAAATATTTATCCTGAGTGGGAATCGAACCCACAACCTCGTGCACGGAAGTCGGTTACACTACCGACTACGCCACGAGGCCCGTCAAATAAAGATATATGTAAGTAATTACTCGTATTCTATAAACCTATTGGTGTATGTTGCTCGATGTATTGCGGTGTGGACAATCGATACTGACCACTCGAATATGTATGTCGGCCACCTGCCTCATTCCCTCAACTCCACCCACAAATTACTGATTATTAAGAACGTTGGAATGTTGTACTCCAGTTTCCAATTTTATGATTGTTTACCTCTGGTATTGTTTGCGTCTATAGGCTACGGTAACTGCTCATCATCAGGTGGGCCGTATGCTTGTTTGACACCTAGGTATGTAGTATATGAAAATAAATAAGTTGATAAAAATCTATAGCTACATTTGCTAAGTTTCAAGTTAATACGACATTTAGGGAATTTAGTTAATTGGATGATGCAAGCCGTGTGGGGCCGGCCTTAGAATTGTCCCACCCCTCTCTACCCAAGGGAGTCGTAAGAGCTGACTGAGGGAATGCCGGGGAAGTGACCAGCAGCACTCCCTCGAGTATTAACAACATCCACTGCGATCGCCAACCCGCGTTCCAAGCGTGGCGATTACAGCATTATCCCCCCATGACGGGACCGCCCGTTGTGGCGTTCTCTTGGTGAGGCCTATGTCCAGCAGTGGGCGTTGAAAGGCTGATGGATGGATGGATGGGGTTAATTGGATTTCGTAGTGGTAGGTAGTCCTTTACGATGGTTGACTGCACCTCCCTCCGCCTGCCTCTATTAGTATTGTGATTCGGTTACGCCTTACCACCGAGTACCAGGTGAACCTTGGGTAAATGATACTGACAGTAACTTATAGAAATTCTACTTTATACAAACTCTAACCAATTAGGTAATCTTTATTTATTATTATAATTTAACAGCGTGATTAAATTATTACTCACCGTAATTCACCCCTCACGCAACAATGAGTCATATGTATTGTCTCCTTGTGAAAGTATAACATCGCGTAATGTCTGTCAACCATATTATTGTTAGGAGAAATTGTTCTAGTTTGTGTGGTAACAAACAACAACACAAGCTCATTTTTGCTGTGAATGTGATGGGAGGCGACTGAAGAGTAAGATAATGTAGTGGTGTTAATATGTTTATGGCAAGAGATGTTGAACTTGAGAATATACGAAACTTGCGCTACTGTTAGAATTTAGAAGAGCGCGAGGGTTCTCGGTCTTGTCTTGTCGGAAACTCGCACACCATGAGTAGTAAGTGGTTCGCGACAATCTTGCTCAAGCACGTGGACCTGTCGGTGTTCCTCTGTGATAACATTAAACTGATGAGAGGAAGTCGCAATGAGCTGTCTTGGTTGCTCGTACCAAATTAAGTCTCTGCTTTTCTAAAAATAATCTTTTAAGATAAATATGCCAGATGAAAAAAACACTCAATGTACATAGTTCTGGCGTGATTAATAAATAGCTTAACACAAAGCGTGAAATTGTGAAATCGAAAATAACAGTCACGAGCAGGATTTTTTCACATTTTCACACTTTGTGTTAATTTATATGGCTAAACACGTCAAATGCTAAAATATATATAAAAATATCGTAATAATTATTTTTCACTAAGCATTTATTAAGGAAAATATTGTGAGGAAAGCTGCATGACTAAGAGATTTTCACGGCGGTCTGTGAATTCTGCTAACCCGACCCGGGCCAGCGTCGTGGACCACGCCCTATATCCCTCTCGCTTTAAGAGGAGGCCTGTGCCCTATAATAGAGCAGTAAAAGGGTTGAAAAAGCATTTATTTAATTCCTTTCTAAGACTTGACTACGCTTACCATCATTTCTGCTCTGTGTTTCTTATTAAATAACTACTTAAAACGACTATATTTTACCTAGGCAATATCAGTTTCTCATATGAACTAATCGCCTGTAGCATGCTTTAACATGTGGTATGCAGGTGAACCCGGGAGCGGCCGTCCGTGACGCCCCACTTGTCGTTTAAAGACCCTACCTCATAGTACTTTTATAACAGTCGGTGTTCTTTGTTGTAACGACAGGTTACTGTGGAGACGTGTGAGGGAACAGATAAAAATATTTTAATTTTGGACGTCTACCCTTTTCGAGAGATTGTCACCTGGCTATTTCATACTGACATAATAAAACGCAGAATTAATTAAGCTTGAGTTTATTTTAGCAGGCTAAGCCCGCAAGTACTGGTAATACCTGTCACGCAAATATTATTTATTAAACAGGAGGCGTCTGGGAATAAAATAATGATTTCTAGATCCTACTAAAACTCCATTAATCATTTATGGAGTATCTTACGAAAAACTACGGATGATGAGATATAACTAATCGGGTTCGAATTCCGGTTGGAACAATAAAAAGTTATTGGGTGTTTTGGTCCTGCGACTGACTTCTTCCGGTGATGTCGGAATTCCGTCCCATCGGACTATGAGAATGAGGGAACGGAGGGTGCACTACTGTTAGCGCACACGCTCGTGCACTATAATATGCGCACACCCTGTCGTTCGGGGCAGCGAACAGGGTAGTGTGGGGCCTGCACCCACTAAAGAAACCCGCCGTGTGCCGTCTCTCCGCCTTTATTGGCGGGCCACTAGAACTGTGTTACATTCCTTCGGTGGACTATAATATGCCCTGCGTAGTACGTTAGTTTTGAATCAAAACTTTTGATTGCCTTTGCCCGCTGTGACTGCAATCGGACGGTAGAACTTTTTTTTGTTAATCGTCTAATACCAATTTAATCCAGTCGGTTATATTATAAGATTTTAAGTGAAGAAAAATTGGAAATAAAGTCCTTGGCTTTTGCCAAATTAAGTAAATTAATAATGTGTTTGTTGTTCTCAAAAAAACATAATTGTCAGTATTTTTTATAGTTAATTTAAACGCGAAATTTCATTATAAAGTTAATTATTTTTTTAATTGGTAAAATCTGACACAGATATAGTTTCACGTTCCACATTTCATTGTTATTTTGACATAAAACAAATAATTTTATATTTAATGTTAATTCCGGTTTCAGTCAGAAAATGACATTTAAAGTACTTAAGTTTTTACAAACGGTTACCGTAACCTATAGACGCTAGACTCGAGCATCACTCGCTTGTAGAATATAATGTGTACCTATATCTTGATACGAAACTCAACATTCCTTATCTATACTATTATAAAGCTGTAACAGAGCTGTGTCTGTACATTTAAGATATTTGATAAAAAAATACTGAATTAGGCTATACTATAGGTGTCTGAACACAAAACATTTTTTTAGATTTTTTTTACTGTTTGTTTGTTTGTTCGCCCATCACGCAAAAACTATTGAACGGATTTTGATGCAACTTGTTTTATTTGTTAGCTCTTGATTAGACTTAAAAACTGGTATACATTTTATACCGCTACATCACAAGTAACATCCTGACAGTCGTTACAGGATGCCAAAGTCCTGAATAAAAAACCTTCTGGTCTTGTTCTAAGGTCACTAGTTGTCACCTAAGTTGAGTCGTGGAGGTCAGATAGACAGTAACTCCGTGTAAATAGTAGTGGATCAGCTAAAGCCGAACAGATCAGAAGCCGACCTTTACAAGGTTGGGATAAGGCTAACGAGAAACCTAATTTAATGGATATTTATATCGTAGAATTCCACCAAACATTGTTATCTAATTAATGAATTAATTGAGGCGATGATGCAAACTGATCATTCAGTTAGTTTTATATTATACCCATATTTAGTATTGAGTTTCCTTATACCTATTCAAAGAATACGTTTCGAAGTTACTTTAAAAAACTTATAATATACCCAATTTACAAAAATGGTTTTACAAAAATGCTGTAATTTCGTAAAGCTAATAATTAGATAGTTTCCTTAAGTTACTATGTGGAGGTTGGGCGTCATCATTAGGTGACTGCGATAGCTTAGCGGTCCAGAGCACTTCCCCTAATTGGATAGGACGCAGGTTCGAATCCTGCAGTCAAGCTCTTTCCTTGTGGGTTTCTTTGTATATTGCAGGTGAATACTAAGAAAGGATTTAACTCAAATCCTTTCCAAAATTGATTTATCAATATACGCAAGCAAAGCCGCGGGTAATGCGCTAGTTAAGTTTAATTACACTTTGCAATTGTTTACCTTACCTTCTGATGTGGTTGCCCTTAGCAAATCATCTCTATAGAGCAAATTTATTTGTTAACCATGGAGGCTTGAGTTATAACCTTTATTAGCTTAGTGCATAATATGCCTTGTAGAATAACTTAGCAAGTCAATACATATATATAGCTTCATCTTACCTCGGATAATTGTTATAATAATTTGTTTTACATCGTCTAGTATTAAGTCTTAGCTTATGATCGTGTTTGCCTGTCGTCATTTCGAGGTTAATTATCGTCAGCGGCTACCCTTAGCCATAACCAGTTGTGGTGAGTGGTGTTCCCATTCCATCGATAAGGAAGAACATATTATTTTGTATTGATTAGAGTAAATTATTAGTTATCATAATGAGGTCTTTTTAATTCTAACAATGAATACAGCTTAGAGATAAGTAGGGCAAAAACAGAGGTAGAAATCGAAAGTTCAAGTAAGCACTAGTACACTTCTCTGACTTTTCAAAATTATGTAATTGTTTACAAATTATTTTGTCCTGGCGAAGGAAAACGTCTGCATGCCCGAGAAACATTCAACAACAACGGCTTGTAAAATCTTTTGAGTCGCACTGAGCCAGCATTTTGGACTATATCGCTCTTATACTGAACGAGAGTGAGAGTCTAACACTGGTACTATATAAAAAAAGAGAATCGTTATAAAATGTTGGCATAGGTTAACCTCGATGGCCGCAGCGTCCTCTTCGTGGACCGGGAAGGGGACGTTGTAAGGAGGGCTATGTCGTGCGGCGTCCCGCAGGGTTCGGTTCTTAGGCCGCTCCTGTGGGACATCGGCTACGATTGGGTCCTCCGTGGCCGGCTCCCCCCCGGGCTGTGCGTAATTTGCTACGCAGACGATACGCTCGTCACAGCCCGGGGCGGGACCCTCGAGGAGGCGGCTACGCTGGCCACCTCAGGTACCGCAGCGCCTCGATAACGGTCAGCGGTGTGGGCTTCCCAATCCAGGCCCACATCAAATATCTGGGCCTGGTATTAGATGGACGGTGGCACTTTGACGAGCACTTCCGCCGTCTTGCGCCAAGGCTCGTCAACACGGCGTCCGCCCTCGGGCGACTGATGCCGAATTTGGGCGGACCGAGTCTTGCGTATCGACGACTCTACGCGGGGGTAGTACGGTCGATGGCACTGTACGGCGCGCCCGTGTGGGCGGAGTCTGATCGCTAGGAGGGAGACGACCCCAGGCTGTCACCACTGCGGCTGCGACGAGGACTCGGCGCAACACACGCTCGAGTCGTGCCCGGCCTGGGATGTGCAGCGCCGGGATCTCGTTGCAGTCATAGGCGTGGACCTGTCGCTGCCGGCCGTTGCGCGAGCGATGGTTGGCAGTGACAGAGCCTGAACCGCGGTCGCCACCTTCTGCGAGGCTGTAATCTCGCGGAAGGAGGTGGCGGAGAGGGCCCGGGACGAGGAGGATTTCCTTCGCGGACCCGATTCGCCGCCGGCGCGTGGGGTGGCGTGCGCGCGCTCACCTGCGCCTGATGCCGCCCTAGCCGAGGCTGCGGACGGTGGGGTCGGGGAGTACCCTGCCGTCCGCGGAAGCCTACCGCGAAGGTGCGACGACCAAGTACGCGAGGCGTCGCTCAAGAGAGGGTGCCCGAAGGGGCTGCCGTCTGCGGATCGCGGTCGTAACGACGCGGTACCCGTGATCCGCCGTAGCAAGGGCGGGTGGAGGCGCACGGTGGGTTTTTAGGTACGTATTATAAATAATGTGGAATCGGTACGTGCTCGAGTTTACATTCTTGCACAATGTACACTCAGATGCGTGTATTGAAATATATATTTTTCATTACTTATATTTGTAATAATAATTGTATTGTATTTGGCTCGTCTACCTTTCACCGAGTTTTTGTATATATTTTACAGCATTCAGCCGTTTTGGACTGTGTACGTACTTCGACAATTTGACAGCGGTGGGCGGACACAGCTACATCTCTGTCTCGCTCGAGAGCTTTGTCCATGAATATATGGAACGCGTTACGCTGTCTTTTATGGCCGAATTATCTATTTGTTTACCTTTTTATTAAAAAGATTTGGAACGGAGTAAAGTAGGCGTGAAGTAGACTTGGATTAAACAACCATCATTTTACTATGGTCTTCTTTATTAAATATATCTTATTCTTTCATTTCCTATCTGCGTATTGGTTAGTTTGGTTGAGTACATGAGCGGCAGTTACCACTTACCATTAGGTAGCTCGTCTACCACCATAAGCAATAATAGCTTCCAACGGTCACATCTGTTTCTCATAAACTAGTAGAATGGTTAAACCCACGCTCAAAATTAATAGTCACTGTGAGCAATTCGTTGATGTCAAACTCATACTGGTATTGGTATTGTTAATTATGGTTATAACTTGACGTCTGCAACCTCAATTAGCTGAATTTGTGAGACATCATATATTTCATATTATTTTTTAAAGATTTATTATGTTATTCATGAGAATCCAATCGCAACGATTGTTAATTTTTATGTGAGTTTAATATTTTGTTTTGGATTCCGACACTAATTTTGTCTTTTTCCCTTTAAAACGCAAAACGATACACTAAGTAAGCAGGTGCCTTTTTTTTGTTAAGCAGGAAAAAATGTACCTAACCGCACACCGTCGTTCGGGGCAATGAACAAGGGTAGTGTCGGGCACTGAGACATCACCCACTAAATAAACCCACCGTGTGCTGTCTCCGTCTGTACTAGCAGACCACTGGAACTGTGTGACATTACTCCAGTGGCGAGTAAGTAGGTGCCTAATAATATTCTAATCGTTGGTTGCTATAAACATACATTTGTAGGTCACAAATAATTATTTATTTATCTTACTGACAACTATTATTACAGGGTATACCTTAATACAATAGTGTAGCTTACTATAATGTATATATTATGTTTACACATTTATATTACTACTAGCATTTGCCCACGTTCCCGATACAGTAGCGGAACAAAAAAGTATATCAGTTTTAAGTTTAATCAAGAGCTACCAAATAAAACAAGTTGCATCAAAATCTGTTCTGCAGATTCTGCGTGATGCACGAACGATTATCTTATGTGGGAATCGAAACCACTACACTCGACACGGGAGGTTGTATCATCCCTACGGATTCATGGAAAGGTCATGGTTATCTTTGTGAAGTTGGAGCAGGTCATGTGAATTCAGAACTTCGAATTCGAAGTCTCGTGTCTAATATCTTTTGTGAGTGCCATTTCAGACGCGCCCACGTACTTGTCGCTAAGACCAACATGGTGCAATCGCAGGCTCTATTGTGTACTGACTTGTTTTTATCCATTGCACTTTATTTATTACAATTATTATTGTTAACTAGTAGCTGCCCGTGACTTCGTCTGCGTGTAATTTTTTATACTACGTAGGTGGCAAACAGGCATGCTGACCCACCTGATGGTAAGCGGTTATTGTAACCTATAGACACTAGCAACACCAGAGTTATCACTCGCGCGTCGCCATCTCCAAGGAAAAGGGTAGGAGGCGGAGGGGAAGGGTAATAAGGAGAGTATAGGGAAGGGGGAGTAGGCCAACGTTGTTATCTGTGAGAGGGTGGTAGGTATGTTTATCGTACTTCCCCGATCGAGCCGGCTCATTCATGCTGCGATAAGTAAGGTCCACTCCTAAAAATTTTAAATTCAAATCCATTACCTAAAATAGTAATCTAATAAAATAATAAAAGTATCCAGGAATCAGATACAACAAAACAGTACATAAAAATAAGTTACTTTGTTGAAATGGCGACCGAATGAATGATCAAAGAAGTAAAATTAAAAATAATACAAGTATGTTTACCATTTTCACACCGTTGGCAACCCTAAAATAAAAAGTCGATTTTCTTTTATATCTAGATGGTTTCTTGCAGCTTGATATCAGGGCTACCTCGAATTAACGGGTTATCCATTATTTAAGAAAGACTGTATATGTAATCTACGTCCATCACTCACTAAACCATGTAAAATTACAGCAAGGTACACAATGGGCTTTAAAATGTATCTAACATCTCATTTTTAAGCCATGTTTTCGTGTTTTTGCAATTAAAAATTAACAAAGTATTCTATATTTTTTCTTTATTTTTCCTATTGCAACACTGGAATTCGTCATTTTATCTATAATTTTAAACAAGCTGATATGTTAGAGTCGTAGGGCTTTCAATATAAAAAGTTTTATTTTTATTTAGGTCAGAGAAACCTCACAAGCGTGTCAATCTTTACCTTCGACAGTAATCCGTAAAATAGGAGTTTAGTCGATTTCCGAACACCATTTTTTAAAGGGATTTATACGAATTCATTTAGTGAGGTACTTTCATGTTTTATTTTAGTCTTCAGTCTTTCAAAAATCTTGACAGGTTAAATTACTGTTAAGTGTTCAGATTGTAACAGAGTTGTTTGAAGATAACTGAAAAACTAGTTATTTTTGGATGATTCTCACGGTTAATTCAATAACCTAAAAAAAAAGTAATAGAGAATTATACATGGTTATTGTAAGCTTTTTACAATAACCATGTATAATTCTCTAATACTTTTTTTATAAAACACACTGTGATGCACTGGTTCCCTCTCTGAGTGAGTATTACATAATATATAATTATGTCAGTTTATAGTCTTGTGTTTTGAAAGTTTGATATACAGTGGAGTTTTTGGCGAGACGTCATGTCGAGCGGTTGATATCCTGTCACATACTCCAGTAAACTCATTAATTTACTGAAAATAATGAAGTATTCCAATGATGCACACAGTTTATATGGTGACAAATTTATTCTTGAATCAATACAAATTCCTAGGCATTGATTGAGTAGGAGAAGACTAGTAGTTAACTGCCACACAAAGATAATGAGTTCGATGCCCGTGGCGCGCATATCTTTAATTTTGAAGCTATGTTCATTTAAATTATCGCTTACAATGTGGCTCGGAAATCGCATTATATATAATCACTCTTTATGGGAATTGAACCAGACAGACGAGCCTTGACAGATGTGCGTTTAAACTGCTATGCCATCTGCGCAATGCAACACAAAAAAAACTAGTTATTATATTTTGTCTTGTTTTGCTTTAAAACTAAATAAATGTAGCAGCCATTTTGTCGTATCGACCTTGTATCGTTTATTTGAATGGCTCATCAAAATCATCTTTACACGTTTTATATAATGCGCACATAGAATACACCTCATCATCCTCCAAGCGTTTATAATCTGAATTGTATTAGAATCTGATTTTATCAAAACATGCTATCGCTTATGTTTTTATTTAAGTCTATTTTATCTATCGAATAACAATCTTTACATTATATATATAAAAATGAATCCCCATTTCACTTGGTGACGCCGTAATTTGAGAACCACTTTACCGATTTTAAGTAAATTCATCTTTTTTTAAGTTTTCTAATATTTTGTAAAGGGTTCTTACGGAAAGAAAATTAGAAAATTATTATTATTATTGCAGAAATAATGATTTCCTTCTTCTTACAACACCTTCGGGGAAGACGCGATGACCCCTTGTATTCTATTTCCGTTAACAAAAGGATGTCTATTCAAGAATTCTTACTACTACAGTCGTGGTGAGTCAATGACAAATTACATGCCTACATAATAAGGTTTTTAAACCTTATTGAATAAAAAAAACTATCGTGCAGTGAGGTCATTGTTAATGGTTGCTCTTCCATAACACGAGTCTGTATGTAATATTTTTTACCTGTAAATTAAATATATACCATCAATAGTAATGTAATAATACCTACTAGATTTTAAAGCATAGATTTATAAAATTAATTATTATCTATGTAAAGGACCATGAGAGTAAAATTAATGCGGTCGAAAGGCGATCTCTGCAGAAAATTTGTGGAGTTACGATGACTGACCGCATTCGTAACAACGTAAAACAGCGAGTAGGTATGAAAGAGAGTATTGGCAGGCGTATATCACTCGCTCAAGGCCCCGAGTTAAATGCCTACCGCTTCGCGTACCGACCACGGTACAACCGACACGACAGAAGACTGTCGCACGCGCGCCTAAGCGCTCGCGCTTGTAGTATTGATTATAATAATTTTTTTTACGCGATTTAGGGTATTCCGACAATAAAATTTAATAACCGAAAATTCGGAGCTAAAACTCTAAACGTGTATGATCAACAAAAAAAACAATTTATAAAAAAATAATCTAACGAAAATAACATTTAAAATGATATAAAAATTAACCAAATTGAATCTACTACAAAAATTAATTTTTAAGTTTTATAAACGACAACTTTGTTGCTGTCGGTGGAGTCAGGAGTCTCCGAAACCGGCGAGCGGAAACCGGAGAGTGTATCAAGAGAATTTTGAACGTTGATGAAGCGAGAGATGTATGCAAGAATAGAGCCTTTTGTCACTCTGTTTTCTCTGCCTATCCCGCAAGGGAGATAGCGTGATGATAAGTAAGTAAAATCATAGGTGCAACCCTAGCGCATTAGTTGAATGACGCGGTTGCCCGTGGATCATGCGGCGGGCAAAACAATCTCAACTGTATTTCTGTGTTCATAAGGTACATTTCTTCTCGCTACGAATAATTGGTATTATTATTAAGATTTTGTAGGCTATTATAGAGAGATTTTGGACAAGATTTAATGGAAGTGATGTTTCTGTCCGTAGGACTAGTATCTTTTCTGTTGTATTGGTGTAAAGATGCAAAAGGGAATGTTCTGATTCTTCGGATATGTGGAAAGAATGCCGGACGAGCGATTGGTTAAGAAGATATACAATGCGAAAGTTGAAGGATGTAGGTACAGAAAGAGACCGAGACTAAACTACCTAGCCTAGACCAAATTGGTCATGTATTGAAGGAACGTGAAGTCAGGAGTCTCCAAAACCGGCGAGCGTGTATGAAGAAAATTATGTATGTTGAGGAAGCGAGAGATGTATGCAAGAAATAGAGCCTTTTGGCACTGTTCCCCGCAAGGTAGATGGCGTGATAATAAGTAACCTCAATTCAATCTTGCTTCAAATAACACTACGTGAAAATAGACGTCTGAAAAATTATACCAATCTTTCACATAACGTTATATGAAAACAGAAACACATAGTTGTAACGAATGGTATCCATGCGTAACTCATCGAAGGAAGTCTGCCGTTCGTTGGCTTGACTAATTCTGGAAGGGTGATGTAGGAAAGAAGTTATGTAATTATTGCTTAGGGTGGTAGGCGAGCAAGGGCCCACGGGTATACCGACTTGAGTGGTTGATTGCCGTCGCTCATGCACTCTACAATATAATAGCACTGCCAAGACGATGGTAACCATTTTATTTTAAGAGTTGGTAAACAAATGGATGCCTAACATATTGGTCATGTATTATTATTTTTCTCAAATTAGTTTTGTTCTGACTTCTGACTTATAAAATAGATTTAACATTGTCGGTACAGGATGACGTCGCGATATTTCTTTATATGTAATAGGTGCTATTGTATAGCAGGAATTATTACGCAACAATAATAATAATAATTCATTTCCAAAGTAAAAGTACAATGAATTAATAAATTTTACTCCTTGCGGCGAACCTTATAATTCCGTCAATGACAATATTTTCTTGATTATCTTGAACTATGACGTTGAGAAACTCTAAAAGTTATGTGATAATAGTTTTTATAAATAGACCGTTTTTTATATTTTTAAAGTTCCTTCCTTTAGTTACACGTGCTGCCTCTGACAGGAAATCTTATTGGTATATAATGTTATACATTTACCACTTAATGTTCTAGTGAAAGTAAATATAGCATCCTGCCCATTTGTGTTAAATGGTGACTATAAGAATTTCACTTTACAGTCACTTGTATTGAAACACGTATCATTGCCTAAGGAGTTAAGTATTCATCTTGTTTATAGTGTAAGGTCCTGAGTTCGTCCCAGGTCCCAGTAGTGAGTGACTGACTGAGACTGGTACTCGGCAATTGGTTATGTGTCGCCCTTTATTGTGTAGGCCTACAAGCAATATTTATTTACACCTGTATTATGTGAAGAGCAGCAGAGCAAGCAGAGGCGCTTTGCAACGTGAAACAAAAACTTTAAATTAGATGCTCCCATCTAATTTTCGTTGCCATCCTAATACATTATACCGACAATGTGACATCATTAAACCTTTTTGTTACAGAACATTTTTATTCATTGAAATCAGAAAAAAGTAGAATCATCCTACATCATTCAAAATCTATTTTGTGTGTTGTTGTGTGAAATGTCCGTGAATATTTATTCATTATTATTACTGCGTACAGTTCGGAAGACCGCTCTGAATGAAAGGTATTCAGGCCGTACTCGACCTCTGTCGCGCAATACAAGTCAACTTTACAATCCGTCGAGAATATCTATCAGGCACAGGTTACCTCACGATATTTTCTTGCAGCCTGTTGCCGTGTGGGGCCGGCTTTAGAATTGTCCCACCTCTCCACCGGAGTCGTAAGAGCTGACTGAGGGAATACCGGGGCAGTGGGCAGCAGCACTTCCTCAAGTATTAACAACATCCATTGCGATCGCCAACCCGCCTGCCAAGCGTGGCGGTTACGGCACTATCCCTCATTTTGGGGAGGCCTGTGTCCAGCAGTGAACGTCGAAAGGCTGATGGATGAATGGATGGATGTACTCATAATTTTGATATTATCAACTGGCGGTCAGACAGCTGACGATGATGGGTGACACATTAGACACGAACTCTTTAGAAGTCAACCGAGCGCGATAATACGCGAATGCAGAATTTCGGTGCGGCCGAAGGTTCGGTAGATTTTCTGCCGAAACCGAAACTGGTGCCGAAGCTAATTTTTTGGACAAAACTTGCCGAATTTTGCTTTGCTTTGTAACAGCAACCGAAAACGAATCTTCGGTCGGTCACTTCAATATACACATAATTTTAAAAAGTCACATTTTGCTGACAGGAGGCTGAACTGGTAGACCTTGAGGCTTTGTTCTATGTTCTGAGCCACTAGGTTAGCTTATAATCTTTTATTGGATTTTGGGTCGTTAATTTTCAATAAATCACGATGTTTAGACGACAATTAACTACTTTTACTTCAAAAGTGAAAACTTTGTTTTATTAAATTCATAATTCATATGTTCCACTTGCGATGCTCTAATTCCATTCATATGTACATTAATATACTCTTCTGTTCTTTCAATCATTCGCACATACATGTGTGTGTTGCATGTTATGCTTTGATAACGGTTTCACAGACTTTAAAATAGTTTTTACATAGAATTTCGGAGCATATGTATGACTCATTATTATCTAAATAGACTATATATGGGTATATAGATTTTTTAAACCCACCTGCTCCTCTCCGAAATGGATCTCCTTTCAGAGTGAGATGGATTTAGGCTTTAGTCCACTATGCTGGTCCTGTGCGGTTAGGCAGACTTCACAAGCTTTCGAGAAAATCTGTCAGGCTTGCAGGTTTCCTCACGATGTTTTCCTTCACTGAGCAGTGATAATTCGTAAACAAATACATAGGTACATAAATATTTTCGAAAAGTCGAGAGGTGCCGTGCGAGGAGCTTGATCTAGTTTAACTTTAATCATCTTCCTCCTGTCAACGCGCGAGAGTCCTTGTGGTGACGGACTAAGAATACAAGTTTCACCACCCCATCCTTTCCCGCGGGTGCCGTACAAGGCGACTAAGGAAAGTAAGCAATTATCACCCATTGCATTACTGGTGGTAGGGCTGGGTACCAAGTGAGAGTACTTACTTGCTATCGGGCCCGAACAGGTCGGTACCACCGTCTCCCGTGTGAGCAGTCATGAAGCACGTCTGTGTGTTTTGGTTGTAGCAGGAGATAGCCCTTAATTCTTTCAATTCATATCTATGAAATGAGATAGCGAGCAGCGGCTTGACAATAGTTAGTCCATGAGCGACGGTTACGATTTACCATCAGGTGGGCCGTGGCTAGTCTGCCACGTTACGCAAAAAAGAAAAGATGTGTGCCGTGCGAGGAGCTTGACCCAGCTTGACATTATATCACCTTCCTCCTGTAGGTGGCAACGTGCGAGAGATGTGACCACGTACCCGCTTTCTACCAATGACTTTTTTTGCTTTGTAGTATCAAAAAATCGGACAGATTAAAAATATGTATTAGCAAACCTAAAGGGGCCAGGGGGTTTCCAGGGGAAATAATAACTGTAGCAGAAAGGTAGCGTTCGTGTCAAGTGTCACTTAGTTGATTTCGTGCCGTCACGGTGCGCGCTCCGTGCAGACGCGTTATGCGCGTGCTCATGCCCGAGATATCTACCATCCCAGAGATCTAGGTTCTACGTGAACTAGGTTTAACTCTGCTATCTTTAATTAATTGAATTTATTCTCTGAATAAAATTTAATTGTCCATTTTGTTTTCTTATAAATCAGTATAGATTATGTAAGGACGCAATAGAGGGTATAATAACATTTAAATAGGACAAATTATTTTATAAATACGAAACGATTGTAATATATTCAAATACCTGAAATCTGGAAATCAGTCCAAAACCTACTAATCTACCGTAGATAGCATCCACAGTAATCAATTTTTGCTTCACCTCCTTGCGGGCTATTGAAAGAGTAGGCTGTATGTAACCAGCTTAGAGTAATCGTCAAATATGACGATTACTCTCTTCTCGATTAGTTCGATTTATGTTTTCATACTGCTGTTGCAGTATTTGTACCATCTATGGGTCAAAGCGTTTCCATTCTCATCCTTGAGTTAACAAATTCATTCTACCGTGAATATAACAATGTATTTATTCTGGTACTGTTTTGTTCTATCCAACTGCCAACTGAGGAGTTTAACAATTAACATTTTTATTTACTCTACTTTTCAGTCTTCAGCCGTTGAGAAAATCTCACAGGCATGCACGATTCCTCAACGTTTTTGAACTATTATTTTATGTTTTATTTTATGTATTAGTAATTAGATCTAAACAAATTATTGCATGCAAACGTAACGTATAACAAGTTTTGTTTAACATTCGTTGACATCACCTGGCCCGCGCTGGAGTGTGACGATTATCTCACGCCTGCAACGGCATTTGATGTCACTAACACAGTTATGTGAAACTATTTGGAATGATTACTATATTGTGTAATAAATTTAATATTTTATAATTTGTTCATCTGTCCACTCATCCTATACACGTGTCTTCTATTATAAAACTGACAGAGCTATGTTTTTAAGAAAAAAAATGTGTACTACTCTTCGATCACAAATGCAATAGATTTCGCGTCGACCCTAAAAATACGTCTCGGTAAATAAGAGCGCACTTGAGAAGTGAACTCTTATTTTGTTTAGTTCAAAAAGTACTTTATTTGTTGCCATTTAAGCTTGATTTCACAGTAAATGTTATTTATCTTTTCACATTTAAGTGGCAGTAATAAAACATTGCTTTGCTCGTTTGTTTTTGTGACAAATGACCGTAAATGTAAGATAATATTTTAAAGATTTATGACTTTATTACTAAGTGCCATGATTGTAATTAGGTTGAACTTAAAACTGTTTTAAAACCTTTGTCTCGTTCGTTAGTAAACAGATGTAGCTTTATAAGTATCGGTTCACACGGACAGTTTTTAGCTTGATTTTGTTCGGGACACTGTATCTTGTTAGTATTAATGATCGAAGGGTAGGTACTTAATGTTGATAGACTTCAAAAGCAGTTAAGGACTTTCGCGAGGCCATCATATATTAGTGAGAAAATACGTACATTATTTCTGCCTGCTAAATAAAAAAACCGTTTATTTGGTCTGAGCACTGGACTAGTTATCATTGAAGGTAGATAAGAATTATAGTTATTAGGGACTCAAACCAGCGATTACAGAAGCGACTGCAGGATAACTCGGTAACTCATACCGTGCCATCCATCCATCCATCGGCCTTTTAACGTCCACTGCTGCACATAGGCCTCCCCAAGAATGGGGGATAGTGCCGTAATCGCCACGCTTGGCAGGCGGGTTGGCGATCGCAGTGGATGTTGTTAATACTCGAAGGAGTGCTGCTGACCCACTCCTCCGGTATTCCCTCAGTCGGCTCTTACGACTCCCGTGGGTGGAGAGGGGTGTCGTCGTGATCGTTAGTGCACGGTACGCACTAATATCGTTAGTGCATACTGTGCACTAACGATATTTTCAATCACGTCATCCATTGCATGCAAATGCTTCAGAATTTGCTTTTGCGATCTCTGGATCTAGCTTATTAGATTATCCAGTTACTTCACTAACATTGTCGGGTATAATTGAACCACACAAATCACAAATCTCCTAGTAAACGGTACCGTGATCTCATACCGTTATAAAACCAGTTGCAGCGAAAGATTGTAGTCAGATTGTACAAAATTACATGATACCATTCTGAGACAATGCGATCGTTGTTGCCCCGTGTCGCAACACGCGTTTATATACGTAATAATGTTGCGGAACAATTGGAAGAGTAGTAGTAGGTTTTAGAAAGGTTGCCCAAAAAGATTTTTTCCTTGTCAGCCATGTGTTCTGTTGTTATGGTAGTGAGAAAACTTTCCCGAAATTTCTACTTTGTATAACATGACGGCTTGCTTCTGCATTATGCTTAATTGCTAAATAATTTGATTTGAATTAACTCGTGTTCGCTCGGTGATGGGAATTTCGATTAGAATCAATTTTAATTAATGTTTTATAAGCAAGTGCTACCCTTTTTTTTTTGTTTAGGCGGAAAAAAATGTTCCTTACCGCACACCCCGTCGTTCGGGGCAATGAACAGGGTAGTGTGGGGCCTTCACCCACTAAAGAAACCCGCCGTGGAACCCCGCACTGGAACTGTGTTACATTCCTTCGGTGGTAAGCAAGTGCCTCCCTGACATTAATTGACAATATAACATTGGGCAGTACAACGCAGCTTAATCAAAACCTATTTCCTTCAGTTTTTCTTCTATTCAGAGGAAAACTATTTGCATCTTTTGCATATTTCCAACTTTTTATAGGTACTTTTTCCATATTTTTTTTATTTACAATAAAGCTCGACAATTCTATGAAAAAACTGAATAATTATGATAAGAATGTGTGGATGAGAAAATCACGTTAAATCAACGTTTAAAAATTTGGGCCAGCCAGATAAAGGATATAATACTTCAAATCAAATAGACTTAGTAAATGTGTTCACAGAACTTCTGAATTCTTTTCAGCTTTTGTGATTAGAGTTTATTCCAATATGATTGGACTGGTTCGACTGGAGAAATACCATCGTATGACAATCATAAAGTAATGCAGGTATTAGCTAAGGCCTTTTTTCGTCTGGTGAGCGAGAGCAGGGGCTAAACCCCTTTTTCATCTCCTTTCTATCTTCTCTTGAACTCCTATTCCTTTTCATAGGTTTTTTTTTTACCTTTGTATCGTTACCTACTATAGGCTACGTAAACTGCCATTCAGGCACGGCGTATATATATTTTTTTGCCAACCATGTTTTATCAAAAGTTTCTATATAACGAATCAGTAATCGATTTAACGTGTACATATAATATACGTATTATACAATAAGGTAGTAGGTAATTACATTATAGTAATATTTCACACGAGACATTGCAATTAACATTCGTCATAGTAATATTGAAAGCGTGATTTCCCTTCTATCACTTTCATCATTAACCGTATCTCCATAAGCAGTTAAGATATTTTCATAAAAACGCACTTCCCATGTGTTCAGCCGTTACAGCTGACTTTCCCATCAGCGGGCGATGCAATTGTTCGCTGTGCACATTATCATCTGTGTCTGGTGCGGTCGGTTCGGTACGCCAGCGCAAGGTCATTATGTCAATCGCTCATTGTCATGTTCATTTAATTTATTATTAATTTATATTTATCATTCAGCAAAAGCACTGTAGTAGCTAGGTTTAATCTAGGGGTAGTACCCATTCCAGTGAGTGGCCCGCCAATAAAAGTGGAGCGATGCACACGGCGGGTTTATTTAGTGGGTGAGGGCCCCACACTACCCTGTTCGTTGTCCCGGGGTGTGCCATTAGGTACATTTTTTCCCTCCTAAAACCGGGGTAGTACCCAGGGCTTGCCGCTAAGCTCCAAGAGCGCAGAATACGTGGCTTTGAGTAAATTACTTTTCAATTTACTGGGGGCATTATTAACGATGCTCTAGGGCTAAATCGGGTAACAATCACTATCATATTAAGAACTAGTCTATCTCACTTCGTCTGTGTGCGCTTTGCATTGGAGGCCCAAACGCTTTTGACCTCGTTATCTTTTCTACCCAACTTCTTTCTTCTTTTGTTTTTATCAGTCTTCATCTCCTATTCCTTCTATCAGATAGGCCATATGCTAGTTTGCCACTTTCGTGGTGTAAAAACAGTTTTTAAGCACCAGAGCTGTTTAATGGTTAGGGCACTGCAGTGGAAACTCCACTTTCTGTTTATACAGTAACAGCATTAGAGCCCTCACTGCAGCTAACTTTATTTATAATCAAAATCACAGCATAATTCTCAAACTTACCATGTTAAGTAGAAAGTTCTTTGTTTTGTTCGTAGCTGTGAAACTGTTACTAATTTTGAATAGTCAGCGATCTACGTCACACGGACAGAATACGAAGAATGAACAAAATGGATACGTGTTTTGTTGAATGCTGAAGACAACGGTTTCTTTGTAGCGGTTCTGAGAATTACTGGAAAGTTAATTACGGTTTTCTTCTTCGTAATTTGGATGGCAAGATGTACTACTGTACGCTGTTTTGCAAAGCAGGGCAAGAACGCAATATTCTTACCTGCTTATAAGCCTTCGACAGTTAAGGCTTTCTGATCAAGAATTACCTTATTACAGGTTTGCCTAGTGTTTTGATCAGTATTATAGATTGATAATTTGATACAATGATATTTAGTGAAACACTGGATCACAAAGAATAAAGCCTTATTGTCTTGTGAGTCAGAATATGTATTATAATTATTTAGTTTTTTATAACCCATTACTATACATTTTAGCACAAGTCTTCTCTTAGAATAAGATGGTTTGAGGCCATAGTGCACCACTTTGACCCAATGTGGGCTTGTAAACTTCACAAGCTGTCGAACCTATACAAATATATTGTCGTTCCACACCGTGAAAGATATAAACCAGACAAGAAATTCATAGACTAATATATTCTGTTCATTCAGCTATCTATTTTCACATTAGCACATGCTCATTTTAATAAAGAAATGTGTTTAAATGAGTCATAATTTCAAGATGTTTGCTTACACTTCCGCGAAGGTAAAGGACTATGGTTGATGAGTCATCGATGGGTGATCATTACCTGGTGGTGACGTCACTGCACCGCTATGCGCGTGCGCAATGATCGGTGCGCCGGCGCGCGCGGTACTCGCTTGTTTATGATGCGTTGTGAATTTCTAATAGATGTCTCAGTCGTTCGTTGTGTGAATGATTGGACTTTAGTATTGTACGCTTCTGAGTGTTGCCATATTCTGCACAGTTGCGTGTGAGTTATTAACCATTGTTAAGCGTAACGGGTACTTTTAGCTCATGTCTGAACATTATACAGTGACTATCATCAGAAAATTCGAAAATTTTGGGTGGTTCTATCTTAGAACCATCCAAAGTGACAAAAAACTTCTATGCCACATTAATTTTTCTATCTTACTTGAGATAACCTTTTTGAATTCACTATAGCGTAATTAGTAGCGGATGCTGTGGTGGCAGCTTGCCATGACTCTGGTGTTGTAGTCCATGAGCATTAGTTATAAATTGTCATCGTTAGCAATATAAAAGATATGTGTGGGAATCGAATTCACAACCCTGAAACGAGAGGTCAAATCGCATTTACATTTTAAAGTAAACACAATAACAAATAGTAGCGGATAGCGATCGGAATCACGTGGCAACGGTCCATTGTTTGTGTTGCAGATTACACCCTGGTGGTAGATTGAAGGGTCTACATTGCTGCGGCCGTTGTGATTTTAATCTCGTTTATGGGATAGTGTCGCAAGATTAACCTCGACGTGTACCTACTCATGAGTTGCGTGGTCTGGTGTTACTGAACTATCGTGTTTCAAGAACTAGAGTAGTTTTGATCTGTATTTTAGTACTTGACATGCTCAGCTACTTTAAAAGTACAAATTATTTGTGAATGAGGAAAATGAGAACTTTAGTGAGAGCGGGAATCGAACCTGCGTCTCTTTTTTTTAGTACTTTAAAGTAGAGTAGTGATATAAATGGATGTTACCAGTTACCGTCAGATGGACCGCTGGTTGGTTCGTTGCTTTGGTTTTATAGCGTGGGAAATGTGAGATAATTTATTCGGATTAATTTAAAAACACGTAGTTTCCTCTAGTTTATAATTATTACATAGGTCATTGGCCGGCACGTTTTAGATCGCGTAGTCATTTTGTTATGTTATTAATATTGATGAATGGCGACAGCAGTGATATCTCAGTGGTAAGTGCTAACAGTTGTTCTCAGCTTGAGGTCGACACTTCGCAAGACGCGTATTTTTTTTCCCAACTAAGTATGTGTATAAAATTAGGCAATTATTGGGTCGATTAAGTGGTTACGTTACGTAACAATAACCAACTCACTTTTATTTATAATATTAAGCAGGGATAGTAAGGATTACCACCGAAGGAATGTGACATAGTTCCAGTGGCCCGCCAAGAAAGGCGGAGAGACGGCACACGGCGGGTTTATTTAGTGGGTGAAGGCCCCACACTACCCTGTTCGTTGCCCCGATCGATGGGGTGTGCGGTAAGGAACATTTTTTCCCGCCTTAACAAAATAAAAAAAGTGATAGTAAGGACCTGGCCAATGAAAGAAAGATTGCTCAAAGCTGCATGCGAGAGAGAATTTTCCGTAATGGGTTGTCAAAAAGTAAGTGTAAAAAACTTATTCTAGGAATCGTTATTTACAATCCCGAATTAGACATCTAAAGCCTCTATCTTTAAGTAACCACGAATACTTTAAAGTGTCTGCAAAGATATAAGAGAAGATGATGATCATAAAATGCCAGTAAGGAGCCACTACAACAATCTACCTTGACAGTCATAGAAATTAATTGTCCTTATCTTTTGACTTATGTGAGAGAGAGACGTGACGCAATTAACTGATTATTTCTACATGCAACATAATTGAGGTCAATGTTAGAATATTTTTAAAAGTGCATAAATATTTATTTTTAATCTTTTGTTTTATTCAACGAACCAAACTCTGGAAGGTAAAAAAGGTGCTACTTGAGTTTTAAAAGAATTTGGCCTTTAAGTACTCGACGGTTAACTAGTTCCCAAGCATCGTTTAACTTTATTTCAGGCAGTGTGATATTAAATAACCTATGTCCAAGAAACTGTCAAATACGATTTTTTTTAAATCAAAAGGTAGTTCTTAGCATATTAGCAAAACAACCCTTTGTATTTATTATCTCAAGATACAGTGTGATTTAGGGGAAAGTGCACAGCTGTGCTCGTATATGCGCTCGTGTACCACAAGCAGAGAAAATCCAGTCAACGTTAAAGAAATAACGACGTATGCAAATATAAATACGGTACGAACCAGTTTGTCCGTAATAGGCATAGATATACGAGTAGTATATACTTATATCTATGGTAGTAGGTGAATAATGGTGAATATACATTATATGCTAATTCGGAAAATTACGACAAATATTTGATTATAGTGCTTCCGCTAATCTTCTCTGTAGAGGTCGTTTCAAGATCCGCCAATTACACACAATAATGCCAAGTTGTACCAAACTTTAGATGGTCTCTAAGAATTAGTATATTATACCAATATTAGCATTTGCAGTAAACAAATCGTCGCCGAGATCTTATTTTCTATTACATAAACCATCACTATTCAAATTCAAAAATATATTTATTTCATAGGCCTATTAAAAAGCACTTAAAATCGTCAAGAATACACTAATAATTAACACGAGCGCCTAAGGCGAGTGCATCGGCAATAACAATGTGGCGATTGCAATCGCCACAAGCGGCCGGATTCCGTAGTAAAACCTTTCATGGGAAGAACCCGGCAAGAAACTCATGGGCCACCTTTTTTAAATTGCCAATTTATTACAATTTAATAAATTTTATTACTAAAATGACATTATATCATATAAAACAATTTTGAGAATGAATGAATGGAGAGCAGCTCAAGAAATGGGCTTGTTTTATCCTCAAGATAATCCGAAACAGTGTAATAGCCTTGATTACAAAGTCTGCTATGATCAGTATGCTTATAGTTATGACCGCATGCCGAAACGCATATCTCAAGCGCATAAGCGCATCGGTGCATTGCGCGTTTGTTGCGCAATGAGCATTATTTATTAGATAAATTGCAATTGTCTAGTACCGAACTCTCGATGCGTGGTGTTTATACAATTTAACTGACATGAAGTTGCATAATGGCGTTTTTATAAACACTCGATTGTGTTCTGTTGGGATTGCGATTTACTCAAGAATTCGCACTTCTAGTGGGGAGGGGTGATGATGGAGCAGTTTAATAGAGATGATTTTTGTCTCCAAAGGTTTTCTAAACTATAATATAAATAATAACATGTACATACATAAACATAAATTACTATCGCTCAAAAGCTACTTTTCAGGTTTTCTTTGCTGGCTCCACAGAACTCAGAGTAATATACTCTGCTACTCTGGACTAAGAATACAAGTGTCGCCACCCCATCCTATCCCACGGATGTCGTACGAGGCGACTAAAGGAAGTACGCAATTATCACCACATTGCATTACTGGTGGTTTGGCTGGGTACCAAGTGGAAGTACTCACTTGTTATCGGGCCCGAGCGGGTTGGTACCACCATCCCCCGTGTGACCGGCCAAGAAGCACATCGTCACCGATGTGCTTCTTGGCCGGTCACGGTTGTTTTGGTTGTAGGTGGAGATAGCCGTTAATTCTTTCATTTCATGTCTGTGAAATAAAATGGTGAGCAGCAGCTTGATAATACTCTCGGTATACATAGTTGACTCTATGTGCGACGCTTAAGTACCATTTACCATCAGGTGGGCCGTGGCTCTTCTGCCACCATACGCAATAAAAAAAAAATATTTCTGTAGCTGTCCCAAATAGACGAAATAATAAAAAATGGTTTCGCTCTATCTGGTACTCTGTAATTTTACGGAATAATGGGCTAGTCACGTTTCCAATGTGCACACGCAATCAGAAAGATGATTTTTTTTATTTGTAATGTAATCAGACGAATTGGTTAATTGATGATTGATTTCCAATGAAAGTACCATAATTCAAGATATTTGAACCAAATAAATCCATTAAATAGTTTTCCTACTTCTTGTTTTCATTATTTGTAGGGAACCGCGTTACCAATATAATAATATATGTTCAGAAATCGTGGTAATAAGTTAGTAGTTTTGATTGATTGAGATAAAAAATAATTCTACGTCCGTGTCGTGGATCATCTCTATGGTAAGACAGAAAATGAGAGAGATTTTCATTATACGCTGGATGCTATATTGGCGGTCCAATATAACTGCAATTCATTACAGCTATGCTATTCTGTAAGATCATTTTATAAACTCGAACGCTGATTATGAGGTGACTTAACAAATTCGTATTCTCTAAAATTCGACAGTGCCGGAGGCGCCACACTTTCGAGTGCGGAGACGAGATGAACTCTTGTATATGAGAATTTTGACATAACATGTATGGATACGGTATTCTGTAAGGTGAATTACCGTCTCGAACGTCGAGTTTCGTTCGTTTCGGAACACGAATTAACTAGTCATAATTTCACTCGTCTCAGGGCAATCGAGATTTAGAAGTGCGATATAGTTTTAAGTCAATAGTCGCATTTAAAACATTAAATATGTCTCGTTACTTTATAATGTGGAGTTTATTGCAAGAAGCGTATGCCATAGACTTAAATGAAAGTCTACTTCAAAGTATGCGTATACGCGAAATGAAAATTTTGAACCGACAAAAAAGTTTTATTGAAAGTTATCGGCTATCCGAAGAACTAATTACTCAAGTGTTAGAAGACCTAGACTGTTTACTAAAGATTCCTCAACGTCGACGACGCGGATTAACACCTAAAGTAAAGGTAAGCCTTTGTTCAGTATACCTAAATTTAAATATTATAAATACGACTCTGTGATGTAGTGGCCAGCCAGTCACGTTAGTCAATTTTAAGTTTTCTTTATGAAATAATCTGTTAATTAATAGATTTGTTCTCATAATTTTCAGTTGTTATGCACACTTTCGTTCTTAGCCAGTGGCAGTTACCAAAGAATATGTGGGAAGAACATTAATTATTTTGTGTCGCAGCCATCAGCTTCACGAAGTATACATGAGGTTGTTGAAGCTTTATGCCATCCCAGTGTGGTAAAAAAATACATTCGGTTTCCCCAAAATGCCGAAGAAAGACTCCGGCTCAAAGAAAGGTTGGTAATGGTAATCAAAATAACCTTTAGGTAAATTAACAAATATCATAGTATGTGCCATAGAGAACGTTGCGTTGTACGCCGACGTTTTGTAAAAATCTTTTAATAATATTTAACTGCCTATGTGGCGTATTGGCTAGCGCATGAGACTGCTGATTACGAGGTCTCGGGTTCGATCCCCGCGCGGGCCAAAAAGTGTTAGTGGATTTTTCGTGGAAATTTCTCAGTAGCAGCGCGGAGTTAGAAAATGTGCCCGGTAGATTACTACCCTATTACATGGGACATAAACATAGATCGCGTATCGTGGGTGAAAAAAAATATACCTCTACCTAACCCCCTTCGGGGCTACAGACGTGAAACTATGTTATGTTATTAATATTTAAATTTGACACGCAAAATTGCAGAGGCCATAAATAAAAAGAAAGATAATATAACCATGGTACTTTTTACTATACCGAAATAGATATCTAATATATATAATTCTCGTCTCACAGTTTTAGTGTTTATACTCCTCAGAAACGGCTTGACCGATTTTGATGAAATTTTAATGTATATTCAGTAGGTATGAGAATAGGTGTATAACAATTTTTATACCCCTAAACGTTAGGAGTAGCTCCATCAGCCTTTCGAAGTCCACTGCTGGACATAGCCTCCCCAAGAGAACGCCACAACATGTGTTTCGCTCATATGGGGGATAGCGCCGTAATCGCCACGCTTGGCAGGCGGGTAGGCGATCGCAGTTGATGTTGTTAATACTCGAGGGAGTGCTGCTGCCCACTCCCCCGGTATTCTCTCTTTTTTAATAATTGTATCATTCGTGACCATCTCGAAGATTTGGTACAAGCTGGTGAAACTGTCTACTTACTGGGTAAGTTAATTACGAGTAGTACCTACCTATCTATTAGCATTTGCCCGCCGCGGCTCCTGCCGCGCAACCATTTTCCTTTGCTGCTCAACCCCTGGTGTCCCTAGCGTGATGATACTACCTTCTTTACATGTCGGGCTATGGGATATCCAATAGTGATATCAATTCAGCAGTGAACAAACAGACAAGAATTCTAAAAACACTTGTTCTGGATTTAAGGGTGTACTGTAACAGCCAATTGAACTTTAGGCGCGACTAGAGGGCAACTGAATAACAGAATAAAGTACTAATGTAACTGAATGATTTGGAGGACGTCAATGCAACAGAGACGCTTTACAGAAGTGACGTATTAATAATAATTTTTTAAAATGTTCAAATACGGAAATTAACGCGTAATGATTAAAATTGGTAAAAATACCTTTTTTTACTCGTTTTATATAGTTATGAAACGCGATAATTTAAAGTCATACATAATAATAATATGATTTATTATTAATTTAAAATAAACAATTATTAATGATTAAAAACCTGCAACTCTCCTCTCTTTCTCTCATCCATCGGAGATTTATCCATCCATTCATCTC
Organism: Leucoma salicis; assembly: GCA_948253155.1. NCBI lineage: Eukaryota > Metazoa > Arthropoda > Insecta > Lepidoptera > Erebidae > Leucoma > Leucoma salicis. The sequence continues at coordinate 30,333,720 of OX411805.1, read as the reverse complement.
CCCATCCATTGTTTGCCGACTATGTTTAAATCCTACGTTATAGGGGCGGAGCCTATTGCCTATTGTTAATACTCGAGGGAGTGCTGCTGCCCACTCCCCCGATATTCCCTCAGTCGGTTCTTACGACTCCCATGGGTAGAGAGGGATGGGACAATTCTAAAGCTGGCCCCACAAAGCCGTTAGTTTAGTTACAGTTTTATAATAGTACAGATAAATTATACATAATATATAGTTATGTAATACATTTGTGATTGTTACAGGAGATTCTGGGTATGCACTGCGTCCATATCTAATGGTGCCCGTGCAGAATGCAGAGGATGGAACACCAACACATTATTATAATAAACTTCATGCCACAGCAAGAAATACTGTAGAAAGAACAATAGGCAGCTTGAAAGGCAGATTTAGGTGCCTATTGGTGCACAGAGTGTTACAATACGACCCCGACATGGTTGCAAAAATTGTGGTGGCATGTTGCGTGCTGCATAATATTTGCAACCGTGCCGGTCTTCCTGCTCCGGCTCTACAGGATTCTGACATACATAGCGAAACACGTTTCCATACTACTTTGCGTCAAGCACAGAATGAAGATGTGATGTCTAGCGAAGCTGCAATAGGGCATTCTTATCGACAAGATCTGATTAATAGTTTGTGGCGTGCACGTAATACAATACGCTAAATAACTTAAAATAATAGTCATACTCGTGATATGAGTGCAACTTTATTCCATTGACATCTGGCTTGAACACTAACTTTTATTGTTTAAATGTCCGTTTTAAATACTCCCACCTAGTGTGGCAAGGAACTTACTGTTATAGCCTATGTGTAATACCTATAATAAAAATATTTCATGATTTAAATAAATTTATATTTATCCTTTTCCTAACATTAAAAAAAATAAGTTTACAAAAATGAAATAAAATCTATTATCTACACTTTATTTTTTTAAAACTTCAGCCAGCATCCTTAGCCCTTCTGCAATGGCATGTTGAGCCTCAGTTGCCGCCCGATCTCTTTCCGCTTGATGAGACAAGAAAACCTCCATCACTTGAGAGTTGCGGCGATCGATCTCAATTCGCTGCTCTTCTAAACTCAAAAATCTTTCCGTTATGCTAACGAATTGAGACTGCCGTTGTGATGGAGGAGACCGTCTTCTACTCGTACGTCTTTGTTGAGGATGAACTGAAAATGATAAAACAATCAACAATAGTATGATATTACAAAAAAATAGATAATCTTGTGTTTGTCAATGGCTTTGTTAGAAAATGTATAAATTAACTACCTGTATAGCGAGGTGCCCTTTGGCGTGAAACGTCTAATCGGCGGCGTACTGGAAAATTGCCTGAGCCAGAAGGTGTCGGTGGCTGAAGAGGGCTTAAAGTTACAATTCTTTGTGGTGAATGAGCTGGAGACTGAGCCATTTCTCGAGGACTGGGAGTCACCTAAAATAACATTTTATGTATATTGTAACAATGACACAAATAACTACAAGTTCCACAAAACAAATGGTAGGTTTATGTATATACCATGCGCTCAACACTTGCAGATGGCCCAGGAGTACATGTTGGCCCAGGAGTACACTGAATGTACTGCTGGTGTTGTGGTATCTGGAAATTATAAAAAAATTGTTAGACTTAGTAGTCATAACATTTAAAAGCAAACTATTTAGAGATTAGTCTAGTAAATATATGTATGTTTATAAGATGTTCCTTAGTAGGAAACTCCATTATCAAATGAATAGTACAGCATGATTATGATATAAGTAATTAATAATACATATTATGTACCTCTACTGCAGCTGCCGGAACATCTACTTCAGGTTTATCACTGAAAATCAGACTTCCTGTCCTACTCAACTCTTGATGTTGTTCCTAAAACACATTGAAACATCAAATACTGTTTTTTTTTTAATAATGTTAATGTTGTTATGATACAGAAAAAGTCTTTTAATCAATCTATACTGTGTTTGGAGGACAGAAAATGGAAGATAATTTACTGGTTGCAAATCATAAAATTAATTAGATAATAGATAAACCTATCTCTACATATATCATTCATATTACAACAATAAGTAAGACTAAATTAACATTAACCATCTACTTACTATTGTCGGTGTTGGTATTATGATACATTCCATTAACAAGGAAGAACTGTCCTGGCTCAGAGGTGTAGGTTCCTTAAAATATAGAAAAAACAACATTGTATTATTATAAATAATCAATCATAATTAAAAATTTAAATTTGTATTGAAAATAACTTACTTCGAATGGATTAATTGCTAAGTGTCTATCCCCAATGGAATAACTTTCTCCACCCATCAAAGTCAAAATTCGCTCCTCCACCTCAGTAAGCTCCACCACCGACTCCAATCCACCACCAGTCTTATTTCTAGATTTGTATCTTAAAGCCGCCTTTTTCTTTACAGCACTCTTTTTGTCAGCCCAATACTAAAGCAATAATACAAGAATTTGAAGGATTTCAGATATAGGCCTTAGAACTTATTCAATGCATTTTATTCATCTAACCTTAGTCCATTGCTTCCAAGTTTTAACGCAGCCTCCCAAACTATTCAGCTTCACCGTTAATCCCTCCCAGGTTTTCCTGCACACATCCCGTGCACTAGGGACTTTGGAAAACCCTTTGGCCAAGCTAGGGTTTTTCTCTAAAAACTCTACTAAGTAGTCCACTTGGGCCCTAGAGGGATGCGACGCTCTTTCCGTAGGGCTGCAAATTGAGTATTTATTATTTTATTACATGGTTAAAGCAGTTTTAGCCAGTTTTAGATGAATAATAGTTACCACTTACTTCATGTTTTAACTTTGTAGATCCTTCGCACAAATCACACAACACGCACGATAGTCCAACACTTGATATTACTTTACGACTACAGTCTATACTTATTCTTTAACCGACTTAAAACTTAAAAATAAAGATAACTTATAACGTAACCATTTAAAAACACTTGAGAAACAAACAAATCAAACAATGAAATAAACAAAAACACTGGCAGCGTCGCCCATAGAGTACTTAAGTTAAAGACACCCCACAGATTATATGCAATCCGACGACAGTCTAATTTAAATAATTTAATTCTGATTTTACTAAATTAGCGTGATTTTACGTATTTATGTTAGAACGAAACAAATTAACAGAATTTATTTACTTTAGAGACTACAAGGCGCAATATTACACACAAATTCATGAGCTTTTTCGTAACCAAAGCATAGACAAATAATATCGACATAGCCGAATCTCCTAATTCCAACCTCTAGTAACGTGAGCTTCGATAAGTGTTTCACTTCACTTCGTTAGTGCTTATCAAATGATTACAGAATGCCAAATTGTAAACAAGAACGTTCGCTTTCGAAGTGAGTTTTATCACTTGAACGAGATTCGAATTCTTGTTGGTACGTTAGAGAATAGCACTACAGATCGGTGTCTGACGAATCGATTGTAACTCGATTATGTGGAGAGCGCGTGCCGCCGCTTGCTCGTGCTCAATATTGTGCTTTATACTATCGACACGCGACGTCATATCCATCACAAAATGAGAGAGGTACAAGTAACCATCAATAAAGTGTTCTTATCTATTAAATTTATAGTGTTTTTCTTCTTTATGGTAACTATTGAATGGAAGATAGACGTAATCTATCTGATATATTTTAACGGATCTGCGTGATATTTTTAAACGAATTCACCTCATAACTACACGCAGTCGCGGAGCGTTCGGGTTTCTTTAACAAGAGTAAATACTTAAGAAATCAGTGTATCATAGAATGTTTTACATACTCGTACAAGGACACTAAAGTGGCAATGAGTAAGCTATATCGCTATACGAATTGAAATGTGCATAAAAAAAGTTCACGATAAGTATCCACTTGTTAGACAATGCATCTTAAGGCAAGCTCTTGGACTGTTGATTTCAAAAATATGGCATCAATCCGGACTCCAGAGTCAAATGATACAGGACAGATGCTTGTGGCATTATATAAGCTAAAAATATTTGAACAATATGATATTGTCACGTGGTGTGTGTCAATATGTTTCCACCTCCACAGAGCAGTGTCAAGTAATTGGATTTACGTATTCATAAAACGGTAGTAGGTCAAAGAACCCAGCGACATTGGACCATGTACTGCTAATGTTTTACCACTCGTATGGTTTCTTAGTATTTTACGACGAGGGCTTTATAGGGAGGGAATATAAGTAGATATAAAACAGTACTACGATGTTTAATTATACTGATTAAATTACATATAAATATTTTTTTTATTAATAAAATATTTGCCTTAAACACAAAGTGGAAAATGTGAAATCGAAAATAACAGTCACGAGCAGGATTTGAACCTGCATCTCTTGGATACCGTCCAGATGCTTTGCCAATTCAGCTGAATTGTTTTTGATTATTTTCGAATTCACATTTTCCACTTTGTGTTTAATGTATACCGTAACCGGTGGCGTTGGTCGTTAAGACAAATGTAGTAAGGAGATTAGGTATTTCTAACTAATAGTACGGTAGCTCAGTGGATTAGAGCACTTCCCCGGATAGGAAGGGACGCAGGTTCGATTCCCGCCTGTACTAAAATACTCTTTTTCCTTATTGACAAATCATAATTTGTACTTTAAGAGTAGCTGAGCATATCAAGTGCTAAAATATAGATCAAAAATGTTTGAAAAAATCACGCCTTCAAATAGTATGAATTTTAATTGCAAAATTAAACTTACTATATTGGATTAATGCATGTAAATGCGTTCCGATAGAGGGCGTTGGTCGTTAAAACAAGTGTAATAAGGAGTTTGGGTATGTCTAAAAAATAGTACTGTAGCTCAGTGGATTAGAGCACTTCCCCGGATAGGAAGGGACGCAGGTTCGATTCCCGCCTGTACTAAAATACTCTTTTTCCTTATTCACAAATTATAATTCATCCTTCTGGAGTTACAGAAATGAAGACTGCCACGTGTTTGTTACTTTTTTGTCGACGTATAACTCAAACAGCGCCAATAACGTTTAGCGGTCAGGCGAAACGCATTTACTGCTCCATTTAACATAACACTAAAATTAATAACTGAAATGTATTTTAACTGAAAGCGTAATCCAGTTATAAAAAAATATATAACAGTTTATATTCAACAATCCGCTTCTGACAATGTCAATTGTGTTGGAAACCCCAAAACAACATCGTGAAGCGTTATACCGAACGGTTTGTACCAAATATTTCTGAATCCAGGGCAGTGCAGGCACGCTACGAAATTCATTCGTTTCTCTATTGTGGAGCAGAACGCGCATTGTACTGTACATTTATTATATTTATAAATATATAGGTTATAAATTGAAGGTTGGGCTAGCTAATCTACAGTTAGAGCACCTGGAAAATACCGGCTGCTCTCACCTGGACTTGGTCTAAGTTGGGAATTGTTGGCGATTAACTCTTTTCCTCTAACTCAAGTTATTTTGTAGAGATTTAGCAGCGCCTTAGTTACTTATGTGAATAGTATTAATTCCATTCTAAAAGAAAAATATGCTTCTGCGATGCGGAAAATACTTTTAGAGCGCGAGTTTTAAGATAAGATGATACTGGTATTATAATAGTTTCACTATTATGTAGTCGGTAATTTCCGTGCCGTGTGGGGCCGGCTTTAGAATTGTCCCACCCCTCTCCACCCATGGGAGTCGTAAGAGCCGACTGAGGGTATATCGGGGGAGTGGGCAGCAGCAGTGCCTTGAGTATTAACAACATCCACTGCGATCGCCAACCCGCCTGCCAAGCGTGGCGATTACGGCACTATCCCTCATTTTGGGGAGGCCTATATCCAGCAGTGGACGTCGAAAGGCTGATAGAAGGATGGATGGAATTTAATACTTAGATTGATAAGTTACACATTAGGCATGCTAAAATGAAACGAATTTCACGGTTATTATCGCGAATAATTCGATTGTGATAACATGACGTGCCCACGCATGCTGTAAAGTATACATACTGATAATACTTGTTAAATTATTTTTATTACCGTGTTTAAATACCCAACTCTGTGGCAATCGACGGTTTCAGTTAATCCGAAATATCAGGGCATTATATGTGATGCCCCTGCTAAACTATTGCAGAATTTTACATAATGTATAGCTCTCTGATATATAAAATCCGTGTATTTAAACAAAAAGTCGGCCATTTCTGTCACATGTGAAATCTTATTGCGTTATAAAAACTATGAATAGGTGCTTATAAGTATTACTTAATCACTTAACAGCACTTCGTTCGTTCGTTATCTTAATGTGAAACACTTGAGAAGGATTTTGTGTGAATGTTTCACTTGACATAAAAACTAACACCAATCTTCACCCTTAGTATGTTTGCAAGATCCTGCGATTTGAACGACCCAACTAACATTACTCAGATTAGTAATAATACAAGCAGTACTTAATGCAAGAAGACCAGCTGGTCTACCTGCTAAAACCACGGTATATCTCACCTTCAGCCAAACGTGAAATATACCCTCTGCGCATGAGTTCCTCTCCCCATGGAAAGTCTGCGCCTCCATTCCTGGTGGCCCCGTCTCTTTTAGAGGACCTAGCTGTCCCTCATCTAGAGGCGCCGTCTTGGACCTGACACGTCACACTCAGGCCAGCGATTACAAAGGCCAGAGATCGTTATGCGCCCTCTGTCGCCCAGTGTTCTGCGTCTTAAGCACTCTAAAGCATTTTGACGATCCCCATTCCTCTTGTGCGTGGTGGAGCTTCACGTTTGTTCAGGCAGCTGCTTGGCTGTGCCCCTGGTATCTATTACAATAGTTGTATTTACTTTTTGTTCTGCACAATAAATACTAAGAAATACCTTCTGTGTACAATCCATTTCCTGACTCAGGTGACAAACGTCTGTGACTCATATATATACTGGAATCGTTAATATAATTATTGTAAATACGTTAGGTTCAAATAGATAATAAACGGTATCGGAGCCATATATTCCTAAACAATTCATTGTTAATGTTTATAGTATACTTACACTTCATTTATAAGCAAAAAGTGTCATCACCCCATTCTTTACATCGTGTATCGTACGCGGTAAAAGCCAAAGTAAGCTGTTAGCACCCTTTGGATTACTGGGATAGGGTTAGGTACCAAGCCGGTGGGCCTGCCTTGTGACCGACCGTGATAGTGGTGATGCTGTGTTTTGGTTGTAGCGTAAGCCGTGCATTCATAAATTTTTCCATCAGCGAAATGAAATGATGAGCACTGCGTGGCAGTTGTACATTCGTTTACCTTGTTTATTCTTAGTGTACTTACCATCAGGGGAACCGAGGCTCGACTGCCACGATAAACAATAGAAAAATGTTCGAGAGGAAGGATAATATAAGGGTTGAAGAAGAAGTGTGGTCCTCTGGTGCTCTCGAGGCATCAAATAGGGATGCCTAGATTGTATGTGATTTGCGGTTGCCGTTATGTTAATGTTTCTGTATTAAGACTTACCGCGTTATCGCTTTACGCTCGCAATTTGCTCAGCCGTGCTGACCCGATTGCGCGGCTGTAGTTGTGTGCAATATCGAGTTAGTGCCTCGCAGCGAATTGCTTTGCAACTCGAGCACATTCCATACATCAACTTAGTATATATATATACGCGTATTTTCACACCACTTGTAGTCACACACATATATGTATAATTGTAAGTTCACCCTACGACTTGACAAGTAAATAGGGAGGTACATGCAAGAAAACTTCGAGGTAGGTACGTTCTTCCGACACAAATTTCTAAAAGAAAGGTACCCTACGTCAATGTTTAACTGACATAAAAAAAAGGAGAAATTAAATTTTTCTCCTGCCTTTTTTGTATGTATGATAGTACTCTAAATAATACTTATTTCTCTGTGTTTTGTAGTATGTTATGAGTTCTCCCTGATTTCTGGGCATATTTGCGTAATTGCTTGAAAGGGTGGCCCTATACAGAGATATATGAGGATGGGTTCTATAATATGTAACTGGTGATGCACGACAAATAAACAAACTAAACGGAGACGTTACAGGTTGTAGTGTGTTAGTTAAACTTGTTTGTATTTATAGAAATTAAATGTCTAATACATATCTCATCTAAACGAGACAGAAGATAGTGATAGTGAATTAACACGAAAGTGCGAAAATGTGAAATCTAAAACAACTAAAAATATAAAAAACAACAAAATAGTAATATTTTTATATAATTATTTTTAGCAAGATATGCAAGTCCTGCTCGTGACTGTTTTGTTTATTTTCGATTTCATTTTTTCATACTTTGTGTTAAAATAGTAATAGTGAAGTTCAATAACAAGGTAAAATACATTAGAAATGAAGTCTAAATTAAAAACAAAATTGTAATTTGTCAATTCAACTACGAGTACTTAACTGCGTCAGATAAAGAGACTACAAGGAATATTAAGCAATGCTCATAGTGCGCGTATATTTAGTAAGCGTTGATAACCCAGTAGGAGGACTTTTAAGAAACGTATCGAGTTGCCTGAGAGTAATGAGTGCCTGAGACAACGAAGTGAAGAGGTACCTTTGAAAATCTATTTGTTATCTGATGGTAGGCGATCACCGCCGCTCATGGACTTTCGCAATACCAGGGGCATAACTGCAGCCTACTTATCATTAAAAACATTTTGCGAAAGCCTGCTTGCCCAACATGGGAATAAGGCAGTGTAAGAATAAATAGCAGTAAACTTAAATGAGTGTTTATTTTGTTCCAGCCTGCTGGTTGTTGCTGGTGGCGTGTGCCTTATGGCCCGGGGCTCGCGCCGCTAGCCCACTCGGCCCATCTGAGAGACCCGAAGCGTACTTCAACGGCAGCTCATATATACGCCTCTCCAGACCCATCTCACTGAAACAACTCGTCGGGCTTAGCTTCCGGACTTGCGTCGGTAAGTGATCATTCCTTACAGCGATATGAGAGATGAAGAGCTCATACCATCATGAAAGAACCGGCTCCACCGGGGAAGTGTCACCCTCTCACACAATAGATATTACCATAATATAACAGTAATGTTCCTACTGTTCCGTTTCGTACGGCTACTTCCCATCCAATTCCTTTTCCTTAGGATTGAAAACACGACAAATACCTCTAGTATTGCTACCGTATGTAGGTTGCCTCTCTATATAGAAAGAAAGAAAGAAAGAAATATTTTTATTCCTACAGCAGGCAAAACATTGACATAGCTATACAATAGTAAAAATAATATAATAAAGAAACAGTGCAAAGAATAAGATTAACATAGGTATCGTAATAATATTGGGGGTCCCCCGGGACGGACGCCCGAGGTGCGGCGGTCGAAGAGTGGGCGGCAGCGGTGGACCTCGTGTTGCTAAACCGAGGGTCCGCCCTAACGTGCGTGCGGCGCGGGGGCGGGTCGATAGTGGACCTTTCGTTCGCTAGCCCCGGTGTCGCCGCACGTGTAAGGAGCTGGCGAGTCCTGGAGGAGGTCGAGACCCTATCTGACCACAGATATATTCAGATAGAGGTCTCCCGGACCCTTCAGAGCGCCAGCAGGGGTCACGCGGCGGACAGAACTCCCGCTTTTCCGCGATGGGCTGTGGGTAGGCTCGACCGGGACCTGCTAGTGGAGGCGGCCATTTTTCAATCTTGGCTGCCTCCCCCCCTGACGGAAGACGTGGGCGCCGAGGCTGGCCGCATTCGCGGCATGCTTACGCAGATCTGCGATGCGGCCATGCCCCGCGTGCGGCGCCCGCCTGCACGGAAGGGGGTCTACTGGTGGTCCCCGGAGCTGGCGGATCTCCGTGCGGCCTGCATTCGTGCCCTGAGGTCCTACACCCGCAGCCGACGTCGCCGAATCCGCGACGAAGAGCGGGAGGGCCAGCTGTATGCGGCGTACAGCAGTGCGCGCGCCGCGTTAAAGCTGGCCATCTGTCGCGCCAAAGACGCGAAAAGGCAGGAGATGCTGGAGGGTCTCGAGTGTGACCCCTGGGGACGCCCGTACCGCGCGGCGCTTAACAAGCTCCGCGCCCAGGGCCCCCCCCCTTACGGAGACCCTCCGGCCGGGCTTCCTCTCTGAGGTGGTCGAGGGACTTTTCCCCTCACGGGCGGTGCACACGCCCCCGGTCATGGCTCCGCCAGATGGTGACCGGGAGGCCGACGACGGGGAGGTACCGCCCGTGACGACGACGGAAATGGGGGCGGCGGCTGCGCGTATGCGGAGAGGCGCTGCCCCCGGGCCGGACGGGGTTCCCGCCCGAGTGCTGGCCCTGGTCCTCGACCACCTTGAGCCCCGCCTCGGGGAGCTGTTCGGCGCTTGCCTGGTGTCCGGACGGTTCCCTGATTGCTGGAAGGAGGGGAAGCTCGTGCTCCTGCCGAAGTCGGGACGGCCTCCGAATACGGTCTCGGCCTTCAGGCCCATCGTGTTGCTGGACGAGGCGGGAAAACTCCTCGAGCGGGTAGTCGCTGCCCGCATCGTCCGGCGCCTAGGAGCGGTTGGCCCCGACCTGTCCGACGCCCAGTTTGGATATCGGGCGGGTCGGTCTACGGTCGACGCCATTCTGCGCCTGAAGGCCGCGGCTGCGGAGGCCGTTACCTCGAGGGAAGTGCTGTTGGCGGTGTCGCTCGACGTCGCCAACGCCTTCAATAGTCTGCCATTCGGCTGCATCAAGGAGGCACTCCGGTACCATGGAGTGCCCCTCTACCTAAGGCGGCTGGTGGCAGACTACCTGGACGGCCGCAGCGTCCTCTTCGTGGACCGGGAAGGGGACGTTGTAAGGAGGGCTATGTCGTGCGGCGTCCCGCAGGGTTCGGTTCTTGGGCCGCTCCTGTGGGACATCGGCTACGACTGGGTCCTCCGTGGCCGGCTCCCCCCCGGGCTGGGCGTAATTTGCTACGCAGACGATACGCTCGTCACAGCCCGGGGCAGGACCCTCGAGGAGGCGGCAACGCTGGCCACCTCAGGTACCGCGGAGGTGGTCAGGCGGATCGAGGCGCTGGGGCTTAGGGTGGCCCTTGAAAAGTCGGAGGCCCTACTCATCCATGGGCGCCGACGGGGCCCGCCCGCCAGCGCCTCGATAACGGTCAACGGTGTGGGCTTCCCAATCCAGGCCACATCAAATATCTGGGCCTGGTATTGGATGGACGGTGGCACTTTGACGAGCACTTCCGCCGTCTTGCGCCAAAGCTCGTCAACACGGCGTCCGCCCTCGGGCGACTTATGCCGAATTTGGGCGGACCGAGTCTTGCGTGTCGACGACTCTACGCGGGGGTAGTACGGTCGATGGCGCTGTACGGCGCGCCCGTGTGGGCGGAGTCCCTGGCCGCTCGCAATAGGGCCCTTCTGTGGCGTCCACAGAGGGTCGTAGCGGTCAGGGCAATACGCGGGTACCGCACGGTCTCGACCGATGCAGCCTGCGCGTTGGCCGGAACCCCTCCGTGGGATCTGGAGGCGGAGGTGCTCGCCGACGTCTATCGGTGGGCGTCGACGGCGCGGGCGGGGGGCAGCCGCCCCTCGCCGAGCGCAATGTCATCGTGGCGGGAAGATGCCCGCCGCGCCACCGTCCTAAAGTGGAAGTCTCGGCTGGAGACGTCCCGGGCCGGTCTCTGGACCGTGGGGGCGCTCCGGCCGATCTTGGAAGAATGGGCAGGGCGGCAGCACGGGGTCCTCACCTTCCGGTTGGTGCAGGTTTTGTCGGGGCATGGTTGCTTCGGCAAATACCTGCACACGATCGCAAGGAGGGAGACGACCCCAGGCTGTCACCACTGCGACTGCGACGAGGACTCGGCGCAGCACACGCTCGAGTCGTGCCCGGCCTGGGATGTGCAGCGCCGGGAACTCGTTGCAGTCATAGGCGTGGACCTGTCGCTGCCGGCCGTTGCGCGAGCGATGGTTGGCAGTGACAGGGCCTGGACCGCGGTCGCCACCTTCTGCGAGGCTGTCATCTCGCGGAAGGAGGTGGCGGAGAGGGCCCGTGAGGAATCCTCCTTCGCGGACCCGATTCGCCGCCGGCGCGAGGGGCGACGTGCGCGCGCTTATCTGCGCCTGATGCCGCCCTAGCCGAGGCTGCGGACGGTGGGGTCGGGGAGTACCCTGCCGTCCGCGGAAGCCTACCGCGAAGGTGCGACGCCCAAGTGCGCTAGGCGTCGCTCAAGAAAGGGTGCCCGTAGGGGCTGCCGCCTGCGGATCGCGGTCGTAACTGACGAGGTACCCGTGATCCGCCGTAGCAAGGGCGGGTGGAGGCGCACGGTGGGTTTTTAGTGGGTGAGAGCCCCATTCACCCCGTTGTCTCCCCGGGCAGCGGGGTGTGCGGTAGGACATTTTTGCCCACCTAAAATAAAAAAAAAAAGGTATCGTAATAATAAAACTGCAGGAATGGGTAGCCAACTCAGCATAAGCCAGATGAAATCATCCAGCGCTGGTTGGCAACCTGACGGGGTGATTCATCGTGAGACGTGGGCAAAAGTGGTGGTAGGAAAAAAAAAACAAAAAAGTACTATGTAGTAATTATTTGTAAATATATAGGTAATAATAAATTATTGGAAATTGTAAAATATGATAGTAAAATACCTGTATAATAACATAAATATCATAAATATAAAAAATAAAATGGGTCATAGCTTAGAATAGTATTTATTAGGTCTTCGAACACAATCCACTGCTTCGATTTTGATGCATTAGTATGATTGCCATATATATATTATTGCTAAGGTAGGTTATATATATATATAAGACCTCTAACCATGTTGACCGTATGCTTGTTTGTCATCACATCATTGCTATATAAAAAAGTATGTTATCTTAAATTCTCTATATAATTACATCAACACTAGCACATCGGACCACGCGTTGCTGTGGCACACATAATTATACCCCACAGGGGGTGCCCTCAGGTTACGTTGCGTAAATGTTGGGTTAAGAGCCCTCGGTGCTTAACCACTTGTCGGGTTTGTCCTGTCCTAGCAATCTGCGGCTAACAACCAGTCACACAAAAAAAGTTGCTCGTAAATTTTGCAATAAAAAAGTAAATAGTCGGGATAAAACTATCCTATCTTTAAGTTACTTATAGCAAATCACACATGTTGAAAATATTTATATTAAGAGCGGATAAGTAGTTCATCGGGGACCTACATTGTGACACGGGGATTTTATATATAACATTGCTATAAGGAATCATTCATTTATTTCCCATCCGCAAAATATCCTGGTGAGTAGCGTCACCAGTTACCTTCAGAGCCGTGGCTCGTCTGTCAGCATATGCAATAAAAAAGTTAGTTGGTGGTGGATCTTATAAGACTACATTGTGAATATGGGAATTGGGAGTTTTAGCAGGCTTCTACGATAGCTTAGCGGTCTAAAGCATGCTCACGGATAGAGGAAGACGCAAGTACTAATCAGTCTCGTTGAAAATTTATCTTTTTTCCCTTTCATAAAACTTTGTTTCTAGTAAAATAACTAAACATGTCAAATGCTAAAAAATCACAATAAAATTAATTCCCAGGTGGTTACTGATTCTACGTATTAGAACAAAATGCAGTTTCCCGACCATAGCGGATCCGTGTGTTGGGATAATTTGTGAGCGGTTTTCCTCTATGTTAGTTACCTTGAATTTCCTAAGAGATTCAGTTCAATCGGTTGCTGTTACCGCGGGTGTCAAGGAGGTCCAAAAAAGCGTCCGCGCTCTTTGAAATACGCTTCAAGGCCGTATTAGTGAGTTCTCAGAACTATTGAGCATATTGTCTCTTGATTATAAGCGAGCCGATCATTTGACATCGACTCGAAACACTTTTTTTCTTTGATCCTGCTAAAAATCTTCTGTATGATCCTATATAAGTGAAATTTACAAAAAGTTTGTATACATGCATACATAGACCACGCCTGTTTACCAGAGTAATAGGCAGAAAACACAGATTTGTTTTTGCTATGATCCTTGGTGACATTTTATCTCTTTCATTTTCATTACATCATACTTCATACTAATATTATAAATGTGAATGTAAGTTTGTTTGTTACGCTTTCACGTGAAAACTACTTAACCGATCATCATGAAACTTTGTACACATATTCTCGGAGGTATTAGAAGTAACATAGGATACTTTTTATTAAAGAAAATACGAAAAATAAAAAAAATTGTTTGTCACAAAAACTCAAAATCTAGCAACTTCAACGCCATCTAGCATTTCAGTAATGAAGTTCCAACCCTGAGTACTGTAATACCGTTGCACTGTATTACCGACAATTTCAAGGGTTGCTTTATTTATTTTTATGAAATTACTCACGGACGAAGTCGCGGGTAACAGCTGGATATAAAAAAGACCCGTTTATGCTACTTTAAATAAGTAGTATAAATAATGAGAAATTTTTTTCAATATTTTTTTTTACTTTTTACGTCATAGTTTATTTTTTTATTTCAACTACCACGTAATCTCATATCAAGTCCCGAGCGAAGCCGGGTATCATAGCTAGTTCTTCATACATGTACGTCGGTCAAGGGTATTATACTGATTTACTTAAATTTATGCAGAAATATTTATTTTCTAGATAAAAGAACCGCCCAAAAAGTAGGATTTCAAAAGTGTAAAATAACCTTTTATTCACTTCATTTTATATAAAACATTGTTTTGTTTTTCCAACAATAAATTAGGATCCAAATACAAAACACAAATAATAACTATTATATTTATTCTTTTTTGGAATTCAATTTTTAAATCGTCTTTAATGTTATAAAATATATATAAAACTGCATAGGTCGGCAAATGAATAGTTACGTCACAGAAATTGAGCCTGCGCACGACACGCGTGTGTCAGTATCTGGACCGGTTAGTCCACCTACCTATTTTGTAATAACATTGTGATTAACAGAAGTATCAATATATCGCCTTTTATACCGTGTGGGTGGTAAACAAGCTTACGGGCCCGCCTGCTGGTAAGTGTGCCACAGGCTATAAATATTGCCACTATTTATAGGCTGTGGCACACTTACTAGCAACCAAGAGCATGGCTCACGTATTTCCAACTCTAGTGATGGTAGGTTATTTAACGCCAGTAGAGGGTACCCGAAAGGGTAAGCCGCCGGCGGACCACCGAAGGAATGTAAGATAGTTCCAGTGGCCCGCCTATAAAGGCGGAGAGACGGCGCACGGCGGGTTTCTTTAGTGGGTGAGGGCCCC
The DNA here is from genome assembly GCA_948253155.1 of Leucoma salicis. Classification (NCBI taxonomy): domain Eukaryota; kingdom Metazoa; phylum Arthropoda; class Insecta; order Lepidoptera; family Erebidae; genus Leucoma; species Leucoma salicis. Next base: position 30,318,595 of record OX411805.1, on the reverse strand, counting down.
ACACTACCCTGTGCGTTTCCCCGAACGACGGGGTGTGCGGATAGGAAAATTTTTTCCCGCCTTAACAAAAAAAAAGGTTATTTAACGCCGATACTCTGCCGAACGCCGAGAGACATCTCATTGATGCTGGAATCAGCCAGGCTTATACTGCAGGGAAACCTATTTCCAAAGTGACGTAGACCTAATTATGAATGCACTTACCAGCCACTGTACCATATCATACTAATTTGATGTTTCATTTAATTCATTTAGCTGACGCAAGGAATTCATCATGTGATACATTAGGTATATCATATCACGTTATTGTAGACGCTAGATGTAGATGGACGCTAGATGTGGATTTTATGTAAGAAAAAGATAAATCAACAGAGTAATTATCTGCTGTGTATAGTAAAGTTATATATTACACGCCTCGTAAGCGAAGCGTTAAGGTGTGTATTACTCTCGTTTCACGAAGAACAACATCAGTTGTTTCAAATTTATAATATCTCTTTTTATCATATATTGCACTTGTAAAATAATATATACACACACATATCAAGAGAAAACATTATTTTTGCCATTTTCGAGTATTTTTTAAATCTTTTATGATACAGTATAACTACGAATAGAGCCCTATCACTTTTCGCGGTCTGATTCGATGTGGTTTAATTGTTATTAAATAAACAAAAAAAAATACTACTAAATTTACGCTCGACGCGAGACTAAAACCAGTGCTATCCTTATTTCGTGAGAACTATTTCTATAGACCAATATAGAAGTAATTCTTAAAATTTGCGCTAGATGGCGTATAAAACATGAAAACCTCATTAGTACTTTTTGAAATTAGCGCTATCTATGTGATTTATTGAAAACTACTTAGTAAGACCAATACATTATTAGTTACTTAGCAAATAATCAATTTTATTGTGAAAAATGAAGATTATGAGGCGTGCACTTTTGGATTTTCCAAAGTATTTAGCAGTACTTTTAGTGTAATTTTAATTTGCTGTAGTAGTCAATTCATTAGAATTTTCAAATTCATTATCATTTTATTAATTTCATCAATGTTTTTATTATACTATAATATTATGTGTATTTCTTTACAATTTATCATTGCTCGGTGAAGGAAAACATCATGAGAAAACCCTCAAGCCTTCACAAGTCTGCCAACCCACACTCGGCAAGCGTGGTGGATTATGGCTTACTCTCTCTCACCGTGAGACGAGACCCATAAGGCATGGTGGGACAGAATATGGATTCATGAAAAACATATCTTAAATCGTTTAAAATTTGGTTATATGTAGTTTATTTTGTATTTAACTTAGAATTTCAAAACGTCGTTGAATTAAAGTCCGATAAAAATATATTTTTTTAGTCCACGGAGGTTTGCCTAAAAATAAATAGGAAACGCTACTTAAACTGATCGACGTCCATGCGAAACATGGACTATGACGCAAAGAGAAAGACAGCGGCTCCTCCAAGAAGGACATTTATACAGCAAGTGAAGGAAAAACTGGATGTCGTGTCGTAACAGGTGATTAAGGAAAAGGCACTATGCAGAGAGAGGTGGAAGATGCTCCACCGACAAGAGCTAAGCTCTTAAATGAGATAGATAGATACTTAAACTGAAGTTTAAGTAGTTGTAAGTAGCTCGTGAAGTTTAACTGGGAACAGGACTACGTTCTGAATTATTACTTTGACAAGAGTCTCAAGTCTATGCCAATAATGTTTATTCAAACGACTGAATTTTCAATATTATCACATACATGTAAACTCGTAAATATTAAACCAAATTTAAGCCGATATAATAACTACCAGTCACCTCGAATTAATAATGAATTACGAAAATGCATTAAAACATATTTCCTTAATTAAAATGTCGATGACGCAGTAATTACTGAAACTCAGTCAATTAATATTCATTACAAAATCTCCTGCCTGCACCAGACCTGATTTTAGGTGCTAGGAGCCGGGCAATAGTTCTAATGACTTGGTCCGTGTGGTGACGGACTAAGAATACTAGTGTCACAACCCCATTCTTTCCCACGGGTGTCGTAAAAGGTGACTAAGGGAAGTAAGCAATTATCACCCATTGCAATACTGGTGGTAGGGCTGAATACCAAGTGGGAGTACTCACTTGCTATCGAGCCCGAGCGGGTTGGTATCACCATGTCCTGTGTGACCTGCCATGAAGCACATCGGTGTGTTTTGGTAGTAGCAGGAGATAGTTGTTAATTCTTTCATTTCATATCTGTGAAATGAAATGGTGAGCAGCGGCTTGACAATTACTCTCGGTTTCGTTGAGTCCATGAGCGACGTTTACCATTTACCAGCGGGTGGGCCATGTCTCGACTGCCACCATATGCAATAAAAAAAATGTTTTGGATGGACTGGTGCTGTTAAAACATACTGTTCATTGTTGCCCCAGACTCACCACACATTATGTACGTTATTTCTCGTCCATTAAAATGTGGTGACGCAGGCATATTCATCCAGTGCATGATTAAATCACATCTGATGATAAGTGATATGTGGTAGCGCGCTTGCTAGTAATAGCCTATCCATTCTTGCGTTTCCAATCTCCACATTGGTCTGTGCCAGACACCAGACACCACGTACCACCCTTTTTTTCTTTTGTTAAGGCGGGAAAAAATGTTCGTAACCGCACACCCCGTCGTTCGGGGCAACGAACAGAGTAGTGTGGGGCCCTCACCCACTAAATAAACCCGCCGTGTGCCGTCTCTCCGCCTTTATTGGCGGGCCACTGGAACTATGTTACATTCCTTCAGTGGTACCACGTACCACCCTCTCACAAAAGATCAGCGTGAAACAACGGTAGGCACTCCTAATGTTGTGTTTCGTATGGTGAGTGAGAGCGCCGGAGGCCCAAACCCCCTCCCTATCCTCTCTTTATTATTCTTCTTATCCACCTCCTATACCTTTCCTTGGAGATGGCGACGCGTGAGTGATGTCTCTAATGTTATACGGTAACCGCTTACCATCAGGTGGCCCGTACGGTTTTTTGCCCCCCAAGTAGTATAAAAAAAATCTGATGGACGGAATGTCTAAGTGTCCGTCCGTAAATTAAAACGGACTAACTAATGCTTTTTGTACCCTATCCTCCTTTGCTACGCTATGCCCTAATTTTTGCGAGCCCCCGAGAATGAATAGAGAGCTGCTGTTCGTCAGGTCGGCCCATGGTAAAAGCCACAACACGAAATACTTTTTCATAATGATGTTCACAAACTCCACAATACATGGATAATAAACAAATATTCACGGACATTTTTCACACAACGTCCTCTGGTCCCAAAATAAGCTTAACGCTTGTGCTATGGGTACCAGATCACGGATATAATACATTTATATTACTTTTTTGTAAATACATACATATAATAGATAGTAAACACCCAGACGCAGTACAGATATCTGTGTTCATCACACAAATAATCGAACCCACGACCTTGTGTACGGAAGTCGGTTACCCTACCGACTATGCCACAAGGCCCATCAAGGAGCTAGCTTTAATCTAGTCATCCAATTAAAGGGGATATAATAATGAGATTGTTTTATTCTTTATAATGCCATGATTGTCAATCGTAAAATACAGAGAGCATATAACGCTTAGATAAATAACCTATAGATGAAGCCATAATACATTAGGAAATGTGGAAGTGAGACGGGCATATACGAAATACCTTACCTAAGAAAATTGAGACAAAGTATCGTATCTTCCTGTCTCATATGACGTGCAGGTTTTTCAACTGGCGAAATTAAAAATAGTTCGCCATACAACTTAATCAACATGACTACCAGGGATGCCATTAAAAGGAAAATTAGGTGTCGTGTTTTGGGGTTGAAAAAAGTGCTGTGTCTCATACAAATTTATTAAAAAGCAGACTTTTGCACCTGATTATAATAATAGATAATTATAATAATAATAATTGCATATAATTCCTATAGTTACAGTGATTAAAAAGGTTTCTGTACAAAATCTATAAAAATATGTCAGATAAACAAACTTTATTTGAATTTCAAATTCGTCGAAATCATCAACCTCATAAATATAACTGTCTGATATCACTGATACTTATTTCTTATACTTAATCAAAAACTTAAAAATATTGATATATATTTTTAGCATTTGACATGCTTAGCACTATACAATTCTGCTCTTTTTTTAATGTTCTCGCTGTAAGTATTTTTATAAATGTGATTCAGATTGTAAAAGGCACTGTGCCTTTGCACGCTTTTACGAGTATTTCATACATTTTATTTAGCACAATATCCCATGTGAAATCACTACAATACATTTATTAATAACTACGTGATGTTGCAGGATTTTAGTGTTGAACATAAAAAGTAAAACTTTTTTAAATAGTTACGTTATAATTTTGTGAAAGTTTATTATCTCTAAACTCTGACCTAATTTTTCATTCACAATATTAATCAGGATAATAAGTGATCGATATTAATGTAATAATCAATTAGTGATTTATTTAGATAGTGATAAAAATTATCTTTTGCCGTGTGGGGCCGGCACTAAGAATAGCTCCAGCCCGTCTCTTCCTATGGGAGTCGTAAAAGCCGACTAAGGGATTACCGGGGGACCGAGCAGAAGCGTTCCCCTGTGTACTAAAAATATCCACTGCGATCGCCAACCCGCCTGCCAAGCGTGGTGATTACGGTAAAACCCCCATCTTGGGGAGGCCTATGTCCAGCAGTGGACGATGAAAGGCTGATGGATGGATGGAAAAATTATATCGCGATATTCATTTAATTATTGCCACATTTAGGGCGTATTGTACGTAATAGCCACACTGAAGTGTAATATTGCTGTCTCATGAGTGGCCACGCGATGGCTACATCTATAGGTTCTTTATCTAAGATATAACGCATTATTTATCTAAGTATTATTAAGTTCTGTGCGTATGATTGTTTAACGCTTATTCTGAACCCTAGAAAGCCCAGTTGCCAGACTTAATAAGCTTTCGAGAAAATCTCTCAGGCCTGCAGGACTGAAGAATGTGTTTTTATATTATTTTATCGTGCAATGATTATTACTAGTGACTAAATAAGCACATAGTTTTATACCTGTCTAAAGATTCGTAAGGTCACTGCTGCTTATTGATCAACTAATTGTGTTGAGCTACGTGATCTCTGGAAGTAAATTGGTGCACAAAATTGACACGTTAACTTGATTGTGACCCCAATACTCCTCATCTCCGAATCACTAAACCCAAACCGCAAGGTAACCGCAAGGCCATCAATGGGAGTAACAGTTTACACTGCCGTTAGCCATATTTTCCATTTGAAAAACGTCGCTAAGTTTTCTATGCAGTTTTAACACCGTTATGTGCCATTAACTTGCAGGTTATAGGTCACACATTCGTGCCTGTCACATTTGCCTGTAGACTAATCAGTGAAGGGAATCTCGCGTTGAATGATGATAACGTATCTAACGGTCCTTATCATACCAATAATTATAATTTTGACTAACCTCAATGTTTTTCGGCTGAGTGACTTTTCTGCTTCTCTTATAAGATATTCATTAAGATGAGTCATAAGTTTGTACACGTTCTAGTGGCAATAAGTTTTGGTGTGGATCTCGTTAACTTCGCAATAGTTTGTGTAGTGTAGTAGTAATTATTGATTGTACACTCCACAATTTGTTCTAAAGTTAAGGATCGAAGTAAAATATATGTATATACTTATGTAAACATCACATAGATCCTCGGTCCTATTACAATCTCAAATGCTCATTTCCAGGAGGAGAGCTCTTCTCTCAGCGATTTGAAGGGTACACGCTGCGCGTGAGTGCCCTTTTCGAGCAAGTCGTGGTGCAGTGGGCGAGGCCGAACCAGCCACAACAAGAAGCTGGTCTGGCGAAGGAGACTTTGGATAACCACTGGCATTGGGTCGCGTTGCGGTACAGGCCTAATCCACCTTCGCTTCTGCTTGAAGTTGATAAAGACACACAGGTAATATGGTCTTATATTAGGACCTATAAGACCTTTTGCGAGTCGGTTCCAAAGTATAGTATATCTCCCTATCCGCGAAAGAAATGAGGGGCGGTTTCCGCTTACCATACGGTGACCCGTTCCCTTATATTACCAATATCTATATGCATTGCAGGCGTACACCTGTACATATAAATCATTCAATAAATTCTATAACAGTATGAACAATTGTTTTTAGATGCAATACTATTGATACAAATGTCAATATTCTACTGTTTTAAAGACAAATAGATTCAATTTGTGTCGGTGAAAGTGGGCTTTTAATATTGCACGTAATTTAAACGTGAGAGGGGTATTTTAGTAATGGTTTTTTTCCTTATTACAAGCTAGCTATGCTTCAGGCACCTTAGGTAGTGGTTCTCGGCTGGTAAATAACATCTTGACAGTCGTTATGGATTGTTCATAACAATGAAAATATGACTTCGATTTTGTTCAGAGGTCGCCAGTTCTCATATTAGTTGGCTCCCGAAGGACAGATTTCTGTAGCTCCTAGCTCTAGTGTAAATACTGATGATCAGCTAAAACATCTGAAGTTAAGGGGCGATATAACTTAGGATAAAGGGATGATTTATTTCTTCCCATTGCTGTGCGTATTATGATAGGATAACGCAAAATTATTAGTTTGGAGAAAGGACGTCCACAGTATATGCAAGCCCTCCGTTCGTTCGATGGAGAGCTAAGGGAGCAATATGTACAGCTTTTTCATCAAAATGCAACACAAAAACGAAAGCGCTCTACATTCTGAAGGTTGATCGTTACTCTACTAAATACAACACCAGTACATGACGGGTTTTATATAAACTTTTCATCAAGAGGCCATTTACTGGGAAAGGCTGACTCTTTCAGAGAATCCCTTAACTCTACGAACTCAATAATGCTCACAAGATATGCAAAAATGGTCAAGGTAGAGCCGTGGTCGCGTGCCTGTATACCATGTGTGTCTGAAACACCTAAAAAAATATAATGGCATATTTATTATAAACATGTCGCATCTATCATGATCAATTTTTGTATCTATTTCTTGATTCCTGTCTAAATTATTTTCTTGTTTTTAGATCACTTTTTTATTTCCGTAATTGGATTATAAAGTTTTTAAACTTTGTTTTTTGTCCTCTTTAAAGGACAATGTAATCAATGTTCTTGAATGAGACTGTAACGTTTATCAGGTGATATCAAACGTGACGTGGAATCCGGAGTTGCTGTCGCCTGGAGCGCTAGAGGCGGGCGGCGCGGTGCTGGTGGTGGGTGGCGTGTTCAGCGGCTGCATCCTCGAAGGGCCACAGCTGGAGTTCCACGCCGCCACCTCGCAGACCCGAAACGTGCACTTTGGACATTGCCCGCTTACCACCGACGACTGTAAGTAAAACCAAAAGTGCCTGAGATTTGATCTCGTAGATTCTATCGACTTCTACAGTCTAGATTATATTATTATCACTCTGAGGAGCTCTTACCATCACCATTGAATGGCTGACTTTACAATGACAAGATGATTTAACTACTTTGAGGGTGGGTATAAGGTTTTAGATATTTGCTGTAGTTATACAGATTGACCAATTACTGTTCTTACATATCATGATTGTATGCTTAACCAGCTAGTATAACATACTCGTATAGAATCAAATAAAATTGTCAAAGTAAGAGTATTATTTCGGAGACTGACGAGAACGAATCTGTTCTAGGTATTGACAGGAAGGATGTGTTGCGGATCCCGCCTAAAGACCATTGTTACAACGAGCCGTGTATGCGACACGGCACTTGCATATCACGACAAGACAGGTAATGGATAAACACATACAGATTACAAAATATGAACTGATTATGCAAATTCGCCCAGCATTCTGGTGTGGTTAAATAAATAAATAAATGTTCACGGACATTTCACACAACATCCTCTGGTCCAGATTACAGATATGATATACATATTACTTTTTTTTTTGTAAATACATACATATAATAGATAGAAAACACCCAGACGCAGTACAAATATCTGTGTTCCTCACACAAATAATTGTCCTGGGTGGGAATCGAACCCACGACCTCTGCACGGAAATCGGTTACATTACCGACTACGCCACGAGGCCCGTCAAGTCGCCCCTCGTGAGAGGAGACCCGTGTCCAATAGTGGGACAGAAAAAGGATTGAAAATTAATGGTTTATGTTTTAAAAATAGGTTTGCCAGTTACCTGGTACAAGCAGGGTGTTGAATTCGATACAGATATTCAATGCCCAGCATATACAAATATCAATTGCTCTGGACCTTTTTGTGTTCGATAATTATGTTTGTAAAGTGCCTTACGAAGTTTGCTTTTAGCCATTGACATGCTCAGCTACTTTGTGAAAGTTGAAAAAGTGAACTTTACTGCGAGCAGACTCCTAACACAAATGTAAAGTTGAGATTGGGTGTCACCATTAGGTGACTGCGATAGCTTAGCGGTCTAGAGCACTTCCCCGGATCAGAGGGGAGGGAGGGTCGCATCCTGCTCGCAGTAAAGCTCTTTTTTTACACTTTCACAAATATATGTTCTTTGAAGTTTGCTTTGTTTCCGAGTGTGGGGGCACTTTTTTTTTATTGCATATAGTGGCAGACGAGCCACGGTCCATCTGATGGTAAATGGTAACCGTCGCCCATGGACTCGATTATACCGAGAGTATTGTCAAGCCGCTGCTCACCAATTCATTTCACAGACATGAAATGAAATATAAACGGCTATCTCCTGCTACAGCCAAAACGCAACGATGTGCTTAATGGCCGGTCACACGGGAGATGGTGGTACCAACCCGCTCGGGCCCGATCCCAAGTGAGTACTCCCACTTGGTACCCAGCCCTACCACCAGTCATGCAATGGATGATAATTGCTTACTTCCCTTAGTCGCCTCATACGACATCCGTGGGAAAGAATGGGGTGGTGACACTTGTATTCTTAGTCCTTCATCAAAAAAAATTGAAATTGTTTAACTTAGTCATTAATACCAAGGGCACTATTTTGTTGATTTATGTTATTGTACGTGGAGAGGTCGATTGCATATTGATAACGCATCACTCATCCTTTTAAGGACATCTGTTCGTGAGGTTCAATGTACTATTAATAATTCTGACATCATATACAGCGTGCACCTGTTGTAACATGTTATTTATGGCAACCAACCTTGGTTATCTGTGGACCTAGATGGAATTTAATAGTAGCACTGTGAAGTAGAACAACGGGAGTTCTCCCGTAATCATGGACTTTGTAACTGAGCACCTATTGTCTGCCCTTCAAAAGTTATGATTAAATTGATTTCATGCATGTACCACCAGGTACGAGTGCCACTGCACGGCGCGGTACGCAGGCAACAACTGCGAGGTGGACGTGGGCGAGCCTTGTGCCTCTGCGCCCTGCCTAAATGGCGGCCACTGCGTTGAGGACGCACGAGGGGACTATACTTGCGACTGCCCACCCAACTACCACGGTGAGTTGCTTACCTGGCTGTGAGTTATACCATAATATCGCGAAACATGACTGATGTATATATAACAATACAAAGCGATAGCGTCGAGCGTGCATTCTAGGTGTACGCGTCAGGCGCTGAGTGGTGGACTATGGTCTAATCCGTCTCACCATGAGAAAATACCCGTGCCCAATAGTGGGACAGAAAAAAGATTGGAAAAATATACATATATGTTTGTGTTCTATGATTGTTTGATTACATCCGTGACAAGTTTTGAAGAAGTTTTGCTTCTTATTAGAATGAATATTTTAGGAGCGAGAGCCCACCACTCACCCACGGATTGTCAATCCCGGTTATCTTTGGACGTACATAAGTAACCTAAGATTGCCAATCCGCACTTTAACAGACAGAGGAGAATGTGATAATAGCAAAGTAGCATGCAAGATAATGAAAAAAATCTCACCAATACGCTGTAACCATACAATACGACAGGACCGATTCCGCAAAAATCCGAACAAATTCGACACGTATTTCGCCTCTACATGAGGCATCCTCAGGGTCGTTCGGCAATAAATGAGTTTGACTTCTATCACATGTATGGTGATGAATAAGCAATTTTTCTTATAATAAGTAGATACACCGACAAAACAGACTGCTGTTCTAGTATTATTTCCATTACGGATCTCAAAGTTTATCTGACAATTTTCTGAGGGAACTCTACTGGTACACGTATAAAAGAAGCATATTATGTCTAAACCATCACCACTTACAACTGAATGGGCAGTGACTTCGTGCGTTACAATCTAAAATAGTTAAAGCTAGCAAAGGAGTTGTGTATGAGATGTTGTAAAATATAATAATATGTGTGGTGTTGCAGGCACGTACTGCGAGCTGGAGGTCTCGCTGGACCCGCAGTGTGTGGCGGGCCCGTGTGCCAACAACGGCAGCTGCTCCGTGCCGCCCGGCGCCGACTCCTACGTCTGCGACTGTCCGCCGGGTGAGCTCCGCCAGGCGCGACAGCTTGACTTTCTATTGTTATTAGCTCACCATGTCAAGTGATAAAATACAGATCAAAATGTTTAAACAATCGCGCCGTCAGATACTATGAATTTTAATTGCAACATTAAACTTCGTAAAAATTAAACGTTGTAAAGACAAATGTGATGTGGGGATTGGGAATGGCCGTCGGTCAGTGCGATGGCTTACCGGTCTAGAGCCAATTCCCCGGATTTGAAGGTACGCAGGTTCGAATCCCACTCGCACTAATTTTCTCTTTTTCCACATTCACAAATAATTTGATATAATGTTTTGTAAAGGCTTGTTTTATTTCTAAAAGGAGAATGCCCTCAAATGTATGAGCTTTGGTTTCATATTGTGTGTTTTTTAGTGTTTCAAGTGTACATACAATTATAAATAATACAATATCCCTACTTCGTCGGATTTTTGAGAAGAAGACTATTGAAGTTCATTAAATTAAGTTATATTTTATCTGTTTTTACCTACAATTATGCAAATGTATTGCGTTTTCATCAAGTTTTTTCTAATAGATATTTAATGTGACAAAAATGAGCTGACCCGGGACGTCTCGTTTAGGTAAAAACATTGATATTATTTCTTTCTTCAAATATTGTTTGAGTCTTAAATAATTCTTGATAATCGCCATCTCGTTATTCATAGACGAATTACAACTGTTATTGGTCTATTGATTGACACTATACTTCAGTTAGGTTCTTTTGTCAACAGATGACGTTAAAACTAATTAAAGAAATATTTAAAAAAAGTTAAATAACCAACAGCCGGTTTTATTCTTCGTCAGTATTAGATCTTTTCATCATCATATACATCAGTAGTTATCACTTTAAAGAAATCAATACACATAGTTAATTACAAATATTTTGAGACCAATTTGAGTCGTATAGAAAACGAAACCGTGAAGGGGCATTCTCCTCTATGTGCAAGAATGTGGAACGTGTCCGCAGGGTACGCGGGGCGCGCGTGCGAGGCGGACGTGGACGAGTGCGCGGCGGCGCGCGGCGCGTGCGCGCACGGCGGCCGCTGCGTGGACGGCGCCAACAGCTTCTCGTGCGACTGCGGCGGCACCGGTCTGGCTCAGACTATGAACACGTCGATAGATATAACAAAGACAAAACAATTACCAAATAACACCAACTCATATTCGCAACTTTATAAATAATTAAAATGGTGGATATAACCCGATCAAAAATTAAACGTCTCTTTTCAATGTAATTTATTATGCAAAATAGTACATTGTCACCCTAGGGGTGAAAGTAACAAAGATTCATTTAATGCGCTCACCTATAGTTCGAGGAAAATAAATCTTTAACCCGAGGTAAACACTGTGCTTTTCATTACGAATATAAAGACCACTTACGCGGAAATTTTGAGATAGTGAAATACCTTTGGGTTTACTAGCTTAGGTTAGACAAATAACTATCTAATTCAAAATTTCTCTTGCACGTAAGAAAAATCACGCAGGTTTTACTAACCTCATTCCGCTTACAACCAGCCAAATACAAAAGGGATGAATGATGAACGACACAAATATTCTTCTCTCTCTCACACAACAGTCACTTGCATAAGTCTTTGTTTAATGTCAGATTTGAATTGACGCCATATGTTTTTGATAATCCATATTGAACGGCGATATGTCATTATGTCAAATTATTATTTATACTATCTCGAGTGTATTTTGTGACAATATATCTGTATTATTTTGTCAATGTGAAGGAAATCTTATATATGTAGCCCATATTTTAACAAGTGGGAGCACTTTACTTCTTTGTGATATAATAACCAAATAAAGGTAAACATGTTATTGAAAATAAATAAGATACTGCTGGTGCTATCCTGAACTGGGCCCGGTCCTGTAGATAAGTGGCATCATAGATGATGTACTATATATAGAGAAGTGGCATAAATGCTAGTAGAACAGAATAAAACAGAAGAATAGAAGAATTATTCTAATAATCAATGTATGAGTGGCTGTAGTAAGTTAGAATAAGGTTCAATAGAAATGTGAAAATAGAACTAGTTTTTTTTTAATAATTTGACAGCTGTCAATTGAAAACGATTCTCCCTAAGGCTGAAAAGTATTACTTTCAACCCGCTCCTCAGGCAACTTCAAACTTACTTTCCGAGTATGAGTAATGAAAAAAGCATTTCAACTTTGAGAATCGTGTCTTGTTGAAGTTTACTTGCACGTCAACTATGTAATTTATAATTTTTTACAAAGGAAGAAATATAGGTGTCATTATAGGCATCGTGACATTCAAGTGCAAATTAATTGGCCAAGTGAAGTGACACAATAAGAACCCTTTTTATGGTTATCGCACGCCTCATAAGCGAAGCGTTGAGGTGTGTACTATTCTCGTTTCACGCAGAAAGACAGATTTTTCTGAATTAAAATGTCTCTATTTATCATATATTGCACTTGTAAAATAATATATACACACACATATCAAGAAAAAATACTATTTCACACAATAACCTAATATTTAACACTCATGATATTTTTGATGCCATTTTTGTTATTTAAACTAATTAACAAAACTGTTTTGAAAAACTTCTCTTGGACGTCCGTTTGTTGTAGGTAATGTATGTTAACACGATAACGACCAAAATACTTTACTAATCGTCTTTTTTTTTCTTTTACGAATTAGTATGATTACGAATAGAGCCCTATCACTTTTCACGGTCTGATTCGATGTGGATTAACTGTTATTAAATAAACAAAAAAATAGTGAATATTTACGCTCGATTCGACACTAAAACCAGCGCTACGCTATACTTTATTTCGTGAGAACTACCTGAACTATTTCTATATACCAATATAGAAGTACTTCTTAAAATTAGCGCTAGATGGCGTATAAGACATGAAAACCTCACTAGTACTTTTTGAAATTAGCGCTATCTATGTGATTTATTGAAAACGACTTAGTAAGACCAATACATTATTAGTTACCTATCAAATTTAATAATCAATTTTATTATGAAAAATGAAGATTATCAGGCGTGTACTTTTGGATTTCTTTTGTCTTTTCTCTCACGGCTTCCTGAATGGAGCATACACTTTATAAAAAAAACGGTCGTCTTTACCTCAGTCCTCTGTAACCAAATGCCAATATATGCGATGTTCCCCTGCCGCAGGGTACACGGGCGCGCGCTGCGAGCTCAACGTGAACGAGTGCGAGGAGCGCGGCGTGTGCGGCCACGGGCTGTGCTACGACACGTACGGCGGCTTCGTCTGCGCCTGCCAGCCCGGCTACACCGGCGAGCGCTGCCACAGCGTGAGTCACGTTGCTTCATGTAGTGATATCGTCAACATCTTTTGTCAATCCATACCAGTACTGAGCCTTGATTCTCTCATCCATCCATCCATCCATCAGCCTTTCAACGTCCACTGCTGCACATAGGCCTCCCCAAGAGAACGCCACAGCGAGCGGTCCTGTGCTGACCGCATCCAACGGCTCCCCGCGGCTTTGACCAGATCGTCGGTCCACCTTGTGGGGGGCCGTCCTACGCTGCGCCGTTCGATACGTGGTCGCCACTCGAGAACCTTTCTTCCCCAACGGTTGTCGGTTCGTCGAGCGATGTGGCCTGCCCATTGCCACTTCAGCATGGCAGCCCGGCGGGCTATGTCGGTCACTCTCGTTCTCCTACGGATTCGATCACGTAGGGAAATACCAAGCATAGCCCGCTCCATGGCCCGCTGAGCGGCTTTGAGACTTGAAACGAGGCCAACATTCAGAGACCACGTCTCTGTTCCGTATGTCATCACTGGCAACACACACTGGTCGTAGACCTCCGTTTTCAGAATATTGGACGAGAAGATCTTCCTTAACTTCCCGAACGCTGCCCAGCCGAGTTGGATTCGTCGATTGACCTCTTTCTCGAAGTTGTGCCTACCTAACTGGACTGTTTGTCCCAGGTAGACATAACGGTCGACAACTTCGAGAAGCGCACTCCCGACTAGGACCGGTGCTGAAATGACATGGACATTAGACATGACTTTCGTCTTGTCCATGTTCATTTTGAGACCCACTAGTCGGGAAACCCTGCTGAGATCATTGAGCATGGTGCCAAGGTCCTCCAGCGATTCTGCCATGACTACAATGTCGTCGGCATATCGAAGGTGAGTGATGTATTCGCCATTGATGTTGATGCTGAATCCGGTCCAGTTCAAGAGCGTGAACACATCTTCCAACGCAGCGGTGAAGAGTTTCGGGGACATAACGTCTTCCTGTGTAACACCTCTCTGCAGTTGGATCGGTTTCGTACTCCTGTCCTGAACACGGACTGACATGGTGGCGTTTCTATACAAGCACTTCAGCACTTCGATGTACCGATAGTGGACGGATCTTGGACCAAGCCAACAACAGGACTCTGGGATCTGTACAACTGTCCATAGAACTGGTGGACCTCTCTCAAGATCTCATCTCGGGATGAAATGACAGTGCCATCGTTGGTCCTCAGCTTAGTCAACTGGCTTTGGCCGACAGACAGATCTCTTGCGAACACTTTTGAGCCTTGGTTCCGCTCTATCGCCTCTTTAATGCGGATAACATTAAATTGGCGGATATCATGTCGCACGGCCTTGGAGATCTGTCTGATTAACCGCCTCAGGCAGGACCAATCGGCTGAAGACTGGACTGTCATTTCTTTTCTCCTTTCCATGAGCTTGAGAGTATGGTCCGAGAGTTCACGAGTCCTACTAACGCGACGGGCCTTGAAGTAGGTCGACCCGACCGCTTGGACAGTTTGCACGAACCTGCTGTTCAAATCGTTCGCTGATTCGCACTCATCTAGACATTGGAAGCGATTTTGTAGTTCGAGCTGAAAGCTCTCGGGGTTCCGGTATTGGGCAGGTGTTGGTCGGAGCGTAGACTAGGATTCTCTACGAGACGTAAAATTACTTGTTGAAAACCAGTGACGTCATACAGAGCGCGTAACTCAAACGTGAGAACGTAAAGTACCACGCGTCATATTTTACAAAAAAAAAATATTCTGTATACCGCACGATACGTTGTCTATGCCAAAGAACAAAGCCCACAAATGTATGGGCTTTGGTTTCACATTGTATCATGTTGAAACTTACCTTAATTTATAGTGTTTGCCATTGGTAAGTGGTTTGATTCTATCTGAAGGTAGCGGCTGTGGAGGCGGCCTAGCGGTACATGCATACAGGCATGTCATCTGGTAAACCTTCTTTTGAAAACTTAGGCATAGGAACCGACGATGGCTGGGAGTCACAGGTAAATGAAAATAAGCCTGTGAAATGTCCAGTTTCATCATATAACTGTTTGTGTTTAAAAGAGTTGTGGGATCTTTAGGTGGTTTAATAGTCGAAATTTTGGTGTTAAGACATAAAGATTCAGTCCTTTCAAATTTAGTATCGGTCGAAAGGAAAGTCCCTTTTGTTTTTGTGTAGGAAGATTTCTAATAGGAACCCGCTCTGATAACAGCTTAGGTTTGGGGCTTCTGCCCAATGCGGGGAGTAATCCCGTAGTCGCCCGCCTTGATGGAGTCAATTTAGTTTGCCACAACCCCCCCCCCCCCTTTTTTCGAAAAATATCCTGTTCCTGTGGCTTTTGGTGAGCTTTTTGACGAGGTCACTGCTGCGGTCGGCTTACCATGTTCCGACGCTCGTAGCGACTTTTTTCTGTTTGGGAAAGGAAAGAACTTCTTCAAGTCAACACACTCTTTCACTCACACTGGAACACTCTTTTACTGCCTTGCATAAGGCCTCATCGGAAAATATATGTGTATCTGATGGGGGAATCGAATGTAATATGTCATTAAGGGATTTATTTTGCACTTTATATAAACTTCGCCTTTGTTCCAATATTTCTGCCCGTCGACCGCAAACATATTGTAATAGTGCATCTGATTTCTTTTTAAATTTAGAATTTGCATGTAAAAAATCACTTCCAATTTTATTTCTCATTTCAAGGGGAAGGTGGTCTAATAAATCTTGAAAAGCTTTCCTCTGTTGTAGGAGGCCATGTGTAACGGTACCTAGTGTCATGTCAAACTTTTCTAGGATAACGGATGATTTCCAAGACAGGGAAATGCCGGCTAAGAGGTTGTTTACTTTTAGGGCACAAAATGCCGGTGAGAATTGGAACTGCTTCTGGGTCTCCGAATACCTGACATCACGCCATCCTTCTTGGCCAAGGCGCTGGCAATCTATTCCTTGTTTCAGGAAATATGGATCTGTTTTTCCTATTGGGTTCAGCTGCTGTTGTAGCCGGTGCGAAGTCAAACTCTTGACTCCCTTCTGACTGCAGTCCTGCCAGTTCCCTCTGAGCCTCTGCTATTTTTGCCCATATTTCAGATTCCCTCTCTGAACAGGAATTAGTTGATGCAACGCTAGCTGTTTTGAGTTTAGGTTGGGTCGAGACTTCTTCATCATCAGGCTGTGTGCTGTCTGGAATTGAGTCAAAAGATGCATGTAGATTGGTGTGGTCGGTTTTTTGTTGTAAAGAGTTTGCCAGATTTTTTTCAATATTATCGTTCTGTTTATTTCGTGTATCAATTTATGACTTAAACATCTCCATCTGTTGGTTTAAGACTGTGATGAATAGGTGTTCATTGCTCCCATGTCCTATAGATTGAGTCGTCTTCTTTGTTGGAGGACTTTCTATTTCAGTAACCGATGATAATACATCGTGGGATCTTTTCTTGCCTGGCTGTATCGGCGTATAAGTATGGCGTTTTTGGCTGATATCGTCCTTACTTGACCCTGTGTATATTGATTAGACTCGCATGCAGGTTTGTTTGAGTCGACAGATCGGGCGTGTCGAGAACTAGTGTGCCTGTGTTTTTTTTTTTGATGTTGATTTGCGAGTTGTGATTTTAGATTTTATTGCGGTAACCGCTGCCATGAGTTTATCTAGGCATGGTTCGTGAATCTTTGTCATAATTTTGGAGGGCGAGTACAAGAGGGCCCTACCAAGAGGCCAAGAGATGAATTTTCTTCGTACTTGTTTTGTATGCTTTCTCGGATATGGAAGACGTGTTTAGGACAAAAGCCTTTGTGAGGTTTTCGATCGGTATCGCAAATCTAAGTTTTGATTCCATAGATGATGATATTACACTGCCAAACAATGCCTCTTGCGAGTAGTTGTATATCTCCCAGGATCTCCAGTCCTCAGGAAAATTTGTATTTATAGCACTTATAACTGTTTCCCCCGCGGAGTTGTAACCGTCCGGTGGGGGTAGTGAAGCAATTTCACCCATAGTTATTATCTCGTCCGGCATGTTTTGAAACATGATAATTAGTTTTAGTATGACAGGGACACATTTGGGCGACGTCGTATCAAACATGGGGTGACATATGCAGGCGACGTTATCCCGCCCATGAGATGACATATCTAGACGACGCTGTCCCAAATGTGAGGCGACACATACGGACGACGTCGCTCCCAAACATGAGGCGACATAATACGGTCGTTGGGTTATTCGGGCGATGTCGCTCCAAGCCGGCTGACAACACCATGAATGAGATAGAGTGTTTCGTTGCTGGGCCAACAACATTGCACTTATACTGTGTAAGAACATCAAGTTTGAGTGTGTGAGTGACGAATTTCGAAAGCGTAATCTCAAGTGGTTCAAGCGAAGGCTCGAACACCTAAATAATAATTATTATTTACGCGATTTAGGGTATTTCGACAGTAAAATTTAATAACCGAAAATTCAGAGCTAAAACTCTAAACGTATATAATCAACAAAAAAAAAAGCAATCTATAAAAATATAATCCAACTTGAAAATAGCATTTAAAACGATATAAAAAATAATCAAATAGAATCTACTAGAAAAATATTTTTTAAATAATACTTTCTGATATTTACGCGAATGTTACACATTTTGAAATAAAACTACGTTTACGGAATCTATCGCGTTTACTTGATTTTACTCCTATCCCGACGTTTCGAATACTTTACAGCATTCATGATCACGGGTGGACTTAGATGATAGACGTCCAAGGTTGATATGTTATTTCAACGGTTTCATCTACCCACAGTATATGATTTTACAAAATTTTTGGTTTATTTATTTTAACCCACCTAATATTCGTTTAGAAACACAGTGAAAATATCTACTTCAAATGTTTATGCTTACAATGTATGAGACTTTAAATTAGTATATTAAAATGAGTATAATACTCCTCTTTAAATTGTAAAATTTTTTGTTTTTATTTAGTGCTCAAAAATTCTACCACAAACTACCAATTACTACCAGTAAGAAGACAATCTTGGTTATCAGTTTATATTATTAAATATATTGATTTTGCCAAAAGCTAAGACTAAGAAGCTACCACCGGATCGGAACGCGGCCTGACTGAGAAAGATCCGGCCAGAAAACTCAGTAGGCAACAACTGTTATGGATTATTAAATTTTGTACGGAATTACTGAGATCTAATAACGTTTAAATTTTAAATTTTTTATAAAAGGCAATTACTAATCACTACTGTGGGTTTTATCTACACAATAAGCGCTAACTGTGTCTTGCAATCTTGTGGTGTGCCTTCTTGTATTCTGTTTGGTGAGGCCTATCACAGGATTCCAGCTTGATGGTAAGACCCAGCCGTCTTCTCTATTGAAATTGGGATGTTTCTTAATTTCAATAGCCTCACGTATCATTCTAGGGCGATATCGATGTTCTTTTGCGAGGATTTGAGGTTTGTCAAACCTAATGTAATGGCGGGTGTGGTCCTGTGTGTGCTCACAAATTGCAGACTTTGTATAGCGACTGTGCTTCACATCAGCTATGTGTTCTTTGATCCGAGTTGTTATGGATCTCTTTGTTTGCCCAATGTAGGAGAGACCACAATCACAATCCAGCTTGTATACTCCTGCATCCTGTAAGGGTATATGGCACTTGACTGGTGGTAAAAATTGACTAATTCTTTTGAGTGGCTTATAGTAGGTTTTAATTGAAGCTTTTTTAAGAATGTAGCCAATCTTGTCAGTGACTCCTTTAACATAGGGCAGGACTGCAGGGAGGCGCTCAACTGTGGGTGGCTTCACTCGGTTTCTGTGACGGCGGCGTGGAACCTGCAGCTTATTTGCATGTAAAACTTTCTTTACATGCTGCAACTCTCCAGCCAGGTGTTCTACATCACAGATTCCTTGTGCTCTCTGAAACAAAGATTTAGACACGGTAGCCAACTGTGAAGGATGGTGGTGAGACTCTCCATTCAGGTACTTATCGGTATGGGTTTTCTTTCGATACACTGTATGACTCAAGGTGTTGTTGGGGTTACGGATTACCATAACATCTAAGAAAGCTAAAGAGTTATTTGACTCCAGTTCCATAGTGAATTGAATTTTAGGATTAATGGAGTTCAGATGGTTTAGAAATACGGTTACTTTATCAGATGGTAATATAGTAAAAGTGTCATCTACGTACCGCTTGTAGAAACGGGGGACCACAGGTGAGGTTTTTAGGGCAGTCTCCTCGAAGTCTTCCATAAATATGTCGGCAACAACGGGAGAGACTGGCGAACCCATGGCCACTCCGTCCACTTGCTTGTAGAAGCCATCATTCCACATAATGTAGCCGGATGTGAGGCAGTACTTTAACAGTTCAGCGTATTCCATAGGTATGTTGTTCTCTGATAGTTTCTTAGATACAATTCTGATGCAGTCTTCCACGGGTAAGCAGGTAAAAAGTGACTGGACATCAAAACTCACCATAGTTTCATTGTTAGCGAGATGAAGGTGTTTAATCTCACTTACAAAATGGTATGAGTCCTTTATGAACGCATCTGTGTGTCCTCGGAGTTGTGAGAGAACTTTGGCCAGTAGCTGAGCGACTTTATAAGTAGGTGAGTCGATCTGACTTACAATAGGTCGTAGTGGTGCGTTCGGTTTGTGTATCTTAGGCAACCCATACAATTTAGGTGGCTTTGCACAAGGTGGTATCAGGGTTTTTACATCTAGATTTAATGCTTCGGAGTGCTGTTTGAGTAACTTTTTCATGTTATTTAGTGTACAGTTGGTCGGGTCGGTTCTGACCTTTTCATAAGTAGATTCATCCGATAAAAGGTGTTCAATTTTGGCATTATAATCTGACGTGTCCATCACCACAGTAGCGTTACCTTTATCTGCGCGCAGGATGACGATGTCTGGTCTATTGCGTAGGTTCTTCAACGCCAAATATTGTGATTTGGACAAATTTGGTTTCGGCCGTTTGCTTCGACGTAACAAAGACGAAACGTCTTGGCGAATAGCCTCCATATCGTCCGGTTTCATTACATTTTTGGCCAGCACGTCCTCAACAGCACAGATAATTTCCTCATAGGGAATTCGGTTTGGCGCTACAGCAAAATTTAAACCTTTATTTAGTACCTGAAATGTAGGTTCGTCTAACGATTGTTTTGACAAATTTATGACAGCTAGATCGGCGCGAGAGTCTATGGTTGACGGGCGCGTTCCGTTTCCACAGTTGCCGTGTTGCGTTCCAGTAAACTCATTTGATTTTTGCAACAGTTTGTCAAATTTGATGAGGTGTCTATTTTTGCATTCGTTGTACTTATGTGTTTCACGCTTGTTTATGTTGTCGATGCAATTTTTGAAATCAGCTGTCGTCAAAACAATCTTAATTTTATTAGACATTGTCCCGATCTGTTGGTTAATATTGTGTAGATCGAATCTAGTTTGACGAATAACCGTTACTAACAACTTTTTGCTGGCTTGGTTTAATATCTTAGCGCTTCCCCGTATGTTCTTCTTGGTAGTAATTTTGACACACGTAGGAATGAGATTGTGGTCACGACATCTCTTCAAGAAATTCAAGGATGTTACATATCTTGCGCGCTTTGTCTTGAGATATTCCAATCGCCGTATTTGTTCCGATATTTCCAGTCCGTACTGGTTTATATAATACTTTCTGATATTTACGCGAATGTTACACATTTTGAAATAAAACTACGTTTACGGAATCTATCGCGTTTACTTGATTTTACTCCTATCCCGACGTTTCGAATACTTTACAGCATTCATGATCACGGGTGGACTTAGATGATAGACGTCCAAGGTTGATATGTTATTTCAACGGTTTCATCTACCCACAGTATATGATTTTACAAAATTTTTGGTTTATTTATTTTAACCCACCTAATATTCGTTTAGAAACACAGTGAAAATATCTACTTCAAATGTTTATGCTTACAATGTATGAGACTTTAAATTAGTATATTAAAATGAGTATAATACTCCTCTTTAAATTGTAAAATTTTTTGTTTTTATTTAGTGCTCAAAAATTCTACCACAAACTACCAATTACTACCAGTAAGAAGACAATCTTGGTTATCAGTTTATATTATTAAATATATTGATTTTGCCAAAAGCTAAGACTAAGAAGCTACCACCGGATCGGAACGCGGCCTGACTGAGAAAGATCCGGCCAGAAAACTCAGTAGGCAACAACTGTTATGGATTATTAAATTTTGTACGGAATTACTGAGATCTAATAACGTTTAAATTTTAAATTTTAGTAGTGATTAGTAATTGCCTTTTATAAAAAATTTAAAATTTAAACGTTATTAGATCTCAGTAATTCCGTACAAAATTTAATAATCCATAACAGTTGTTGCCTACTGAGTTTTCTGGCCGGATCTTTCTCAGTCAGGCCGCGTTCCGATCCGGTGGTAGCTTCTTAGTCTTAGCTTTTGGCAAAATCAATATATTTAATAATATAAACTGATAACCAAGATTGTCTTCTTACTGGTAGTAATTGGTAGTTTGTGGTAGAATTTTTGAGCACTAAATAAAAACAAAAAATTTTACAATTTAAAGAGGAGTATTATACTCATTTTAATATACTAATTTAAAGTCTCATACATTGTAAGCATAAACATTTGAAGTAGATATTTTCACTGTGTTTCTAAACGAATATTAGGTGGGTTAAAATAAATAAACCAAAAATTTTGTAAAATCATATACTGTGGGTAGATGAAACCGTTGAAATAACATATCAACCTTGGACGTCTATCATCTAAGTCCACCCGTGATCATGAATGCTGTAAAGTATTCGAAACGTCGGGATAGGAGTAAAATCAAGTAAACGCGATAGATTCCGTAAACGTAGTTTTATTTCAAAATGTGTAACATTCGCGTAAATATCAGAAAGTATTATATAAACCAGTACGGACTGGAAATATCGGAACAAATACGGCGATTGGAATATCTCAAGACAAAGCGCGCAAGATATGTAACATCCTTGAATTTCTTGAAGAGATGTCGTGACCACAATCTCATTCCTACGTGTGTCAAAATTACTACCAAGAAGAACATACGGGGAAGCGCTAAGATATTAAACCAAGCCAGCAAAAAGTTGTTAGTAACGGTTATTCGTCAAACTAGATTCGATCTACACAATATTAACCAACAGATCGGGACAATGTCTAATAAAATTAAGATTGTTTTGACGACAGCTGATTTCAAAAATTGCATCGACAACATAAACAAGCGTGAAACACATAAGTACAACGAATGCAAAAATAGACACCTCATCAAATTTGACAAACTGTTGCAAAAATCAAATGAGTTTACTGGAACGCAACACGGCAACTGTGGAAACGGAACGCGCCCGTCAACCATAGACTCTCGCGCCGATCTAGCTGTCATAAATTTGTCAAAACAATCGTTAGACGAACCTACATTTCAGGTACTAAATAAAGGTTTAAATTTTGCTGTAGCGCCAAACCGAATTCCCTATGAGGAAATTATCTGTGCTGTTGAGGACGTGCTGGCCAAAAATGTAATGAAACCGGACGATATGGAGGCTATTCGCCAAGACGTTTCGTCTTTGTTACGTCGAAGCAAACGGCCGAAACCAAATTTGTCCAAATCACAATATTTGGCGTTGAAGAACCTACGCAATAGACCAGACATCGTCATCCTGCGCGCAGATAAAGGTAACGCTACTGTGGTGATGGACACGTCAGATTATAATGCCAAAATTGAACACCTTTTATCGGATGAATCTACTTATGAAAAGGTCAGAACCGACCCGACCAACTGTACACTAAATAACATGAAAAAGTTACTCAAACAGCACTCCGAAGCATTAAATCTAGATGTAAAAACCCTGATACCACCTTGTGCAAAGCCACCTAAATTGTATGGGTTGCCTAAGATACACAAACCGAACGCACCACTACGACCTATTGTAAGTCAGATCGACTCACCTACTTATAAAGTCGCTCAGCTACTGGCCAAAGTTCTCTCACAACTCCGAGGACACACAGATGCGTTCATAAAGGACTCATACCATTTTGTAAGTGAGATTAAACACCTTCATCTCGCTAACAATGAAACTATGGTGAGTTTTGATGTCCAGTCACTTTTTACCTGCTTACCCGTGGAAGACTGCATCAGAATTGTATCTAAGAAACTATCAGAGAACAACATACCTATGGAATACGCTGAACTGTTAAAGTACTGCCTCACATCCGGCTACATTATGTGGAATGATGGCTTCTACAAGCAAGTGGACGGAGTGGCCATGGGTTCGCCAGTCTCTCCCGTTGTTGCCGACATATTTATGGAAGACTTCGAGGAGACTGCCCTAAAAACCTCACCTGTGGTCCCCCGTTTCTACAAGCGGTACGTAGATGACACTTTTACTATATTACCATCTGATAAAGTAACCGTATTTCTAAACCATCTGAACTCCATTAATCCTAAAATTCAATTCACTATGGAACTGGAGTCAAATAACTCTTTAGCTTTCTTAGATGTTATGGTAATCCGTAACCCCAACAACACCTTGAGTCATACAGTGTATCGAAAGAAAACCCATACCGATAAGTACCTGAATGGAGAGTCTCACCACCATCCTTCACAGTTGGCTACCGTGTCTAAATCTTTGTTTCAGAGAGCACAAGGAATCTGTGATGTAGAACACCTGGCTGGAGAGTTGCAGCATGTAAAGAAAGTTTTACATGCAAATAAGCTGCAGGTTCCACGCCGCCGTCACAGAAACCGAGTGAAGCCACCCACAGTTGAGCGCCTCCCTGCAGTCCTGCCCTATGTTAAAGGAGTCACTGACAAGATTGGCTACATTCTTAAAAAAGCTTCAATTAAAACCTACTATAAGCCACTCAAAAGAATTAGTCAATTTTTACCACCAGTCAAGTGCCATATACCCTTACAGGATGCAGGAGTATACAAGCTGGATTGTGATTGTGGTCTCTCCTACATTGGGCAAACAAAGAGATCCATAACAACTCGGATCAAAGAACACATAGCTGATGTGAAGCACAGTCGCTATACAAAGTCTGCAATTTGTGAGCACACACAGGACCACACCCGCCATTACATTAGGTTTGACAAACCTCAAATCCTCGCAAAAGAACATCGATATCGCCCTAGAATGATACGTGAGGCTATTGAAATTAAGAAACATCCCAATTTCAATAGAGAAGACGGCTGGGTCTTACCATCAAGCTGGAATCCTGTGATAGGCCTCACCAAACAGAATACAAGAAGGCACACCACAAGATTGCAAGACACAGTTAGCGCTTATTGTGTAGATAAAACCCACAGTAGTGATTAGTAATTGCCTTTTATAAAAAATTTAAAATTTAAACGTTATTAGATCTCAGTAATTCCGTACAAAATTTAATAATCCATAACAGTTGTTGCCTACTGAGTTTTCTGGCCGGATCTTTCTCAGTCAGGCCGCGTTCCGATCCGGTGGTAGCTTCTTAGTCTTAGCTTTTGGCAAAATCAATATATTTAATAATATAAACTGATAACCAAGATTGTCTTCTTACTGGTAGTAATTGGTAGTTTGTGGTAGAATTTTTGAGCACTAAATAAAAACAAAAAATTTTACAATTTAAAGAGGAGTATTATACTCATTTTAATATACTAATTTAAAGTCTCATACATTGTAAGCATAAACATTTGAAGTAGATATTTTCACTGTGTTTCTAAACGAATATTAGGTGGGTTAAAATAAATAAACCAAAAATTTTGTAAAATCATATACTGTGGGTAGATGAAACCGTTGAAATAACATATCAACCTTGGACGTCTATCATCTAAGTCCACCCGTGATCATGAATGCTGTAAAGTATTCGAAACGTCGGGATAGGAGTAAAATCAAGTAAACGCGATAGATTCCGTAAACGTAGTTTTATTTCAAAATATTTTTTAATTTATATAAAGGACAGCTTTGTTGCTGTTGGTGGAGTCAGGAGTCTCCGAAACCGGCGACCGGAAACCAGAGAGTGTATGAAGAGAATTATGAATGTTGAGGAAGCGAGAGATGTATGCAAGAAAGATTAGAGGCTTTTGTCACTCTTTTCTCTCTGCCTACCCCGTAAGGGAGATAGCGTGATGGTAAGTAAGTAAGTAAAATCATCATACGTGCAACCCGCTTTTTTATTTCTTTTTTTGAAGTTATACTTCTTTTGGCGCGATAGAGAAAAATAATGAGAGTGAATTTTTACGATGCGCGCGCACACCGACACTTAAATTCTACATCGTGAAGTTAGTTCTAGGTGGCATGCATGAAAATTGATAACTATGTTCAAGTTGTATATTCTAGTATTTTTATATTTAGAACACGTGTTTCGTAAGAGTACAATTAAACAGTGTGAATAAATAAATATTATTTTGGTGTTTTTATTAAATCAATTTCATATACGACGGTGATACTAATAATTTATTATTTATTAGTATATCTATATATATTGAATATTAGTGATAAAACTGATTTGAATAAACTGTTTTGAGTGCATTTATAGATTTGAGGTTAATTGTCGGTATGTATAATTTATTTACATCGTTAATTAAAAATTATTACGTTATTATCTAAAAAATATTTTATTTTTTCGTTTTGTTTTATTTCTGGTATATTAAAAAATTTTATGCATAAATAAAAAAAATAATAAATTTTCTATACTTGTTTATATTAACCTTAAATGCTGAATGTTTATTTTATCTTTGATCTTAACTATTTGTTAAAATTTGATTTATTGATATTTCAATTATTTTTTTAATGACGATTTAAATCTATTAATTAATAATGACTCTTCAGTTCCAACAACACGGCATGGCACTACTATTGATGGTGTATTCACAAGATACTTATCTACAGTTTCAACGAGACCATTTATATCATATTTTAGCTACCACTAACCTCTTGTTACTCACGTGCCTATTCAGTCACTACGAGAAGAATCTACGAATGTAAAATAGTTTATTTGAAATAATTATTAATATATTTGATTCATTGCCTTAATGATAAATGATTGTATATTTTTACTGTTGTCATATTTTTACGTTAATAAAACCTTTTTTATTTAAATAAAATCTTTTTGATTAATTTTAATATTTATCGTTAATCACTACTGCATTTTAGTTATTTTTTTTCCATACGCCAAAGAAGTATAACTTCTAACGCGTGTACATAAGTAAACACATTTTTTTTTTGTTAAGGCGGGAAAAAATGTTCCTAACCGTACACCCCGTCGTTCGGGGCAACGAACAGGGTAGTGTGGGGCCTGCACCCACTAAAGAAACCCCCGTATGCCGTCTCTCCGCCTTTATTGACGGGCCACAGGAACTATGTTACATTCCTTCGGTGGTAAATACGTGCAACCCTAGCGCATTTGTTGAATGACGCGGTTGCCCGAGGATCATGTGGCGGGCAAAACAATCTCAACTGTATTTTTGTGCACATAAGGTACATTTCTTCTCGCTACGAACAATTGGTATTATTAAGATTTTGTAGGCTATTATAGAGAGATTTTGGACAAGTTTTAATGGAAGTGATCTTTCTGTCCGTAGGACTAGTATCTATTCTGTGGTACAGTACAAGAGCTTTGGCACATGAGAAATTGAGAACGAGTGTATCTACATACTTATATACACTTACAAATTATCAATTTTATTGTGAAAAATGAGTATTTAGATATTTTTATATATATTTTTAGCATTTGACATGCTTAGCACTATACATTAAACACACTTTGTGTTTAGTGAAAAATGAGATTATGAGGCGTGCACTTTTGGATTTTCCAAATTTTCTTTATTCTTTCAAGCCCTCCGAAGTTGGATACGCTCTCGCCAATGTCACCACTTTCTGATCAACAGTGGTGCCCCTGTAGGCTGTGTCCAGTATTTTGCTTCAGAGGCGACTTTCTACCGGAATTAAATCTATCATAAGAAACAGAGAGGAGAAGGAATGAACAGAGAAGTTCATTCCTTCTCCATGTATACATATGGATGTCCTTATGTTGAAAAAATGTGTTTCACACATTAAGATTTCTCTCCATACATACATCCGCAATGAGCCTACCTGCATCGTTCACTCTTTTATCACCAAATGGACCAAGCACGTCCTCGAAGTCTGGACGCTTGGTCCCCACCCATCCATTCAAGTCTCCGCATACGATCACGCTTTCGTTGGCTACTGCCTAATCCAGAATTTTCCTAGCATTATCCTACAACTTTTTGACACATTGCCGTGTGGGGCCGGCTTTAGAATTGTCCCACCCCTCTCCACCCATGGGAGTCGACTGAGGGAATACCGGGGGAGTGGGCAGCAGCACTCCTTCGAGTATTAACAACATCCACTGCGATCGCCAACCCGCCTGCCTAGCGTGGCGATTACGGCACTATCCCCATTCTTGGGGAGGCCTATGTCCAGCAGTGGACGTTAAAAGGCTGATGGATGGATCCTAGAACTTCTCCAGATCCGATGTATGAACATAAGTGTTGGCAAGTGATGTAATGCGGTATAACGTGTTTTTTCGTGTAGCCAAAACTCCATAGAAGCTAATATACTATGACTAATTTTAATGACTGACGACTCCGCTTTGTTTGATCAATTTTATTTGTTTGTGGTCAGAGAAACGTTGTTGGTTTTAACTTTCTCTTAGGCTGATGGTTCCTACAAACAAAAACTTTCGAATTACTAAAAAAAAATTGCCATGTTTGTTCCCCAAATAAGATTAAGTAAGAAAAAATTGACTACATGCACGACACACTTTGTATCATTGTCCTATCTTGACGACGGCATGTGAGATGGCACCGAACGAGAAAGGTCTATAATGGCGTGAAGGCGTTGCGAAGCGCCTGCATCCAGACTATTTTTATAGCAAATCTACATTTGTGTGCTATATTTATTTTCGTTTTCTTTTCAATTTACGCGTGACGTCGGTTCATTAAAAAATGAACCTTATAAAACAGATAATACTCGGTTGTGGGTCTCCTTTCTTGCTCTGTATATTCCGTCTTTCTTCTGTTTCATGTAACGAAACGTGCTTAAAACTGACGCGTTGAGATAATTATACATACACATTTAGGTAGTAAATGTTTTAGGTTAAAATACAACGTAATACGCGCATAAAACATTGGTAGTCGTCTCATTGTCTAATCCGTGTCCTTATAAGGTGCGTTGTGCACGCAGATGTCTGCGTGTGCGTCGGGCCCGTGTGGAGCGGGCGGGGCCTGCGTGGAGGAGAGTGGCGGCGCGGGCTTCCGCTGTGTGTGCGCTCGTGGTTGGGCCCCGCCGCTTTGCGCCGCCCCGCTCACCGCGCCCGCTCCGGCGTCCGCTTGCGCCGAGATCGTGTGCCCGCCTCGGAGCCACTGTGAGTGATTTTGTGTGACAGTGTAACTCGAGAGAGCGGCGCGCTTCCGCTGTGTGTGCGCTCGTGGTTGGGCCCTGCCGCTTTGCGCCGCCCCGCTCACCGCGCCCGCTCCGGCGTCCGCTTGCGCCGAGATCGTGTGCCCGCCTCGGAGACACTGTGAGTGATTTTGTGTGACAGTGTAACTCGAGAGAGCGGCGCGCTTCCGCTGTGTTTGCGCTCGTGGTTGGGCCCCACCGCTTTGCGCCGCCCCGCTCACCGCGCCCGCTCCGGCGTCCGCTTGCGCCGAGATCGTGTGCCCGCCTCGGAGCCACTGTGAGTGATTTTGTGTGACAGTGTAACTCGAGAGAGCGGCGCGCTTCCGCTGTGTGTGCGCTCGTGGTTGGGCCCCGCCGCTTTGCGCCGCCTCGCTCACCGCGCCCGCTCCGGCGTCCGCTTGCGCCGAGATCGTGTGCCCGCCTCGGAGCCACTGTGAGTGATTTTGTGTGACAGTGTAACTCGAGAGAGCGGCGCGCTTCCGCTGTGTGTGCGCTCGTGGTTGGGCCCCGCCGCTTTGCGCCGCCCCGCTCACCGCGCCCGCTTTGGCGTCCGCTTGCGCCGAGATCGTGTGCCCGCCTCGGAGCCACTGTGAGTGATTTTGTGTGACAGTGTAACTCGAGAGAGCGGCGCGCTTCCGCTGTGTGTGCGCTCGTGGTTGGGCCCCGCCGCTTTGCGCCGCCCCGCTCACCACGCCCGCTCCCGCGTCCGCTTGCGCTGAGCTCGTGTGCCCGCCCCGGAGCTACTGTGAGTGAAGTTGTGTGACGGACGGGAGGCCGATATCTCAACCAATAGGGGGGACCTCTTGCTCATCATTAGCATCGCTCTGACGACGCTCGGCAGCGACAGGAATTGGGCTGCGGTCGCTACCTTCTGCAAGGATGTCATCTCGCCGAAGGTAGCGAGGGAGAGGAATGATAACTTGTGAACTAACTACAACGCTTTAACCAGAAATTGAATGTTCATTTTAAGTATTATTTATCACCAGGTATACCGAATCAAATGGTGGTGACTGGAGTTATTGCGAAGCAAGTGATGTGCGTCTGTGATATTGGGTATTATGGTAAGTGCATATATTTGCTTATTATATGGCGCTACTGGACACTAGAGGTCGCTGGTGAAAGGCTTTTGAATTCCTGTAGACACAAATTTCTATAATGTCATGTCTATAATCATCAAGTCATCTAATATTCATTATTTAGTTTACTGGATTAATCTACATAAACAGTTTGTTTAAAAGTTGTATTAAAGATGTAAGTATGAAAAATATGATATTATACCCATTGATATATAATATACATCAATGATTATACCTAATTTTTTAATGGATCTTTACAACAAAAAAAGGCATCAAGTACTAAAATTTCACGTAAACCCTAGCAGTTTAGACTGTGCTTTGATAAATCAGTCAGTTGGGACAAGCAATTATATTATGTCTCAAGTCATCTAACATTAAACTTATATGACATCATTCGCAAACATCATCAGACGCTGTCAACAGGATCCGTTGTCTAGTTATATTTACAGTGAGACATATATATTTTTTTTGCCACCTATTTTCAATATCGATCCTATTGACCCTTACTAAAATAGTAGATTTTGACACACATTACTGCCAAATCAGTGACAGTTAAACCACAGTAAAAGATTGTCCATAGGTGCTCCGGGGGTATCACCGAACTGCACCACGCTAGAGACGGTGTGCGATGTGGGTGTCTGTCAGAACGGAGCCACCTGTTCCCTGGGGGCAGACCACTTCAACTGTACTTGCGCGCCGGGGTACAAAGGTATGGCTTTGTTATTGTTAGTAACGCCATCTAGTGTTTTATGCGCGATAGTATTTTTCTTAAATTCTGCTGTCGAAAAGGGTGCATGTACTACTCTGTCAAGAAAGTACCGGGAAAAGATCAATAATACACAATTTTTTTGTTATTCATCCTAATTTATTTTATCACCTTCAAAGTATGCTCCTTCAGAAACGATAGAGTTACGCCAACGAATAATCCAATCATGAAAACATTTTTTAAACGCTGTTTCCTGGATTGAGTTCATTTCTCGCCGAGAATTCTCCTTTATGTCTTCTACCGATTGAAAGTGCCACGAAGTGGTAATTTGAGTTTAGAAAAAAGAAAGAAGTCGGCTGGAGCCATATCTGGTGAATATGGTGGTTGCTCGATGGTATTTGTTGAGTGTTTGGGCAAAAATTCATTCACAATGATGGGCCTTGTGCGAAGGCGCATTTTCGTGGTGCAAAATCCAAGAATTTTGTTTCCACTAATCTGGCCTTTTTCGTCGAATTTGCTCTCTTAAACGCCGCATAACGCTCAAATAATATTATTTATTTACGGTTTGACCTTCTGGTAAGAATTCCGAGTGCACAACACCGCGATAGTCAAAGAAAACAGTCAACATGACTTTGACTTTTGATCGACTTTGGCGTGGTTTTTTCGGTTTCAGGTCAGTTGGAAGTCGCCACTCCGAAGCTTGACTAGTTTGCATATCAAACTCGTAAACCCACGTCTCGTCACCAGTAACAATGCGTTTCATGAATGTTGGGTCGGAATTGACTCGTTCTAGCATGTCCTCAGCGACTCTCATGCGATTGAGTTTTTGGAGAAAATTCAGGTCTTTTGGGACTAGCCGAGCGGAAACATGTTTCATACCCAAGTGATTATTTGAAACGGTACGGATCGACTCGTGAGACACAGAAAGTTCGGCGGCTATCTCTCTCAAAGTTGAATGAGGATTTTCAGTCACTATTTCCTTCACTTTTGCAATGTTAACTTCAATTGCAGACGTTGATGGCCTACTAGAGCGAGGGAAATCTTCCATCACATCTCGACCGCTTTTAAACTCTTTGTACCACTCATAAGCACGTGTTTTTGATAAAGTCGATTCACTGTAAGCCTTCTGTAACATTTTCAGTGACTCCGAACACGAAATTCCATTGGCGATGCAAAATTTAAGATAAACTCTTTGTATTTAGATATTTGTATATATATTTTTAGCATTTGACATGCTTAGCACTATACATTAAACACAAAGTGAAAAATGTGAAATCGAAAATAACAGTCAGGAGCAGGATTTGAACCTGCATCTCCTGGATACCGTCCAGATGCTTTGCCAATTCAGCCATCCTGACAATTGCTCCTGACTGCTAATTTCGATAACACATCATACTTAACGTCTGTGGGTGACGCCTGCGCCATCTGTCGGAAGTATTTTCATACATTATACCGACCAGGTAAACTTAATTTTACAATTAAGATTTTTACCTAATAATGACGCAAACCCTATAAATATTTAGATATTTTTATATATATTTTTAGCATTTGACATGCTTAGCACTAAACATTAAACACAAAGTGAAAAATGTGAAATCGAAAATAACGCGTTTAAATAAAGCGTCACCCAAAGACGTTAAGTATGAATGTGTTATCGAAATTAGCAGTCAGGAGCAAGGGTCACGATGGCTGAATTGGCAAAGCATCTGGACGGCATCTGGGTGACTGTTATTTTCGATTTCACATTTTTCACTTTGTGTTTAATAAACTCTTTGTTCGATGTTTTTGTCCATTATGAAATTCGCAATACACACTAGATATGATATAACTAAAAACAGCACTGTATTTAATATAAATAACAGATGCAACTCAAACTCCGCGCCAAAATGGATAACAGTTGTGCCAATCTAACAACAACAAAAAAAACAAAAATTTTAATTTGGAACCATAAACAAATCATCCATTCCCAATACTTTCTTGACTGAATGTACACTTGCTTATCTTACTAATTAATATTCTTAGCTCTTTCCTGATTATCAGACGGATGGATGGATGCACCCCTTTATGTGCTGCATAGAAAATAATTCTAATAAATATTACAAATAAATCTTTTTTTTAACTAGGAATGATTTCCTAGGACTATTTTTTATTTAGGCTGAATCGTTGTTGCCTTAGCCTTAAAATAATATAAAACAAAATACTTCGATGTTGCATGTGATGTACTGATCGTGTATGTGTTGTAACGCTTACGTGTGTGCCGCATGTGTGTGTTTAGGCGCGTACTGTGAGGTGCCGGTAACAGCGACAGCGGGCGCCGGAGCGGTAGCGGGTAAGGCGCTGTCCGAACTGAAAGTGAGCGAGCGATGTGCTAACGCGCCTTGTGTCCACGCTAAAAGTTGCCAGGACCTCGTGAGTATGCCTTGCTTATGTCCACGTTTAGATATCGTTGCATGTATAGGTACATATTGTAAGGTGATCGTGAGAGCGATAATAGAAGTAGCTGTGATATGGCTTTTTTCAAATTGTTTAAAAGTCCGAAAATTCAAGAAAAATCATAGCATTATAGTTGACGTTTTTACTTGCAGCTTCATTTTGTCACTGATTAATATGACTAACATTTTTGTAGCTTAGTGGTCAAGCTTGAATTTACAGAAAATAGTCTGCATGGATTTAGTAAAAAATTATTAGTGTTATAGTTTATGTGATGATGATAGTGTGAAATGATCCAGTTTCCTTTTATACATATTAAACGTGATTTTTGGAGTCAAAGTCCAGCCTCCTTAGAAGCTGATTCACGAAATCGTGTCGATATCGTATCGTCTTATTTGTGATTGGTAGAGACATAGACGCGTGAGGTCAATTTCTTGGAAGTGCACGAGGCCGCTAACTTTATATTTGTTTTAATCGATCTCGACTTTATTATTTCTTCTTCTTGTTGTTTTATGGCGCTATTGTAGGAGTATGGAATACTTCGACTATTTTTATTTAGCATTGATGTTTTTGGAGTATGAACGAAATTTTTAGTGCCGTATTTTCTGTGCGGCCGCGTGTGCGCCTCTCCCAGCGCGGATGTCCGGATGTGTTAACTATTTGGTATTGAACTATATTTTAAAGCGAAAGTGTGTGCATCGCTCAAGATTATAATCGCTGCCCATCACGGTAATCTCTCAACCGATGAAAATGAGACGATGCGATGCCGAATCGATTTAGCGAGTTAAACTACGGGCCCAGGAGG
Organism: Leucoma salicis; assembly: GCA_948253155.1. Lineage (NCBI taxonomy): Eukaryota > Metazoa > Arthropoda > Insecta > Lepidoptera > Erebidae > Leucoma > Leucoma salicis. The sequence continues at coordinate 30,284,477 of OX411805.1, read as the reverse complement.
CTCGAGTGCGTTGCAAATCGTTTCGTCAGTAAAATAAGTGACGAGTGCGGTGCGTGCGCAGGCCACGGGGTACCGCTGTGAGTGCGAGGCGGGGTGGACGGGCGCCCGCTGCGAGCTGGAGGAGGCGGGCGCGGAGGCGGGCGCGGAGGCGGGCGACTGCGGCGCGGGCGGCGCGTGCGCGGCGCCGGCGCCGGGCTCGGCCTGCGCCTCGGCGCCCTGCCACGGCGGCACGTGCCTGGCGCTCGACGCGCAGCTGTACCACTGCCAGTGTCCGCCCGGCCACACCGGTATGTACAGCCCTTAGCTTCACTCGTGTAACTACTTTACCACCGCACAGTGCGCCGATGCAGGTAGACCTGCACCTGTGACCCTTCGCTTACACACTCCGGTCTACACCTGCAAACTTGCTCATTAAAGGATTTGCCTGTAGGCCTCGGTCACGAACTTAGCGGGGCAGCGGCACGTTGCAATGCACACATTTATATGGAACTGGTCTCGAAAGCAACACCGCGGGGAGCGAGCGGGGACCGAGCGGCGACCGACGAACGAGCGGTTCGTACCGATGTAGCGTCGCCCGCGCGTCTGCATTGACGCAGTGACGTAATAGGATTTACATCTTCTTTGCCCACGATAAAGGAAGGAATCAGTATCAAAAAGATGATATCATCGCTGTTTAGACATTTCATCCGCGAACAAAGACTAATTTCTCGTAACGCAACACTACGCCCCTCTAGCGCCGTACGATCTACCCGCTGGCTTCGAGACCAGGTACAACGTTACCACACCGCTCCCCGCGCCGCCGCCCCGCTCCCGCTGAGTTCGTGACCAAGGCCTTATACTACACTGGACAAATAGAGTATCCTGCTTTTTCAGTATTATTCTGTTTATTTGTTGACCCTTAGTATCTATTAGTAAATGATCGTGAAATGTAATCACAACACCGATTTAGTCTATTTGACGGTACAATTTGATGTCGCATCTATTTTTATCTTAAATCTGTTATCTTATACACTATTAACGGATGCTTGATAATAAGTAACGATATGATCTTAAGTAGTGAAATCTAGGGCATTGCTTCATTGTAAAAAAAAATATCTACAATGTCTCTAAAACACCTATACAATAATCATTCAAGAAGACAAACGCAAGTTCAGTCAGTTCTCGCTACCTAATGTAATAAGTTTGTTTGTCTAGCTGTTTCGAAAAATAATCATCATGTGTGTCACTTTTTTAATAAGTCACACGCTTATTCACAATTTAATTGACGACATCACATGCTAAACTCTAGTAAATTATAATTATTTAATATTAGGAAAATAAAATTCCAATTTTTTATTACTTGTTTGACCTCAAAATTTAATACGGGGTAATTTTTTAACCAGTGCGCAAATTTTGAGAGAATAAACTTAAGCAAATTTTAATAAACACGTATTTTTTATTTTGATATGTCTTAGTACTAAAAAATAAGGTTATCGCTAACGAAAGGTTTTACTTTTGAAACAGATTTTATTGTCACACTACGCGCGCGCTTCCGTAAATACCTTCATTTGCGCCTGGTCAATGCGCCGACGCGTAGTTATCTATGCGGGTTACTGACCGCTAATTTTATCAGGTTCGAAATAAACTTTTTAAGTGAAATGTGTTCTATTACTGACATAGAACCACCAAAAAAAGTTTGCGCACTAGTTAAAAAAATATCCTGTATACTGATCGATGTTTCGCAAAGATAGGTGTAATGAATGATTTGCTTTTTTTTCTTATATTGCATATAATGACAGCAGCAACCCACTTGTTAATAATAGCTTGTTAGCGCCACATAGTCCTTAGCAATACCAAAGTTATAGCAAAACTGTAGGCAATATATACGTATATTAATAAGAAAAATATATTATGCCCCTTTGTAATAGTCGTGTAAATAAAAAAGACAAAAAATCTTAAGCTATTTATTGATACTAAATTATTAGATTACTCCTCTTCAGAAAACACTTTACCGATCATATAAGCAGGTGTGTCACGAATTCTTTTCCTTTTTAAATTAATGGAAAAAGGCAACACAGATGGATATCTCTTGTGGATACCTCTACCTTCAGGTGTCCATGCATGTACACTACACACTGTCTTTATCTTAGCCGTCACGCCCACCCAAGCAACTGATGATAGCACTATATCACCACAACATGCTTTAGGTCCTTCTCCGTTAAACTCCAACACATTCTCACATTTCTTCAACCCAGGCCACCTCTTCAATCTTCGTTCCCCGTCACTGGGCACAGCAAACAACTCAGTACCAACAAACTTACTGTAAACCTCATCAGCATCCACAGTTTCTGTGACTGTAATGGGTAGACATTCTGAACAGAATACTGTGAAGCGGCATGGTGTTTCACAGTCTACAAAATCAATCCTAGCCAAACCGCCAATGAATAGAGTTTGTCCTTGCTTCAAGTAGTAGGTCTGAGGTCTTATTAATTTCTTTGGTATTGTCAGAAGTAACTCCTCTGTGCTCAGTAATGACAGTACCTGATCCGGATGGATGACACCAGGAGTATCATACAGCCATTTGCTGTTAATGAACAGTTCATGTTTTTCATCAAATACAGCTAAACGCTTATTTGGCTCATCAGCTGCAGAGAAATCTGCAAAAGATCGTCCTATGTGTCCGATTAAGGCAGGTGCTTCACTTGGTACCTGCCCCTCCAACTGTGCATTTCTTATTTCCTTTTCTACCTTCATAAGTTTAGACTCTGACATCAGCCTTCTTGTTCTTTGATATATCTTCCACCCCGACGGTCTGTTGATTGGGAATTTGAGAAGATTTAATGTAGTCCCTGGCCATCTGCTCACTGTAGCTCGTCTGATAATGTCAACAGCATGCACTTTGCAGTAATCTGACTGCAGGAGAGAATTGAACAAAGAACTTTTGCCAACATTGGTGCATCCTACAAGGAAAACATCACCCTTGTACAGCCAAAGTTTGAACATTGCAGAGATGAGGTTCTCTATACCGTAACCGGTTTTAGCAGATATCAGAGATATATATTTTAGGTTTGCTTCACCTAGCTTTGTCTTGTTGAGCTCTGTTATGAGACTTTGTTTGATGCGTTTCAAGTAGCCAATACTATCACCAGGCAGGAGATCAACCTATAAAAGAAGTGTAATATAAAAAAAATTATAAATTCAGGCCTGTTTTAGCACAAATCTCAATACCTATAAAACTAAAGATAGTTTATAGGTTCTATCTCTAGTGTTGATATAGTTATACCAGTTTTTAAGTTGTGTCAAACAAAAAAGTTTCATCATAATCCGTTCAGCCGTTTTTGCATTGCATTATTTGTAATAAACAGACAGATATTATAAAAAACAAAAATTTTTTTGTGTTCAGAGATGCCTAAATAGTTTAATGCCGTCATTTTTTTGTTGGACTTTAGAATATAAAATCATTGGGCCGCGGCTTTAGAATTGTCCCACCCCTCTCTACCCACGGGAGTCGTAAGAGCCGACTGAGGGAATACCAGGGGAGTGGGCAGCAGCACTCCCTCGAGTATTAACTACATCCACTGCGATCGCCAACCCGCCTGCCAAGCGTGGTGATTACGGCATTATCCCCCATGACGGGATCGCTCGTTGTGGCGTTCTCTTGGGGAGGCCTATGTCCAGCAGTGGACTTTGAAAGGCTGATGGATGGATGGATGGATGGTGCAGTGGTTTAGATATCAACATCTCATCAAATGTGTTGGTTTGATTTCCACATGAGATAATAATCTGTCTAGTCTGCAAAATATTTGTCGAGCCTGGATGTGGTATATATATTCATTGATTTTATTTCTTTAAGTCTCTTAGGTAAGGGATGATATACTTGAATGGAGTGTGGTTTTAAAAAAAAGCATTATGTTTGTATTGTCAGTAAAACAAATTCCATCTTATTAACTAATTTAACTACTAAGTATTAGGTATAACAGTTTTGCAATAATTGATACACAATTATAATAAACAGCAGAACCAGAATTGTCTATATAGGTTTATGTACTAAAAATGGTGAGAGTTGGGTGTTGAGAGACTGTTTCTTGGACAATTTAGATAGCACATTTCTGAAATTCTTGATCACGCATTTTTTACAAGTTGATAGGGCTTGACTTGTAGCAGAATATAGGCTTATCTAATTTAGTTCATTTGGATATCAGAAAAAAGTTATTATCATTGAATTTGTGGACAAAAACTAGTATGCAAAAACATCAGTTGTTACCTTGTTACCAACCACTATGATTGGTCTTTCTTTTCCAATAATATCTACAATGCCTGGCCATATTGAGCATGGGAAGTCCAATAGATCCACCATTAGTAGTACCAATGACTTTGTTTTTCTGAAAATATAAATAAAATGTTTAAGTATTAACTTTTTAAATGATATTTGTACTTGATGATGGTAGTCACAGATGAAAACAAGATACCTGATGGACTGTAACAGTTTTTCATATTCTTCTGGCTCCACGCTGATATCTAAAGCTACATTGTACTCCTTCAGAAAATGGCATCTTTGGCATTCCATAGACTTTAACTCCTCCACCGATCTGCCTTTGAAGATCTCACTGGGCAGGTAACCTGGTATTGCAGGGTCGCTACAATGCATTAATGCTCCACAACCTCCACAAGCCACTCTGCTCACATTACTTTTCGGATCTGGAGTTCCATAATACCTTGACCAGCCGGATTCATTTAAATCTTCCTCAGAATCATGTTCTGTCATCATTTTAGAATCGTCAAAATACTCATAATTTGTCATCCATTTATCCATATTAGAGCGATCAAATTGTTCTGTATCCCTCTGTATGTTGAGATTTCTCTGTTGTGTATTTGGGTCATCCTCGTTAGAGTATTCTACTTTTGTTGAACTCCCAAATGGTGCTTGAAACTCATTGTTTGGTTGTACAATGTCAGGTTCATCCTCCTTGAGCAAACTATTTTCGTCAACACAATATCGTAATGCGACAGGCAATGGCGGTAAACTTTTCTCTTTAAACTCCTTCGCTAAAGTATTCTTAGCTTTTAACACAGTTTTTATGTGATATTTGTAGTAGCCTAGTTCTAACTTGTCATGTTCTAGATACGAATTGAATACAATTTTTTCTTTATATTTTTGTAGTAATGCGTTGAAATCTTGGTTTTGCTTAGAATTTCTTTCAGTTTGTATATTAACTAGTCCAGTAGAAGCGCGGTTTTGATTGAAATATTTGTTTCGTATTACTTGTCGCCGACATAACCTCAACATTTCGCGCATTGAAAGTATCATGGTATACCGTTAACGTAATACACATTACACACAATATTTATTCTTAACAAAAACCATTTAAACTGATGTTTTATACATAGTAATCACTGTTTCCTTACACACAGTCACACACTAATATTATAATCACACATTTTAGCATAGATAAACAACTAGCATTTTAGTTAAGAGTTTGACGTTTTATCGTTGAGTTTGACACTAGATTTCGACTTGACTAACTTGACAGCTGACGACCTTGTAATAGTGATGTATTGAATATTCGTAAACTGGTTATTACCAAGTTGTTTCATCATTGCACCGGTTTGTAACGTAATTAAATTCATTACAGCCATGACTCACAGTTAACATTGATATGAATGATAGTAAATTTGAAAACAATGTGAATCTTTTTAAGATGTAGTTATTTTAATTTAAAAAAATTGTGTGAACTACTCACGTCTGTAATACTTGTGTTGCGTTATTAGTCTCGCGTGTTAACGCTCTTCGGCAATACACCTGTACAAACTCAGCTCGAACTATTTGTTATGTGACTAATTTAATTTCTGAGATATAATGTATATATTCCACGTGATTTAAAACGAAATAATTTTTTCTATTGTTTTACGTTTATAATAGAGATTATGTCATTTGAAATATTCTTGTTTCTCATATTTATTGCAGGTAAGAATGGGTAATAAAACGATTTAGTATATTAAATAATTTACATTCAAATTCTGATTGTTTTCATGTTTTATTTTCAGGTCGTTACTGTGAAATGGACATTGATGAGTGTGCGTTGAGGCCTAAAATATGTCATCACGGAGTATGCGTTAACGTTCCCGGTTCTTACCAGTGCTATTGTCGGCCCGGTATGCACATTAATATTGTTTTACACTAATTTGCAATATGATTACCATTGTAATTTATAGTATATTCTAATGCTGTCTAGGCTATACGGGCGACAGCTGCGAGCAAGATATCGATGAGTGCTTATCATCACCGTGCAAGAATGGGGGCACTTGTCAGAACTTAGAGAACAATTACGAGTGTACCTGTATGGAGGGGTTCGAAGGTCAGAGCTCAATCAAGTTAATTTATTCACTTTTAATTGTTACTTTTTATGCATAATTACGATTATTCGTTTTTTTATAGGCAAGGATTGTTCGGTGAACATTAATGAATGCGAAAAAAACCCGTGCGCAGCTGGCTCGACGTGTGTAGACGGTATTGCCAGTTATTCGTGCGTGTGTCAAGATGGACTGACTGGTCCTAACTGTGAGACGGACATTGACGATTGTCAGGTAAAGGAATTCGTTAAGGTCATGTAGTAGCCTCAGTTCCTGATAGTCGATGATTTGCTTTGTTTTATGCCACAATCTTAGATTTAGAATTGATGTTGTATACTGTTGAAGATGATTCAATATTTTGAATTATTAGTTTGAAGTTTTTGAATTTCACATTGTACTTTTAAATAACATTATTACGGACGCATATTATTAATTTTTTACGTTAATGGTTTTGTGAACCAGCCATATGGCGCTGGTAATTTTCGTGAAATGTATTATTTAGTGAGTGTCGGTGGTATTAAAAATAATGTCATATATCTTCCTGCGCTCTCCGTTATTAACGAATAACCCTAATGTGGCATTTTATATTTGTTTTCTAAGACAAAATGGAATGGTTGACAAACGTTTTTGAGTATAACATTACGAGTAAATCATTGAAGATAATAAAAAAGTATGATACTCGTATATTTACCTTTTCTATCTACGAAGTTATACCGTATATAATCGTGGCTCCCGACGCAGTCGTCGCCGTGCCAGCACGGCGGGCGCTGCGTGGACCGGCTCAACGACTACGCGTGCGAGTGCGCGGGCACGGGCTACGCGGGCGCCGACTGCGCCCTCAACATCGACGAGTGCGCGCCGGCGCCGTGCCGGCACGGCGGCACGTGCCTCGACGACATCAACGACTACCACTGCAGCTGCCACCCCGCCTACACGGGTGAGTATATATCCGAACAAAGTGTATACAGATACATTCAGAAGACAGCGCCGTGCCGGCACGGCGGCACGTGCCTCGACGACATCAACGACTACCACTGCAGCTGCCACCCCGCCTACACGGGTGAGTATATATCCGAACAAAGTGTATACAGATACATTCAGAAGACAGCGCCGTGCCGGCACGGCGGCACGTGCCTCGACGACATCAACGACTACCACTGCAGCTGCCACCCCGCCTACACGGGTGAGTATATATCCGAACAAAGTGTATACAGATACATTCAGAAGACAGCGCCGTGCCGGCACGGCGGCACGTGCCTCGACGACATCAACGACTACCACTGCAGCTGCCACCCCGCCTACACGGGTGAGTATATATCCGAACAAAGTGTATACAGATACATTCAGAAGACAGCGCCGTGCCGGCACGGCGGCACGTGCCTCGACGACATCAACGACTACCACTGCAGCTGCCACCCCGCCTACACGGGTGAGTATATATCCGAACAAAGTGTATACAGATACATTCAGAAGACAGCGCCGTGCCGGCACGGCGGCACGTGCCTCGACGACATCAACGACTACCACTGCAGCTGCCACCCCGCCTACACGGGTGAGTATATATCCGAACAAAGTGTATACAGATACATTCAGAAGACAGCGCCGTGCCGGCACGGCGGCACGTGCCTCGACGACATCAACGACTACCACTGCAGCTGCCACCCCGCCTACACGGGTGAGTATATATCCGAACAAAGTGTATACAGATACATTCAGAAGACAGCGCCGTGCCGGCACGGCGGCACGTGCCTCGACGACATCAACGACTACCACTGCAGCTGCCACCCCGCCTACACGGGTGAGTATATATCCGAACAAAGTGTATACAGATACATTCAGAAGACAGCGCCGTGCCGGCACGGCGGCACGTGCCTCGACGACATCAACGACTACCACTGCAGCTGCCACCCCGCCTACACGGGTGAGTATATATCCGAACAAAGTGTATACAGATACATTCAGAAGACAGCGCCGTGCCGGCACGGCGGCACGTGCCTCGACGACATCAACGACTACCACTGCAGCTGCCACCCCGCCTACACGGGTGAGTATATATCCGAACAAAGTGTATACAGATACATTCAGAAGACAGCGCCGTGCCGGCACGGCGGCACGTGCCTCGACGACATCAACGACTACCACTGCAGCTGCCACCCCGCCTACACGGGTGAGTATATATCCGAACAAAGTGTATACAGATACATTCAGAAGACAGCGCCGTGCCGGCACGGCGGCACGTGCCTCGACGACATCAACGACTACCACTGCAGCTGCCACCCCGCCTACACGGGTGAGTATATATCCGAACAAAGTGTATACAGATACATTCAGAAGACAGCGCCGTGCCGGCACGGCGGCACGTGCCTCGACGACATCAACGACTACCACTGCAGCTGCCACCCCGCCTACACGGGTGAGTATATATCCGAACAAAGTGTATACAGATACATTCAGAAGACAGCGCCGTGCCGGCACGGCGGCACGTGCCTCGACGACATCAACGACTACCACTGCAGCTGCCACCCCGCCTACACGGGTGAGTATATATCCGAACAAAGTGTATACAGATACATTCAGAAGACAGCGCCGTGCCGGCACGGCGGCACGTGCCTCGACGACATCAACGACTACCACTGCAGCTGCCACCCCGCCTACACGGGTGAGTATATATCCGAACAAAGTGTATACAGATACATTCAGAAGACAGCGCCGTGCCGGCACGGCGGCACGTGCCTCGACGACATCAACGACTACCACTGCAGCTGCCACCCCGCCTACACGGGTGAGTATATATCCGAACAAAGTGTATACAGATACATTCAGAAGACAGCGCCGTGCCGGCACGGCGGCACGTGCCTCGACGACATCAACGACTACCACTGCAGCTGCCACCCCGCCTACACGGGTGAGTATATATCCGAACAAAGTGTATACAGATACATTCAGAAGACAGCGCCGTGCCGGCACGGCGGCACGTGCCTCGACGACATCAACGACTACCACTGCAGCTGCCACCCCGCCTACACGGGTGAGTATATATCCGAACAAAGTGTATACAGATACATTCAGAAGACAGCGCCGTGCCGGCACGGCGGCACGTGCCTCGACGACATCAACGACTACCACTGCAGCTGCCACCCCGCCTACACGGGTGAGTATATATCCGAACAAAGTGTATACAGATACATTCAGAAGACAGCGCCGTGCCGGCACGGCGGCACGTGCCTCGACGACATCAACGACTACCACTGCAGCTGCCACCCCGCCTACACGGGTGAGTATATATCCGAACAAAGTGTATACAGATACATTCAGAAGACAGCGCCGTGCCGGCACGGCGGCACGTGCCTCGACGACATCAACGACTACCACTGCAGCTGCCACCCCGCCTACACGGGTGAGTATATATCCGAACAAAGTGTATACAGATACATTCAGAAGACAGCGCCGTGCCGGCACGGCGGCACGTGCCTCGACGACATCAACGACTACCACTGCAGCTGCCACCCCGCCTACACGGGTGAGTATATATCCGAACAAAGTGTATACAGATACATTCAGAAGACAGCGCCGTGCCGGCACGGCGGCACGTGCCTCGACGACATCAACGACTACCACTGCAGCTGCCACCCCGCCTACACGGGTGAGTATATATCCGAACAAAGTGTATACAGATACATTCAGAAGACAGCGCCGTGCCGGCACGGCGGCACGTGCCTCGACGACATCAACGACTACCACTGCAGCTGCCACCCCGCCTACACGGGTGAGTATATATCCGAACAAAGTGTATACAGATACATTCAGAAGACAGCGCCGTGCCGGCACGGCGGCACGTGCCTCGACGACATCAACGACTACCACTGCAGCTGCCACCCCGCCTACACGGGTGAGTATATATCCGAACAAAGTGTATACAGATACATTCAGAAGACAGCGCCGTGCCGGCACGGCGGCACGTGCCTCGACGACATCAACGACTACCACTGCAGCTGCCACCCCGCCTACACGGGTGAGTATATATCCGAACAAAGTGTATACAGATACATTCAGAAGACAGCGCCGTGCCGGCACGGCGGCACGTGCCTCGACGACATCAACGACTACCACTGCAGCTGCCACCCCGCCTACACGGGTGAGTATATATCCGAACAAAGTGTATACAGATACATTCAGAAGACAGCGCCGTGCCGGCACGGCGGCACGTGCCTCGACGACATCAACGACTACCACTGCAGCTGCCACCCCGCCTACACGGGTGAGTATATATCCGAACAAAGTGTATACAGATACATTCAGAAGACAGCGCCGTGCCGGCACGGCGGCACGTGCCTCGACGACATCAACGACTACCACTGCAGCTGCCACCCCGCCTACACGGGTGAGTATATATCCGAACAAAGTGTATACAGATACATTCAGAAGACAGCGCCGTGCCGGCACGGCGGCACGTGCCTCGACGACATCAACGACTACCACTGCAGCTGCCACCCCGCCTACACGGGTGAGTATATATCCGAACAAAGTGTATACAGATACATTCAGAAGACAGCGCCGTGCCGGCACGGCGGCACGTGCCTCGACGACATCAACGACTACCACTGCAGCTGCCACCCCGCCTACACGGGTGAGTATATATCCGAACAAAGTGTATACAGATACATTCAGAAGACAGCGCCGTGCCGGCACGGCGGCACGTGCCTCGACGACATCAACGACTACCACTGCAGCTGCCACCCCGCCTACACGGGTGAGTATATATCCGAACAAAGTGTATACAGATACATTCAGAAGACAGCGCCGTGCCGGCACGGCGGCACGTGCCTCGACGACATCAACGACTACCACTGCAGCTGCCACCCCGCCTACACGGGTGAGTATATATCCGAACAAAGTGTATACAGATACATTCAGAAGACAGCGCCGTGCCGGCACGGCGGCACGTGCCTCGACGACATCAACGACTACCACTGCAGCTGCCACCCCGCCTACACGGGTGAGTATATATCCGAACAAAGTGTATACAGATACATTCAGAAGACAGCGCCGTGCCGGCACGGCGGCACGTGCCTCGACGACATCAACGACTACCACTGCAGCTGCCACCCCGCCTACACGGGTGAGTATATATCCGAACAAAGTGTATACAGATACATTCAGAAGACAGCGCCGTGCCGGCACGGCGGCACGTGCCTCGACGACATCAACGACTACCACTGCAGCTGCCACCCCGCCTACACGGGTGAGTATATATCCGAACAAAGTGTATACAGATACATTCAGAAGACAGCGCCGTGCCGGCACGGCGGCACGTGCCTCGACGACATCAACGACTACCACTGCAGCTGCCACCCCGCCTACACGGGTGAGTATATATCCGAACAAAGTGTATACAGATACATTCAGAAGACAGCGCCGTGCCGGCACGGCGGCACGTGCCTCGACGACATCAACGACTACCACTGCAGCTGCCACCCCGCCTACACGGGTGAGTATATATCCGAACAAAGTGTATACAGATACATTCAGAAGACAGCGCCGTGCCGGCACGGCGGCACGTGCCTCGACGACATCAACGACTACCACTGCAGCTGCCACCCCGCCTACACGGGTGAGTATATATCCGAACAAAGTGTATACAGATACATTCAGAAGACAGCGCCGTGCCGGCACGGCGGCACGTGCCTCGACGACATCAACGACTACCACTGCAGCTGCCACCCCGCCTACACGGGTGAGTATATATCCGAACAAAGTGTATACAGATACATTCAGAAGACAGCGCCGTGCCGGCACGGCGGCACGTGCCTCGACGACATCAACGACTACCACTGCAGCTGCCACCCCGCCTACACGGGTGAGTATATATCCGAACAAAGTGTATACAGATACATTCAGAAGACAGCGCCGTGCCGGCACGGCGGCACGTGCCTCGACGACATCAACGACTACCACTGCAGCTGCCACCCCGCCTACACGGGTGAGTATATATCCGAACAAAGTGTATACAGATACATTCAGAAGACAGCGCCGTGCCGGCACGGCGGCACGTGCCTCGACGACATCAACGACTACCACTGCAGCTGCCACCCCGCCTACACGGGTGAGTATATATCCGAACAAAGTGTATACAGATACATTCAGAAGACAGCGCCGTGCCGGCACGGCGGCACGTGCCTCGACGACATCAACGACTACCACTGCAGCTGCCACCCCGCCTACACGGGTGAGTATATATCCGAACAAAGTGTATACAGATACATTCAGAAGACAGCGCCGTGCCGGCACGGCGGCACGTGCCTCGACGACATCAACGACTACCACTGCAGCTGCCACCCCGCCTACACGGGTGAGTATATATCCGAACAAAGTGTATACAGATACATTCAGAAGACAGCGCCGTGCCGGCACGGCGGCACGTGCCTCGACGACATCAACGACTACCACTGCAGCTGCCACCCCGCCTACACGGGTGAGTATATATCCGAACAAAGTGTATACAGATACATTCAGAAGACAGCGCCGTGCCGGCACGGCGGCACGTGCCTCGACGACATCAACGACTACCACTGCAGCTGCCACCCCGCCTACACGGGTGAGTATATATCCGAACAAAGTGTATACAGATACATTCAGAAGACAGCGCCGTGCCGGCACGGCGGCACGTGCCTCGACGACATCAACGACTACCACTGCAGCTGCCACCCCGCCTACACGGGTGAGTATATATCCGAACAAAGTGTATACAGATACATTCAGAAGACAGCGCCGTGCCGGCACGGCGGCACGTGCCTCGACGACATCAACGACTACCACTGCAGCTGCCACCCCGCCTACACGGGTGAGTATATATCCGAACAAAGTGTATACAGATACATTCAGAAGACAGCGCCGTGCCGGCACGGCGGCACGTGCCTCGACGACATCAACGACTACCACTGCAGCTGCCACCCCGCCTACACGGGTGAGTATATATCCGAACAAAGTGTATACAGATACATTCAGAAGACAGCGCCGTGCCGGCACGGCGGCACGTGCCTCGACGACATCAACGACTACCACTGCAGCTGCCACCCCGCCTACACGGGTGAGTATATATCCGAACAAAGTGTATACAGATACATTCAGAAGACAGCGCCGTGCCGGCACGGCGGCACGTGCCTCGACGACATCAACGACTACCACTGCAGCTGCCACCCCGCCTACACGGGTGAGTATATATCCGAACAAAGTGTATACAGATACATTCAGAAGACAGCGCCGTGCCGGCACGGCGGCACGTGCCTCGACGACATCAACGACTACCACTGCAGCTGCCACCCCGCCTACACGGGTGAGTATATATCCGAACAAAGTGTATACAGATACATTCAGAAGACAGCGCCGTGCCGGCACGGCGGCACGTGCCTCGACGACATCAACGACTACCACTGCAGCTGCCACCCCGCCTACACGGGTGAGTATATATCCGAACAAAGTGTATACAGATACATTCAGAAGACAGCGCCGTGCCGGCACGGCGGCACGTGCCTCGACGACATCAACGACTACCACTGCAGCTGCCACCCCGCCTACACGGGTGAGTATATATCCGAACAAAGTGTATACAGATACATTCAGAAGACAGCGCCGTGCCGGCACGGCGGCACGTGCCTCGACGACATCAACGACTACCACTGCAGCTGCCACCCCGCCTACACGGGTGAGTATATATCCGAACAAAGTGTATACAGATACATTCAGAAGACAGCGCCGTGCCGGCACGGCGGCACGTGCCTCGACGACATCAACGACTACCACTGCAGCTGCCACCCCGCCTACACGGGTGAGTATATATCCGAACAAAGTGTATACAGATACATTCAGAAGACAGCGCCGTGCCGGCACGGCGGCACGTGCCTCGACGACATCAACGACTACCACTGCAGCTGCCACCCCGCCTACACGGGTGAGTATATATCCGAACAAAGTGTATACAGATACATTCAGAAGACAGCGCCGTGCCGGCACGGCGGCACGTGCCTCGACGACATCAACGACTACCACTGCAGCTGCCACCCCGCCTACACGGGTGAGTATATATCCGAACAAAGTGTATACAGATACATTCAGAAGACAGCGCCGTGCCGGCACGGCGGCACGTGCCTCGACGACATCAACGACTACCACTGCAGCTGCCACCCCGCCTACACGGGTGAGTATATATCCGAACAAAGTGTATACAGATACATTCAGAAGACAGCGCCGTGCCGGCACGGCGGCACGTGCCTCGACGACATCAACGACTACCACTGCAGCTGCCACCCCGCCTACACGGGTGAGTATATATCCGAACAAAGTGTATACAGATACATTCAGAAGACAGCGCCGTGCCGGCACGGCGGCACGTGCCTCGACGACATCAACGACTACCACTGCAGCTGCCACCCCGCCTACACGGGTGAGTATATATCCGAACAAAGTGTATACAGATACATTCAGAAGACAGCGCCGTGCCGGCACGGCGGCACGTGCCTCGACGACATCAACGACTACCACTGCAGCTGCCACCCCGCCTACACGGGTGAGTATATATCCGAACAAAGTGTATACAGATACATTCAGAAGACAGCGCCGTGCCGGCACGGCGGCACGTGCCTCGACGACATCAACGACTACCACTGCAGCTGCCACCCCGCCTACACGGGTGAGTATATATCCGAACAAAGTGTATACAGATACATTCAGAAGACAGCGCCGTGCCGGCACGGCGGCACGTGCCTCGACGACATCAACGACTACCACTGCAGCTGCCACCCCGCCTACACGGGTGAGTATATATCCGAACAAAGTGTATACAGATACATTCAGAAGACAGCGCCGTGCCGGCACGGCGGCACGTGCCTCGACGACATCAACGACTACCACTGCAGCTGCCACCCCGCCTACACGGGTGAGTATATATCCGAACAAAGTGTATACAGATACATTCAGAAGACAGCGCCGTGCCGGCACGGCGGCACGTGCCTCGACGACATCAACGACTACCACTGCAGCTGCCACCCCGCCTACACGGGTGAGTATATATCCGAACAAAGTGTATACAGATACATTCAGAAGACAGCGCCGTGCCGGCACGGCGGCACGTGCCTCGACGACATCAACGACTACCACTGCAGCTGCCACCCCGCCTACACGGGTGAGTATATATCCGAACAAAGTGTATACAGATACATTCAGAAGACAGCGCCGTGCCGGCACGGCGGCACGTGCCTCGACGACATCAACGACTACCACTGCAGCTGCCACCCCGCCTACACGGGTGAGTATATATCCGAACAAAGTGTATACAGATACATTCAGAAGACAGCGCCGTGCCGGCACGGCGGCACGTGCCTCGACGACATCAACGACTACCACTGCAGCTGCCACCCCGCCTACACGGGTGAGTATATATCCGAACAAAGTGTATACAGATACATTCAGAAGACAGCGCCGTGCCGGCACGGCGGCACGTGCCTCGACGACATCAACGACTACCACTGCAGCTGCCACCCCGCCTACACGGGTGAGTATATATCCGAACAAAGTGTATACAGATACATTCAGAAGACAGCGCCGTGCCGGCACGGCGGCACGTGCCTCGACGACATCAACGACTACCACTGCAGCTGCCACCCCGCCTACACGGGTGAGTATATATCCGAACAAAGTGTATACAGATACATTCAGAAGACAGCGCCGTGCCGGCACGGCGGCACGTGCCTCGACGACATCAACGACTACCACTGCAGCTGCCACCCCGCCTACACGGGTGAGTATATATCCGAACAAAGTGTATACAGATACATTCAGAAGACAGCGCCGTGCCGGCACGGCGGCACGTGCCTCGACGACATCAACGACTACCACTGCAGCTGCCACCCCGCCTACACGGGTGAGTATATATCCGAACAAAGTGTATACAGATACATTCAGAAGACAGCGCCGTGCCGGCACGGCGGCACGTGCCTCGACGACATCAACGACTACCACTGCAGCTGCCACCCCGCCTACACGGGTGAGTATATATCCGAACAAAGTGTATACAGATACATTCAGAAGACAGCGCCGTGCCGGCACGGCGGCACGTGCCTCGACGACATCAACGACTACCACTGCAGCTGCCACCCCGCCTACACGGGTGAGTATATATCCGAACAAAGTGTATACAGATACATTCAGAAGACAGCGCCGTGCCGGCACGGCGGCACGTGCCTCGACGACATCAACGACTACCACTGCAGCTGCCACCCCGCCTACACGGGTGAGTATATATCCGAACAAAGTGTATACAGATACATTCAGAAGACAGCGCCGTGCCGGCACGGCGGCACGTGCCTCGACGACATCAACGACTACCACTGCAGCTGCCACCCCGCCTACACGGGTGAGTATATATCCGAACAAAGTGTATACAGATACATTCAGAAGACAGCGCCGTGCCGGCACGGCGGCACGTGCCTCGACGACATCAACGACTACCACTGCAGCTGCCACCCCGCCTACACGGGTGAGTATATATCCGAACAAAGTGTATACAGATACATTCAGAAGACAGCGCCGTGCCGGCACGGCGGCACGTGCCTCGACGACATCAACGACTACCACTGCAGCTGCCACCCCGCCTACACGGGTGAGTATATATCCGAACAAAGTGTATACAGATACATTCAGAAGACAGCGCCGTGCCGGCACGGCGGCACGTGCCTCGACGACATCAACGACTACCACTGCAGCTGCCACCCCGCCTACACGGGTGAGTATATATCCGAACAAAGTGTATACAGATACATTCAGAAGACAGCGCCGTGCCGGCACGGCGGCACGTGCCTCGACGACATCAACGACTACCACTGCAGCTGCCACCCCGCCTACACGGGTGAGTATATATCCGAACAAAGTGTATACAGATACATTCAGAAGACAGCGCCGTGCCGGCACGGCGGCACGTGCCTCGACGACATCAACGACTACCACTGCAGCTGCCACCCCGCCTACACGGGTGAGTATATATCCGAACAAAGTGTATACAGATACATTCAGAAGACAGCGCCGTGCCGGCACGGCGGCACGTGCCTCGACGACATCAACGACTACCACTGCAGCTGCCACCCCGCCTACACGGGTGAGTATATATCCGAACAAAGTGTATACAGATACATTCAGAAGACAGCGCCGTGCCGGCACGGCGGCACGTGCCTCGACGACATCAACGACTACCACTGCAGCTGCCACCCCGCCTACACGGGTGAGTATATATCCGAACAAAGTGTATACAGATACATTCAGAAGACAGCGCCGTGCCGGCACGGCGGCACGTGCCTCGACGACATCAACGACTACCACTGCAGCTGCCACCCCGCCTACACGGGTGAGTATATATCCGAACAAAGTGTATACAGATACATTCAGAAGACAGCGCCGTGCCGGCACGGCGGCACGTGCCTCGACGACATCAACGACTACCACTGCAGCTGCCACCCCGCCTACACGGGTGAGTATATATCCGAACAAAGTGTATACAGATACATTCAGAAGACAGCGCCGTGCCGGCACGGCGGCACGTGCCTCGACGACATCAACGACTACCACTGCAGCTGCCACCCCGCCTACACGGGTGAGTATATATCCGAACAAAGTGTATACAGATACATTCAGAAGACAGCGCCGTGCCGGCACGGCGGCACGTGCCTCGACGACATCAACGACTACCACTGCAGCTGCCACCCCGCCTACACGGGTGAGTATATATCCGAACAAAGTGTATACAGATACATTCAGAAGACAGCGCCGTGCCGGCACGGCGGCACGTGCCTCGACGACATCAACGACTACCACTGCAGCTGCCACCCCGCCTACACGGGTGAGTATATATCCGAACAAAGTGTATAAAGATACATTCAGAAGACAGCGCCGTGCCGGCACGGCGGCACGTGCCTCGACGACATCAACGACTACCACTGCAGCTGCCACCCCGCCTACACGGGTGAGTATATATCCGAACAAAGTGTATACAGATACATTCAGAAGACAGCGCCGTGCCGGCACGGCGGCACGTGCCTCGACGACATCAACGACTACCACTGCAGCTGCCACCCCGCCTACACGGGTGAGTATATATCCGAACAAAGTGTATACAGATACATTCAGAAGACAGCGCCGTGCCGGCACGGCGGCACGTGCCTCGACGACATCAACGACTACCACTGCAGCTGCCACCCCGCCTACACGGGTGAGTATATATCCGAACAAAGTGTATACAGATACATTCAGAAGACAGCGCCGTGCCGGCACGGCGGCACGTGCCTCGACGACATCAACGACTACCACTGCAGCTGCCACCCCGCCTACACGGGTGAGTATATATCCGAACAAAGTGTATACAGATACATTCAGAAGACAGCGCCGTGCCGGCACGGCGGCACGTGCCTCGACGACATCAACGACTACCACTGCAGCTGCCACCCCGCCTACACGGGTGAGTATATATCCGAACAAAGTGTATACAGATACATTCAGAAGACAGCGCCGTGCCGGCACGGCGGCACGTGCCTCGACGACATCAACGACTACCACTGCAGCTGCCACCCCCCCCCGCCTACACGGGTGAGTATATATCCGAACAAAGTGCATACACACTTATAATTGCAAGTAGGTTTCTACGATAGCTAAGCGGTACGAAGCATTCCCCGAATTGGGAATCCTGCTCGCAGAAAAGGAGTACAGAGTTCCTCTTAACTATCATCCCTTGAGGTGAAATTCTTACTATATTAAGATTCTTAAAGACAGTAAATAGAAAAATGTATGATGAAACAAATTATTTGTTCTTTAAGTAGCTCTACTAAAATACAGATAAAAAAAAGTATATGTACCTGTTCATATTTAAACTTAAACACCTACTCTTATATTATCAGAAGAAGTCGCGCTCGAAGCACGTACGTCCGGCTTCCTTTTGTATTACAAGAATACAGGATGCTGTGAATGGAATAAGTGTCTACAAATTATCAGTTATTTAGTTACGTTATGTAACTCAAATTTTATTTCATAGGTGTAATTTTGAACTTAGTAAAAAATTCAGGATACTCATTGAACGATGAGCATGACACAAACCTGCCGCGCGCGATGGAACCGGTGTTGTGTGTGCATACATATTTTAAGTATATTTTTTTAAATAAAATAACAGTATTGTAGAATGTTGACTAAAATTACGTAAAAACTTTCCAAACCATCACTTCGCACTTGGTCGCATCACGTTATTATCTATACTGACCTGTCTACTACACTTCATACAATAACAGGCCAAGGAAAAAAGAAACAACTCGAGTTTGCTAAAATGTTGAAGAATTTTGGCGGGAACACGAAACAATCATGTTTTTTCCATTATTTTCCAAACCTTATTATTTCAAGTATTATAGTGTAAAATTGGTGGTATTTTACTAATTAACTGTTTGTGTATGTGTATAAGTATGGGCAAGTGATGTGACGCAGCGTAACGTGTTTTTTCGTGTTGCCGCAAAAATAAATTAATTTTTTTCCATAGAAGCTTTTCAGTAAAGTCACCATCGCTACCGCTTTGCAGGGGTATGACTTTGAGTTGATTATGACATATATGACTTTGACTTCTACTGTGACTTGTTGGATAAATTAACTTACCTGTGAAGCAGATATAGCCTAAATAAGTCATTGGCAACTACACAAACCGAGTAGCAATTATTTAAAAACAATATATGGAACTAATTTGTGGCACTGGCAACAGTACTGGTAACAGTATATGATGAAGGTAAAGTAGTGACCAGCTTTTAAACGTATTATGTGTAGGTAAGAACTGTGAAGTGGACATAAGCGACTGCGAGAATGAGCCATGCAAGTTCGGTGGCATATGCCTGGAGCGGTCCAACGCGAGCTTGTACCTGCCTGAGGATGCGGGGCGAGTGCAAGTGGGCCCCCAGCCGCAGATGGTGCTGCCGGACTTCTTCTACCAACCTTTCTCTTATGAGAATGCTGCTGGGTGAGTGAATCGCCGCCGTAATTTGGTGGCAGGATCAGTTATTTTAAAATGAGTATACTTTTATACAATGTGGGTGGCAAACAAGCATACGGCCCACCTGGTGGTAAGTGGTTACCGTAGCCTATAGATGCCAGCAACACCAGGGTATCACTCGCACATCGCACACTCCAAAGAAAGGGGTAGTAGATGGAAAGGAAGGATAGTAAGGAGAGGATAGGGAGGGAATTTGGGCCTCCGGCGCTCTCACTCACCATAAGGCAACGATAGTAGTTATTTCACGCTGTTCTTCTGTGAGACTGGTGCTTCCCGGATTGAGCCGGCTCATTCATGCTAGGATAAGCAAGGCTGTGCCACTAGAGGTCCGATCATTTACCCATGGACGATCTTTATTATTTGTTTCTACAGTTAAAAGCTTACATTACAATAACGCATTGAGATGTTTAGTAAAAATACCTTTCTTAGTTGTAATGGGGACTGGTCAGGCATTTTTAAAATGATGATCTTTGTTAAAAATATAGACGGGTGATTAAGTGCTATTTGGGACAGCACTAGGCATTACAGCGATGGTTACATACGGTAAATGATTGGACAACATATCCGTTTAAAAAAATTCATTTGAGAGAAAAATTTAATCTACGTAGTGTCGTTTTTAACCCCCGACGCAAAAAGTTTATTATTATTAAGTTTGACGTCGATGTTTGTCCCTCTCTCTCTGTGTGTGTGTGTGTGTGTGTGTGTGTGTGTGTGTGTGTGTGTGTGTGTGTGTGTGTGTGTGTGTGTGTGTGTGTGTGTGTGTGTGTGTGGGTGTGTGGGGGTGTGTCTGTGGCATCGTAGCTCTCAAACGAATGCACCGATTTCGATGCGGTTATTTTTCACTTGAAAGCCAGTTTCCTTGCAGTGGTTCTTAGCTATGTTTGGTTAATATCGGTCTAGCAGTGTAAGAGTATCAGCTCTTTTCCAAAATGATGTAATTGCATAGGGGGTTTTTAAATTTGGTAATTTAACCTTATTCAATTATTGTAAGGAATAATTTTGTAATTTATTACTTAAGAAACGCATTGTACTAGTTATAATTTAATTTACTTACGTGATATAGTTATTTATAAATGGCATCGGACCTGTTCTCAACTGCCATTAAAAAAGTTAATAGAATGCTGCTTATGAACTCATAGTGGATTTGGATTTGATACTAGTGTTATCAGTGGTAACCATTTTTTATTTTAACTAGTTCAGATTTCATAAAATTTCACCTGATGCTTAAAAATAACGTTTGTCCGTTTTTTTTTTCGATTAATAGTTATTTTCAGATAAATTATCTAGTTTTTTTTCGATAAATCGTTTACGTTACATGAAAAATGCCCTTTCGTTTAACTGGCCGGCAAGAAGTAATAACTCGGCAATAAATGGTAGGTAATGTTACTTTGCAGTTTAGAGTGCGTGTGTGTGCTCGGCACAAACGGGTCCCGTTGTGAGACGAACATCGACGAGTGCGTGTCGGCGCAGTGTCAGTTCGGCAAGTGTGTGGATGGCATCGGCTCCTACACGTGCGACTGCTCCGCTGGGTATGAGGGCCACCTCTGCGAGAACGAGATCGACGAGTGCGCCAGGTAATTGTACTCCTCGGTCATGGACTACTCCTCAAAGTGGTCAGACAGTGTTGTTCTACTTGTATGTCACATGTGTTAGACGCTTACATGGTTACAGCCAGAGGCAGATTCGTATTTTCTATTTATAGCGGCCTTATTTTTTTTTACAATGTAATAATAAATTTGTTCATCGTAACTCTCTACTACAAAAGTGGTGTAACTTAAACAACAACGGACGTTCCCAATTTTGCCGCTTCTAAAATCTGCTACCAAGGCTCAAGCTTACAGACGGCTAAATCTAGGGCTGAAATAAAGGTGTGTGGAAGGAAGGAGCTGTTCGCGCACCTGACGTCCTCACTAACGAGTGCCCCGGCAGGTACGCGCCGTGCGCGCACGGCAAGTGCATCGACGGGCGCGCGACGTACGAGTGCGTGTGCGCGGCGGGCTGGGGGGGGCGCAACTGCTCCGTGGTGCTGGAGGGCTGCCGGGGGGCGCCGTGCCAGAACAACGGCACGTGCTACCCCTGGCTGCGCGACGAGACCGACCACCGGTTCAACTGTTCCTGCACGCCCGGACACTACGGCACCACTTGCGAGAAGGTGCGCCATTCAATCACTCGTTCGTGCCCTCGTGTAGACTACAATAACCGGACAAGATTGTTCCTATCATATCCTAACTATTATAAAGCTGTAACAGAGCTGTGTCAGTACATTTAAGATATTTGAGAAAAAAATACCGTATTACGAATGTTGTGTATAAACACAAAACAATTTTATTTTTTAGTTTTTTGTCTGTTTGTTCGCGCATCACGGAAAAACTATCGAACGGATTTTGATGCAATGTTTTATTTGATAGCTCTTGATTAGACTTAAAAACTGGTACATTTTATCTCACTATTATATCAAGAACCTGAAAACTAGCTTTTGGCTGTGGTGAAATAGCAAGCAAAGGCTATAATATTATCATGAGTTAAGTGTCACCACAAACAAAGATGTGCAATGCTTTCTATAAGCTCTTTGTAAGTAAAATTTCAGCCAACTCAAATTTTAAAGTTTTATTTTATGGGAATTATTTGTCCTATCTTTATATGTACAAAATTACTATTTTTTTTATAACATCTATTACTTTATTGATCTATATTTTTAGCATTTGACATGCTCCGCCACTTTTTAAAGTATAAATTATTTCCTTATTCTCAAATAATTTATAATCTATTACTTTAGATACATTAATAAACTTTCCTGATAACAGATAACAACAATGTCCCTTGAGAAAAGCAGCTACGCAGAAGTGAACACATCCCGGGAAGTGGGCTATGATATCTCCTTCCGTTTCAAGACTACCCTCGGAAACGGTCTGCTCGCCATGGGGCGCGGTCTCACCTACTTCTTCCTAGAACTTTCTAACGGCAGACTCAACTTACATTCAAGTTTACTCAACAAATGGGAGGGAGTCTTCATCGGGTCCAATCTAAACGACAGCAATTGGCAAAAAGTGTTTGTGACGATCAACTCTTCGCATCTAGTGCTCGCTGCCAACGAGGAACAGACTATATATCCGATAAGTCAGAACGAGGCGTACAATTCGTCCGTGACATCGTTTCCGTCGACGCGACTCGGCACGGCGGGCTCCTCGTACGCTACTCTCACGCATGGACCCAATTTCTTCGTGGGCTGTTTTCAAGATGTCGTCGTGAACGGACAATGGGTAATTATATTTTATTTAGTTAATGTGTAACGTATATGGCTCGAAGATGTTTAATTTTTGAAGTGAAAGCTTCTTTAGAATTGTTGTGATTTGAAACTCGATGAAACGAAAATCCATCCATCCATCCATCAGCCTTTCAACGTCCACTGCTGGACTTAGGCCTCTTCAAGAAAACGCCACAACGAGCGGTCCCGTCATGGGGGATAATGCCGTAATCGCCACGCTTGGCAGGCGGGTTGACAATCGCAGTGGATGTTGTTAATACGCGAGGGAGTGCAGCTGCCCACTCCCCCGGTATTCCCTCAGTCGGCTCTTACGACTCCCGTGGGTAGAGAGGGGTGAGACAATTCTAAAGCCGGCCCCACACGGCCGAAACGAAAATGCGACACGATAAAGAAAAAAAACACATAAATGTATAGGATTAACAGTCAGTTGTTGAAAAGTCAATAAAGTATTTTTCTCACCTACCCCCAATGTGAAACATATACTTTTGTTATTTATGTTGCTATGGTGAGGTTCATAAGATCTTTTACCAAAGTTGTCCCATGAATTCTTACGGGATGCATTATGTCGTTGCAGAAAACAAAATTTAAATGAATTTTAATGCTTCATTAAATTTAATGAATGAAAGGCCCTAATTATTTAAGCTTTGAAAAAAATAATAAACTTTATATTTATCTTAATACTCCTGATACTCTATATCCATTGTAACGATGCGCCTCCTCATCCTAGTAATTTGCCGTTTTATTTAATCACTTATTATAATAAAACGTGACACCATCTCAATCTTTCGTAGGCTACTTTTTAAAAGTTTCACTTCTGCCGTGTGTGAATTGCACGCATGTGAGTTTTTTATTTAGAGGATATCTTATCTAAATACACACATTGCTCGACGAACCGACAAAGGGGGGAAGAAAGGTTCTCAAGTGGCGACCACGTATCGGACGGCGCAGCGTAGGAAGGCCCCTCACCAGATTGACCGACGATCTGGTCAAAGTCGTGGGGAGCCGTTGGATGCGGTCAGCACACGACCGCTCGTTGTGGCGTTCTCTTGGGGAGGCCTATGTCCAGCAGTGGACGTTGAAAGGCTGATGGATGGATGGATGGATTGTCTAAATTTATGTATGCTAGAATCATTAGCCATTTGACGTGCTTAGACATGTAAATGAACACTGGCACAATACGTCGATCAGTATGTGGATGTTCGTTCGTAGGTGTTACCGGAGGACTCGAACTCGACGGACGAGGTGACGACGGAGGCGGCGGCGGCGGAGGAGGCGGCGGAGGAGGAGGAGGCGGGCGCGCGCACGGTGCTGCGCGGCGTGCGCGCGTGGTGCCCGCGGCGCGCGCAGTGCACGCCCAACCCGTGCCGCTCGGGCGGCGCGTGCCTGGACGCCTGGACGTCCTTCGTGTGCACGTGCCCGCGCCCGCACCTGGGCGACACGTGCCAGTACAACTACACGGCCGCCACGTTCGGGCACGAGGCGGCGGCGCCGCACGGGGTGGTGCGCGTGGCCGTGGCCGAGGCGGCCCGCCGCGCCGTGCGGGCGGCGCTGGACATCTCCATGTTCATCCGCACGCGCAAGCCCACCGGCCAGATCTTCTACCTCGGCTCGCTGCCCAGGTCAGGCCCCGAGCTCATTATAATTTTTTTAGTAAATAGCCAAGTATATTGAGTGCTTAAAAAAATATTAAAGTTAACAACGTTGACCTAATAAAAATGGACGTCGGGCCTAGTACAAAATGCACCTAAAAAGTATCTCTGGTCAATAGACAGTTTATTAATACATACAAAATTCAACATTCTAATTAGAAACCTTACACCATTTGCACTATAATAGTGTTGATTTAGTGTTTATTTTATTTGCAATAATTTATTAGCTTATGTAGCTTCTACCAGTAGGCTGCACCATGATCACCTTATGCAATTTCTAGTAAATACTATGTGTTGATGATTTATTTTTACAAATATTCAAAATTTTAAAAACAAATTCTTTGTTTTTAAGCAAAATAATACTTGCAAATCATAAAACAATGGTCTACTTACTGAAAATATTATTTTTTTCACATTATTTGAGTAGTTTTTACACGTTTTCACAGTACAGTACGGTATACTGAACGTATAGTCAAGTCGGTCGACCAAACGAGACTGGTGCGATTGTTTCTCGTTTAGCGTTTTCTTTTTTTTGGTTTCGAAACTTTGTACACGAACTTTATAAATACTATAAACAAAAATATTCTCAGATATGGCGCAACAGATGAATCTCAAGTCGGCGCTTCGCTTGAAAACGGCGAGCTCTTAGTGCACCTGCGCTTCAACCAGACCCCGGAAAACTACACCGTGGGTGGCACCCGTCTGGACAACGGCTACCTGCACCTCATAGAAGTGGTTAGGAACTCCACCTTGGTGCAAGTCAAGCTCAACGGCACAGAGTACTTCAGGAAGTCTATATCCGCAGCTAAACAGATCGATGCTCAGGTGAATATTCGATTCCTTTATTTCTTAATAATCTTTCGTAATAAGTGATAGTTAGAAAATATTATTGTACGCCTCATAAGCGAAGCGTTGAGGTGCGTATTACTCTTGTTTCACGCAGAACTGATTTTTCAAACTTAAAATGTCTCTATTTATCATATAATGCACTTGTAAAATAATATATACACACACACATATCAAGAAAAAACCCAATTTTTAACACTCATGATATTTTTGATGCCATTTTTGTTATTTAATTTAAATATATATAATAGTTAAAAATAATATATAATAGTTAAAAAACTGTTTTGTAGGTAATGTAGGTTAACACAATAATGACCGAAATACTTTACTAATCGAGTATTTTTTTTCTTTTATGATACAGTATAACTACGAATAGAGCCCTATCACTTTTCATGGTCTGATTCGATGTGGTTTAATTGTTATTAAATAAACAAAAAAATAATGAATATTTACGCTCGATGCGACACTAAAACCAGCGCTATCCTTATTTCGTGAGAACTATTTCCATAGACCAATATAAAAGTACTTCTTAAAATTAGCACTAGATGGCGTATGACATGAAAACTACTATGTACTTTATGAAATTCGCGTTATCTATGCGATTTATTGACAACTACTTAGTAAGACCAATACATTATTAGTTACTTATCAAATAATCAATTTTATTGTGAAAAATGAAGATTATGAGGCGTGCACTTTTGGATTTTCCAAAGTATTTTACCTTGAAAATTTAATGAAAGCATTTCCTCGAAATTATTTAAATCACAATCTTATAAATAATTTATTAAATTTTTGCTTGCATACATGCTACATATTTTTACATAATATCGTCATTGTTATCCGCTTGGCTTTATCCTATTTATTTCACACAATCCATCCACCTTTTTCTTCATCTACCTCTTTTTTACAGCCCCTCATGCTTATGCCTAGTACTCTATTAATTGTAACATGACTTTCACTCCTCCGCATTACATGGCGAATACTATACGATTTGCTCTTAACTTGACAACTATAAAGGCCACTGTCAGGCTTCCTCTTATATCCATCCATCCATCAGCCTTTCATCGTGCACTGCTGGACATAGGCCTCCCCAAAATGGGGATCTTACCATAATCGCCACGCTTGGCAGGCGGGTTGGCGATAGAAGTGGATGTTTTGAGTACACAGGGGAACGCTGCTGCCCAGTCCCTCGGTAATCCCCTAGTCGGCTTTTACGACTCCCATAGGAAGAGATGGGGTGGAGTTATTCTTGGTGCCGGCCCAACACGACAACCTCTTATATACTCTTTTTTTTTTCATCAAAATATTGTCATTTATAACAGGTGCTGTACCTGGGCGGCCCCCCCCCGGCTCCGACGCCCACGGACGTGCCGCCCGCTCCCGCGCCCGCCGCCGCTGCGCCGTCCGCGTCCGCGCTCGCTGTCGCCTCTGAGGCCCCGCCCGGCGAGGTCGATGACTCCGCCTACTTCAAGGGCATCATACAAGACGTGCAGGTCAATTTGTATTACATTATTTTGTGATATTTTGTCAAGTTTTGTATAAGTAAGACGTGATATGTATTAAGGAACTTTTGACGTACAAATACCCTAGATAATTGAGTGAAGTGGCTATATAATGTTTTTAAAACTTATTAGATTGTTGATTTAAAGATGTCTACATTGTATTCGGACGGGTCACAGTCAACTCAATCTAATCGTTAATAAGCCACCACTTTTACACATTAATACTCGAAATAACACAAGTTTAGCAAAATAATGCAGAGCGACGACATGATCTTCTTCGTGTTCCCGCCAAAACTTGGGGAGTTTTCGAAGTCGAAAGAGTCGAAGTTGACAATGTCAGTGACAAAAGTCACTAGTGACATGTGACATTCATTTATCGATATCGATAACTGAGTTACGGTATAACGGAATAACTGTTTTTTTACAGCTTGAATTATTATGACTAATCTATCTGATGCCCCCGCTATATTACGTTACGAATACTACACTACGTTGAATAGGTAACGTCACAAAAATTGTGACGTAACCTATTCAATCTATACAAATAAATAAAATTGAAGTGTCTGTTTGTAATGTCTAAATAACAGCGTTTTACTAAATGTATACGACAGTATATATGCTACCTATAACAAAATACCAATTTTTAAAGTTTGTCTGTCTTCCTGTTTGTTCCGGCTAATCTCCAGAACGACTGGACTGATTTGGACGGGACTTTCACTAGCAGATAGCTGCTGTTATAAGGCAACTTTTATTTTGGAGAAATTATTAGGCTTCCGAACAAAAAAAAGAAAACACAGCGTTGTTGGCTCCCCCCATGATGCGTGAGCGGATGACACGCTAGTTGCTGCCCGGGGTGAAAATTGGGAGGAGGCGAAATTCCTGTTCACCTTAGGGACGTTGGAGTTGGTAAGGAGGATCGAGGCGCTGGGGCTTAGGGTAGCCGTGTATAAGTCGGAGGTCCTACTAAGAATCGAGATCTGCGTCCAGATAAGTAATTGGGTTGTCCCACTGAAGGAATGTAATATGGTTCCGGTGGCCCGCCAATAAAGGCGGAGAGACGGCACACAGCGAGTGGGTTTCTTTAGTGGGTGAGGGCCCCACACTACCCTGTTCGTTACCCCGAACGACGGGGTGTGCGGTTAGGAAAATTTATTCCCACCTTAACAAAAAAAAAGGGTCATAGGTACGCGGACACCACACGGTGACTCAGGGTGTCGACCGAGGAGCTCTGTAAAAAGGAAGTCGGTCAAACGAATTAGGAGACACCATCAATACCCCCTACTTTTACATGTGGACAAACCCATTCCCTTCAGTGCTCGGTTAAAAACAATATACAGACAACAATAGACTGCTATACAAATGTCAAATTTAAATATATATTCGTCGATAAACGTATTTTTTTATGTTTACATTGAATCTCCTCTCTAGTTTGCACGTGCCAATGACAGAGCGAGATAATGTGTCTTTGATGTGAATTTAACTACGAAAGAAAGGGATGTGGAAAAAAAAATAGACGTCGCGGGACGTCTACCAGATGTGAAAACATCAAAATTATTTTGTAGAAATAATGAGTAGAAATAAATGGAATTGGACATAAATCACCATTGTCAGGCCCTACCATCTAAAGACAAAGTACTCATCAAGACGAATCAAACGACCCATACTCGATGGGTTTGCATCGTTTTATTATAGTTACTGTGGCCACCTTCCAGCTTCATCATCAGACCCTGGATACCATCTAGAGACAAAGTACCCATCAAGACGAATCATACGAGCCCAAATGGTGTTATGTCGTTTTATATTGCAGTTCCTATGGCCACCTTCTAGCTCCACCATCAGACCCTGGATACTATCTAAAGACAAAGTACTCGTTAAGACGAATCAAACGAGTCCAGAGGTTGCGCTGTTTCATTATAGAGTTCCTATATCCACTTTCCAGCTCCATCATCAGATCAACTCCATATCATTATAATATTGCATTGTCACGCGATATACATATGCGAATAAAATTTCAGCTCAATCGGAGACCGGGAAGTGTGTCAAATTTAACATGCAAGATTTGAACGGGACAAATAAAATAAAAGCGTCGCCACGCTAACAGCCGATTTTACCCTCCCTCCGCATTAGATGTTTAATTTGATACGCTTCCCGGTTTCCGATTGAGCTGAAATTTTACACGCATGTGTATATCGCGTGACAGTGCAATTTTATTATGGCATGGAGATGATCTGATGATGGAGCTAGAAGGTGGACATAGGAACTCTATAATGAAACGGCGCAACCCTATCGAATTTGGGCTCGTATGATTCGTCTTGATAAATATAAATAATAAATATTCATGAACATTTTTCACACAACGCCCTCTGGTCCCAAACTAAGCTTAACGCTTGTGCTATGGTTACCAGATTACGGATATAATACATATATTACCTTTTTTTTTGTAAATACATACATATAATAGATAAAAGACACCCAGACGCAGTACAAATATCTGTGTTCATCACACAAATAATTGTCCTGAGTGGGAATCGAACCCACGACCTCGTGCACGGCAGTCGGTTACACTACCGACCACGCCACGAGGCCCGTCACCGTGATGAGAACTTTGTCTTTATATGGTATCCAGGGTCTGATGATGAAGCTGGAAGGTGGTCACAGTAACTCTAAAATGAAACAACGCAACCCCATTGGACTCATTTGATTCGTCTTGATGAGTACTTTGTCTTTAATGGTATCCAGGGTCTGATGATGGAGCTGAAAGGTGGTCATGGGTACACAGTAATTAAATGTCGCAACCCATGGATTTAGGGCTAGTTTGGGTTATCTTGCATAGTACCATAGTCCTAGATGATTTTCAGGGTCTGATGATGGAGCCGGATAGCCATGGGCACTATGCTATTAAACGCCGCAATCCTATCACCTTTGGAAACGTTTCGACCAGTACTTCAGTCCTAGATGATATCCAGGGCCTGATGATGATGATTCACTTCCATTTCCGTTATTTTACACGTCATAATTTTATGTAAGCACACATTGAAAAAGTTATGATCCTTTTATTTCTACTTATTATTTCTACAAAATAATTTCGATGTTTTCACATCTGGTAGACGTCCCGCGACGTCTATTTTTTTTTTATATTCCAAAGATGGCAATGAAGCGTACTTACTTACTTATCATCATGCCATCCCACTTGTGGGGTAGGCAGAGAGAACAGAGTGCCAAAAAATTCTATTCTTACATACATCGCTCGCTTCCTCAACATTCATAAGAAAATCAAGCATATATAATAATATAAATTATGGTAGCGGCTACCATAGCCTATAGACGTTAGCAACGTCGGGAATATCTTTCGCGCATTGCCATCTCCAGATGATGGGTAATAGTCGGATAGAAAGGGTGATACAGAGAAGTCGCTTGGGCTGCACAGCGTGGATTAGGTGTTGGCAAGCGTTTATGGTGTTGGAGTGGAGTACGGCACCGCTCAGATAGGCCAGCAGTAACGTGTCGCATGCCGTGGCTGCAGGTGTCTGACGGCGTGAACGTGTCGGTGGTGGAGTTCTTCCCGCTGCGGGTGGAGGGGCTGCACGTGCCACCGCCATTTGGCTCCGTGTGGCTCGACCCTCGTGGCGTACTGCGCGGCGTCGTGTCGGATGACGCGTGCGCCCGCTCGCCCTGTCTGCACAACGCGACGTGCTCCAACACCTGGAACGACTACACGTATGTACTGCCCACTGTGCCACGTACCACTGCCGCCGTCGTGTCGGACGACGCGTGCGGCCACTCGCCCTGTCTGCACAACGCGACGTGCTCCAACACCTGGAACGACTACACGTATGTACTGCCCACTGTGCCACGTATCACCGCCGCCGTCGTGTCGGACGACGCGTGCGGCCACTCGCCCTGTCTGCACAACGCGACGTGCTCAAACACCTGGAACGACTACACATATATACTGTCCACTGTGCCACGTACCACCGCCGCTGTCGTGTCGGATAATGCGTGCGGCCACTCGCACTGTGCGCACCACGCGACGTGCTCCAACACCTGGAACAACTACACGTATGTACTGCCCACTGTGCCACGTACCACCGCCGCCGTCGTGTCGGACGACGCGTGCGGCCACTCGCCCTGTCTGCGCAACGCGACGTGCTCAAACACCTGGAACGACTACACATATATACTGTCCACTGTGCCACGTACCACCGCCGCCGTCGTGTCGGATAATGCGTGCGGCCACTCGCACTGTGCGCACAACGCGACGTGCTCCAACACCTGGAACAACTACACGTATGTACTGCCCACTGTGCCACGTACCACCGCCGCCGTCGTGTCTACAATAAGTGTTCAAACTACCTGAATCTCAAAAATAAAACACGTCACTTTTTAATTAATTACATTAAATTTAAGGTTTAGGTATTAAAAAGAACATTTACCTTATTCAGGTGTCAGTGTCCCCGCGGTTACAAGGGTAAGCAGTGTTCCGAAGTGGAGTTTTGTCAACTGCAGGGATGCCCTCTCAATTCACACTGCCGAAACTTGGATGCTGGGTGCGTTATACAAAAATACTATTATATATTCTTTCTAAATCTTCTTCTTTTTAATTAAGTTTCCGCACGTGGTTATTATTTTCTATTTAACATTTCCACACCTTACTACGAATATGTGTAGGTGGAGCACATTACTTGTTCCTGATGTTTCGATTATATATATCGAGATATATTGCAGAAGTCGTGGTAACGGCCTGTGTAATTGTTTTATATAATTTTGGTAACTGTTACGTCATATGACAGGACAGTCGTATCCAATAGTCGACGGAGTAGTAGTGGACGGATGCATTCTTAATGCATTATATTAATAATCTGTTCTATCCACTGGTATGGTAAGTGTAGCAACAGTAAGAAATAGTATTAAAATTGTACTGCGATTATGCCCTTGTCGCGTAGTAAGTTTCCAGCTTCAGAAGTGGGATAGTGTGAGGTACATATACAGTGGACATCTGTGCGCAGGTACGAGTGCGTATCCAACGCGACGTTCGACGGTGCCAACACGACGCTGACGTACCGCCTGCGCCTGCCACCCACCGCCGGCCTGGCCGCGCCGCGAGCCCTGCCCGCCGACCTCACACTCACCTACAGGTGCGTACAGGTGCTCGCCTCGGCTGTTGGCTATAACTAACCTAATCTAATCTGCTACTGCCAGACTGGACGGGTGTTGCACTGACCATACCCATCCCACAGAGTAGGCAGTGCCTTATTTGTTTTTGATGAAACATCTAATGCGGAGGGAGGGTAAAAACGGCTGTTAGCATGGCGACGCTTTTATTTTACTTGTGCCGTTCAATTCTTGCAAGTTAAATTTACACACTTCCTGGTTTCCGATTGAGCTGAAATTATACAGGCTTATGTATATCGCGTGACAATGCAATATTATGATGAAATGAAACTGATCTGACGATGGAGTTGGAAGGTGGACATAAGAACTCGTATAATGTACCGCGCAACCCTATTGAATTTGGGCTCGTATGATTCGTCTTGACGAGTACTTTGCCTCTAGATGGTATCCAGGGTCTGATGATGGAGCTAGAAGGTGGCCATAGCAACTCCGTTATAAAACGACATAACTCCATCGAGTTTGGGCTTGAATGATTTGACTTGACGAGTACTCTGTCAAGTTACGATCATTTTATTTCTACAATATAATTTCGATGTTTTCACATCTGGTAGACGTCCCGCGACGTCGTATTTAACCGATCACTATGAAATTTATCATACATATATTTTTACATCCTAGAAAAGGATAATACTTTATTTAAAAAATGGACAGTTCCTGTGGAATACAAATGTTTGCATAGAGATAATTAATTTATTGTAGAATTTGACTAAATTTTGAAGTTAGACGATTAAAGTTATGGATAGAATTTAATATATTTAAATAAATAAATAAAATTGAAAGTGTCGGTTTGTAATGTTAGACGTAACAATTTTTTACTAAATGCATACCTATATGCGGTAATTAAAACAATACCAATATTTAAAATTTATGTCTGTTTGTTTGTTTATTCCGGCTAATCGTTCTGAGACGGTTGGAATGATTTGGACGGTATTCTCACTGGCAGATTGGTAATGTTATAAAGAGAAACTTAGGTTTACTTTTATTTTGAAAAAATAAGTAGGGTTTCACACACAAAAAAGTCTCAGGCAGCAGCTAGTTTACAACATAAAGTGAGAGCAGTGGGCGAGATAGTGAAGTACAATGGTGTGAGGTTACAGGAGCAAGACGGGCGGCACGCTGTTCCACGCGGAGGATGGGGCGGGCGGCTCGTGGTTCACGGTAGGCGTGTACAAGGAGCAGGTCGCCGTACAGTGGCGTCTGGGCACCGCCCTGCCTCAGGTGCGGCGTCTGCGGGCCGCCCGCCCACACCTGCTGTGGACCACGCTGCGGCTCAGTCTCGCCGGCGGCACGCTCACCGGTAATAAGTCACTCACTGTCTAACTTAAATAGACGCCATGTTGCGGAAAAATATGTTACTAATTTCATGTACTGGTAAACAGTAAATTTACGATTATTTTACTAGAGTTTTTGACGGGACATAGCGAGCGATTGAAATCATGTCACACACACAATTTACTGAAAATTACAGAAATGTATTAAGGTTCATAAGTATTCTACAAACGTACATAGTTTACATAGTGATGAAAATTCCGCCCGACAGATACAACACACCCTTATAATTTTGGTAAGATTTTTATTGTTACCGTATAAGTAGCGGACGCCTCAGACTAGCGGTTTCATTTCGTTCATGTTAACTTATCACCGTAGACCTTACATACATACATATGTAGTAAAGCGTGCTCGTGCGGCAGGTTCGTTCATCGAGCCGGCGGGACACGAGGACGCGTCGCTGAGCGCGCCCGTGGACACGGCGGGCTGGCAGGCGCTGGTCACGGGCGGCCGCCTGCACCTGGGCGGCCTGGGGCCCGCCCCGCCCTCCACCACGCCCGCCGCCACGGTGCGTCACACGCCACACACTGTCCAATATAACGGATGCTTCTAAAATCTGACAGACAAAATAATTGTGTATAATATTGTGTATTTGTGAATGAGAAAAAAGACACCATTAGTGCGAGCGGGAATCGAACCTGCGTCCTTTCTAATCCGGGGAAGTGCTCTAAGCCGCTGAGCTATCGCACTGACCTTAGGCCATACCCAATCTCCTCATCACATTTGTCTTTACGACCAACGCCACCTATTGGATGCCTTTACATGCATTAAATGTCAAGTGCTAAAATACAGATCAAAAAATCAAATTTTCTTTAACTTTATTATTTTGATAACAACATCCTGTCGACTAATGCCACTACTACCATCACCGAGCGACCGGTTACCATCAGACGAACCGCAAGTTTTTGCCACTAATAGTATTAACAAAAAGTGCGAAAATTTGAAATCGAAAATAACAGTTACGAGCAGAATTTGAACATGTATCTCCTGAAATACCGTCCCAGATGCTTTGCCAGTTCAGCCCAAATCAATTCATGCTTGGAATAAGTAAAACTAAATTGTTGGTTATTGATTTGCCGCCTAAAAAATGTCCACAGTAATAATTACTTAATTGGTGTTCTTTGATAGAGAAATGGCTGTTTCTCACATCATTTTATATTTGTAATAAAGAAATGTGTTGAACAGATGGAGACCTCCACCGACCCCAACGTGTGGGAGTACTCGGAAGGAGAGGAGGTCACTGGAGACAACCTCGCCGGTGAATACTTTAAGGTAAATAAAAATCTATATAAATATAATTTATTTCGCTAATTTTAATATAAAATATTGTTGTGAAAATATTACTAAAGGCGGCATTCAGAGCCTACTATTAGAAATTTATTGCAGTTGATATTCACAATAATCAATTTGTACATCACATCCTTACTTAGTCGTATATCGGATGTATTTATATATTATACATTATACCGATTAGGCATAACTAATTAGAATGTTTAAAATGAAAATTATTGTCTCTATATTTCGAATACTATAACTTTCATCTTATGATCTGCATAATTATTGTTTGTTTAATTTGGAACACACCTAACAACTAAATTGTCTATTAGAGCAATTAAGCAACTACCGGATGCAGGCAAATAGTGTCGTTCTATAAATTAGATATGCTAATTTGTGTAACGATGGCGCCAATTGGTGCCAACTGTACTCAGCCGTGTGTCCGCAGGGCTGCATGGGCGCCGTGCACGTGGGCGGGCTTCTGCTGCCCTTCTTCACGGAGGAGCAGCTGTTCGTGGGCAACACGGCCGCGCTGCTGGCCGCACAGCCGCACTACGCGCTACAGTACGTCAATATAACATATATCTTATAAGTAGTTTAAAAAAAATCGTTCGTTATTTTTTTTGTATTCTAATATAAATAGTACAGGAGCCGCCGCCTATTTTTTTTTAAGTAATTAATAACAGGTTCAATCTTTGTGAGTAGGTTCTGTTCGACGAGACGCTAAGTTTTTCTCTGTGAAAAATCTCGATAGAGGTAGCTAATAAAGAGCGCAGGTATAAAACGTTTCGATTTGGTGGGGTGTCGAAATTGTCTGACTAACAGTAAGTTTAAATGTTAAGATAATTGGATAATAAACTCGGAAATACAATTGTCCAACAAAATGGGTAGTTTGGCTGGAGCATGCTCCACTACAAATATAGAGAGGCAAATATAAATAAAGAGGTCATTCAAATTATTAACCATCTGATTTTGTGAATGCAGCTTTGTAAATATTTGTATAATGAAATGGTCATATAGTCCTACAAATTTAGTGGTACGTTTTCTCTGTCCCACGCTTGGAAGTTGTCAAATTCACAGACACTTAATAGCTCTTACAAGATTTTTCACTGAGAAAAATTTGCGTGTCTCATCGAACGGAACCTACTCACATATATTCAGCCTGTTATTAATCACTAAAAAAATAGGCGGCGGCTCCTGGACCAAAATATTCGATTAGATGTGAATTATTTGTTAAATGGAATTATTATTCGTATAAGAAAGGCTTGCTTTATGTTACTTGTGACAGGTCGGGGCGGCCGTACGGAGCCACGACGGGAGTAGGCTGCCTGCTGTGCCTGGAGAGTGACTGCGCCAACGGCGGCCATTGTGCGGACGTGCGCTCGTCCTACGTGTGCGCGTGCCCGCTGGGGTACGACGGGGACTACTGCCAGGTACGGGACGAACACCTACAAATATTGGCTAGCGTTTATCACTGCACAACGGCGGCCACTGTGCGGACGTGCGCTCGTCCTACGTGTGCGCGTGCCCGCTGGGGTACGACGGGGACTACTGCCAGGTACGGGACGAACACCTACAAATATTGGCTAGCGTTTATCACTGCACAACGGCGGCCACTGTGCGGACGTGCGCTCGTCCTACGTGTGCGCGTGCCCGCTGGGGTACGACGGGGACTACTGCCAGGTACGGGACGAACACCTACAAATATTGGCTAGCGTTTATCACTGCACAACGGCGGCCACTGTGCGGACGTGCGCTCGTCCTACGTGTGCGCGTGCCCGCTGGGGTACGACGGGGACTACTGCCAGGTACGGGACGAACACCTACAAATATTGGCTAGCGTTTATCACTGCACAACGGCGGCCACTGTGCGGACGTGCGCTCGTCCTACGTGTGCGCGTGCCCGCTGGGGTACGACGGGGACTACTGCCAGTTACGGAACGCACACAAGTGTTGGCTAGTTTATTTTTCACTGAAGTTTTAAGTTTTCCTTGGTGATATTCCATCTATCCATCAGGCTTTCATCGTCCACTGCTGGACATAGCAAAATGAGGGTTTTACCATAACCGCCACGCTTGGCAGGCGGGTTGGCGATCGCAGTGGATGTTTTTATTACACAGGGGAACGTTGCTGCCCGGTCCCCCGGTAATCCCTTAATCGGCTTTTACGACTCACATGGGAAGAGACGGGGTGGAGCTATTCTTGGTGCCGGCCCCACACGGCTTGCTGACATTATAGTTTGGGATAAATATAAAATGTTTGGCTTATCAGAGATTCAACAGTAGATTACATAAGCTGATGGATGGTGGCTGACATATGCAATAAGAATGCCAACTGGACTCGTTAATATAGTAAAAAGAGTGTTGACACGTTTATCTGTTGCCACAGATTGACGTGGATGAATGTGCGAATCACCAGTGCAAAAACGGCGCAACTTGTCAAGACGGCGTGGCCAACTACACGTGCATCTGTCCTGTCGGCTTCACCGGACGAATGTGAGTTTTGAAGCTTTTGTAACTAGCTTAAGTTCGGGGTACCGTCTTTGTTTAATATTCGTACGTCGTTTAATAGCCATTAAATCATATAACTTTCATCAAATGAGAAAAACATTTTTTAATCTGAATCTGCATCGCGAATTTTGACCACGGTGACGAAGACGACACACTGCTTGCTTTCTATTTTTATAGCATAGGTTGAAAACAAAATGCGCAAATATCAAATCAAAAACAGCACGAGCGGGAGCCTGCATCTCCTGCAAAACCGTCCCAGATGCCTCGCCAATTCAGCCATCGTGTCAATTGCTCGGGAATTTGGATTTGCTATAACACATTCCTTCTTGATGTTTCCATCCATCCATCCATCAGCCTTTTAACGGCCACTGCTGGACAATAGGCCTCCCCAAGAATGGGGGATATTGCCGTAATCGTCACGCTTGGCAGGTGGGTTGGCGATCGCAGTGGATGTTGTTAATACTCGAAGGAGTGCTGCTGCCCACTCCCCCGGTATTCCCTCAGTCGGCTCTTACGACTCCCATGGGTGGAGAAGGGGGGGACAATTCTAACGCCGGCCCCACACGGCACTCTTGATGTTTGAGTGACGTGAATCTTAATTGTAATTTAAGCTTACCTGGTCTGAATAATCTATGTAAATACATCCGCCAGAGGGCGCAGGCGTCACCCAAGCGCACGAGCACCAAGAGCACGAGGTGCTTGAAGACGTTGTTTTCTAGAACATTGTCATCTATAGCATTGTTATCGCCAGTACCCATTGTCGGTTGTAGAATTTCGTCCCGTCCTTCTTCAACCTTGAGCCCCAGTCTATATTTTTAATCTTACATTTACTGTAAGCTCAATCACTACAACTTTTTTGGGTGTTGTAGGTACTGTTACTACGAAGGCAATTCTCTTTTTTGGACAAGGGTGAACTTGTCCGTTTATATGACGTTGCTCAAATATTCGATGGAACACTTCAAAACACTGCATTCATGGCCATTAATTTAAAACCAGCCTTCTGCAGGGCTAAAAGAACACGCTTGGTGTTCTTTTTACTCTGTACACTTACTAAGAACGTCATCGATATAAACTTCAGCTGCATCTACTATAAGATAACTCAGAACCCTATTAATATACCGTTGATAGACTGAACAAGCGTTGCTAACTGCAAATGTCATTTTAATTACTCATATAAACCATTTGGTTGGACGAAAGCTGTATTTTCAATTGATGATGCGGAAATTAGTATTTGGTGGAAACCAGTAGCCGTGTCGACGGTTGTGAAAAAATACCATTAGCCAGTTAATATATCGGAATTTAGTGGTAGAGAATAGTGGTCACGTAAAATGTTGAGTTGAGCTAATGGTATTACATATGGCCACACACATAACCAGTGCCGTGTGGGGCCGGCTTTAGAATTGTCCCACCTCTCCACCTATGGGAGTCGTAAGAGCCGACTGAGGGAATACCGAGGGAGTGGCCAGCAGCACTCCCTCGAGTATTAACAACATCCACTGCGATCGCCAACCCGCCTGCCAAGCGTGGCGATTACGGCATTATCCCCCATATGAGCGAAACACATGTTGTGGCGTTCTCTTGGGGAGGCTTATGTCCAGCAGTGGACTTTGAAAAGCTGATGGATGGATGGATGGACTCACATAACGGTCGTTTACAAAGATAATAGGATTGGAGTATGGATATTTACTTCCGCGTATAACGTTATTTTCCATTAATTCTTTTACAATAATTAGTTCGACCCTTGTTTCGTTCGGAGTGAATCTATATAAAGCCTTCAGTCTGCAAATTTGTCTGGATTCTCCAAGTGGGTTCTAACTCACTGCTTTTAACAAGAGTCGTGTGGTCGAGTGGGTAGCCTTTAAAGTGTTGGGTACCAATAATAAGTATTCATTAGTGCAATCTAATTTGTCAAAGGAAAACAAACCTAACTCTCATTCTGTCACATTGAAAATTTCCATCCATTCATCCTTTAATCTGCCGCGTTTGAAGGTGATCGGCCATAACAATTAGGCAAAATTCTTGTATAATACCTGTTCCTCTTCTATGTTTACCAAGGTATTACCTTAACTTCTGGTTGGAAAAGTTATGACAAAACATGTCATGGCATTTTTAGCCTCCAGTTGAAATCAGCGTGTAATAAAATCCCTTTGGCGCAGGTGCGAGACTGACATCGACGAGTGTGCGTCGTCGCCGTGCCAGCATGGCGGCACGTGCACGGATGGCGCGGGCACGTTCGCGTGCGCGTGCGGGGCGGCATGGCGCGGGCCCACGTGTGCGGCGCCGCGCGACCGCTCGTGTGCACACGCGCCCTGTGCGCCCCGCGCGCGCTGTGTCGACCGCGGCCCAGGTCTGTGCTCCTGTACTGTACTAGGTCGCCTCCACACTCTGTGCCGCGCGACCGCTCGTGTGCACACGCGCCCTGTGCGCCCCGCGCGCGCTGTGTCGACCGCGGCCCAGGTCTGTGCTCCTGTACTGTACTAGGTCGCCTCCACACTCTGTGCCGCGCGACCGCTCGTGTGCACACGCGCCCTGTGCGCCCCGCGCGCGCTGTGTCGACCGCGGCCCAGGTCTGTGCTCCTGTACTGTACTAGGTCGCCTCCACACTCTGTGCCGCGCGACCGCTCGTGTGCACACGCGCCCTGTGCGCCCCGCGCGCGCTGTGTCGACCGCGGCCCAGGTCTGTGCTCCTGTACTGTACTAGGTCGCCTCCACACTCTGTGCCGCGCGACCGCTCGTGTGCACACGCGCCCTGTGCGCCCCGCGCGCGCTGTGTCGACCGCGGCCCAGGTCTGTGCTCCTGTACTGTACTAGGTCGCCTCCACACTCTGTGCCGCGCGACCGCTCGTGTGCACACGCGCCCTGTGCGCCCCGCGCGCGCTGTGTCGACCGCGGCCCAGGTCTGTGCTCCTGTACTGTACTAGGTCGCCTCCACACTCTGTGCCGCGCGACCGCTCGTGTGCACACGCGCCCTGTGCGCCCCGCGCGCGCTGTGTCGACCGCGGCCCAGGTCTGTGCTCCTGTACTGTACTAGGTCGCCTCCACACTCTGTGCCGCGCGACCGCTCGTGTGCACACGCGCCCTGTGCGCCCCGCGCTCGCTGTGTCGACCGCGGCCCAGGTCTGTGCTCCTGTACTGTACTAGGTCGCCTCCACACTCTGTGCCGCGCGACCGCTCGTGTGCACACGCGCCCTGTGCGCCCCGCGCGCGCTGTGTCGACCGCGGCCCAGGTCTGTGCTCCTGTACTGTACTAGGTCGCCTCCACACTCTGTGCCGCGCGACCGCTCGTGTGCACACGCGCCCTGTGCGCCCCGCGCTCGCTGTGTCGACCGCGGCCCAGGTCTGTGCTCCTGTACTGTACTAGGTCGCCTCCACACTCTGTGCCGCGCGACCGCTCGTGTGCACACGCGCCCTGTGCGCCCCGCGCGCGCTGTGTCGACCGCGGCCCAGGTCTGTGCTCCTGTACTGTACTAGGTCGCCTCCATACTCTATGCCGCGCGACCGCTCGTGTGCACACGCGCCCTGTGCGCCCCACGCGTGCTGTGTCGACTGCGGCCCAGGTCTGTGCTCCTGTACTGTACTAGGTCGCCTCCACACTCTGTGCCGCGCGACCGCTCGTGTGCACACGCGCCCTATGCGCCCCGCGCGTGCTGTGTCGACCGCGGCCCAGGTCTATGCTCCTGTACTGTACTAGGTCGCCTCCACACTCCTCAGCCTCAGCCTCAACAGTATTATGGGATCAAGAATTTTATATTTTTATTGCATTATTGTCCTACTATTGAGCATGGTTCTCTTCTCGGAGTGATAGAGGGATTTAGGCCATAGTCCACCACGTTGGCCCTTTGCGGGTTGACAGACTTCACAGCACAAAATCTACATTTTCCCTCACGATGTTCGCCGAGCATTTATGATCAGTAATATTTAATACGAATTAGATGTAAATGTTTATTTAAAAAAAATATGACACGCATGATTTCATGGTAATAGTACTTTTGGATTGCTAAATAATTTATATCCGTCTCGAAGTACCAAAGATATGATTAATATATTTCTGCTCATTGTACAATATATACAACAGATCCACCAACGGGCAACAACTTCACGTGTCTGTGTCCTGAGGGATTCGAGGGCGTGTACTGCGAGCATGCATTTTGTGACATCACCCCCTGCGTACACGGGAAGTGCGTCAATGATACCAAGGTAATGTACCGTGATTATGTAGGGGTTATTTTTTTCCGACCCTTTTTATATCCCACTATTGGCCACAGGTCTGGTCTCCTTCCATGGTGAGAGGGATTAGACTTTAGTTCGCCACGCTGGCACATTGTGGGTTGGCAGACTTCACAAGCCACCGGGAAAATCAGCAATATAAATTTGAAGGGTTATATTTATTAAAAATAATCAATGTGATCTCTCTGAATTGATTGATTGAGTGTTGGATTTTGCACGCTTTTACTAAAATTTATTTTCTAGAAATGCTTTTTTTTCTTGTTTTCTTATTATATCAACATAAATGCAAAGTTAACAGGTGCTCTGGTATCAGAGGCCTTAAAAATGGTTACCACTGCCTAAGACTACAAAACCAGAAGCTCAGTTAATTATTGTCTACTGCCGAGATCCTTTTAAATATAAACTTGAGAGGAACAAAATCGCACACCTTGACTTTTAAGGTAGTTATTTTTTTATAAATATGCACATTGAAGATTTATTTCAGAACCTTTTCAATAAAATCTAAAACAGTGTACAAAATACCCATAAAGGTTACACAATAACCAACATACACGTAAAATTGCCAAATTTCGCTAAAGAGAGAATGAAAATTAGTAATAAATTTTTGATCTATATTTTTGAGCATTTGACATGCTCCGCCAAGTACAAATTATTTGTGAATAAGGAAAAAGAGATTTTTAGTACCAGCGGGAATCGAAACCCGCGTCTTTTCCAATCCGGGGAAGTGCTCTAAGCCCAATCTCCTTATCACACATTGTCTTTACGACCAACGCCATCTATCGGAAGCGTTTACATGCATTACCATTATGACCAAGCGTCCAGACTTCGAGGACGTGCTTGGTTCATTTGGTGATAAGATAGTGAACGATGCAGGTAGGCTCATTGCGGATGTATGTATGGAGAGAAACCTTATTGTGTCAAACACATTTTTTCAACGCAAGGACATCCATGTGTATACCTGGAGAAAGAATGAACAGAGAAGTATGATAGATTTAATTCTGATAGACAGTCGCCTCCGAAGTAAAATTCTGGATACAAGAGCCTACAGGGGTCCCACTGTCGACACGGACCACTATCTCATTATTGCGAGATTTAGTGGTCTGTTCAGAAAGTGGAGACACTGGCGTGTCCACTTCGGAGGGCTTTGACTGAAAAAAGAAAGATTGAAAAGTTGCAAGTAGAGAGTGTAAGAAAGTATGCAGAGGGTGTCTGTGAACGGCTGACAATGGCAAGTCAGCCGGAATCGGACATAAAAGAATGCTGGAGAGTATTGAAAGATAGTATGGTAGATATATCCATCCATCCATCCATCAGCCTTTCGACGTCCACTGCTGGACGTAAGCATCCCCAAGAGAACGCCACAACATGTGTTTCGCTCATATGGGGGATAGTGCCGTAATCGCCACGCTTGGCAGGCGGGTTGGCGATCGTAGTGGATGTTGTTAATACTCGACGGAGTGCTGCTGCCCACTTCCCCGGTATTCCCACAGTCGGCTCTTACGACTCCCATGGGTGGAGACAGGTGGGACAGCTTTAAAG
Source organism: Leucoma salicis (assembly GCA_948253155.1). Lineage (NCBI taxonomy): Eukaryota > Metazoa > Arthropoda > Insecta > Lepidoptera > Erebidae > Leucoma > Leucoma salicis. Next base: position 30,240,771 of record OX411805.1, on the reverse strand, counting down.
CCGGCCCAACACAGCAGATAGATACAGCGAAAGAAGTATGTGGATGCTCAAAGAAGCAAAGGAAAGTGAAAGGTGATGCATGTTGGGATACGGAAGTAGCTTCCGTAGACCAAAAGAAGAAAGTGTGACTGGACTATGTATCTTCTTTGAACCTGAGTGCAAGTATGAACGAACAGAAGAAATAAATATACCGGCAACGTAAGAATGACACCAAAGTCTTAGTGAAAGAGAAGCGTGATAGAGCAAATATGATTGCAGAAGAAAGGCTGACCAAAAACTTCGAGAGCAACACCAAACTTTTCTGGAGGGAGGTGAAGAAATCTCGGAGTGGTTGGTCAGCTTTCAGAATGAATAAAATAAGGTCTAAAGGTGGAGACATTCTTATGCAAACATAAGATGTGTTAAGCCGATGGAATGAATATTTTAGAGATATGTATGCGGATGTTCAAGGTGATGCCGGTGCCACATGTGATTTAACAGATCAGCATTCGGTACCGACATCCTCTGATGACATTAGTATGGACGAAGTCAACTTCCGAAGTCAACAGGACCATTCAAATGGGCGATTAGAAGTTTGAAAAGTGGTAAGGCAGCGGGTATTGATATGGTATCTGCTGAGATAATCAAGCTTGGAGGCTCATGTGTCTGGGAATCCTTCCTGATGCTTCTCAATTTATGTTGGAGCTCAGGAATGGTTCCCAGGGACTGGAGAAGCGCAGTCATCGTGCCCGTTTAAAAACAAGGGTTCACGTTGTTACTGTGCAAACTACAGAGCCATAAGCTTGACCAGGTTGGCAGCCGAAGTGTATGGTAAGATTATTGAAAGGAGAATGAGGATGGTGTTTGATGAATTTTTGTGTGAGGCACAGGGAGGTTTCAGGTGTGGAAGGGGGTTTATGGGTCAAGTGTTTTCTCTGCGCAACATTCTGGAGAAGCATCTGGCTGTAGGCCAGAGGGTTTTCTGCAGTTTTGTGGATTTGTAGAATGCATTTGACACGGTTGTACGAAAGGAACTTTGGGACATTTTGCCGGAGTATGGTATTAATGGTAGACTGCTGCAAGCGGTGCAGTCTAAACAGGGCTGCGTCCTATGAGCTAGACTGTTTATCATATATCTGGATAAATGTCTACAAAGGTTGAATGAAATGAATGTGGGAGTTCAGATGGGCGTCTCAGTGGTTATCTCGCTGCTATATGCAGACGATGCGGTCCTATTAGCGCAGTCTGCGACTGACCTGCAAACCCTAGTCGACGTAATGGATGGGGATTCAGTCGGAATGGAAGGTACACCACTGATGTATAGAGAAGAGTGAATGCGGGAAATAGAGTGAACGGAGCATTGGGACAACTTCTCGGCAGTCATCACCTCAGCCAGAGGGCACGTATCGCAATACACAACGCAGTGTTTGTCCCAACCTTATTATATGGAAGCGAGAGTTGGGTATGGAAAAAGGAGCATGAGAGTAAAATCAATGCGGTCGAAATACGATCTCTGCGGAGAATCTGTGGAGTGAGGCTGACTGACCGCATTCGTAACCATGACTTAAGACAGCGAGTAGGTATGAAAGAGAATATTGGTGTAAAGATGTGAAAGGGAGAATGCTCCGAGGATTCGGACATGTGGAAAGAACGCCGGACGAGCGACTGGTTTCTTAACCAACCAGATATACAATGTGAAAGTGGAAGTATGTAGATACAGGTGGAGACCGAGACTCGCCTATCTAGACCAAATCGGTCATGTATTAAACCGGCGAGCGTGTATGAAGAGAATTATGAATGTTGAGGGAGCGAGAGATGCAAGAATAGACTCTTGGCACTCTGTTCTCTCTGCTTACCCCGCAAGGGAAATAGCGTGATGATAAATAAGTAAGTAATAAACCAAACCACAAGGAATGTTCGATCTTATTGCTCTCAAGTGTATACGTATCGAAGCGGTCACAAGTGACAGTGCTGTGTGCCCACAGAGTGCGTCGTGCGCGTGCGAGGCGGGCTACAGCGGGCGCCTGTGCGACACGGAGCGCGACGAGTGCGCCGAGGCGGGGGCGGCTCCCTGCCTGCACGGCGGCCGCTGTCTGGACGCTCGCGGCGCTTTCCTGTGCGACTGTGCCGGCACCGGTCTGTAGCCGCTTGTTGTACATCTCCACACACCCTATATAGTGTCACGGCGCCGCTGTCTGGACGCTCGCGGCGCTTTCCTGTGCGACTGTGCCGGCACCGGTCTGTAGCCGCTTGTTGTACATCTCCACACACCCTATATAGTGTCACGGCGCCGCTGTCTGGACGCTCGCGGCGCTTTCCTGTGCGACTGTGCCGGCACCGGTCTGTAGCCGCTTGTTGTACATCTCCACACACCCTATATAGTGTCACGGCGCCGCTGTCTGGACGCTCGCGGCGCTTTCCTGTGCGACTGTGCCGGCACCGGTCTGTAGCCGCTTGTTGTACATCTCCACACACCCTATATAGTGTCACGGCGCCGCTGTCTGGACGCTCGCGGCGCTTTCCTGTGCGACTGTGCCGGCACCGGTCTGTAGCCGCTTGTTGTACATCTCCACACACCCTATATAGTGTCACGGCGGCCGCTGTCTGGACGCTCGCGGCGCTTTCCTGTGCGACTGTGCCGGCACCGGTCTGTAGCCGCTTGTTGTACATCTCCACACACCCTATATAGTGTCACGGCGGCCGCTGTCTGGACGCTCGCGGCGCTTTCCTGTGCGACTGTGCCGGCACCGGTCTGTAGCCGCTTGTTGTACATCTCCACACACCCTATATAGTGTCACGGCGCCGCTGTCTGGACGCTCGCGGCGCTTTCCTGTGCGACTGTGCCGGCACCGGTCTGTAGCCGCTTGTTGTACATCTCCACACACCCTATATAGTGTCACGGCGGCCGCTGTCTGGACGCTCGCGGCGCTTTCCTGTGCGACTGTGCCGGCACCGGTCTGTAGCCGCTTGTTGTACATCTCCACACACCCTATATAGTGTCACGGCGGCCGCTGTCTGGACGCTCGCGGCGCTTTCCTGTGCGACTGTGCCGGCACCGGTCTGTAGCCGCTTGTTGTACATCTCCACACACCCTATATAGTGTCACGGCGCCGCTGTCTGGACGCTCGCGGCGCTTTCCTGTGCGACTGTGCCGGCACCGGTCTGTAGCCGCTTGTTGTACATCTCCACACACCCTATATAGTGTCACGGCGCCGCTGTCTGGACGCTCGCGGCGCTTTCCTGTGCGACTGTGCCGGCACCGGTCTGTAGCCGCTTGTTGTACATCTCCACACACCCTATATAGTGTCACGGCGCCGCTGTCTGGACGCTCGCGGCGCTTTCCTGTGCGACTGTGCCGGCACCGGTCTGTAGCCGCTTGTTGTACATCTCCACACACCCTATATAGTGTCACGGCGCCGCTGTCTGGACGCTCGCGGCGCTTTCCTGTGCGACTGTGCCGGCACCGGTCTGTAGCCGCTTGTTGTACATCTCCACACACCCTATATAGTGTCACGGCGCCGCTGTCTGGACGCTCGCGGCGCTTTCCTGTGCGACTGTGCCGGCACCGGTCTGTAGCCGCTTGTTGTACATCTCCACACACCCTATATAGTGTCACGGCGCCGCTGTCTGGACGCTCGCGGCGCTTTCCTGTGCGACTGTGCCGGCACCGGTCTGTAGCCGCTTGTTGTACATCTCCACACACCCTATATAGTGTCACGGCGCCGCTGTCTGGACGCTCGCGGCGCTTTCCTGTGCGACTGTGCCGGCACCGGTCTGTAGCCGCTTGTTGTACATCTCCACACACCCTATATAGTGTCACGGCGCCGCTGTCTGGACGCTCGCGGCGCTTTCCTGTGCGACTGTGCCGGCAGCGGTCTGTAGCCGCTTGTTGTACATCTCCACACACCCTATATAGTGTCACGGCGCCGCTGTCTGGACGCTCGCGGCTTAAGAAGTATGCTGGCAAAAAAACTATCGATTTTAGTAGGAAACCTTTAAATAGAGCCATGCTTACGTTACTCGGCACCAATCCAAACTTCATTAGCCAAGTTATAGTTTAGTATGTATGACATAGGGTAATGAAACTATAGCGCTATTTAATTTTGCCAATAACACGTGCTTTGTGTGAAATCTTTATAAGTTTTCAGTTTCTGTCGCGTGTTCACATTTAAAATAACTTATTAACAATTAATGCGAAGAGTTAGGAGTCTCCGAAACCGGCGAGCGTGTATGAAGAGAATTATTAATGTTGAGGAAGCGAGAGATATATGCAAGAATAGAGCCTTTCGGCACTCTATTCTCTCTGTCTACCCCGCAAGGGATATGACGTGATGATAAGTAAGTATTAAGCCCTCGTCACACAGAGGCGGGAGCCGCGCGTTCCTGTGACAGGTTGCATACAAATTCGAATATTACAAAAAAATCCCGTCCTGGATCGCGGTCGCTTTCCCGCGGCTCCCGCCTCTGTGTGACGAGGGCTTTAGCAATCATTTAGCAAGTTTTTTTTTCTGCTGGGGATTATTTGCTCGTGTACTTGGCAAAAACTACCGATATTTAATCACTGCAATCAAACTAACCTATATTTTATTTTAAATTGGGACATACTATCTGTGTACCTAGTATTTGTGTGATTGTCTGTATGTGTGTGCCAGAAGTGTTTGCGTGCGTCGATGTATCTTATCGTTATCAAAGTCCGATAACATTGATACTGATAATGGGATACCGGCTCTCAAACTTCCGACATTAACATGAAATCAATAATATTGAATACATTTTTTTGATACTGCAATTTATTTAGATATTTTTATATATATTTTTAGCATTTGACATGCTTAGCACTATACATTAAACACAAAGTGAAAAATGTGAAATCGAAAATAACAGTCAGGAGCAGGATTTGAACCTGCATCTTCTGGATACCGTCCAGATGCTTTACCAATTCATCCATCCTGACAATTGCTCCTGACTGCTTTTTTCACTTTGTGTTTAATGTATAGTGCTAAGCATGTCAAATGCTAAAAATATATATAAAAATATCTAAATATTTAAAGGGTTTGCGTCATTATTAGGTAAAATCTTAATTGTAAAATTAAGTTTACCTGGTCGGTATAATGTATGAAAATACTTCTGACAGATGGCGCAGGCGTCACCCAAAGACGTTAAGTATGATGTGTTATCGAAATTAGCAGTCAGGAGCAATTGTCAGGATGGCTGAATTGGTAAAGCATCTGGACGGTATCCAGAAGATGCAGGTTCAAATCCTGCTCCTGACTGTTATTTTCGATTTCACATTTTTCACTTTGTGTTTAATACTGCAATTTACATATAAATTTTATGTTATTTTATTTGGAGAAGTAATGCTGTAAGATACTCATTCGTCGACGATATAAAAATAAACTTGTAAAAAGAAACAAACTTAGTGTGGCCATTATTAAACTAGAATACGTGTACGTTATATTATACGCGCAATTGTGGGATACTCGAGAGAAACGAAATTTACTATTGTGATTGTATTTATTTTTATAGATTTTTATTATTATATTTGTTACTCAGATCTCTTTTTTGTTATTAATTTTTAATCGTTATAAAATTATTTTGTACGACAAAATTAGGAACGAATTTGTGTGAAAAATAAATCCAAACTTGGAAATACTCTTTAGCCGCTAATGTGATTTAGGTTTGTGAAAACCTTGCTCAAAAACTCGAATTTCACATCCTTACTAATATTATAAATGTGAAAGTGCGTATGTTTGTTACGATTTCACGTCAACACAAATCGTTCAGTCTGGGTAGTCTCCCGAGATACAAGAATTATTCGTTAGCGCAGGGTGTTCTTTTCAAATAAAAAGTAGTAGTTAAATGAATAAACAAAAATACAAATAACAAACTAGAGTTAAAAAAACCTTTGACTGCTGTTGCTTTGAGACTTAAGTAATACAGGCAAAACACTCACTTCTTTTGGATACGATTAATCGTTCGAAACATCGATATAAGCATGTTATACATTAATTACATCACACGCTTCAATAACACACAATGTACTCGAGACAGTCGCGAGACTCGACCAATAAATAAATAGCAATAGTTGTAGTTGAAAACGCGCTTCAGTTTGTGAATCACTGGCCCTGACAGTGGTGGTGCGGGGCTACACCTGTGCGAGCGGCACCGTTAGTGTTTCTAGTCAGTGATGAGTTACTGATGTGGTGTTTGTGACGATGTGATCATGGTGGGGCTACTGATTGTTCTGCTGATAGGTATTGTTATAGTTCAAAGTATATAATAGATCTTAGCACACTCGCCGTCACGCGTTTGATAAATAGCTAAATTTCTTCGTTCATTTTATGTTAGATAACGATACTTTATTGATATTCACGCGAATATGAAAAGACGCAGCAAATTAAACAAAAAATATTAAGTTGATGTGAAAATAATTTTGGGGTTTTCTCGTGTAAAGAATATCTCACGGTCACCACCGTCAAATCTCAGGAACCTCAAAATCACGCTTAGGAGTTTAATGATACTGTCAAAACTGCACCGTTGGCGGAGTGCTTTAGATACCGACCTCCCGCCTGAGTGTTGTGGGTTCGATTCCCACACAAGACAACTTTTTGTGTGATTCACAAATGGTTGTTCTGAGTCATGGTGTGCTTTGTGTCCGTGAAATTGTATGTTAAGTCCCCCGCGATACAAGGAGATCCTTAGTGCAGTGGTCTTAAAAATAACAGTTGTACGAATTCATTCTAATGAAAACAATATGATTGAAAACTTTTAATATAGTAGTTTTGTCCGTGTGGTGACGGACTAAGAATACAAGTGTCACCACCCCATTCTTTCCCACGGGTGTCGTATGAGGCGACTGAGGGAAGTAAGCAATTATCATCCATTGCACGACTGGTGGTAGGGCTGGGTACCACGTGGTTGTACTCACTTGGTATCTGGCCCGAGCGGGTTGGTACCACCATCTCCCGTGTGACCGGCCATGAAGCACATCGTTGCGTTTTGGCTGTAGCAGGAGATAGCCGTTTATATTTCATTTCATATCTGTGAGATGAATTGGTGAGCAGCGGCTTGACAATACTCTCGGTATAGTCGAGTCCATGGGCGATGGTTACCATTCACCACCAGATGGACCGTGGCTCGTCTGCCAATACAGGCAATAAAAAATAAAGTCATAATTATTTATCAGGTGAATGTTGTGATTAAATTGTAAAATAAAACTAATACCGCCATTGGGAGATGCTTAAGACCATAGGTAATTAGGAATTTGTAATTTCAACCAATTAGTCGTAGTCCACGCTGCTCCAATGCGAGCCGGCAGACTTGAACTGTCATCGATATAATCTCTTAGGCGCGTAGGTTTCCTCACGATGTTTTCCTTCACTGAGCAGTGATGATTTATGAAAAATATATAAATAATTTCGAAAAGTCAGAAGTGAGTCGTCGTCGGTCCGATAATCAAACTCAATACATGTTTTTCAGCATTATTTTTGAATCAAGACTATCGGTGCTTGGAGTTTCTAAAATTAAAGTTAAATAAGTTTCCTAACTTTGTTACCTACAGTTCCTTAGAACGCTCAGTATGAGCTAATATTAGTTAAAAAATTGTGGACATGAACACCTGTTACTACATTGAGACAGTTTCTTCGCAATGTCACCTCGAGATAGATGCACTACCGCGACCTTCTACACGCTTCAATAATACAGCGGTTCGATTCAATAGCGGGAAAAAATACATCCTCGTTATAATTTTCCTGGTATTCTCATTGTCAGTGCGAAAATTATCAATATAAGTAATATAGGAATACATTTTATGAGCCTTGATGTTAATCGATGAGCGTCCTTCATAGAGCCAGCTATATCAGGGGCAGGATGGAGCTGCTACTACCGTGCTCAAGTATCTTCCCTAAAACGGAAACCACTCGAGATTATCCACGACTGTTTAAAACGAAGATCGCGGTGACATCTGTCTCTTTGATTCCGGTCTCAAGTTATCGACACGAGCCCCTTAAAAGTTATTAATGCCAGTTAGGTAACAAGTACCAGAATAACATTGTTATTAAATGGTTTTTTTTGTAGCGGCAGTGGATATAAAAGACGCGTCACGTTTAGGCACATGTCGTTAATGAGAGACCAGAAAGATTTTATACGAGCCCAGATTAATTATTTTACCAATATTTACTTTCTATATTTTACGCTTTGCACTACTTTCCATACTAGACGAACTATTTTGCATCGGGGCTCGTATATGGACAAGTTTTAGACCACAAGCGGTAGTGCGTGTGAGTGCTGATCATGAAGTATCGGGTTCTATTCCCGGGCCGGGCAATGTTATTGAGCTTAGAAAAATTCTCAGTAGCAGCCCGGAGTTTGGAAATGTGTGTGTGTGGGTGTGTAATACACCTCTGCCTACCCCTTCGGGGAATACAGCCGTGATGCTATGTTTAGACCACAAACGTTGACGTATCACTATAAAAATAAGTCTGGACGGGTGGGGTACGGCCCGACGCATGCACGACAATGGTGCGTCTGCCTGTTAATAATAATTTAAGTATATGTACTTTGTGCACAAAATAGTTTTGGCAGACTGCCAGTTTAATATGCATATATGGGCATCAGTGACCTTGAGAGTGACAACTTGTGCTGGATCAGTGTGTCAGTACACCTGTTATAAAGTCTGTCGTGTGCGTACAGTTAGCCTTAACATTGTTTGCTGATAACGGCGATCAAACAATGACGCCTTGATAACGCTCTTTCGAGTGTCGCCTTATAATAAAACTACGGAATTAATGTTGTAATAAATTTTAAATTACGTATCGATTTGTATTTAAAAAGGCGATAAATTAAAACAAACTGTATGGCCATATCATGATTTGATTTCAAATGCTCAGAATGGAATATCTGGAACATTAATCTGAATATGTGACATATAAATTAAAAATCCTGTCACAGTGTTTGTCCGCATCTTAGACGAAGGATATTATAGACAAGCTATCAGCGTACGCAGTGTCGAGATATCAATAGATAACCGAAATAATTTTAAAAGATAACTATGATTATAATTTTCTTGACTAAAAATGTACTACCTGTTTTAGCCGGATAAAAGAATGACAGGACAAAAGAAATTGCAGTTATGCTTATATTTTGATTAAAATGTATTAGGACATGTAATATTAGCGTATATAACGTGATTAATAAAGGTTTTTTTTACGTCAATACAAAAACAAGCTTACATACTGATGATGGGGATGGTTGGCCACCTTATTGTTTGGACCCAGTTCATTGGGTCCAAACACAACTGACGCATACGCGAAAAGGATAAATATACTTATACCTGTGTCTCTCTCACTCTTGGTAAAACCTAGTATGTGCATCCTTTTCTTCATCTTTAATGTCAAAATAGTAGCGAGTCTATATTATTCTTCGTCTAAGGTCCGCATGGACTTTCGAGCTACTTCAATTAAGATTTGAACAACTATTCCAATGAATTCGAACTACTTCTCCGATCATAATCTACTTATGTTATCCGTTTTCTTTTTTCAAAAACATGTGATGTGTTCCAACTTAAAAATAGTTTTTATTCCAATTATTCCTTTTTTTATTGCAAAATTAACGAGCGAATTATGTGTGCCTCAACAACGCGTGTCTACTAGTAATTATATCTATTTAATAGAGTGGGATGCGAACCTTTTTCACAAAACGAAGAAAATAGGCTTCCACACTGACCATCCGGATGTATTATTTACTGAGCCATCTACCAAACTATCTGAATTGACAAAAAGAACACATACATCACGCATAGAATGGAATAAGGTGTTTAATGTAAAAATCACTAGATTCAATCCAAAACGTAATTACCCACATATTAGAAATACATTACCTACGTAATGAAAGCTCACTTTATTAAACCCTGTGATGTAAGTGTAATGATGTTCACATACCAAGTGTAGCTCTGTAAGCCTGCAAGCTCAAGAGGTAGGTTGCACACGTGCTGTATATTGGGTCTCAGACCAAGAAAAAAAATATAGACTGATCATTACGAACAATCCAGTGAAGCCATATATAAGCATGCCAAACTAGTAATTACACGCGCTCACGCACACAAATACAAACAAATCGATGACAAAACGAAGTGACATAAACCACAAGTGTTACCAGAGTATGATTTAAAATTACCCCAAATGACTTGACGATTTCATACGTACGTTACTTATATGAATACATCGTCCGCGCCGTAATATTCCCTATATGATTTGCTGTAAAGTTACTTTATACTTTTACTATTCCTTTATGTTTCAAACGTAGAACTTTAACAAATTTACCCAAATTATAGGGATTTTTTTCTTTCCGGTGACAACACTTTCACGCATACATCTTTAAAAAAGTAGCTTCATTTTTTAGTTGATAATGTGGTGCCTTTCTTTTTTTGTTAGTCTGAGTATCAGATAGGCAAAATACACATCGTATGTGATGTATAGTGGTCCCGTCTCGTTGACAAATTCCTGCTAATTCCTATTGCATTAATGAGGTCGTGTTATTGAGGTTTAATTTGTATTTTGTAAGGAATACTTGTGACTCATTATGTTGTGGTCACTGCGTGAGTCAGTGGTACATACCACTTGGTTATTTATTGAATTTAGTCTGCACTGACTTAATTCTAACTCCAAGAAGACCATACTTTACATAAAACCACCTCTATCTATATACAATAGTCAAGTAAAACTCAAGAGCTTTAAATGGTTAACATACTATTACGCTTACAAACTACGTATGTGCAACTAGCTAATAAGCATTAGATATTTAATCGTCCATACACTAAATGAAGGATAATCTGTTGGTACCTATTTAAAAAGAAAAACTGACCGACCGACTGATATTTCAATGCACAGCCCAAATCCTTGCTGGGACTTTTCTTTGATACTTTAGCACTAAGGAAGGATTTTACGCGAATCCTATCCAAACTTGATGTAGGATAAACTTACAATAACTGAGCTAAAGCAATGTGTGTCCAGGTTTTCCAGTAGGTATACTATGAAAAGGTTACATTTCAAATTCGAATAAGTTATTTTAACTGAGGCTTTTAGGGATTTTGTTAAAAATGTTCTTGGGCATTGGGTAAAAGTGACTACTTATTTTTTCAATATAATTTAGTTAAATTATCAGCTCGAAATACAATCATCAATGTATAGCTTCATAGCGTTCTAACTAACTAACTTATCATCACGTCATTTTCTTTGCGGGGTAGGCAGAGAGAACAGAGTACCAAGAAGCTCTATTCTTGTATACATCTCTTGCTTCCTCAATATTCATAATTATTCTCATACGCGCTCGCCGGTTTCGGAGACTCCTGACTCTACCTTTCTTTCAATGCATGACCGATTTGGTCTAGGTAGGCGTGTCGCGGTCTCTCTCTGTACTTATATCTTTCCACTTTCGCTTTGTATATCTTCTTAACCAGTCGCTCGTCCGTCATTCTTTCTACGTGTCCCTTTCGCATCTTTACACCAATACTCTCTTTCATACCTACTCGCTCTCTTACGTCGTCGTTACGAATGCGGTCAGTCAGCCTCACTCCACAGATTTTCCGCAGAGATCGCATTTCGACCGCATTGATTTTACTCTCGTACTCCTTTTTGCATACTCAACTCTCGCTTTCGTTCCAGTTTTCTACTTGTACATAGAAAAAGTATCTTCGTGGACCTTATGAACAAATACCAAATAACTTTGACAAAAAGTAAGGATGTGAATGTGTTCCGCAGGCTGGACCGGCGCCCGCTGCGAGGTGGACGTGGACGAGTGCAGCACGGGCGCGGTATCGTGCGGGCCGGGCGACTGCCTCAACCTCAACGGCTCCTACACGTGCCTGTGCGCCGCCGGCTTCTGCGGGCACGAGTGCTCGCTGCAGGACCCGTGCTACGTGCCGGCCGACAACGGCACGGGCCCGTGCCGGCACGGCGCCGCCTGCGAGCAGCGCTGTGCCGCGCACACCGACTACGTGTGCCACTGCGTCGACGGCTGGGGCGGCAAGAACTGCTCGCAGCAGGTGGGACTACACGCTACACATTATTAAATTAATTGAATTTAAGGAACTTATCGCGTTTAATCGAACTTCTATATCTATTATAATTTTTGCCCGTTGAGTTGTCTTGGCGGATCATTCTAGGCTACGGCAATTTAGATCCGGTGGTTGCTTGCTTTTCAATTTCTTTCTCAAAGTAAATATGTAATAATAATAATAATTAGTAACTAATATCAATACGTCATATCCTATAAGCATCCTAGATTTAATCATACACTATAAATATAGCTATTTAAAACAAATCTGATTAATGTTATCAATATTATAAATACATAACTAAATGTTGTAAACGTGATATATCCCGTAAATATCATCGTCTTGTAATATACAGTATTGGGTCGAAGGAATTTTCTAGGATATAATATCCTCATGTAGGATGATTCATCATCATAGAAGTACACATGTACATATTTTGTTGACAAATGAATAAAATTCTCGTGTTGCGGTGTTTGTTACCAAATTCCTCCGAAACGGCTGGACCGATTTGTATAAAATTTTATGTGCATATCGGGTAGGTTTGAGAGTCGGCCAACATCTATTATTCATACCCCTAAATGATAAGGGTGACCCACCCCTAAATATTTATTAAATTTTTGAAAAAAAACATTTTTTTATTTTATTATGATTCAGCATTAAAAAATACATACAACCCTAAATGTTCACCCCTCTACTGCCGATGTAGAAATAATTTATGTGGCAAAACAACGTTTGTTGGGTCAGATATTATATATTTACTTGTTAGTCTATATAGAATATAAATATTAATGTTTATTGATTAAGGTGGTTGCGGCGGGCTCAGAGGGCACGGGGGACAGCTCGTCGGCCGTGCTGATCGGCGTGGGCGCCGCCCTGGTGGGCGTGGCCCTGGCGGGGGGCGCCCTGGGGGCCCTCGGGGCGCAGGCGCGGCGCAAGCGTGCCACGCGGGGCACGTACTCGCCCTCGGGCCAGGAGTACTGCAACCCGCGCGCCGAGAAGGTGCCGCACGCGCTCAAGCCGCCGCCCGAGGAGCGCCTCATCTAGCGGTACGCGTCACATACTTAACACATGAAATTATATAGTATTTGTAACCTCATGTAAGAGGCAAGTTATACAAATCTTTATTCATTCTAAACATTACTATTTCATAAATTCACATCACCGCTGTTCCAAGAATATTTACATTGAGGAAGTGTAACATATAACCGTAATTAAAATTTCACCACAAAATATTTCAGTTAAACGACTGAGCTTGCATTAGTTCTTACTAGATAAATAACTTTACAAATATTATTATATTAGTTTTTTAAATAAATAAATCATTGTCCAAAAGTTCTCTATCAATAGAATCCTTTTTTTATATATTCACAATTATTTATTCTAATAACTAGCGAAATGAAATACTTTAAAACTCAAATTATAAATTAGAATACGTGTTGTTTCAGACCCAGACATAGAATACCTGGATATGAACAAATCATTTAGGAATTACAAGAAATAAAGAAGTTAGTATGTGTGTCTGTACGTATGTGTGTGTGTGTGTGTCTGTGTGTAGCATGTAAGTCAGTGTGTGTGAATAAATTATGTATGAACTGTCTGTCAAACCATCTGCGAGTGCCCTTGTCACGACTTAAGGCGCTATAATTGACTGTATTATATTTAACGTGTACACCGCTTTTTTAATTACTACAATAATTATTAAGATATCGCGATCAAAGGCTTTATTGGTAATTTTATGTCATTTAGACACTGTTTTAAATTAAATAAATATTTGTAACATTTATGAATTAACGACCCAATCATGAGTGGGAAATACTATTCGCGTCTAATACGATATTATTTTTATTTTTTAATTAACTAAAAATAAGTTTTATTTTCTGGTAATTAAAAATAGCGTGTGTCAAGCTCCAATTGTACGGGTCATATTGTAGGAGCGTAACTTTTTATATAATTTATGTACTCAACGACCCCACGCGACAGTGGCGCCGTCACTGCTACTTGCGTGTAGTCGTACATATTATTAATAAAAAATGACAATTTTATATACACACACTAAATCAAATATACTGTAGCCTACTTATATATAAGAGCCCATATATTTTGATATAAACTGATATTAATCGATGTCGAACTCGAGTTTAGGAGCGACCTAATAAAGTATTTTAAAGTAAAAAAAATATCATCGATGAAATTTAGTGCCTCAAAATGTGGAATTTAGATGAATTATATTTAAAGTTTTTACTCTGGAACTAAATGAATATATTTATGTACAAAAGTAATAAGTAATATAATTCATTTCAGTATTATTGTAGTGTTTGAAATAGTAGCATGTAGGTCGACTGTCCTTCATTTGTACATTGATTAGGTTTGCCACATGCGTTATTTGTAAAAATGTGTTCATTTTATATACTTAAAAATACTAGAGTTATAAATGTGAATATTCTAGATAAAAATTGTTTTGAAATTCACAATACATTTGCGCTACTGTTCTGTTACTGTATTAATACAGAAAGTTTAGCTAGGGAACTATTTATTTAACCGAACCGTCACTACTAACAAGTGACGCCACGGGAGAAAATTAGTTTATAGTCTCATAGTTTTTAAGCATGATACTGCGGTGTTCAACTGGTCAACAATTATACTCAAAGAAAATATTTAATAATGTGCCCTGTTTGACAAGTGTTGCCAGTTGTGACCGCGCTGTCCCCCGAGTAGCCAGCTTGAGCTCTGTTTACATTAATATATTGTTTTGAGTTATGTCTTTATTGTACATAAAAATAACATCATTGATACAATTGACAACTAACTCCAATGGTTTGGCATTGGAATCAAGTTTATTACCTGCTTTTGGTAGATTTTCTCAGTTACACTACTCTTCTATACCTTTGGCATTTCCAAATCTGTTTACTCGTGCTTTTACTAATTAGTAATAAAATTATGAGCAATTCAAAACAATATATTATTGTATACGGATAGTTCGCGCTGGTCTGTCAACATTTTTGTATTTTAGATGTAAGTGTAAATGAGTAAAGAAAGCGTGCAACATTCTAAATTAGCCGTAAGTGACGACGCGTCCGTCCGCCACACGCGCCCGCGCACGCGCACGTCTCTCGCTACGTGTCGCTGACTTATAATTACACTATTTTTGAGGGTAGTTGTAAAATATATTTAATGAACACAAAGATTTTTTTAAACTTATGTTAATCAAGATTTTATTGCTTTGAAAAACCCTGTGCTAGAATCCCATATTATCTTAGTATGTACTATTTATTTATATTTGTTAAAATGAATACATAAATTTTGTGGGTAGTTGTGAGTCGAGTGCCAGTAGGCAGTGAGCGTGTCGCGTACGCGAGGCCGCGGGCGCTCGCGAGTGCCTTCCACACGAGTGTGTGTTTGTGAATGTTTACACTGTGTAACTAGACACATATACAAACATAGATATTAAGTACATTTAGTGTAAGTGTATAATATACTAGCCCTAGTGTTGGCCTCTATGTACTTACTCAGTGCTCAAGTCGCGTTTTGTTCACAACAAAACGCGTTGTTAAACAATAATTCCATTTTTGTGATATTTTATTTGTTCAAAATATTTCTTTCGTTATTTGTTCTTTTTTATATCTCGTTCGTAAGAAATGTAGTGTTCTATTAGCATTTATGTATTTGGACCGTCCGTTTACTGTATTCGATGTTATAGTAACTTACTAACTAAGGCGTTGTACATACTAAATATTACACGAATTTATATAAACACGACTGTAGAATTAATTATAAGTATTTTTCAATCAACTATCACGAATTAGTAGTTGAGTTGCAAAACTTTTCTCTGTAAAATGCGAACGTCGCAAATATAATTGATTCACAGCCGTATTAACTACCCTTACTTAACCAAACTTTATAATATTGTATATATATATATATATACCTTAACCATTCTGTATATACAAGTATACAGCGCGAGGGTGTCCGTGTTGTACATCACTACAGCCTTTTGGCGCAACTCAATAAATATTACTAAAATTAAGTTTTGGTTTTATTGTTGTCGTGACATCCTTGTGAAACGCGATTGTCGGGGACCAGCGTCCTGCTGTATACATACAACGGCACTTGTTATTCTTACTGCACAGATGATGGAGTGGTTTAGATACCGGCCGGGGCTCAAAATACTACGGGTGGAAGTCCGAGTGTTGTGGGTTCGATTCCCACACAGGACAACTCATTGTGATCGACAAATGGTTGTTCTCGAGTCTGGGTGTACTTTTTGTCCGTGAAATTGTATGTCTGTAGAGTCCCCCGCGATCCAAGGATTATTCCTTAGTGCAGGGTGTTGTCTTAAAGGTTAGGTACGCGAAAGTTTGGATGGCTGTTTGTTACTTTTTTTTTTCAATTACGCCAGAACGATGGACGAATTTGCTGCTGCTGATTTTTTTTTATATTATTATTGTTGTCTACAAAATGTTAATACGTTTTGTTGAACTATGGATAATCCCAGAGCAGGTCCGACTGGCTTATTATATATTGACCATCACAACAATGATCAAGCTCAAAAAAAGAGATGAAACCATAGATTTAATGATGAAATATATATTATATATATTTAGATATTTTTATATATATTTTTAGCATTTGACATGCTTAGCACTATACATTAAACACAAAGTGAAAAATGTGAAATCGAAAATAACAGTCAGGAGCAGGATTTGAACCTGCATCTTCTGGATACCGTCCAGATGCTTTACTAATTCAGCCATCCTGACAATTGCTCCTGACTGCTAATTTCGATAACACATCATACTTAACGTCTTTGGGTGACGCCTGCGCCATCTGTCGGTAGTATTTTCATACATTATACTGACTGTTATTTTCGATTTCACATTTTTCACTTTGTGTTTAATGTATAGTGCTAAGCATGTCAAATGCTAAAAATATATATAAAAATATCTAAATATTTATAGGCTTTGCGTCATTATTAGGTAAAATCTTAATTGTAAAATTAAGTTTACCTGGTCGGTATAATGTATGAAAATACTACCGACAGATGGCGCAGGCGTCACCCAAAGACGTTAAGTATGATGTGTTATCGAAATTAGCAGTCAGGAGCAATTGTCAGGATGGCTGAATTGGTAAAGCATCTGGACGGTATCCAGAAGATGCAGGTTCAAATCCTGCTCCTGACTGTTATTTTCGATTTCACATTTTTCACTTTGTGTTTAATATATTATATATATATATAATATTTTTTTGTTATTTCCATAAGACATTCAGCACCTCTACTACCGTCCCCGACTTCAATACAAGTTGTTAAAAGAAACAAATCACCTAATGTTGACATCCAATCTCCACTTCACACTTCTTAGATGTCCACCTAGAAGTTTTGTCGTCCACACGTACTGTTTAGAAATTGAGGTAGCAAATAAAAATACCGTCATTAGCAACGTATCAACGTATCAATTCTAATTCGCAATAAGTACAAGTATCGAGGGAGTGGGGTGCAAGGAACATAATGTTTATGCCTATGTACATCTATTAAATTCAAACGCTTAGCGGGTTGCTGTAAGTTGATGAGTAGGCGTTTCAGAACATGCCCCCCGGCGTTGAAAGGATGCCTTTCAACGAGAATCATCCTCTGGAAGTGGGCAAATCTTGCTCCAGGCTCATCTAACGACTCCATTCGAAGTCCTTATGTCAGCAACACGGGCGACTCCATCCGTACCTGGATGGACTGCGACGATGCGACCCAACCTCCATCTCAAAGGTGGCTGATTATCCTCCTTCAGAAGAACAAGGCTGTCTATTTTGAGTGGTTTATTACCGCTGGATCTCCACTTACTTCTCTGTTGAAGTTCCGCTATGTATTCAGAGCTCCACCGAGCCCAGAAATGCTGACGCAGCTTTTCTATACGTTCAAAACGTGACAAATAACTATAGCGTCGCTCACTGTAGTCTCGTGTTGGTAACGAGGTGAGAGGGCGTCCAATGAGGTAATGGCCAGGTGTAAGTGGCGTCAAATCGTCTGGTTCCGAAGAGAGAGGTGTAAGAGGCCGAGAATCCAGAATTGCTTCAATTTTAATTAAAACTGTGTTAAGCTCTTCGTAAGTTAAATTACAATTTCCCAATACTCGTCTCAGGTGAAATTTTACAGATTTGACACCTGCCTCCCAAAGACCACCGAAGTGTGAAGCATCTGCAGGCACAAAATTAAAATTAATTCTTTCATGGGACAGGCCCGCAGATAGAGAATCACAACTATTCTTTAAAAAGTTTGCAAACTCATTACGTGCTCCCACAAACGAGGTACCGTTATCAGAAAAAATGTTTATTAGTCTTCCCCTACGTGAGATAAACCTGCGCAATGCTGATAAAAAATTGTTACTCGTTAAGTCTCCCACCAATTCAATATGCATCGCTTTGGTAGTAAAGCATACGAAAATAGCAACATACACTTTTACAAGCCGACAATTACGACCTAAGCGACTGGCCATGGTCAACGGACCGGTGTAGTTAACTCCTGTATTCTCAAAAGGGTATCCGCCTGGAGTGACTCGCTGCTGTGGCAAACTGCCCATTAATGGTGCAATAATTCGCCCCAGTTACGATAACAAGACTTTGCCAAGTTACGGCCGCCTATGGGCCAAGAGGTTTCTCTTATTGAAGCCAATTACAATTGAGGCCCAGCATGTAACAGCCTTTTATGTTGAAAATTAAATAATAACTTCGTAAATCTATGAGTGGACTGTATTAAAATAGGATATTTCTTCTCAAATATAAAATTAGAATTTGCTAAGCGACCTCCAACACGCATTAACTTATTTTCGTCTAAGAAAAATTAAATTTTAAAAGTGAACTTTTGTTTGGCAAGGCTTGCCCTTTTAGTAATAAATCATATTCAGAAAATGAGTCGCGTTGGGAAGTCCTAATAATATTATTCAACGCATCTTGCAACTCAGTGTGTGTGGGGTATTTATTCTTATTCGGTTTACCCTTACAAAAATTAATAAACCGAATCACATACGCTATCGCACGTTGTAACCGTGATAAATTTGAAAAACGCTCAAAATTAATAACTGGAGAGTGGTATGAAAAACGACATCAATGCAAGGACGACTTTCAGGCAAATCACTGACACTCGCGCTAGGCGATGATGGCCATTCCGACGAGTCTCGGGTTAAAAAGCTTGGGCCACACCACCATAAGTCAAGAGATGTTATTCCTGTGACGTTAACACCACGAGATAAAAGGTCAGCCGGATTACAGTCCGTAGGTACATGCCTCCAACTGCAACCACTTGTTTTTTCTAAAATTTCAGCTACACGGTTCCGTACAAACGGTTGCAATTTATTAGGCAGCATCTTAACCCACCCTTAAACTATTGTGGAGTCAGTCCAGAAGATAGTGTGTCGAATAGGTATGCGAAGTGACCGAGTAGCCTTTTCATAAAGGCGAGCACCGACTAACGCACCGCAAAGCTCAAGCCGAGGTATAGTTTGAGGTTTGATCGGAGCTACTCTGCTTTTTGCTAATAATAATTTTACCGCAACCTCTCCGTTGTCACTAACACTTCGTACATATAAACAAGCTCCATACGCGCGCTCTGACGCGTCTGAAAAGATATGAAAATCTAAATTTAAATGTGATTCACACAGAACATATCTAGGTATGCGAAATGAATTTAACATGGGCAAATGTTTAATAATCTCTGCCCACTTCGAACCGATCTCCGAAGACAACTGATCATCCCAATCCAGTTTTTCTAACCACAAACGTTGAAGTAATATTTTCATAGTGATTATACAAGGTGACAACAACCCCAGTGGATCAAAAATCTGAGCGATCACGGATAACAAATCGCGTATTGTATTTGAAAAATCACTGACAAGAAAACATAACTCATCTGAATCGGTCTGTCAGTTTAAACCTAAGGTTTTGCTAGGCTCCATATTACCTATATTAAGGTTTAACGCTGAATCGGTCACATTCAACACTAACTGCGGCTGATTGGATTTCCACTTTCTCAATGACATTCCCGCGGAAGAAGGTGCGGCAGTCACCTTATCGCGTATTCCACACACTTCACTCAAATCGTTACCACCCGTGAGCAAGTCGTCGACGTAAAAATCGTGCATAATTACGTTAGACATCAAAAACCTTAATAGGCTTACACGGGTTATCTCGCCATAATATTCGTTGCAAGTGCCTATCCGTAGGGTGAACAGCAACCTGTCGGTACTTTTTCTCGACGTCGGCAGCTAGTACGTACTTATGAAGTCTGAAACGTAATAAAATTGCCAGGATATCGTCCTGCACGATGGGACCCACCATTTGTAAGTCGTTCAAAGAGAGGCTGGACGTGGTGGGGCTACTGGCATTGAAAACAACCCTTAACTTTGTGGTACTACTATTCTCCCGTAATACCCCATGATGTGGTATATTATATCCACTACGCTCCAACTCTGACTTACTGCATTCAAACATATTATGTCCTAACTGCTCATACTCCGATATAAACTCCTTATACATTTTGCATAAAGAAGGTTGTTTTTAAGTCTACGTTCTAACGATAAAAGACAATGCTTAGCACGCTGGTATGAATCTCCTAATAAATCTGGATTCTCCTTCATAGGAATCCTGACACAGAAACGACCATCGTTCAAACGAGTCGTCTTTTCTGTAAAATGGTTTTCACATAACCTTTCTTCAGGGAAATAACTAGACGTTGACTGAGGACTGACTTCTTCGAGCTGCCAAAAGCGCGTAAGTTGGCTTTGTATGTCATACATCTTACTGAAGTTACATTTAATAGGTAGGTAAACCTGACAAGCGGCTATTAATAGGGCCGGAAACTAACCATCCTTTTTTTTACTTTTTTTTTTTATTTTAGGTGGGCAAAAATGTCCTACCGCACACCCCGCTGCCCGGGGAGACAACGGGGTAGTGTGGGGCTCTCACCCACTAAAAACCCACCGTGCGCCTCCACCCGCCCTTACTACGGCGGATCACGGGTACCGCGTCGTTTCGACCGTGATCCGCAGGCGGCAGCCCCTTCGGGCACCCTCTCTTGAGCGACGCCTCGCGCACTTGGGCGTCGCACCTTCGCGGTAGGCTTCCGCGGACGGCAGGGTACTCCCCGACCCCACCGTCCGCGGCCTCGGCTAGGGCGGCATCAGGCGCAGGTAAGCGCGCGCACGCCGCCCCGCGCGCCGGCCGCGAATCCAGGCGGGCATCTTCCCGCCACGATGACATTGCGCTCGGCGAGGGTCGGCTGCCCCCCACCCGCGCCGTCGACGCCCGCCGATAGACGTCGGCGAGCACTTCCGCCTCCAGATCCCACGGGGGGTTCCGGCCAACGCGCAGGCTGCATCGGTCGAGACCGTGCGGTACCCGCGTATTGCCCTGACCGGTACGACCCTCTGTGGACGCCACAGAAGGGCCCTATTGCGAGCGGCCAAGGACTCCGCCCACACGGGCGCGCCGTACAGTGCCATCGACCGTACTACCCCCGCGTAGAGTCGTCGACACGCGAGACTCGGTCCGCCTAGATTCGGCATCAGTCGCCCGAGGGCGGACGCCGTGCCGACGAGCTTTGGCGCAAGACGGCGGAAGTGCTCGTCAAAGTGCCACCGTCCATCCAATACCAGGCCCAGATATTTGATGTGGGCCTGGATTGGCAAGCCCACACCGTTGACCGTTATCGAGGCGCTGGAGGGCGGGCCCCGTCGGCGCCCATGAAAGAGTAGGGCCTCCGACTTTTCAAGGGCCACCCTAAGCCCCAGCACCTCGATCCGCCTGACCACGCCGGACGATGCGGGCAGCGACTACCCGCTCGAGGAGTTTGCCCACCTCGTCCAGCAACACGATGGGCATGAAGGCCGAGACTGTGTTCGGAGGCCGTCCCGGCTTCGGCAGGAGCACGAGCTTCCCCTCCTTCCAGCAGTCAGGGAACCGTCCGGACACCAGGCAAGCGCCGAACAGTCCCCCGAGGCGGGGCTCAAGGTGGTCGAGGACCAGGGCCAGCACTCGGGCGGGAACCCCGTCCGGCGCGGGGGCGGCGCCTCTCCGCATACGCGCTACCGCCGCCCCCATTTCCGTCGTCGTCACGGGCGGTACCTCCACGTCGTCGGCCTCCCGGTCATCATCTGGCGGAGCCATGACCGGGGGCGTGTGCACCGCCCGTGAAGGGAAAAGTCCCTCGACCACCTCAGAGAGGAAGCCCGGCTGGAGGGTCTCCGTAAGGGGGGGGGGGGGGCCTGGGCGCGGAGCTTGTTAAGCGCCGCACGGTACGGGCGTCCCCAGGGGTCACGCTCGAGACCCTCCAGCATCTCGTGCCTTTTCGCATCTTTGGCGCGACAGATGGCCAGCTTTAACGCGGCGCGCGCACTGCTGTACGCCGCATACAGCCGGCCCTCCCGCTCTTCGTCGCGGATTCGGCGACGGCAGCTGCGGGTGTAGGACCTCCGGGCACGAATACAGGCCGCACGGAGGTCCACCAGCTCCGGGGACCACCAGTAGACCCCCTTCCGTCGAGGCGGGCGCCGCACACGGGGCATGGGCGCATCGCAAATCTGCGTAAGCATGCCGCGAATGCGGCCAGCCTGGGTGTCCACGTCTTCCGTCAGGGGGGGAGGCAGCCAAGATTGAAAAATGGCCGCCTCCACTAGCAGGTCCCGGTCGAGCCTACCCACAGCCCATCGCGGAAAAGCGGGAGTTCTGTCCGCCGCGTGACCCCTGCTGGCGCCCTGAAGGTTCCGGGAGACCTCTATCTGAATATATCTGTGGTCAGATAGGGTCTCGACCTCCTCCAGGACTCGCCAGCTCCTTACGCGTGCGGCGACACCAGGGCTAGCGAACGAAAGGTCCACTATCGACCCGCCCCAGGGCCGAACGCACGTTTGGGCGGACCCTCGGTTGAGTAACACGAGGTCCGCCGCTGCCGCCCACACTTGGACCGCCGCACCTCGGAGGTCCGTCCTGGGGGATCCCCATGCCGTTGATTTGGCGTTGAAGTCCCCCAGCACGAGTACAGGGCTCGGTGCTATACGCCGTATCGAGGTCTCCAGGTTGTGCAGGAAGACCTCGAAAGCCGCCAGACTACGACTAGGGGAGAAGTACACGCCATACAGCGTGACCCCTCCCCATTCGGCCGCCACATATCCCGTGCCCTGGTCTTTGAGTGACAAGGGCGGGGAATGCGGCGCCGCCGAGCCGACGACCGCCACGGAGCCATCCCCGCTACCCGCCCAATTGGGGCGATCCGGGACTATGTAGGGCTCCGCGGCTACGGCAACACCGATCGACCGCTCCGCCATGGATTGCAGGAAGAGGTCCTGCGCCCTGGCGGAATGGCCGAGATTCCCCTGGAGGAGGATAACGTCGTGATCCGTTATTGGACCACGACATCCTCCTCCATGCGCTGCGGCGGTCCAGCCGCGCCGGGTTGGGCAGCCGGGGCCGATTGTCGAAACCAAAAGGCGTCTGCACCGATTATCAAATCGATTGTAGCTGGCAAATGAAAATTAGGGTCCGCTAAATATATATCTGACGGAATATCAAGACTTGATAAGTCAATATTGTGACACGGAACATTATCCGTATTGCACGGTAATACAAAACATTTTAAATTGTATTTAAAGTTCTCATTTAAAGACTAATTTAACGTGACACATTTTACCTATACGCGACAATGCGTTATTAATACCCATAATAGGTTTATCGACACGATCAGCTGGTAAGCTTAGCCTTACGCACCTTCCATCCCCGCTGTACGTCCGCTCAAGGCCGCGGTGCTGGACGTAGCATACCACAGAACAATATTACTCAAGAGGTGTGCGCAGACTCAGATGTAGCAACTCGTTTATTACTTAAATGCGTAACGTGAACTAACGTATTGTGTTTGCGCTTGCAAATCTTACAGGTTTCTTACACTGATTGGCGAAGTGATTAGAACGAAAGCAATTAAAACAGACCTTAAAGTTAGGTAATAACTTTAATCTCGCCTCGTTGTCTAATGCAAGAAACTGTGGACAATTAATCAAACTGTGATCTCCATGACATTTAACACAAATACTAGTTTTACTTGTATCATTGCATTGAGTTGACAACATAGTTTTTATTTTAGGACTAAATTTGTTTGATACATGGGTATGTGCTTGTTTTTGAGCACGGGTCAACTCAATCATTTCAATGAAATCTGACCGATTCCCTAAGAAAGTGATAAACGAGTTAAATGTTATTGGCGTTTCTTTATCGAATGTACCCTTGAGCTCCTCCCACTCGCGAAAGGTAGCTGAATCCAGCTTACTAGTCACTATAAAAATAAGTAAAGTGTCCCATTTATCGACGGGCTCGCCTAAGGATTCTAACGCTCGTAGGTTTTTATTTAACTGATCAATCATATTTTTTAATGAACGTGACGACTCTTTTGTAATATATTCTAAATTAAATAAGGCTGTCACATGGTTATGTACTAACAAACGCTTATTGTCGTATCTATCACATAACATTTTCCATGCGATATTGTAATTTTCGGCAGAAAATTGCACTGATTGTATGACCATAGCAGCTGAGCCCTCCAGAGAGCTCCTTAAATAATGAAATTTATTGATTTTATCGAGGTCATAATTAGAATGGACTAAGCTTGCAAAAGTGTCCCTAAAACCTAGCCAATCTTGGTATGAACCATGGAATTTTGGCAACTGAATGGTATGTAACTTAACGAGTTTGTGATTAGTTTTGCTTGATTTATTACTACCACTAATGCTGTCCTGATCATCATCAGCATGGGCCTTACTGTATGTACTTAATAAGTCCTGTGCAGTAGAAAGCAAAGTATAATATAACGACTCAAAATCGTTTCGTTCCGATATTTGAATGTCGGTATCATCACAAATAGATTCTAATTTTAACTGTACCTCGTCTTATTGACTATAAAGTGTTTCTAGCTTACCAATACGCAGTTGCAATTCTCCAGCCTTAACCCTGTCCAATGAAGAAATATCTAACGCTTTTAAATAATTACCAAAGGTTGTTAAACGTCCTTTGAATGCTGCTCTCTCTTTTCTTAAGCAAATATTTCTCCATATTTTCTTCGCTCATCTTTTAGAGGCAAAAAGGTATATTGTTTCTGGAATTTATATAGGTTTTAATTTAACAAAATGAAATGAAATTAATACACCTAACAATACCTACGTAATGTACTTACACTAAACATGAAGTAGGTAGGTAGTTGGATAGATTTAACGGCGCTAATTTACGATTACCAAGTTGATTTTAATATAAATCGATAGCTAGATAATAAAGAGAACAAATAAATTACAGGTTTTAAGTTAAAATGTTACATTAGTTAAAACGATTAGTGGAAAACACTATCTATATGCATTTTATGTATAGGACAGGTTTAAAATGATAACTTATTACAATAATTAAATAATGTGAAATCCACTGAGTAATTAATGCACAAAAATAAAATTTAACTAGACCTTATTCTCAAAAAAATAACTACCGGACCTTATACAAGAGAAATAATCTCGGTACTGACCTTGCTAAATGCGCTCAATTATCTAATTTACCTGAAAAGATCCTTTAATAATAATTAATTATGAGTACTGGGTGATATATCGACTGATTTAATGCTTAACACAGTTACGCTAATCCTTGATTTTATCTTCACTTGTCGATGCAAAAGTCCTTTTCCAATCCTTTACTTCCCAGTGCAAATTTATTTTAAATGATTATGATCCAATCTTATTAATTCTCCAGTAATTCCAATTCAATTCGTTGGTTCAAATCCGGCGAGGGGGACCAGAATGTTTAGAAATTGAGGTAGCAAATAAAAATACCGTCATTAGCAACGTATCAACGTATCAATTCTAATTCGCAAAACCAGTTTGCAATAAGTACAAGTATCGAGGGAGTGGGGTGCAAGGAACATAATGTTTATGCCTATGTACATCTATTAAATTCAAACGCTTAGCGGGTTGCTGTAAGTTGATGATTAGGCGTTTCGGAACACGTACCAATTGCTGGCGTCCCTGAAGATAAAATGAGAACCATTCCAGAGCATCAGATGAGATCATGAGATGGGAAAAGATAGATAGGAAGATTTCATGGCTGATGGTATTAAAGGCATTTTCGAAGTCCACCAGAACCAACACTGTGATGCAGGTGTCCTCCATGCCCGCCCTAATGTCAGCGGTTACCTTTAAAAGAGTAGAAATTGTGCTGTGTCCGGGCCTAAATCTAGACTGAAATTCACTCAGGAGATTGTTATTTATTATAAATAAACTTAAACAGCTGATTGTGAACACAAGTCTCGAGTACTTTGGGAAGGAATTTTAGTAGATACAATTGCTTTAGGCAATGTTAGGTTGCAGTTTTATGCAATCTCCATATATTGACAAAAAATGAGTAGGGTTGTCTCAGTCATTAAAATTGTTTTGACCAAATTATTATAAAATATTCATATTGAATATCGATTTAATCAACACATGCTCTTCAGGAGATTTCATTAAAATTACAATCAGTCTTAAAAAATAAAACATTTAAAAATCATACTAATTTCAACGAGACCTACATTTTCTTCGGGGTTGGTTAATATTCGTTGTCCTCTAAATAACAAAGCTATAGTTAGTACTTATTCCTTCTCATGTAGCACCAAGACTGCAACTAACTTTTTTTTGCTTAAGTGACAGATAAGCTTATGAACTCAACTATACTAAGAGTACTGTCTATTTGCTGCTTGTCATTTCATTTCGAGGATGTGAAATGAAAGAATAAACGGCTAACATCTACAACGCTGAAACACACCAAAGTGCTTCTCGATTGTACGCAGCCGACCGACCGACCGTGTGGCAGAGGCTCATTTCAAGTGAGTACTGCCACTTTGGTTGGTACCAGTAATAATAAAACCAACCTACCCAAACTGGGACTCGACCCCGAAGACTTCTCACATCTCAGTCATCAAACTAGATATTTTTTTATGACTAAGTCTTTCATAGTTAAAAATAATTACCTACAAGTGTATCAACCCTAGCCTAGTCAAAATTTGGAAAATTGATCGTAAAACGTGCCATACGATGCCTATATCAGTTTTTCACATTATATATTTGTTGTCATCGCAGACTATGAAAATTTAAAGAACTATCAAGGTTTTATAGAATGTGATAGAACCAATTAAAATTCAAACATATTTTATAGACTTAATGGAAAAGTTTATTCACAACTCATAAGAACTAGTAACCGTTTTCGCGCACTGTTGGTTAACGGGCTACTGTCAAATAACTATGTATTTACCGAAATCAAATAACTATGTATTTATTACCAACATATTAAGGAAAAAAATGTGTTGCCGATTCCTAGAATCCTAGAATCGTATATAAGTTTAAATAGCCAGAGTTAAAAAATTAAAAAGATATTAAATCGGCAAACATTTGACGCCAGGTAAAGTTAAGGCATTTGACGGTACTCGTACTCAAAGTAAAACAACACTCGCAAATAATTTGTTCTTTAAAGTAGCTGAGCACATCAAGTGTTAAAATACAGATCATCAATTTTTACTTTTTAGTTCGTTTTGGTGAGGCAGACGTGCTTTTATTTTCATTACCTACTAATGCAGAAGTATATTTATTATCTTGCGCATTTCATATCTTCATATATTTTTTAAGCATTTAACATGCTTACTCGTTGTGCTAGGTGAGCTACGCGACGCGATGCGACGTATTGCGGCTAATACTTTAACCGCTTTGCGTCGCGTTCATAATAGGCGACGATGTAGGCCATAAGTACATACAACCTCGTATCGCGTCGCGTCGCGTAGTATTAACGTCCTTCCTAGTCTGTGACGCGTTTGTCGCTCACCTAGGACAACGGGTTAGCCATATAAATGAATACTAAGTGCGAAAATGTGAAATCGAAAATAACAGTAACGAGCAGGATTTGAATCTGCATCTCCTGAAATACCGCCCCAGACAATTTGCCAATTCAGCCATCGTGACAATTCCTCCGAACTGCGAATTTCGATTACACATTCTTTCTTCTCTGTACGTCTTCGGTGGCGCCAGCGCCATTTCTCGAATGTGTTAGGCTTCCCTGCTCGGAATATTGTACGCAGTGTTCATTTACGCATTACATTTAGAAGACCTGTCAACCAACTTTAAATAAATGCCTTAATAAAATAAATACTCGCATGAGATTTACTATTTATGGTACATGTAAGTAACGTCACGAGTATCAGCGCGGAAGAGCGGGAGGGGCTCTCTGGTTTTCTTAATTATTTTTACTAACTCCATGCAGACGAAGCCACAGGCAGAGGCTAGTATTAAGTTGTTTTGCTTTGACTGAAACTAGTTATAGAATACCATCGAAATTAACTGGTGCATTTGCAACATACAACGATTTAAATCACTCATTACGGCTCAAGGTAATTAAATATTACTCAGCTGTGGGACATTTATGATGTGCAGAAATAATATAATGAAACAAATTGTAATTCTAGACACGTCCTTTATTCAAATACTGTACAGGCTTTATATAATATTATACAATAACAACACGCACCCCACGTCTGCAAGCGACGAGGGCTACAATCTACTGCCACCAAGTTCGTAAGTTGCCGGTTGCCAACAGTTGCTTATACTTAAGAGTTTATCGATGACTCAAATAATCAGAACCTTAACCTCGCCAACGTTATCAAACTTTACATCTTTTCTTTTCATCTATATTTTTCAAATAATAATCACTAGAACGTAGTTTATATCCAAAGTTCCAGTTTTACAATAACAATGTTGTCATTCGTAAAATATAATAATGTATTCCAGTCTTTGCATAAATTTCTCTTTGTTTTAAGATTAGTCTAACAGTATTTTAAAAGGTAAGTATAGTATACCTTACTTTCTCTGTATTTAACATCAACAGACCATGGTTGAGCCTATCAAATAAACGTTCATATCGGAAGACCACCTCTGTGTCAGTGATAGTGGCAGAGTGTAGATGTATAGTAAAAATAGCGTGGTAGCTAACTCATTACCCTGAGGGACGCCGATCCATAAACCCTCATATTTACTGTAGTTGTCACAGATTCTGTTTTCCCTGCGTATGATAAGTAAGATAAGATTCAAACTAAGTTAAGATTGTGGCTGATTCAGAAAATCCTTATATTTTCTTTTTAAGAATAACATTGGATATGGTGTTGGAAGCCTACAACAGGTTTAGAAATGTCCGAGTACGTGTATGAGTCCCTATCGCGTAACTTGTTTAAAGGTAAGTGGATCATGATTTCTTAAAAACAGTATCCGCGCAAATAGATTTTTTTTATGATCAAACTATTTACTATCTTTAATCCATACAAAATAATGTTGGCAACCTTGAACGCTAGTATACCACATCACTAAAGTGCGAGTGGCAGTTACCGTCAGCTCTCGCCGTATAACGTCGCGGGGAAGCGCACATACATAATACGTATGCATGTAAGTACATCTTTCACAGACGCATAACTTTACAAATATTCTTTACAGCTTGGGTATGATGTATTTGGCCAAGTCTACTAATATATATGCCATCAGAAAAAAAATATTTGGCAAAATTATTTATCTTTTGTTTAGTACTTGAGTAACAATTATGTGCGTCCGTAAAAGAATTACAATAATATACAGTCGCTCGCTATCATCCATGCCCTGGTATTGGATGCATTGGCGAGCCGAGACACCTCCACCATACTTCCCAGTGTTATCAATAAAAAGGAAAAAAAAAACGATTGAAAAAGTATTGTCATGATATTATAATCTAGTGGTACACCTAGAACCCAGCGCGGAAAGCACGGTGGACGCGCCAATATTTATGATGGGCAAGCCGCGCTCTCAAGCTACGCAAAGGAATGACTTAGATTTACCTCCTCGCACTATTGAAAACCTGTATCCCCACACGAGCAGCCAAAGACGGATTACTTGGCACAACTAAATATATGTTACAATCAAAATTATAAGATGGAGGGATTTGGAAGTACTGTGTCGAATAATTAATGACATTCTGGTCGGTTGATGAATCTATACAATAAATATCAGTACATCAATAAAAATTAGCGCACTGACTCAGCACTTAGCACCAGTAGTGAGCACATGAGCGTAGCGCAACTGTTGCGCGACTATCGGTCGACTGTCGGGCAACTGTCACGAAACTGTTCGCACTGTGAGGTACTCGAGTGTCCGAGGAACACTCACAAGAAATAAGTGGAGGAAGCACAGACGCTACGCAATAATATAGGAACAATCAGTCGTCGAGTAGGTCGTCAATAAAATTTGGGAATATTCCTACTTACATTAAAACATAAAATAAAAACGTTACAAAAGTGTTCGGTGTGCTAACACGACCGCACTCGTCGTCAGCACCGTTAACTCGTAACAATAATGGACATTACATTACTTCGTAAAACAATTATGGCATAATTGGTATAAGACAAACAATAAATATGTCACACGCGTCGGTCACGCGTGCACGCGCACGTCACACGTCGCACGCGGCGGGCACACGCCGCCTCGCGCTGTAGGCTACCTGGCACACACAAATATATCGTTAGTATGAATTAAGTCAGAAACAAGGACATAATAGGGGTTAAAGTATGAAATTACCGTTTTATTGTAATAGATACTGCGAATTGACACAGAACCTTCATGATTTGAGATTTTTGAGTGAAATTTTTTTAAATGCAATTTTCCTATGAGGTTTTTCTTTTAAAAAATGTGCAACATTCGATTATCGATTTTCAGTTGTTTTTTTTATTCAGCTTAGACAAGAAAGATGGATACTATAAATTCGAGTGATTTTTGAATATGAGTTCCGACGCGGAACTAACGCTGCAGAAACAGCTCGCAATATCAATGTTGCGTTTGGAGAGGGGACTGCTAATGAACGCACCGTGCGATTTTGGTTTAAACGCTTTCGTGATGGCAATTTTGATTTGAAGAACGAACCACGTGGATGACATCCCACACATGTGAATAACAATGAATTGAAAGAGATGGTGGAAGCCGATCCGAGCCAAACTACCCAGGAATTAGCGGCATGGTTTAACGTTACGTTACCAACAATATTGACTCATTTACGTCAAATCGATAAAATAAAAAAATATGAAAAATGGTTGCCTCATGATGACTGATCTGCAGAAAGAAATGCGTGTTGAAACTTGTGTTTCCTTGTTGAATCGATACAGAAATGAAGGAATATTGGATAGAATTGTGACATGTGATGTAAAGTAGATTCTTTACGATAACCGTAAGCGAAAAATGCAATGGCTGACCCCAGGTCAAACGTCGCAACAGTAGCCTAAAGCAAAGCTTACCAATAAATAACTGTTTGGTGGTCTCAGCATGGTGTTATTCACTATAGCTTTCTCCGATCTGGTCAAGCAACAACGGCAGATGTCTATTGTGCCAAACTCCGAATAATGATAGGAAAACTTGCAGTGAAACAGTCCCGATTCATGAATCGATCTTCACCATTATTGCTCCATGATAACGCGAGACCTCATACAGCACGAGAAACAGTTTTAACTATACAGGAACTGCAATTAGAAACGATTCGTCACCCTCCGTATTCGCCAGACCTTGCTCCAACGGATTTCCATTTTTTTCGTGATTTGGACAATTTTCTACGTGATAAAAAATTTTTTTCCCAGGAGGCAGTACAAAATGCTTTCACACAGTTTGTAGAATCTAGATCACCAGAGTTCTATCGCAAAGGCACAAATGACCTTCCTATTAGATGGCAGCAATGTATAGACAATAATGGTAGATTTTGATTAATTAAATATGTTAAATGAAAAAAAAAAAAATTTTTTCAGTACAAATTGGCAATTTCATACTTTAACCCCTAATATTAACGGACTAGTGGTGTGATGAAAGAAATACAGGCAATAGAAAAAAAAACTATTATTATATAGAACAGTGTAGTAATTACACAAATGTTAATACATTCGATGTATAATAAAATTGATTACTGTAACTGAAAGCTTGTGGTAGCAGACGAGCCACGGTTCACCTGATGGCAAGCGGTAACCGTCGCTCATTGACTAATAATTCTGTCAAGCCTGTCCTGTGCCTGTCAGTTTTATTTCGTGGATGGAAAATAACGATAGATGAATTATCACCTGCTTTAAGTCGCTAAAACGATTGTAGTAGGTCACCTGTTGTCGTGCGGGTGCAGCACGACCCGCTGCAGGTCGCGGCGGGCCAGCTGGGGCCGCTGGCGGGTGCCCAGCTCGGCCGTGCCGTCGCGGGCGATGTACAGCTGCAGGCCCGACGCTGCAACGTCACACACGCTCACTGTCTGCACCGCGTACTGTCTACTCCTACCGTGCCATATCTTTTGTTCCTACCAGTAGATCTGAGCAGTACAGATGGTGCTGCCAATTTCACCTTGGTGCCGAGTATCCAGAATCGTCCACGTTTTGTAGGAGGTTTACTCCATAAACGACATACTATACAACAGCTGATCGTATTTATGTATGTTAAATCGCAAGAACACATGACTCGAGATCACAATGAGTCTATAATTTTTGAGGATCTGTTTTGAGAACTGTGGTATCCATATGCGAGAAGGACCTTCGAAGACTAGCCTATGCTAACTTTGAGACATTGTCTATATAATGTGGTACATTTTATGGTCTTTGTTATGTGGTCTCATTGTCAACAAAAGTACCGAGTGGAATGTACTCACTCTCGGCAGGGTCCTCGACGGCCTGCTTGAGGTCAGTGGCGGCGAGCAGTTCGTTGATCAAGTGGTCGGGATTCACACGTGTGTTCCCCACCCTACTGGATACCACGTGCTGGAAAAATCATTATTACCAATAAAGTCGTTTTGTTCGAAATAAAATTGGCATACTAATATTATAAACACGAAAGTTTGTCTGTTTGTGAGGCTTTTTACGCCATAATTACTTAACGGATCATCAAGAAATTTAACATATATATAGCCCAGAGACCAGAAAAAGACAGGCTATTTTTATCCCATAATCATAAGTAGTTCCTTTAATTAAACGCAAAGTGACAGTCAGGAGCAGGAGTTGAACCTGCATCTCCTGGATACCGTTATTTTCGATTTCACATTTTTCACTTTGTGTTTAATGTATAGTGCTAAGCATGTCAAATGCTAAAAATATATATAAAAATATCTAAATAGTTCCTTTAAGATAACAAGTTTTGCTTAGAGATGATTAATGTGCAGCACATAACACACATTTTTAAATGCTTTTGGTGGCCGCACTGCAGCTTATGACCCTGTAGTTACTAAACTGTAGTCTATGACCCTATAGCTACTAAACTGCAGTCTATGACCCTGTAGCTACCTAACTGCAGCCTATAACCCTGTAGCTACCTAACTGCAGCCTATGACCCTGTAGCTACCTAACTGCAGCCTATGACCCTGTAGCTACCTAACTGCAGCCTATGACCCTGTAGCTACCTAACTGCAGCCTATGACCCTGTAGCTACCTAACTGCAGCCTATGACCCTGTAGCTACCTAACTGCAGCCTATGACCCTGTAGCTACCTAACTGCAGCCTATGACCCTGTAGCTACCTAACTGCAGCCTATGACCCTGTAGCTACCTAACTGCAGCCTATGACCCTGTAGCTACCTAACTGCAGCCTATGACCCTGTAGCTACCTAACTGCAGCCTATGACCCTGTAGCTACCTAACTGCAGCCTATGACCCTGTAGCTACCTAACTGCAGCCTATGACCCTGTAGCTACCTAACTGCAGCCTATGACCCTGTAGCTACCTAACTGCAGCCTATGACCCTGTAGCTACCTAACTGCAGCCTATGACCCTGTAGCTACCTAACTGCAGCCTATGACCCTGTAGCTACCTAACTGCAGCCTATGACCCTGTAGCTACCTAACTGCAGCCTATGACCCTGTAGCTACCTAACTGCAGCCTATGACCCTGTAGCTGCTAAACGAAGAGAACTTGCGTACACAGGAGAGCGCTTCAGTAATGCGCTTGTCCGTGTCGGCCAGTACCTGCGCGTCGTCGGCGCCGGCGGGCGCGGGCGCGGCGCGGCGGCGCGCGGCGCGGGCGCGCTCGAGCGACCCCCCCTCCGACGCGGAGGTCAGCGACCCCGACGACGGGTGCCTGCGCCACACGCGCACGTCAGGCTCGGCCACACGCGCCAGCGCAAGTATGGCCCAACCCACTATTTTCATAATCGCCAAAAACTCGAAAAGGGAACGCGACGAGACAAATAAATTCTCTTTTTAGAACTTCTGACAGCGTTTTCTATAGTGCATGCGCGAAAATATCAAGGGAACTGTCAAAAAGACCACATTTTCGCCTATTTTATTCACAAATAGCTTAACAGTTTGTAAATAATTTAACTGCAATCTATGCACTAGAGTAAATCCAAAAAATTAATTATTTTTTCTCATTTCATTTGAACATAACATGTGTAATTACTATTTTATTGCTTGACATTAAAGAAAAATTGTGTTTTAGGCCACATTTGCGCTGATAATTTGATTTAAAAATATATAAAAACAAAAGCTCTGCGTCACATAGACAATCACAAACAACGAACACACAGTACAGGCACTCAGCTGACTATGATCAATGCATCGCACTTGTGTGGAAGTCGAATCCACATTACTCGACTCGACACAAGGCGTACAAACACTACAACTCTTCAATTAAATAAGACTAGAGAAATACTCGCCAATTACATAAATAACAAAAAAATACCTTCCACCTTCTAGTAACATTAGTTCTCAAAAATATATATGCTAATGTGAGATTTTAAAGAAAGTATTCCTTTTAAATTAAATAATTAATCGAGAAACACAAATTATATGTACGTCACTCAAAAATCTTACAAGACACTATAGTCACTGTCATAAAAAGGTTTTTGCGATCCATTAAATGTTACAACAGGTTTTACAGGCACAAATAAGTTTATAAGCATTGGCATATAAACAGAGCCGGATTATCCACCCAGGCGAAATCTCAACACTTTCAAACTAATACTTCGCAGACCATCTTTCATGTTTAAAAGGGGGTTTCTTTCTCTCAACAAAAAAAAAGGTTCTGTTATATGCCAATAAATATAAACCATAAATATAATTTGAACGCGGTTATATCACACTTTTTTTTTTTAAACTTCCCACAAACCACATTCAAAACATGTTGTTACAAAGCGTATATGTACAAATATAAATTTATCTTCAACCCATGCATTGTTAATACGTAATATATCGTAGTATTCAGCATGCTTTTTACATATCATAAGAAGCTATATACATTATATAAAAATAGATTAAGAAAGTACATGCATATCAATAAAGAAGAAAAAATTAATATATTATACAATAAAAAAACTAAGAATCTTAAAAACATTTTAATATTATATCTAAATTATTCTTGAAATATATTTTGAATATCATAAATAGTTTTAAGGCGTAAATTAACTTTAACTAACATCTAATATTCAAGTACTCAGGATGGATATGATACTTCATGAATATATTTGTTGACAATTACAATTAAAATTATATACCAAAAAGATATTATTCCTTATAAAACAAATTCTACGAATTTTAAACAACAAATTATTTGTGAATGTGTAAAAAGAAAGGACTTTACTGCGAGCGGGATTCGAACCTGCGTCCCTTCCAATCCGGGGAAGCACTCTCGACCGCTAAGCTATCGCAGTAACCGACGGCCAAACCTAATCTCCACATCACATTCGTCTTTACGATCTACGGGTTACACTCTTCGTTTATGCACTTAGCTAGTGACAGTAACCAGTTTAACCTGTTCAGCCATTTGAAGACTAGGTAGATTAAAAGAAGTTAGTAACATTGAAATAATGCTGCACTATCACCTGGATTATCTTTACAGGATATCAAACTGCCTCACCAACTTACATCAAAGGTATCTTGTTTGGGCTCATTGGATATGTTATAGATAGATTAGGAATCACCTGAGTTTGGTGATGGAGTAGCAAAAATCGAAAGTACAAATTATTATTTTTCTGAATGAGGAAAAAGAGAACATTAGTGCGAGCGGGAACCAAACCTGCGTACCTTCCAATCCGGGAAAATGCTCTAATCCACTGAGCTACCGCACTACCTTTCGGCCATATCCAATCTCCTCATCACATCTGTCTCAACGACCAACGCCACCCGCGTTTCGATACGCATCGAAATTACAATTTTTCGTTTGTTATCATAAATTTTGGTGCAAAATATTAAACATCAAAATACTAATAAATCAGACTTGTATTGAAGAGTATATATAATATCCGTAAAATTTGTTTTACTTTATAATGTCTAGCGTTTGCTATAGCATTAGAGGCTATTATGAAGTCTCACTCCAACGAGTTGTACATAAGCTACAAAATACACGAACAACATTTTGACAATACATCGAAACGCACAACATCTACATTATATTTTATATGTCGATTCACACGTCAAACGCGCTTCAACCCTCAACCCTGTGGATATAATATAATGTAGTAAGAAAAAAAAATAACTGTTTTCAATTTATTATTAGATATTTATATCACAGTCGAAGAACATACAGTCGGCAATCGAAGACGTCTAGACAGAGCAATTGTGAGGTGCGGTGCGGAGTGAGACGCGGGCGGGGCGCTCCCGAACGGCCGAACATTTACGCTCACTCGTTCGGGAGCTATTTTTAAGGGTTATCGAAATAAAATATTTTTAAATTAAAATGGTGCACACTACGTGTACGGATACAAACGGCGGGTCGACCTCATCTAAAATAAGGAATTGACGTTTCATCAGTTTCCACGTACACAGGAAAGGTAAGAGAAATCTATTTTGCGTATTATTTCAATTTTGAGATTTTTAATGTTATGGTAACCAATGCTACTTTTTGATAATATGCAAGATGTCCGCCGCGTACCTTACATTTTTTTTAAATATGGGTTTTGAGGCTTTGTACATTCTCGATTTTTGTTATTTATGTTTTTAAGGGTGCTAGTCGAAAATTTCTTTTATTTTTTAAATCCAAAATGGTCCAATATGGGTGTCGATTATGGGGTTGGTAAAAAAATAGAGTTTATAACCAAACCTTGTCCATGCTTTCCAATTGATATTTTAATTAAATTATTTATAAAAATGTGAATACATTATATAATAAAGTTTAATAATATCAGTCTAAAATCTAGTAGTTCAAAAAATCTAAAGTATATATCAGTTGTACATTTGAAAATTATTGTAATTTTACGAGTATGTTTTGATTTGTATCCCAGTAGGGTATTTGAGTTAGGCTTTTTACGTGGGGGAATTTTTTTTTGAGCCGGTACAACAGATTGTTACTTGCTACACGTACACTACATTGTACAATAATTTACTTAATTTCTAATTTATTTAATTTGTTGAACGTATAGAAAAAAAAGAATGTAAAAAAAATATAGATATGCTAATATAATGTATTTTTATTTCTTGCCGATGTGACAACCCTAGCACTTTTCTTCGACGCGACTAATGTCTAGACGGATTCGGCTTTTTCGTCATCATCAAAGGCGAGGACTGACTGTATGGTTCTTCGACTGTGGTTATATTATGACAAGTTAAT
Source organism: Leucoma salicis (assembly GCA_948253155.1). Lineage (NCBI taxonomy): Eukaryota > Metazoa > Arthropoda > Insecta > Lepidoptera > Erebidae > Leucoma > Leucoma salicis. The sequence continues at coordinate 30,203,159 of OX411805.1, read as the reverse complement.
AGTGCTGTAGTGGCAAAATTTGGAATTAAATTTTTGACATATGTCAGTTATTTTAAAATCATCATGGAGACATAGTACTAATTTTCAAGTACGTTATGAAGAAATATATGGCTAAATAAAAGTGTTATAACTGCTATTTTAAATTGAAACAGTGTCCATCAAAAAGGATAACTTAAGTTCATAATGTGACACTAGCTATTAGTTGTCATTGTCAAAAACTACTTTCTCTGTTATGATGTTGCAATAATTTTGACCAGTTATTTTATTTTTGTAATTATTTTATTTTGGTAATGAATTTATTTATTAATTAATTGATTATGAAAAATGATATGGGCAGGGAGCGAGAGCGCGTGACGCGTGCCCCGGCGAGTACGTGCGAGTGCGGACCCGGCGCCCGCCCGGCCGGCCCCCCCCCGCGCCGCGCCGCCCGCCCCGCCGCGCCTGCACACGTCACACACTACTGGCCCGGGCTCGCGGGGCAGCGCCGCCAGGGACACTTTTGTGCCTTCTACATTTTAAAGAGTACTTGTTCCTTCCGGAAATCGCCCTAGGCCGTCCTATATTGTGTAATGCGGTTCGTAGTAGTATCAATAATATAGACTTATAATTAACATTTTTCTGTTTTCAGAGCCAGCACAACATGTTTCGTAAGTGGCAACTTGGTAATGGAGAGGGCACCGGCTCCGTATTACAACTTCCCCACGATTTGGCGTCGTGGCCTTACTAGGTGGTCATCTTATGATTAGTATAGAACCGCGCCACGATAGAGAACATTCACAATTAGAAGAAAACAAAGAAAAGAAAGTACTCCACACCCGCAACCGAGTTTAGTACGCTTACACGGGGTTATGTTTGGACGGGACGGACACGCGGACGGGACGGGACAGGGGACGGGACGGGAGCTGTGAGGCAAGCGGGGCACTCACCTCACGGTGTCGGTGTAACTGTGCCGCAGGGTCGTCGCCGAGTCCAGTCTCCTGCCGCGGCCCAGCTTCTCCCCGCACATCACTTCTATCAACTCGTTCTTGGGCGTCGAAGTGAGGATCTTCTCGTCGTTCAGAGCCTGATTAGACAAACTCCTAAACCGATGCCTGATATCCACGTGCTCTGATGATCCGTGATCCACTTCAGGATCCGACGGTATGCAATAAAATTCATCCTCAATACACCCAGACAACCTATTCGCATTACACACTAGAGAGTTCTTCCGATGCGCCAGTGGAGTCAGAAAGGGGAAATTGTTGAAGAGTTCTTCATTCTTCTTATTCTTCTCCAATAAGGCGGGGATAGTGTTGAGGGACTTCTGTTTAAATATTTGGAAGTTGGTGAGCGGTTCCACGGCAGCGCTAATGATTGTCGCGGCTACTTTTTTCTTTTTATCAAAGTAAGTGGGCATTGTAAACGAGCTGTCGTGTCCATTTTCGGTGATAAACGTCGTATCGGGGGTCTTGTAGTCCTCGATGGGGGGAGATTGTAGCACATGCCTCGGGATGACATCCGGAGGGCCCGTGAGTGTAGTATTTGGAGTCAGGTAGACGTCAGACGAGTCGCTGACCAGGGTCTTCTCCAGAAGCAGTTTGAGCGAGCGCCCTGTGTGCTTGCTGTTCTGGGAGGGGACGTATAGCGTGGTGGTGGTGGTCGTGGTCCGCTCTAAGCGTACACTGTGTGCGGTGCGGGGGTTGAGAGAGAAAAAAAAACATAAAAATAAATTAATAAAGCGAATAAAATATATAAGGAGCGGGCGAACGTGTTAGTTACCGTGAGTACACTGTTAATGAATGACACGCTTTGTACAAAGATCGAGATGGGCTCGTGATTTTGAATATGAATGAGAGGACATGTATTATGCATGTGTATGCTGCGAGTACCAGGTGCGCACTTGGTTGAGGTCCCCACTTGCCTACACAATGCGCCAAGGACAACGTAGTTGTAGTATCATAGTATCAGGAAGCGGGTGACACGGAGACGGGTTAGGGAGCACCTCACTACCATGGTTAGGCACACGTCCACACCAGTCGAACACACCACCACGCTGCACTGATCTGCCCTACCTGTTGTGGTGAGGTCGTGAGGAGTCCCCGGCCGAGTCACCCTCGGAGCTCTGGCGTGAATGCGCAGACGCAGCCGATGAGCTGCCGTACCCAGACGCCTGAAAGATGGCATCATAATGAGACAACAAGAGATGCTATCAGCTTTTAAGATTTAAAATATCCATCATGCCAGTAAAGGTAGATAAATATTATAAGATTGTTATCTCGACCAATTCATTCTAAGGTGCTGTTATTTGCACCATAGCCACTTAAACAATATTACAGGGATAGGGATATAGGGATATACACTTTTTATTCAAAGCCATTGTTTAAGAATATTCGAACTGATACAAAATGTGGTAATTACCAAAATGCTAATGCGGTAAATACCAGATGGTGGGTTGTGGTATATACCACAGAATACTAGAGCCTCGTGTTAGGGAGTCCACTTAACGCCAGAATACGACTTACGCTATTTTTACTAGTGTGTGGCCGAATCCAAGCTAGATACTGTCAGATGATTTGAAGAGCAGGTCAATGTAGATAGGCCATGGTGATATATGATACTTGTAGAAGAAAATACGCTAATGCCTTATTAGATTATTAGTCTGCCAACAAACAGACGTGAGATGGCACTGGGATCGTGTACTTACCTTACTGCTCATGTCCCCGGAGGTATTTGAGGAGTTTCTGGAGTGCGTGTGGTGCTGCTGCAGACAAGACGCACAGGACGTCGGCACCGCCGTGGAGCCAACAGTTGTCAGCGAAAACCCTGCAAAATATAATAATGAAATGTGATGGTTGAGTGGTTATACAATCTTAGTCCGGAAGGAGCACTAATAATTGGTTAAAAATATTTGTTCTTGTCTTAAAACATTCATATTGCACTCAGCTAAAACTTTCTTATAAACGATGTTCTGGTCTGGTCGTTCGTAGGTACATAGGAGATCTAGAAAGTAGTTCCTGCGCATATTGTTTAGAATGCTACAACACTTAGAAGCTAGTCCCTCTGATCTTTCTTTTCTAAATAGATTAGGTAGGATTAGGATAGGCCTCAAATAAAGAAAACATTTATTTTAAAATTCAAAAGTCTGAACCTCGAACAGTCAAGTTCGAAAAAAAAGCTACATAAACTGGAACATAGACGTTGCAGATTGATTCTAGACTCGGGCATGGTCCTGTAACCAACTCTGGATTCTGGACTCAGACGTGGTCCTATTAAGATAGCTGCTCCTATTCTGAAAATTGTCTTAAATATTTAGATATATTTTTAGCATTTGACATGCTTAGCACCATACATTAAACACAAAGTGAAAATCAAAATTGAAAATAATTGTAAAATTAAGTTTACCTGGTCGGTATAATGTATGAAAATACTTCCGACAGATGGCGCAGGCGTCTTACAAAGACGTTAAGTATGAATGTGTTATCGAAATTAGCAGTCAGGAGCAATTGTCACGATGGCTGAATTGGCAAAGAATCTGGACGGTATCCAGGAGATGCAGGTTCAAATCCTGCTCGTGACTGTTATTTTCGATTTCACATTTTTCACTTTGTGTTTAATTGTCTTAAAGTTTGATTCTTCACTTGAAAGATATCTCAGATATTTCAGGTGTGATCTCAACGACATATTACTGTTGGACCTCAAGGTCTGGTCCTAAGACCGGGTCTGACCTTCCAAGACAGAAGAGATTATCCTAAAAATAGTGAACCTTCGTACAAGAACGTCTATAAAATATCGAAGTGTTGCTGTGAATAAAATCTCGAGGTAAAGACATTAATAACTCTAACTAAACTTGCTTCATACAAATTTTGTATTCCTAATTAAAGTGTTTTTGTGTATTTATTAAAATTTGGTTCAATCTGTTTTCTTATTTAATTTCTTAAGATCCATAGATAGGTCCTAAACAATTGTGACGTGACGGCGGACTAAGAATACGAGTGTCACCACCCCATCCTTTCCCGCGGGTGTCTTACAGCCGCGAATAAGGGAAGTAAGCAAATATCACTCATTGCATTACTGGTGGTAGGGCTGGGTACCAAGTGAGAGCTATCGGGCCCGAACGGGTCGGAATCACCGTCTCCTGTCATGAAGCACGGCAGTGTGTTTTGGCTGTAGCAGAAGATAGCCGTTTATTCTATGATTTCATATATTAGAAATGAAATGGTGAGCAGCGGCTTGAAAATACTATTGGTATAGTTGAGTCCATGAGCGACGGTTACCACTTACCATCAGGTGGTCCGTGGCTCGTCTGCCAAAATTTGCAAAAAAAAAAGATTGTGGGTACTAAATAGCTATTTAGAATGCTATGCCAATGAATATAAAATAGAAAGGTGAGTCCGAAGCACCAGCCCTAAAGTGTCAGAAGCGCTTCACACAGACAGGATCAGACTAATTCTTTGTACAGATTTAAAGCTGCCTCGGTGTAAAGGACCTTCGCAAGGATACTGAGATTCCTCATTGCTGTTTACATACTTGATTTAATGAACAAATAATCATTGATTGTACGAGGAATATAACGCACCAAAATTTTATATTTTAAACAAGGCATAGATATGGCTTTTCGCCCTATATACCTATAACCTGTGCAAATCTTTACTTAATATTACTATTGCGAAAATCAGTTTGTTTGTCTTTTGATGTCTAACTACTTAGTTACAATGATCACTCATCGCTAAATAGAGTCTGGAGTATAGACAATGACGTAGCCTAGAATAAGGTGTTCTTGTGAGTTGGCTATTTTTGTGTAAAGATTATTGTTGTTCCTACCAACAATGAAAGTTGTTGCTGTAATGAAACAAAATAGAATAAATACCGACCAGGGTGATCAGGTGCCGTGGGTGCGATAGGCGATTCATCTCCATCCGGCGTTGATAACTCGCTCGCAGGAACTAGTGTCAGCGTCTGCGATATACTGCCCTCTGTAAAATTAAAACATAAGCAATCACCTTGGAAATATTCCATTCATTTTTACCCTATAGAAACAGAATTTCAATTCCACCTGATCCACAAGTGACAATGTGTTCTCAGATAAGTACACTAATTCCTTAGAGGCTCAGATTCTCTTGCTTTAACAAGAACCATTGTAATCGAACGAACATACTGACAATGGCTAATGATTTCATTCCGTCGTAGTGTGTTTATGAACATGAAAATCATGCAGTTCGGAAAAACTTCCACATTACAAGTATGGAACCACGACCGGATCACCATAGCTTTGAATATGTACAACAAATAACTATGTCTCATAATATAAGTGCCTGCTACACGGTTGTAAACCAACGCCCTAACAGAGCTGACCTTGCTAGATTACAACCGTGTAAACAGAGGTTTGCAACCAAATTTGAAAACAGACAATCGGCCGCTAACCAAGGTCACCTCTGTTAGGGGCGTTGGTTTACAATCGTGTAGCAGGCGCTTTAATTACAAAGCGTTGTCTCGACTGTTGCACTCAGAATCATAAAACAGTAATTCTTACTTACTTATCATCATGCCATCTCCCTTTCGGGGTAAGCAGAGAGAACAGAGTGCCAAAAGGCTCTATTCTTGAATAAATCTGTCGCTTACTCAACATTCATAATTCTCTTCATACACGCTCGCCGGTTTTGGAACTCCTGACTCCACCTTCCTTCAATACATGACCAATTTGGTCTAGATAGGTAAGTCTCGGTCTCCCCCTGTACCTACATCCTTCCACTTTCGCATTGTATATCTTCGCAACCAGTCACTCGTCCGGCATTCTTTCCATCGGAGCATTCCCTTTCGCATCTTTACACCAATACTCTCTTTCATACCTACTCGCTCTCTTACATCGTCATTACGAATGCGGTCAGTCAGCCTCACTCCACAGATTCTCGGCAGAGATCGCAGTAATTCTCCTTGGTAAATACAAAGTACTGTTAATTATCTACTGTACGATTCTCAGTACTGCAAATCGGTGACATACCGTAGTTCTTCTTCTTGGTGAGAGATCCGAACCCTGAGCTGGCAGTGGAAGATGCACAGTCATCGTCGGGCGCGGTGCCGGGCGCTACCTCAGAGCCGCTGTCACCCGCCGCCATGCCCTCGGCGACGTCTTGTTTGCGCTCCGGACTTTAACGCGATAAGTTTAGTTACTGCTTATGATTACTATACAGGCACCTACTTGAATAATTGCCAAACTGCCAACCAGCGAACATTTTTATTCACATAAACGGCTTCTGCTGAGTCCCTTATACTCAACTAGACAACTTTATTAAAATAGGTAAAAAAAAGAAACAAACAAATGAAGATTTGTATTGGGAAATCGGCTTTGTGTTTAGTGTGTCCATCTCCATTGTGATCTGCGATTTAATGCCCTTCCTTATTAATAAATTATATCTATACATACTAATAAAACATCGGCTGTTGTCTATGACATGTCTGACAATGTCTTTTGAAAAAGTTTCTGACATCTCTTCCATATATATTACTTTACCCTGATTTTGGCAGAATTATTCGCTAGGTAATTAATATCAATCACATGTCAACCCAGTTAGGGGCTCTCGTATCAGTCAATATTCAATTAAGGTTCATATACATACACTTTGAAGAGCGGATCTCCAGAGATCATGTTCATCTTGATGCGCAGCCTCAGCACGGAGTTGTCGAGACGCTGCTGAGAGTCGTAGCCTTCCAGTAGGCAGCGCCGCGTTGTCTCGCCTGAGCCTGCTAACTCCGCCAGGTTCACGTCACAGAAGCCCAGCTTCTGGTATGACCTGCCGCCTGAAACATACATTGCAAGGATTCAAATGTCATTGTTTATTTAAGCCTCGGGTTTCCTTAGCTTTTCTTCATCCACCCATCAATCTATAAGCCTTATATCGTCCTGTACTGGAAATAGGCTTGAAGACGACGATATCATCCGCAAATTGAAGGTGAGTGATGTATGTTATTATCGTTGATGCCTAATCCGGTCCAGTTCAAGAGCTTGGGGACGTCTTCCAATGCAGTGATGAAGAGTTTCAGAGACGTAACGTCTCCCTAAGACTGAAACCGATCCTACTACAGTGACGTGTTACACACACCTCTCCGCAGTTGAATCGGTTTCGTATGCTTGTCCTGACCTCGAACAGACATGGTGGCGTTTCTGTACAGGCTGAAGTGCCATCGTACACTTCGATGTATTAATAATAGATTGGGTAACACCGCTAAAGGGACTGCGATACCACTTGAGTTTTAATCGAACAGAGGGCTTTATCATAATCCACAAACGTTATACACAAATGCCGGCTAAACTCCTCGACCGTTTGCTCATCTTCTAGTGACATAATATGTACTCCCGAAATCGTAACCACGCTGTCTGGTCGAGGTAACAAAATTTTCTGAGTTTGGAAACGGTATTAAATCGTTTCCGACTTGCAGTCGCGTCGGCCAAACATCCGCATACAACTACGAGCGGTGAATTTTGAATAATTTCTAACAGTAAACATTGATGTTAACGTATTTGAAGATGTCGCATGGTGACGTGACATACAAGCGCATTGCACCACAGCGGCGCTAATACCATGGAGTGATCAAGTGCAGCCTCGCTATAAATGCTGGAGATAAGTAATTGTGCCATTCACAATAGTTACAAGTACATTTTAGCACGCGCCTGGAGTGCTAAAAACAACTTTAAAGATCGTTCGGGTCATAATCGGGTGTTTTTGTAAACCAGTTTCATTGTTTAAAATAGTAGTAATATGTATATTTTGTTCTCAACATATTACTGTGCCCCTGTTTCTTCTTGAAATTTGTACACAATATCGCACATTAGCAAAAACAACACCAACATTAGTACCGAAACAAGTAAGACCTTGGCTTACTTGCACATGATTGCAGTGGGCAGAGTGGATGGATCTATATATACATATATTTGTTTGGGCCTCCAGCGCTCTCACTCACCATACGAAACACAACGGTAGGCGTAACTACCGTTATTACACGCCGATCTTATGTGAGAGGGTGGTGCTTCCCCGTTCAAGCCGGCCCATTCGTGCTGGGATAAAGATGCTGTCCTGTCCGCGTGGACTTCAATAATTATAACACTCTGTAGCGCACTAATCTCTTTGCAAAAATTATTATGCTACAGGAAAAAGATGCACGTATGCAGAATTTCTTGATGATCGGTTTAGTAATTATACTTTTCACCATCCCGAAAAATTAACACTTAAGTCCAGTGAGATAACTATATTTACACTTACTAACTAACTAACATATCATCACGCCATTTCCCTTGCGGGGTAGGCAGAGAGAACAGAGTGCCAAGAGGCTCTATTATTGCATACATCTCTCGCTTCCTCAACATTCATAACTCTCTTCATACACGCTCGCCGGTTTCGGAGACTCCTGACTCCACCTTCCTTCAATACATGACCAATTTGGTCTAGGTAGGTAAGTCTCGGTCTCTCCCTGTACCTACATCCTTCCACTTTCGCATTGTATATCTTCTTAGCCAGTCGCTCGTCCGGCATTCTTTCCACATGTCCGAACCATCGGAGCATTCCCTTTTGCATCTTTACACCAATACTCTCTTTCATACCTACTCGCTCTCTTACGTCATTGTTACGAATGCGATCAGTCAGCCTCACTCCACAGATTCTCCGCAGAGATCGCATTTCGACCGCATTGATTTTGCTCTCATGCCCCTTTTTACATACCCAACTCTCGCTTCCATATAATAACGTTGGAACAAGCACTGCGTTGTGTATTGTGACACGTGCCTTCTGGCTGAGGTGGTGGCTGCCGAGAAGTTGTCCCAATTCTCCGTTCACTCTATTTCCCGCATTCACTCTTCTTTCTACATCAGTGGTGTACCTTCCATCCCGACTGAATCCACATCCAAGATATACAAATTCATCCACTTGTTCTAGCACACCATTTCCTATTGCTACTCTAACATCTGTTCTGGCTTCTTCTCTTTCAAAAACCATTACTTTGGTTTTGCTCAAATTCACACGTAGGCCCCTTTTCTTACAATTTTCTGCCATTACGTCGACTAGGGTTTGCAGGTCAGTCGCAGACTGCGCTAATAGGACCGCATCGTCTGCATATAGCAGCAAGTTAACCACTGAGACGCCCATCTGAACTCCCACATTCATTTCATTCAACCTTTGTAGACATTTATTTATCCAGATATATGATAAACAGTCTAGCTGATAGAACGCAGCCCTGTTTAACGCCGATATTGACGTCAAACCAGGGTGACATTCCATCATCCAGCCGCACACAAGCTCTCCAGTCCATGTAGTTGGACTGCACCGCTTGTAGCAGTCTACCGCTAATACGATACTCCGGCAAAATGTCCTAAAGTTCCTTTCGTACAATAGTGTCAAATGCTTTCTCCAAATCCACAAAACTGCAGAAAACCCTCTGGCCTACAGCCAGATGCTTCTCCACAATGTTGCGCAGAGAAAACACTTGATCCATGCTTCCTCGTCCACACCTGAAACCTCCTTGTGCCTCACACAAAAATTTATCAGACACCATCCTCATTCTCCTTTCAACAATCTTACCATACACTTTGGCTGCCAAACTGGTCAAGCTTATGGCTCTGTAGTTTGCACAGTCTTAACGTGAACCCTTGTTTTTAAACAAGGGCACGATGACTGCGCTTCTCCAGTCCTTGGGAACCATTCCTGAGCTCCAACATAAATTGAGAAGCATCAGGAAGGATTCCCAAACACGTGAGCCTCCAAGCTTGATCATCTCAGCAGACACCATATCAATACCCGCTGCCTTACCATTTTTCAAACTTCTAATCGCCCATTCAACTTCATCCATACTAATGTCATCAGAGGATGCCGGTATCGATCGATCGGTACATATCTCCAAAATATTCACTCAATCGGCTTAACACATCTTGTGTTTGCGTAAGAATGTCTCCACCTTTAGGCCTTATTTTATTCATTCTGAAAGCTGACCAACCACTCCGAGATTTCTTCACCTCCCTCCAGAAAAGTTTGGTGTTGCTCTCGAAGTTTTTGGTCAGCCTTTCTTCTGCAATCATATTTGCTCTTTCACGCTTCTCTTTCACTAAGGCTTTGGTGTTATTCTTACGTTGCCGGTATATTTCTTTCTTCTGTTCTTTCATACTTGCACTCAGGTTCAAAGAAGATACATAGTCCAGCTACGCTTTCTTCTTTTGGTCTACGGAAGCTGCTACTTCCGTATCCCACCATGCATCACCTTTCACTTTCCTATGCTTCTTTGAGCATCCACACTTCATTCACTGTATCTACCATACTATCTTTCAATACTCTCCAGCATTCTTCTATATCAGATCCCGGCTGACTTGCCATTGTCAGCCGTTCACGGACACCCTCTTCATACTTTGCTCTTACACTCTCTTCTTGCAAGTTTTCAATCTTTATTCTTTCAAGCCCTCCAAAGTGGACACGCTCTCGCCAGTCTTGTATCCAGAATTTTACTTCGGAGGCGATTGTCTACCAGAATTAAATCTATCATACTTCTCTGTTAATTCCTTCTCCATGTATACATATGGATGTCCTTATGTTGAAAAAATGTGTTTGACACAATAAGGTTTTTCTTCATACATACATCCGCAATGAGCCTACCTGCATCATTCACTCTCTTATCACCAAATGAACCAAGCACGTCCTCGGAGTCTGGACGCTTGGTCCCAACCCATCCATTCAAGTCTCCGCACACGATCACGCGTTCACTAGCTTCTGCCAAATCCAGAACTTCCCTAACATTATCCCAGAACTTCTCTAGATCCGATGCCACCGAAGAGCCTACGGGAGCATAAGCTGCGACCATGAAGACCCTGATGACACCTACTTTTAGTCGGACCCATAGAAGTCTGGGATCAAACATTCCGTAGTCTTTCACACCTGAGGCCAAGCGAGTGGACAGCTACACCCCCACTCCCATGCTGGCCCGATCGCTCTGCGGTACACCAGACCACAGAGCTAACCCGCCACCAGGAAGATCACAGGCGTCGCTACCTTTCGCTTGGTCTCTGTTACACAGAGCACATCAAGCTGTCTGTCCGACATGACGGTTACCAGCTCGTGTAACTTATCTTCCACACCACCTCTTACATTCTACGTGCCTACTCGCCACTCTGCTCCCCTCGACTCGCCAAACTGGGCAAGGCGTGATGGGTGGCGGCCCCCATCGCCACGACAATTAATGTATATATATTCTCTAACACCACGCGATCTGTCGCGGGCAGAATATATATTAAGGATTTACGTCATGTTGCATGTGTCTATGATTAGTGGTTCAGTATTGACCACTTGTGTCGAACACTATGAGACTCTAACTTACCCTTGGACTCCTTGCGCACGGAGACCCTCATGGTCGCTTTCTCGAGCACGCCGGTGCTCGCATTGGCGCACATCTTGCACACGAACGAGAACTGAGCGTTCCACAGTACCGCGTGGTTGCGAACCTCTTCCCTGCAACAATAAGTACCTATTAAGTTTTATACAAAGCCTGTTAAGCGAAAACAATCTAATATATAGTCAAGAGTTTTGTAGTTCGAATACGATCTACAAAACGTACTCATCAAACCAAAATTTGGTTGCCACCGCTCAGAAACCCGCAACCTTTACGGCGGCTGTACACACGTATATTTGTCTCGCGAACCCCTCGTCCACTCTCGTCTCGTAGAAGCTGTATCAATTGAACTTCGGATGCCCGTCGCGATGGACGTGGAAAAAACAATTGCGGCTTTTATTTTTTTTATTAGTTATTGTAATTTTTTAATCATTTACCATAAAAAAATATATATTAAACCATGGCGAAAAAGAACTTTTTAACTATTCAACAGGAATATATATTTTTTTTAAATCTTCCACGGGGATATCAGAATCGTTGCTTATCCGCAACCAAGCGTCGTGTAATAGTTGCTTATCCTTGTGCCTGACATTCTTAGGATTCCATAATAGTGATTGCCTTTAGTAGGCTTCTAAAAAGCGTTAGAACACATCGTTGTCGCACCCAGAAAGCACGTCTTTACGCGAACGCAGTTGGCGGGCAACTAAGTAAACGAGTGTGTACAGGCGCGGTCTCGTTTTATCGCGAGACTCACCGAGACCCTTTGACTCGAGCACAAAAAAAGACACTCTTCCGAGACATAGCGAGAGCCCCGAGACAAGACGAGGCTACCATGTACACACTCGCCCACGGCCTGTCTCGTTGTGTCTCGATGAATGTGTACAGCCGCAGTGTTGTCAGTTTCATGTACTTGTACATAAAAATATTTTCCTGGTTAAAAACGCTAAAGCACGTGACCTTTAATGCATCTTCTAACGCGAATACATCCTTATGTTATATATAATGTATGTTATTATAATTTACTTAGTATCTCGATATAGATGCACGTATAAATATGGCTACGGACCGCCACATAGCGACTGAACCAAAACGTCGCGGAAGTTGTGCCAATGTATGTAGTAATATTATCGCTTTGAATGCAGTAAGCAAGCGTAAGTATCGACCATTTGTATACAATATAGGTGTTCAATGAATCTATATATATATATATATATATATATATATATATGTATAATGATAGAGGTCGTCCGTTGTCCGCGCGTCTCGGAAAAACTACTCTATAGATTTCAATTAAGTTTCCTAAGTTTTACTTCTTAGACACTTGGTCTTAATCTAAAAATATTGCAACATCTTTATTCAATACTAGCCTATGCCCGCGGCTGCGCCGCAGTTTTTAGGTTATATCTTAGGTTCCCGATATAGTAGCGGGATAAAATGTATACCAGTTTTTAAGTCTAATCAAGAGCTACCAAAAAAATTTGCATCAAAATCCGTTCAGTAGTTTTTGCGTGATGCGCGAACAAACAAACAGACATAAAATCTAAAAAAAAAACGTTTTGTGTCTAGTCACGCATAAATAGCCTATTACAGTCATTTTTTCTCAAATATCTTAAATGTACAGACACAGCTTCGTTACAGCTTTATAATAGTATAGATAAAGATATTAAAGTTTTAATAAACAACGGTTTTTATAAGCACATTAAGTCTTCTTGCCGCGGAGATGTGGGGGAGAGGGGAAGGCTCCACCTCTGCTTCATGTGTTAATTTATTAAGCAACGCAGACGAAGTGCGGGTATCAGCTAGTATGTTTACAAAATATTTTTTCATTATAGTCTTCATCCCCTAAAGAGGAAACAGCTAGATTAGGTGTATCTGCTAAGAGACCCCATTTCATATCAAAACCACATATCTACGAGTTCCACATTCAACTCCAACGACTCCAGTATACTTTGCTAAACGTTCATGGACATGTATGGTCGCTAGTAGTGACGTGGCTTAAGTACGTTCTTTAGTGAAGGAATGTAATATGGTTCCGGTGGCCCGTCAATAAAGGCGGAGAGACGAAAGGCACACGGCTGGTTTCTTTAGTGGGTAAGGGCCCCACACTACCCTGTTTGTTGCCCCGAACGACGGGGTGTGTAAATTGAGAAGAGTTGCAATTACACATTACACTATCACGCAATCTAATTCAAATGTACAAACTTTTGAAATTCTGTTTGAACTATCATGATTCTCACTGACAATGACTAATTTCTACTTCTTTATCGTATGAGGTGTGCGAGATAGATCATAACTCATATAGAGTAGAGATCAACACGTATATTTGTTGAGGAAATTGTTTACAGACTCAATGACGGTTCTCGTTGCCTTGAATTTTTATTCCTAAAGCGCCCGAACGCTTTTATAAAGAAATGTGTCGTCACGAGTCACCTCGCGTGGCTGACGACGTCACTTCCGTTTCGTAGATTGACCCTTGATAATACCTCGGAGTGCAGTTAAGATAACGAGAATTTTATTTCGTTAACGTTTCGGGCGCTTTGCCTTTACAGCTTATCGTGACGAATAAAGCTGAAGGGGGACTTTAGAACAGGGTGCTTCATAATTAGGGAACCTTTGTTAAACAAACTGATATACAAAAAAAAGAACTTCATTATAAAAATGGTCAAGTAAAAAGTAATCTCACTATACAAATCCTTTTATTAACATAACTGCAACTCATTGTTGTACGTCCTTGATATTTGTCAAGTCCTCTCAAGGCATACGCCTGTGACTTTTCTACCTATTAACAAATTGTCTTAGTCCGAAGAAGGAAAACATTTTGAGGAAACCTGAGATTTTCTCGCCGGCATGTCGAGCGGGAAAACCAGTTAAAACTTATTTGCTAAATATATTCTTTCATATAACATTGTTGTGTAATATCACCTGTAAGTAACTTATCATTTAGTCTAATAAATAATGTAATTACGTAAAGAGCTATAAAAACTAACTAGGTAACTATTAGTTCTATATATAAATAGCCAACCTTTGAAGTAAACGATCTCTGCAACATTCTATACATAGAATGCAAGTATCCTTACAAACAGCGAGTTTATACGTCGACGTTAGTCCACATTTACGAGGCAATTCCTAGAATACGACAGGGCCAGAGGGGTCCTTTTACTCTTATCGTGATTAATTCTACGGCTTCTTTTAAGTGGACTGTGAAACTTTATGTTTCTACTTTTGTTTATGGTCACCGAAACCTTGTTTATATGGAGTCGTGGTGAGTATACGAAAAGCGTAGCCGTATCAATGACGAATGTTGTTTTATACAATCTGACACCAACAGATACACTAAATTCTATAGGCAGTAGTCATCCTACACTTATTATGTATATTATAGTAATGGATATCAAAGAATATTCAACTTGAAAGATCGCACACATCAATTCACAGTACGTATGTCAGTCATTGAACCCCTCCTAAACGGACCAACCGATATTTTTTGTCGATGGCTGTGATAATGTTCCATAACTTAAACTTATCTCTTTACTGTTTTATCAAACCGCCATCGATAAAATTTCTGAAACTCCTAACAGTAATCAAACCAACGTTTCAGAAAGGACAACGTCTACCGGATACACGAATATCTTATATGTGACATATTATTATTACTTACGGTGGCGACGAGCTACGGCTCTGATTATCACTTCAACATTATAAAAGATAGGATTGGACCGATACCTGAATTATAATACTTTTTCATTACTCATTCTCGGAAAGAAGGTTTGAAGTTGCCTGAGTAGCGGGTTGAAACTAATACTTTTCAGCCCTAGGGAGAATCGTTTTCAACTGAACGCTGTCATAAAAAAAAAATAGTTCTATTTTCACATTTCTATTGAACCTTATTCTAACTTACTACAGCCACTCAATCACAGCGCGATGTTTAATTGAAATAACAAAGTTAAGTATTAAATTAAGAATTTTTTTTAACGACCACCTATTATAATTTCCTTTTTTTAAATATTTCTTTAAAATAATATAGATTTGGGTAAAATATTTTACCATTTTTTCAATGTCGAAAATGAAAAATAATGGCTGTTATGCTGGCCGGCCACAAAAAAAAAATTAAATAAATAATTATCACAGCAGTTGATGTAAATTAAAATTTACTCATTTTTGCACGTTTTTATTTTTACTTTCCTTGTTAAAGACTTATTTAGTCCCGAGACGGGGTTTGGCACCCCAGATCAGAGAGGGCGCCTATAGTTCGAGGGGAGGGTGAGGGTTACTTTCACCCCTAGGATAACAATGTACTATTACAGTAACACTTATTATTTATATTATAAAGCTGTAACAGAGCTCTCTCTGTACATTGAAGATATTTGAGAAAAAATACTGTATTTAGGCTTAGGTCTCTGAAACGAAAACATTTTTTTTATGATTCTTGTGTTTTTGTTTGTTCGCACATCACACAAAAACTACGACGGATTTTGATGAAACTTTTGTCGATAGCTTTTGGTTAATATTTTTTGGCATAGGCTAGTAAAGTTGTGTTTTATAAACCACTTAAGAAGTCGAGTATACGCAAACTCCGATACTCTGGTTTACTACAATACGGTTACTTAGAAGAGGACAGTAGTACACTTTGGTAATTGTATTTATTTAGCCTGTAGGATTTTTGTGGTCAAGTCATACCAGCGATTCATATATTATCACGTGGCCTCATTAAACCGCGAATGGTAAACTGAGTAATTTTTGTAAAAGATAATTTAATAATTACGATTTATCGATTAATAACATTACAAGCTTTCGATGGCATTCACAAAACATAATCATAATCAAAAGAATAGTCCATTAATCACGTGATTTTAGCATTTTTTTAACACCCCCTCCCCCCTGGGGATACGTGGTGAGGTTTAAGACTAACCCTCCCCCGAACCTACTCAGAATCACGTGTATTTTTTTTGTACAAAATATCGTAAAAAAATTCAGAATGTTTTCTTTAAATACAATTCAAGCTCACACGCCACTTTTCAGTTGTCTAGAATCTCAATACACCCCTCCTCCCTCCGTGTAATATTTCGTGATTTTTGTCGAAAAGAATGTAGGATGTATAGGATCAGAAGTTTTACCCTTACACATTAGTTAGTAGATCACAAACGTACGTAAAAATCAGTCGTATTTAAACACTGCAACACAAGAAGTATTTATTAAGTGTCAAATATTTACACCATCAGCTTATGAACAGTTCAAGATATAAAGTTTATAATTTCACACATAGAAATGAGTAGTAAAATAGCTTTCATTATGTTTCACAGTTACAAAATATCGTTAAAACTAAATGTAGCGTAGAAAATGTTAACGAATCATTTTTTCTCATATACGAGAGCCAATTTGGCGATCTAATGTGACTACATCTACCTATTTCAATGTATATTTCTATTGCAGATATGAAACTAAACTGTCAGTGCGTACAAATTTACGAGTTGCTTTATGATATAAAACAAAGTAGACGTCACTGCGTCTGTCTATTTCTCCGATTACTTCTACTAAACTAGAAGATTGATTTAGATTCGATTTTCATTATCATTTAGATATTATTAAGCGTAGATTTGCATATACAATAAATAACTTTGAAACTAGCGTTATAAATTAATTATAACATATGTGAGATTCTATACGCGTATTATTCAGCATCAAAATACTATAATTTTGATTAACCTCTACATTTCGGGTGAGTTGCACCAGCCGTGGTCACGAGTAAACTGATAAGTATGTATAATAATAAAGCAATATTCACGGACATTTCACACAACGTCCTCTGGTCCCAAACTAAGCTTAACGCTTGTGCTATGGGTACCAGATTACGGATATAATTATACATATAAGTACTCCTTTTTTTTTTGTAAATACATACATATAATAGATAGAAAACACCCAGACGCAGTGTAAATATCTGTGTTCATCACAAAAATAATTGTCCTGAGTGGGAATCGAACCCACGACCTCGTGCACGGAAGTCTGTTACACTAACGACTACGCCACGAGGCCCGTCAAAAAAAAATTATAATGCGTGTATAATACCCGTTACATATATAACAATATATTTTTTATCTAATTGTAATATATATTTTCATAATATTATGCTGGCTTTCAGGAATAACATAAAAATATTTTTAAATCAATTATAAATTGTCGTTTTTATATAAACAAAAATATACTCGCACATAGAGAGGCATAAAAAACAATGCCTACAGCATATTAATATGGCACAGAATAAATAGTTTGACAAAACATGAAACGATTTTATGAGGACATAAAACATAAACTAATTTGAGAAACGTAAAATATTAGGTACTAAGCGTGGGAGTCAAATGAAAGAAAAAAAATAAGAAAAGTAAAAATTAAATCACAAGAAAATACTTTATTTTGTCTTTTCTTTTCTTTTCAGTTATAGTAGGTATAAAGCCTCGCCATCATTTAGTATAAATCCTATTCGTAATAAATAGGCTTACCTAATCACAATACTGTTTTTAAGGTTGACCTTATTGCATCACAAATACGAGATCAAATCATTGATCAGAGAATTTCTTTCACAAGTAACAGTGACTTTCTCAAGCAGCCGTCACACCCTGATTCAGGCCATAAGGAATTAATAAGAACGAATTAAAATCTTTGAAATTTACATAACACACATTATATTCTTATAAAAACAAGTGAAAACATATTAACATCGGACAAAGTAGTATGTAATGAAACATTAGTTTAGTCATAATGGCTGGGAGTGCATATTACTGTACATAATACCGATTATATCAGTGCATGCGCAGTTACGTATCGACGTTGTACTTACTTACTTACTTATCATCACGCCATTTCCCTTGCGGGGTAGGCAGAGAGAACACAGTGCCAAGAGCCTCTATTATTGCATACATCTCTCGCTTCCTCAACATTCATAACTCTCTTCACAAACGCTCGCCGGTTTCGGAGACTCCTGACTTCACCTTCCTTCAATACATGACCAATTTGGTCTAGGTAGGTAAGTCTCGGTATCCCCCTGTACCTACATCCTTCCACTTTCGCATTGTATATCTTCTTAGCCAGTCGCTCGTCCGGCATTCTTTCCACATGTCCGAACCATCGAAGCATTCCCTTTCGCATCTTTACACCAATACTCTCTTTCATACCTACTCGCTCTCTTACGTCATTGTTACGAATGCGGTCAGTCAGCCTCACTCCATAGATTCTCCGCAGAGATCGCATTTCGACCGCATTGATTTTGCTCTCATGCTCCTTTTTACATACCCAACTCTCGCTTCCATATAAACGTTGGGACAAGCACTGCGTTGTGTATTGCGACACGTGCCTTCTGGCTGAGGTGGTGGCTGCCGAGAAGTTGTCCCAATTCTCCGTTCACTCTATTTCCCGCATTTACTCTTCTTTCTACATCAGTGGTGTACCTTCCATCCCGACTGAATCCACATCCAAGCTTCTTCTCTTTCAAAAACCATTACTTTGGTTTTGCTCACATTCACACGTAGGCCCCTTTTCTTACAATCTTCTGCCATTACGTCGACTAGGGTTTGCAGGTCAGCCGCAGACTGCGCTAATAGGATCGCATCGTCTGCATATAGCAGCGAGTTAACCACTGAGTCGCCCATCTGAACTCTCACATTCATTTCATTCAACCTTTGTAGACATCCAGATATATGATAAACAGTCTGGCTGATAGAACGCAGCCCTGTTTAACGCCGATATTGACGTCAAACCAGGGTGACATTCCATCATCCAGCCGCACACAAGCTCTGCAGTCCATGTACTTGGACTGCACCGCTTGTAGCAGTCTACCGCTAATACAATACTCCGGCAAAATGTCCCAAAGTTCCTTTCGTACAATAGTGCTTTCTCCAAATCCACAAAACTGCAGAAAACCCTCTGGCCTACAGCCAGATGCTTCTCCACAATATTGCGCAGAGAAAATACTTGATCCATGCATCCTCGTCCACACCTGAAACCTCCTTGTGCCTCGCACAAAAATTCATCAAACACCATCCTCATTCTCCTTTCAACAATCTTACTATACACTTTGGCTGCCAAACTGGTCAAGCTTATGGCTCTGTAGTTTGCACAGTCATAACGTGAACGCTTGTTTTTAAACAAGGGCACGATGACTGCGCTTCTCCAGTCCTTGGGAACCATTCCTGAGCTCCAACATAAGAAGCATCAGGAAGGATTCCCAGACACATAAGCCTCCAAGCTTGATCATCTCAGCAGACACCATACTAATACCCGCTGCCTTACCATTTTTCAAACTTCTAATCGCCCATTCAACTTCATCCATACTAATGTCATCAGAGGATGCCGGTACCGAATGCTGATCTGTTAGATCACATGTGGCACCAGCAT
This sequence comes from Leucoma salicis, assembly GCA_948253155.1. Classification (NCBI taxonomy): domain Eukaryota; kingdom Metazoa; phylum Arthropoda; class Insecta; order Lepidoptera; family Erebidae; genus Leucoma; species Leucoma salicis. The sequence goes on along the minus strand of OX411805.1, from coordinate 30,183,434 downwards.
CACCCTGAACATCCGCATACATATCTTCAAAATATTCACTCCATCGGCTTAACACATCTTGTGTTTGCGTAAGAATGTTTCCACCTTTAGACCTTATTTTATTCATTCTGAAAGCTGACCAACCACTCCGAGATTTCTTCAACTCCCTCCAGAAAAGTTTGGTGTTGCTCTCGAAGTTTTTGGTCAGCCTTTCTTCTGCAATCATATTTGCTCTATCACGCTTCTCTTTCACTAAGGCTTTGGTGCCATTCTTACGTTGCCGGTATATTTCTTTCTTCTGTTCTTTCATACTTGCACTCAGCTTCAAAGAAGATACATAGTCCAGCCGCGCTTTCTTCTTTTGGTCTACGGAAGCTGCTACTTCCGTATCCCACCACGCATCACCTTTCACTTTCCTATGCTTCTTTGAGCATCCACATACTTCTTTCGCTGTATCTACCAGACTATCTTTCAATACTCTCCAGCATTCTTCTATGTCAGATCCCGGCTGACTTGCCATTGTCTGCCGTTCACGGACACCCTCTACATACTTTGCTCTTACACTCTCTTCTTGCAATTTTTCAATCTTTATGCTTTCAAGCCCTCCGAAGTGGACACGCTCTCGCCAGTGTCTCCACTTTCTGAACAGACCACTAAATCTCGCAATAACGAGATAGTGGTCCGTGTCGACAGTGGGACTCCTGTAGGCTCTTGTATCCAGAATTTTACTTCGGAGGCGACTGTCTACCAGAATTAAATCTATCATACTTCTCTGTTCATTCCTTCTCCATGTATACATATGGATGTCCTTATGTTGAAAAAATGTGTAAATATCGACGTTGTAATTACCTATAATTGGGTAGTGTCTGAAAGTGGTAGGTCGTTTTATTTTGGTATATACTGAGACTTGGGAGAACAAAACGGTGTTAACACCAGTAAAAGCAGGTTCGAGTATATTTCTAGATGATCGAACTCAAGGCGAACGCAACTCGATGCAGGAATTTCGATGGTAATATGCTTTGAGTGCTGCATCTCAGGAAAAATTCCGCAGACTCGTCATAATTTATTTAAAACTTTTCATAATTTAGTTGAATGATTGTTATTTTTAAGTGAGCAAATACAAAAGCGAACGCGTAGCATCGCAACAATATCACACGATCGAAACTGCTTTGTTAGAAAGGCGCCGCTTTTTAAGATTAAATTTGAATAATTAAAATAAATGTTTTAACAGCCCTGATATCTAATACAGCGGTATTTTTTTCATGAAACGGATCCATACGCATTGGATTGCAAATGCACGAAAATGTCACAGTACTGATAAAAAATCTGATAATGCGCTGAAAATCGCTCACGTGATTCGTCATTCATCACACATGTAGATTAGAAGAGATGAAATAGGGCACATTTTGCATCAACACTAACAATTTGTGCAGAAGAAATAACTTTCTTTGATCCAGCGGCGGAAATGAAACAAAAAAGTCCGTTGAAAGCGATGCGTATAAAGACGCGCGAGTTCACAGCGCATTGCAACAGCAAGACGCGGCCCCATTCCGCGGGTTTACGAGCTGCACATCGGAGGCACGCCTCAGAAGGGCTGGAGCATGGCTGAGATGCGCATGAGCATGTTTATAAGCCATAGTATAACTACGAGCAGAAGGGTCAGTTCCAAATCCTTGTCAAGGACAAAACCAAGTCAGATTCGTCCTATTTTAAGAAAAATCCAAACTTAAAATTATCTTGGCACTATCGCAAAAATGAAGACCCCATACGATTTTCTGCCGCACACCCCATCGTTCGGGGCAACGAACAGGGTAGTGTGGGGCCTTCACCCACTAAAGAAACCCGCCGTGTGCCATCTCTCCGCCTTTATTAGCGGGCCACTGGAACTATGTTAAATTCCTTCGGTGGTCCGACAGCACCTTTGCAGGAGCAAAGGTGCAGGTAGGATACCTAGCCTAGTTTTTCGGTAATATCTCAGGTTCCCGATATAGTAACGGGATAAAATGTATACCAGTTTTTAAGTCTAATCAAAGCCTTTCATAAAAAAGTTGCAACAAAATCCGTTCAATAATTTTTGCGTGATGCGCGAACAAACAAACAGATAAACAGACAAACAGAAAATTCTAAAAAACATTGTTTTGTGTTTAGACACGCCTCTATTACAGTAATTTTTTCTCAAATATCTTAAATGTACAATAGACACAGCTCTGTTACAGCTTTATAATAGTATATAGATAATATGTTTTTTTAATTACAACAATTTATTCTAGAGTAAGCGAACAAGTCAAGTTGAAAAAACTAAAGTAAAGTTTTAAAGAGGCTCTATAAACATTAATTGAGAGATTGAACAAGACATAGATTTCTTAGTTGCACTTTAGTTCTATCATTCACTGACAGTAAGCTGCTCCCAAGCGTATTAAAGCATCGAGTTATTCGTTTTCAATCGATATATAAATCGTGTATACGATGAAGCCCGTCTGTCGTGTGTAATGAGAGCAAGGTCGGCAGATGTCGCGGTGTCAGATCACAACAGATGGTCACATCTGCGGTAATACTGTATTTTAAACTGTCTCGGTGGTCACGAGTGTATCACGAGGTCTCGGGTTTGTTAGTTTTCCCGTTAAGAAATCCTCAATAGCAGCCCGGAGTTAGACAGTTAGCGGTGTTTCATCCCCGTACCTCTGAAAGTACATAAAGTTGTTATTCCTGAGCCTCATATCTTTCCGGTCTTGTCGGAATCCCGTCTCTTCGGACTAAGAGAGTAAGGGAACAGAACACTTGTGTTTACGCACACTTGTGCACTATATAGGTAATATCTCCTGCATACATGGCTAGACGTGACCGATTTACGGACTGGAGGTTAAAAATATGCCGACCGAAGGACTTATATAAACGTATGAGTATTTAAGCGGTATCCATCGAAGTTATTTTTATAATAACATCATTTCCTGTCAACTGCTGAATGTATGGTTGATATTAAATCAAGAACATTTATAATAATTGTGGCAGACTGTACCTACACATTACTTACATTACACGAGCAGGAGGGTGGGTGAACTCAGCGGCACAGCAATCTATGCCGGAGTCCTCTGAGTCACACCTGTTTCCGAGATGGGACGCTAATGCAATAGATTGCTACTTTAGTCCATTTTTCCTTACCGCGGGGACAAAACCTGACGGACGGCGTACCAAGTCGCCGCCATTCGGAAGATTGAATCTCCATAGCGTTCTCAACTTATAAAATCCTATAGCGTACAAGACAGATGAGCTAGCGAGTCTAGCGACCCATATAATAGTGATTTGTAACCGCGGCTCATGATTTTAATACTACTATGGGACAGTGTTAATAAACCATTAATAAATCACAACCCATCTACCGCCAGTGGCATCATATCAGACATAATAGCGTCTTCCATTCCCACGAACGGTATTGATAAAACAATCACTGTTATACACACTCGGAATAACACATTTGACCATCTGGTTAAGACATCTTGACATATCAAAGGCATATCGCACTTGAGTTCAAACTATTACTGGATATATTTACACAGTAAATATTACTGGACTCTAAGGCAATGCGCTTAATAGTATGGGTTTTATGTAATTGTGGTAAAGTTCCTAGTGAGATTTGGTATAGTAAATAATAAAATAAATAAATATTCACGGACATTTCACACAACGGTCTCTGGTCCCAAACTAAGCTTAACGTTTGTGCTATGGGTATCAGATTACGGATATAATACATACATATATTACTTTTTTTTTGTAAATACATACATATATTATAGATAGAAAACACCCAGACGCAGTACAAATATCTGTGTTCATCACACAAATAATTGTCCTGAGTGGGAATCGAACCAACAACCTCGTGCATGGAAGTCAGTTACACTACCGACTACGCCACGAGGCCCGTCAAGAGAAGGTTGAGGTTCGAGTTCGAATATCATTAAAGGAGAACTGGCTGCACAAATGGCGGAGTGGTTTAGAATTTTAAATACCAGCCTCCCACCCGAGTATTGCAGGTTCGATTCCCGCACAGGACAACTCTTTGTGTGATCCAAATTGCTGGTTGTGAATCTGGGTGTATTTTGTGTCCGTGAAATAGTGTTGTGAAGTCCCCCGCGATACAAGGATTATTCCTAAGAGTAGGGTGTAGTCCTTGGATGCGTCGCTTAGTAGAAGGAGCCGGACCACCGAAGGAATGTAACATAGTTCCAGTGGCCCGCCAATAAAGGCGGAGAGACGGCACACGGCGGGTTTCTTTAGTGGGTAAAGGCCCCACACTACCCTGTTCGTTGCCCCGAACGACAGGGTGTGCAGTTAGGAACCTTTTTTAACGCCTTAGCAAAAAAAAGGTTGTAGTCCTTAAAAAAAAGGTCATATTACGGTAACCGCTTCTCAGCAGGCGGGCAGCATCCTTCTTTGTCATTCTGCTCGCGGCTTCGTGCGGAATATAAATATGTCAAGTAGTATACTTACCAATTTTATCATCATATACATATATAGTAGCGAACAATTTAATATAACAATATAGATATTTTTGTACAAACTTTAAAATAATAATTTAATTATTTATTAGATATATTATTATTTTAAAAGTTAGTATAAATAGATTATTTTATATTCGATTTATATGTCGTAAGTTATTTTAGGTATACTCGTATATTTATATATATATGTATATTTTAATTTAGAAAAAAAACTTTAAATAATTATTGCCCAAACGTAATTAAAAATATTATTATTACTATACAAAAAAAGTGATCAAATTCTAGGATGACTGTTTACTACAATCACCGTTGCTTGGAGTCTAAGCAAGTCTAAGGCTTAGACACCAGCTGGCATTGCGGCAGCGCCTACAATACGCCTTTTCTAAATATTATTTTAAACAATAATAATCATGTTGAGCTTCATGCCGCTTCATCTTTTGCTTAGCGAAATGTTCATTTTCATTTCCTCTTAAATCATCGTACATCGTTTGAGTCATCATCATACTATTAAATGTTATTTATTCATACGTATATTTGGCGGTCTTAACACACATACCTACAGTTTAACGAAAAAAAAAGTTGAGCTGAACTCAAATTAAAAAAAGATTTTTGGATCACAAAACTAATTGTCAAATGTGAGATTGGTATCTAAACCACTTCACCTTCTGTGCAGTCAAGGTAGCTTTATTTCATCATCAAGTATCACATCAGAAAGCATTATGCTATATAATTTCGGGGTTCCTTGAGGTAGAACATTTCTAATTCAACGTATAATTGAGACATCCCTACCGCTGACCCACGCGAAATCTGCCCATATACCCCGGGTGATGCCGCGGAGACGTGTCGAGTGACGTCGGCGCCGCCCACTACAGACTTTGCAACTGTTACAAAACAATTTGCATTTGATCCATCTCATGTAATGTGTTTTTGTAACTTTAGATGACGAAGCACGTTATTATAAAAAACCTGACTAAAGTTATTTAGCTTATTATTTTTTAGGCAGTTTATGTGCACGGCCACTTATAAGGATAAATAATAGTAAAAATAAATTTTGTCATTTCACGGAAATTTTAAAAAAACAATTGTTTATAAAGCAATAGCATATAATGAAAATAAAAATAAGCTCGAATGTGGAAAGGGACGTCAAATAAAATATGAATCGATTTCGTGAAAGGTTTTTCTAAAAGGGTTGTATGCATTAAAGAAACATATGATAACTTTTTTTCTTTTTTGGCGGGAACATGAAAGTATCATGTCGTTATCCAAAACTTTAGTTACTTGTAAGTATTAATGTATAAAAGTAGTGGCATTTTACTAATTGACTATTTGTGTATGTGCAGTGTTGGGAAGAGATATATTGCGGCGTAACGTGTTTTTTCGTGTTGCCCACAAAAATCCATAGAAGCTTCCAGTAAAGTCGCCACCACTTTACTGAGGATGATTGACTTGACTATGCCTAATTTTGTATGACTTTGACTATGAATGGAAGACAAGAAGAAGAGTTGGAAATAATTTTACTAAGTTACTTGATGCAACAATAAAGGTACTAGGTACTGTCTCTCTGTCACTGTCAATGGCTTAGGCTGATTGCTATAACCACCGAAGGAATGTAAAATGGTTCCAGTGGCCAGCCAATTAAAGGCGGAGAGACAGCACACGGCGGGTTTCTTTAGTGGGTGAAGGCCCCACACTACCCTGTTCGTTGCCCCGCACGACGGGGTGTGCGGTTAGGAACATTTTTTCCCGGCTGATTGCTATAATGAAAAAAGACAAAGAAGAAACAGACCTTGTTTCGCAGGATGAGGACAACAGGGCGGGAAGAAGATGATAGGAGGGGACGGCTATCTTACCAAATCATTACAAACGGAGTAACTAAAATACAACACTTCACATTATATTACTATTCGTTAATGACTAAATACGAGTACGTTTGCCTCTGTTTTGTTAACAATAGTGTCAGTAGAACTATCGCAGCCATTATACATGGTATTCGCAAACCAACATGGTATGTCAACAATGGTACAATAGTAGTATCGGTTAAAAATGTGGATGTCCAAAACCAAATTCTAAACGGCCACACAACGATACAAGTCACCATTATATGGGTCGCTAGTCTAGCCCAGCGAAATAAATAGAACGAGATGAAAGCTGAGGAGGACACCGCGGAATCTGCCTCCCTTCTTACCTTTCCATGAAAAATAGAGAAATTATATAGAAGTGATAACGAGCGACAACGATTTCTAACTTCTTAATTATAAACATATTTTCTTTAACAACTTATCAAACGTTAGCAGACCCCACTTCTTGAGGAACTAAAAGTCTTTTAGGATCTAAAAGTAAACGAGCCAGTTACACCGCCCAGCCATTTGTATGTAGCTTGTATAACTGTGCGCACGTATACGCCGTAAGGCAAACTGTACACAGAGATTTAAGTATTATGCATGAATAGGGATGAGCCCACCCACGAGTGTGGTCATGTTTAATGACGTTCCCAGTTACGTTAAGCTACACAACACTGCCAGTTTAACTGTTTATTACGTCATAACGCATAAAATCTGATGGCTACACCGTGACTCCGAAAAGGCGTGACAGTGAAGTTTATCTCCAGCCATGCCATTAAATGTTTCACGCGATACAAGTGTCTGGAGAATTTATTGTATATTTAAACCAGAATATTTAGGTATACTTTCATGCTATTTCGCGTTGCAATATATTTCGCTGAAGATTTTATAATGGTGAGTCGTAAGTTGACCTTGATAATGTGTGATTAAGCCCACGAACTTACCACCCACCAAATATCATAAAATTGCAGTAGTAAATTAGTCAATTGCCCACTGAGCGCATGCGTTTAAATCAATGTCACTTTTAATTCCTCAATCCATCAAAAGCAAACATTTCAAACAATTTAATAGTCTTGCAGTAAACGAATAAGCATGCTTGTATTGGCAACGGAATAAGAACACTCGAACTGCTTAACTAACAAATTTTGCGATTAACCTACTTCATATAACAAACATTTAGGCAGGGAAATGTTTATACTCAATTTAGAGGAGTAATAGCTACGTGGGATAAAGAAGCCGTGTGGGGCCGGCTTTAGAATTGTCCCACCCCTCTCCACCCATGGGAGTCGTAAGAGCCGACTGAGGGAATAACGAGGGAGTGGGCAGCAGCACTCCTTCGAGTAGTAACAACATCCACTGCGATCGCCAACCCGCCTGCCAAGCGTGGCGATTACGGCAATTTCCCCCATTCTTGGGGAGGCCTATGTCCAGCAGTGAACTTTAAAAGGTTGATGGATGGAATAAAGAAGATTTCTAAGACACGAGTAGAGATCGAGACTTTGCAAGACCTGACGTTTAGTAATGCTCGATAATGGAAAACAACGCGAGGTAACCTGCGTAAGTTGTAAGTTGGCCAAACCGCATTAGGCTTCCATGGTGGACTATGTCCCGAATTCTTTTCATTCTGAGGAATTTTTGGCGGCATGTAATGGCGAGCGGTTGATATCCTGTCACACACTCCAGTAATATTATTAATTTATTGATACGACGTAACGTATACAAGTTTACATGATGATAAAAATCCGCTCAAGATAAAACATTTTCATTCTGAGAGGAGATCGGTGTACTGGGAAAGTATTACAAAATAAAAAAATAAGAGTTGCTTTACTTTACAACTTCGAAGGTCATTAAATGAATGACGACATTGATACTGTACGTTACATATACATTATATTTGGAATTACACAGAAGTAATAAGGAAGTTTATTCATTAAATATAAGCGACGAAAATTAAGCATTTAATCCCTCAGTAAATTTCCGCAAGTAATTTGTTTGTTTGTTAGTTTCCATTTAGCTCCAGTACTCGTAAACCTACATTAGACGTATGTACTAGTAGGTACCTACATCGGAACTGCAGTGTGAACCGTCAATATACAGGCGGAATAGGGTCGAAGCCCGGAGGAAGCGTTGCGCTAGCAGGATGCGAGAGTTGCTTTATAGCCCATCAGTACATCGGCGTACTGCGCACGATTCTAGAACACAGGAATATGCCATAACAGATTGATCGTTATGCCGCTTTGGGTACGATTACGAAACGAAAATTTACTGAATACTTTAAACTTTTTTGTGGTATGGTTGAGACCGTCCTCCCTTGCCGAGTGTAGTATGGGTTCGATTCCCACATTATCACATCCAATTATTTGTATGAACCACAAACGGTTGTTCTAAGTCTAGTTTATGCTTTATGTGTACTTTAAGTTTGTAAAGTCCCACGCGACATTGGGATAATTCCTGTTCTTTAAAAAAAATTTACGCTGTAATTTACTTATCACATAATGCATGATTTTACGAGTAGTAAACGAGCACACGGTCCGTCTGATGGTAAGCGATTACCACATGTACCTCTATACGTTAGCAATAACATTCGTAGCACCCACGCGTTGTTTTATAGAAATTGGAAGATTGTAGCCAGGGAGAGATTTTGGCTTCCAGCGCTGTCTCAACCTACGGAACACTTAATGTTATTTATTTCAAGAGACGTTGATATTCTTCTACAAGACAAGCCGACCTTACGCTAGATTCAACAAAGGTCTTATCTGACCTTTAGTTATAACGTCGCGAATTTGAAAACGTCCTATGTGACCTTCCGCATCCAGACCAGACGGTCTCACGGGCGTATATTACAACCTACATACGTACAACAAAACCCGTTAGTTAGCTGGTTCCCTAAGCGGATCGATGGGTCCGATCTAGATCCAAATCTTCCACGTTCTCAAACAATGTCATGTCAGATTTATTTCCACGATAAATTTAGTTTATTCCAGCAGTTTTACATAATAATAAATTATGATCTTCCAGAATGCAATGGCGGTCACGGCAGCCATTATCGACAGACACTAGCCATGTACGCAGGAGATGTTATAATGGCGGATTTACGTGCTTTTCGAGACACGGGGGTAAAATAACGCCATAATATTGACAATTTTTTGACGGAAATACCCAAAAACTTTTTGTTACCCCGACCTGGGAATCGAACCCGAGACCTCATGATCTGCAGCCGCATACTATACCGCTAGAACACCGAGGCAGTTAAGTTTTACATAAGTTAAGCTATATGCATCAACATTTGGTATGAATTCTAATTGTAACAATGATGGTCAGAACAATATAAAAAAAACTGTAAATACAACTGAACAGATGGCGTAGTGGCTTAGATACCAACTCTCCGCGCGGAATGTTGTTGGTGCAATTCCCAAACGACAATTCTTTGTGTGCTTCACAAATTATTGTTCTGAAGTCTGGACGTAGGTACTTCGTGCCCGTTAATTATGTTTGTAAGGTAACACGCGATAGATTCCCTAGGAATGCATGTATCGCGTGGTAGGGTGTTATCTTCCGAAAAAGAACTGATAAATATCGAGCAGTTTTCCAATATAAGATAAATAAAATAAATAAATATTCACGGACATTTTTCACACAACGTCCTCTGGTCCCAAACTAAGCTAATAATAATAATAATATGACTAAGATAATGAAATAGTAGCAGTATACAATATACGATAGTTTAGTAGTTAAATCATTGCTATCCAGAAGTCGAGCATTCAAACCCAACTCTAAGTAATCTATATCTAATTTGTTAATTATTGTTACTAAAGCCACCTCTCGTTTGACCGTCCTGGGGGGTTAGGCAGAATGTCATATTTCACGTGTCGACCGTATCGAGATTAATTGATTAATTGAATTGGTCAACGGATTATTGTGACATCATGTGTCAGTTTCTCAACCAATCACAGTGATCTCGATACGATCGACATGTGAGATATGACATTCTGCCTAACCCCCCTGAGCCTGTTAATTGTCACCTGAATCATAGTTCTATGACTTTGCTCTCAAAATCCAACAAAGCTTCACGCTGTAATTTACAAACTGGTTCAATTGGCTCGTGACGCAAGCCGTTCCTTATTACCGCTCCAAATTATATTGTGTTCGGTGGTGAAGTAATGGTGAAGTAAATCAAGATTAACGGCTTCGCTCCCAAATCGTAGTTTATTGCCCAGCCAATATTCTCCCGGCGTACTGTGTATCGGTTAAACTCGATGAGCATTCCGATGGTTCAGTACAAATATACATATAATTTATTGAGACGTCGACACTGTATGTGATTTATGCTTGGCAGAAATAGATGTATGGATGCTATATAACTTATAACAATATTTTTTTTGTATCGAAAGTAATTTTGAAATACTTGTAATTACTTATCAACACGCCATTTCCCTTGCGGGGTAGGCAGAGAGAACAGAGTGCCAAGAGGCTCTATTCTTGCATATATCTCTCTCGCTTCCTCAACATTCATAACTCTCTTCATACACGATCGCCGGTTTCGGAGACTCCTGACTCCACCTTCCTTAATTATTTTTTTACTTTAAACACAAAGTGAAAAATGTGAAATCGAAAATAACATTTCACTTTGTGTTTAATGTATGTTGCTAAGCATGTCAAATGCTAAAAATATATATAAAAATATCTAAATATTTTTTTACTTGTAATTATTTGTATATAATACGAAACATAATATATCTGTACTGGAAAGGAAGATAGTGGGGATAGAATGGATTCTCTTTCCTCGATACGTAACTAAAATACATGGCGATATGATCTGTCCGCTGAAGGAAAGCAACAAGCCTGCAAACCTGCGAGATTTTCTTGACGATTTTTGAAATCTAACGTGGTACAGCAAGGCTTGAGGCCGTTTAAATTGAGTGGAGATCCGTACTCAATAATGGCTTCTGAAAACTGTGTATAATGGGGATGCATGTACCTGTTCTATCAGCAAAATGGGGTACCAGATATTAAATATTAATTTTAATACTTTCTGATATTTACGCGAATGTTACACATTTTGAAATAAAATTTCGTTTACGGAATCTATCGCGTTTACTTAATTTTACTACTATCCCGACGTTTCGAATACTTTACAGCATTCATGATCACGGGTGGACTTAGATGATAGACGTCCAAAGCTGATATGTTATTTCAACGGTCTCATCTACCCACAGTATATGATTTTACAAAATTTTTGGTTTATTTATTTTAACCCACCTAATATTCGGTTAGAAACACAATTAAAATATTTACTTCAAATTTTTTATGCTTACAATGTATGAGACTTTAAGTTAGTATATTAAAATGAGTATAATACTCCTCTTTAAACTAAAATTTTTTGTTTTTATTTAGTGCTCAAAAATTCTACCATAAACTACCAATTACTACCAGTAAGAAGACAATCTTGGTTATTAGTTTATATTATTAAATATATTGATTTTGCCAAAAGCTAAGTCTAAAAAGCTACCACCGGATCGGAACGCGGCCTGACTGAGAAAGATCCGGCCAGAAAACTCAGTAGGCAACAACTGTTATGGATTATTAAATTTAATATTATATATATATATAGATTCGATAGTAGTAAAATTAAGTAAACGCGATAGATTCCGTAAACGAAGTTTTATTTCAAAATATTAATTTTAACTTAACAAACTAAACATGAGAACGCGACACACAGTACAAACGCGCGTGGTGACTGGTGATTCACTTATATAAACAGTATACAACTGTAACGTGAACAAAAATAGACACTTATGTAATTTACAGCAAATAAAATAGAAACGTATAATAAAACCAGAACATGCAGTTACTAGAACAGATCAGAGGTTCTCAAATTGAGTTCAACGCAACTCTTTTTTGGGTTTGACAGGAAAGTATGTACTTACCTCACGTGCCAACCACTAAATAAATCCACCGTGTTCCAATCTCTCCACCCGGATCGGCGAAATATTTAGGTTACAGATTTTTCATAACGTTTAAAATTTTTTTTTTTAAATAACTACTGTATATATAATAAGAATTCAGAAACAAAGATGCTAACAAATTATACCCATTTGTATTCAAATTTTCGTTTAATAACAAATAATACTATCTGATATATACGCAAATACTAGACGTTAAGAAAAAAACTATGTTTACAGAATCTATCGCGTGTACTCTAGGTTCTAGTACTTCTAGTGTACAAGGATATTTTGTTTATAGATGACTTTTATTTCAAAATTAATGACAATGTGGTCGTGTTGACCCATCCCGAAGAACCAACCAGTGAAACTAGGGGTCTGCGGATAACATTTCGAGAACCTCTGGTCTAGACTAAAGTCTAATTAAGAGAATTGCATGAGAGAAGAAGCCACATAAGCATTTGAACTAGTTGCAGGAACGTTTGCATCTTAAACAATGTAAATTACGTTTGTATTTACAATTACAATTTTATTGCCTAACATTATATTATAGTAATAAACCCAAATTTTAAACCTATTGCACTACATGTTACATGTCTTTTTATAGAGAATTAATTGACCCGGTGAACTTCGTATCATCTACAGATTATTTTATCAGCGATTATCAATCCTAATCTACATCATCTAAGATTTGGATTTTGATAGGGTATTATAACTTGCTTGTAATGCAAATTACAGTAGCTGTCGTTTTGTCGTCTGTTAGCCAAATACCCATAAACATTCTACAAACCATGTTACCAATATTCTACTTTTTTTTTATAGGGTTGCCCTCTCTTTTTTTACTTTTAAGTCACTCCTGTATGAGAACGAACAAAACAAAAAAAAACAATTATTCAAATCGGTCAAACCAGTTTTGTGTTTTAGCGAGACTAACGAACAGCAATTGATTTATTACGATTATCTATAATCGTTAACTTGGTGAACAAAACTGTGAGCAGAACCCATTCGCCCAATATTAGTAAAATGTATTGTAGTATCTAACTAAAACAACAAAATTTGGATGAGGATTGATTATTAATATCAGGCGGTAATAATTACGGTTAGGTGTTAGAGGCGTAATACCCCACTTAAGCGTTGCCTGCCGACGTTAGCAACACCAGGGGCGACGGAAGATAATAGAAAGTAAATATGGTGGAGACAGAATGATTGAGAGGGGATGGTAATAGAAAGGAGATGTAAGTGATAGAAAGCCTAATAGGGACGATGGGTCTCCATTGTTCGGAAAATCGCGATTCATGAGGTACCTGGTACTGCTCAGAATTGCCACTTACCTACCATTAATTGGTCAGAAATTTTTAATGATGAGATACGCGTAATGTATGTATGATGAAGTCATCTACGTATACAGTTGACTACAACTTGATATTATTGGCGCATTCGATGGAACGTTGAGCAACGCGTTGCTTCGACACGATCTGTGACATCATTCGGTGATTCCCAATTTTCTCAAATATCTAATTTGTGCTATGAATAAGCTTAAGAGTAGGCGTAACGCAACTTTGTAATGCTTTTAAAAATATCTTGTCTGTGTAATGATCAAATACAAGTCAGGCTAGTTAGGTACAAAAAAAAACAGCTGGACTGATTTTTATGATCTTTGATTTGTTGGATTTGTGTGCGTCCGGAATAGCAAAATGACAACTAAAACAATGGAATGAAAATGGAAAAAATTACGAAAAAAAAAAATAATAAATTTAAAGTCCCACCCGGGCCCCTTAAATGTAAACTACATTCACCCGTGCTTATCTGGCACAAACGAAGTTATACAGACATGATAATCTGTAAGAAGTTCTCTAAAATTAATGACATCTGACAGGTGTGATACTTATATTGTCGTTGACCGCTGACATGTTGACTTTTTAATTTAATATGTTTCTATTGGACTCATTTTTCACCGTTTATTTCTCTTTCACCGAACAAATTTCCTTCGTTTGACGGTCTACCTTAAATTAATACTCGATATTGGCGAAATTGTGCTCACACTGCCACAACAAGAGCCATTAAACAAGAAGATAAGATATGTTTCTATTTCTACAGATCTAAAATATATGTGACGCCTAGTACATCCAGAAGGGAAACTATATGTATTCTTAAATCTCTTCGCATGTAACGCCTAGTATAATTATGGTCGAACATCACTTAAGGTAAGTTCGTTTAACCATTAAATATACTTTATGTTCCTCGATAGTATGAGTGACGGTTTATTGCGACATTAGTATTTAGCCTCATACAGTAAGCACTTTAGCTAAGTATACATGAAGAAAAGACAAACAGCAGAAGTTTCTTCTGTTAGTGTTTCTTAATATGCTTACAACTCCTCTGACAACTCAATTACTGGCCCGTACCTGTAACAAAAAGAAAAATATTGATATTTGGAGATATTATATAACTTGGACGAAGAAGGTTGATTGCGAATAAGAAACTCCATCAATGCGCGACTATTTACTGTATACATATGTGAGTTTAATCAAGGCAAGTAAGATCGATGTCTATTGGAAACTTTTAATTAAAGCAATCCTTTTTTTTTGTTAAGACGGGAAAAAATGTTCCTAACCGCACACCCTATCGTTCGGGGCAACGACCAGGGTAGTATGGGGCCTGCACCCACTAAAGAAACCCGCCGTGTGCCGTCTCTCCGCCTTTATTGGCGGGCCACTGGAGCCATGTTATATTCCTTCGGTGTTAATTAAAGCAATCCTACTAATACCATGTTTATTTTCCTTGTACCAGTGAAATAATCACGAAACGGCTGATTTTTGACGTTGTACTTATATGTTATTTTTTATACGACATGGGTCGCGAACAAGCATACGGCCCACCTGATGGTAAGCGGTTACCGTAGCCTATAGACGCTAGCAACATCACTCGCGCGTCGCCATCTCCAAGGAAAGCGATAGGAACAATAATAAGGAGAGCTTTGGGCCACCGGCGCTCTCACTCACCACCAACCACCAACAGTAGGAATAAGTACTGTTGTTACACGATGGCCTTATGTGAGAGGGTACTACTTCCTCGGTCGAGCCGGCCCATTCGTGCTTGGATAAGCAAGGCTCTACTAAAAAAAATATTTTGTCAATTAGTTTCGTGTAGATCTTGATATCGAGAAACAGTTTAAGCACTTACTGATATGTTTGTTATATTTTAAATTTATCAAACTCTTTTGTTGATATTGATTTACCTCCATTCTCAGGGAAAACGTGAGAATGGAGTCGACCATCTTGTTGTCCAACTTAAATGTACAAGATTCTTTTTACTGGTAGCTAAATATTATGTCGGTACTAGTGAAAAAACTGAGCAGTGTTTTTTCCTTGTAGGTAATCGTGTACGATAATACTTTCCGTATATTTCCATAAAGGTAGTCAGTAAGGTTTTATTGGTTTTGCCAACTCAATATAAAAATATTCAAGCTGAAACTTATTGGATCTATATGTAGCTATATAAAAACTTATTGATATTTACGCGAATACTCTATGGTTATAAGTTTGGTCTCAAAATGCATTCTAAACGTCGGAAAAATCAAGATCAGCTTTTATAAAATAGTTGGATCCGCATTTAATTTTGCATACTTATTAGCCTCTGTGGTGCAGTGGTAGTGTAAACGACTGATGATCATGAGGTCTCGGGTTCGATCCCCGGGTCGGGCAGTGATATTGAGATTATTCGTAAAAAAAGAAAAGAAAAATTCTCAGTAGCAGCCCGGAGTTTGGAAATGTGCCCGGTAAACCTCAATAGGCTCGCCCCCTATTACGTGGGACTTAAACATAGCCGGCGAGTCGTGGGTGTGTAATACACCTCTGCCTATCCCTTCGAAGAATACAGGCGTAATGCTATGTTATGATATAATATTGTGTGCTGTGGTTCAAGCCATGGCCGTCGCCACCATCTTCTTTTGCGAGGAGGTGATTCATGCAAAAGGAGGCGGCAGAGCGCTAATGTGAGACGGCCAGCTATCTTGCGTGCTGCAGCGGCGCCAAAGGGCGCTTGGCGATCTCCGGCCCCTATAAGCGCTCGTCTGATAGTGACGGGTCTAGGGGAGTCCGTCACCCTAGTAGAAGCAGGCCCCAGATGACGTGTTAGAAGAAAAAAAAATAGATAAGCCTTAAATTTTTGTGCGTATTCTATACGATTATAAAGCTGTAACAGAGCTATGTCTGTACATTTAAGATATTTGAGAAAAAAATACTGAATTAGGCTCTACAGGCGTGTTTAAAGAAAAAACTATTATTTTTTTTTTAGATTTTTTGTCTGTTTGTTTGTTCGCGCATCACGCAAAAACTACTGATCGGATTTTGATGCAACTTTTTTTGTTTGATAGCTCTTCATTAGACTTAACAACTGGTATACATTTTATCCCGCTACTATATCGGGAACCTGAGATATTAGCGCCGCGGGCAAAAGCTAGTTGTATATAAATTATCACTACACGACTAGATGTTTAAGCGTTTTGTATATCTGTCTCCTTTTGAGCGAAGACTCACGTCCAATAATCATAGGATACGTATGGGTTGCGAAAGGCTAGCCGAACTTCCTCTATGGAACTAATTAACAAGCAATAAACGGCCTTGCAACTAGTTTCCTTCATTGATACAACACATTGCAATACGCACTTGCGTAGGCACATGACTGCAACGTTATCCACTCCAATGACTTATTCAATCGGTGTTGTACAGCAGCGATGCAGAATGCAAGTTATAGGTACCTACCTAAATATAGTTGATATCCGTTCCGTTTTTATAAAGAACACAATTATATTTTACATAATTGCTATTTAACATTACCTACTTGAATATTACTAACCACAAACAAAGATCTTGCTTTGTGAAATAGGATCATGTCCATTCTTTAATATAATATACTAATTAATATTATTTACCCTCTTAGATACTACTACAAAGTTTATAAGAAAAAAGGAACAAAATAAAAAAGAAAAGAAAGAACGAAATGTGTTTAAGAAAAGAAAGAAGTTAAAATTATGCATCATAGAATTCACCCGCATCACTGGCTACCGGCAAAGTGCCCAGAAGGCTGGCAGCATTGCCACATTGAATGGCAATGCTAATTCTTTGAGCTAGGCAAAGGCCAGCCCTCTGATCACGTGAGGCCTCGATGAGACGACTCGCAATTTCTTTATAAAATTTGCGAGCGTTCGGGCCCCATGACCCTAGCATTTCGACCCCAAACGGTTCGAAAATATAATTACCCTCAAGGTTATTATATTTCCGCCGTTTGAGGGTCTCCGCTGATGCAGCAGCAGCACCAGGACAACCAGCGGTGCTTGGTAGATGTGATGGAGCAAGGGTGTCGACGCAGGTGGCGTCCCACACCAAAGGCCTACCCATCTTCCAAGGCATCAGAGTCATACCGTCTGGTCTGTTCCCATCGTCGCGTACCAAACCATCAGGTTCACGTACGGCTGGTACACCGACGGTAATAAGAGCACGCCGGATTATCTCATTTTTGTCCTTTCTTTTGAATGTACAGCAAGGATTTTGGTCAGTTTTACGTACATCGTCACGTAGTCCTCCTTGGGGATGTAACCCAATACGGCACAATGTGGAATTTGCTTAGTTCTTGAATTACACCGAAAAGTACTTAAAATTACATTGCAAAGTATAATTATTTAACCACAAAGGAGACGTGCCAATGACAGCCTGTAGCGGACATAATGTTTTCAATAGTTAAAATTAAACTAAAAATTTATAAAATCCGTCATTACTTTTCTTTTTTTGGTAGAACTTTACAAAAAGATTATATGTTTAAAAAACATAGCATAGCATCACGTCTGTATTCCTCGAAGGAGTAGGCAGAGGTGTATTACACACCAACGATTCGCTATGCTTAAGTCCCACGTAATAGGGCCTAATACCTAGCCTAAGCCTATTACCGTCTACCGGGCACATTTCCAAATTCCAGGCTGTTACTGAAAATTTTTCTTTTTACGAAAAAGCTCAATAATACTGCCCGACCTAGGAATCGAACCCGAGACCTCGTGATCAGCAGTCGCTTACGCTACCACTGCACCACAGAGGCAGTTTAAAAAATTATTACTTTCCGATAATGGTGATTGGTGGATGATTGTTATCCGTTGTCAACCAAAAAGGATATAACCGGTACGCTGAATTGACAACATTAACGATTTTGGTACTACATATTACAAAACAATATTTCGTAGTATTATGCCTTAAACACAAAGTGAAAAATGTATAGTGCTAAGCATGTCAAATGCTAAACATATAAATAAATAGTAATATGCCTATTTAATAAAATATGTTTTTATAATTATTTGCTGAAAATCGATAGTAAATTCTAATCAAGAGTAGAAATTATGTTTCAAAATATTGGCAAAACATTTTACATCTGTCATGTCATTCTACAATGTTCTGTTGTAGTTGCGTATCGTGAATATTGTATTGTGATTTAGTGAATCAATGTAAGTTATATATTTAGTGATAGCAAGCCTCATTATTTGTTTATATATGTAAATATTATTTTATTTATCAGGTAGACATTGATTTATTTATAATTATGGTGTTAATTTTGATTAAATATTCGATTTTGAGGTATTTCAATTTCAAAATCATATCCATCTTAGATGTCTTTTATCTCATCATCCCAAAGTTTGTGTAAAAACAAATACACATGGAAATAGGGTAGTAATTTATCTTTAAAAAACATAACGTTTTATGTATGTCCTCTCCAGGCCGAAGATGTATGGGCATTTGGCAGATCTCCTTTACGAAAAGGCTTTCTGAAGATTTGTTTTTACAACCTGTTACTAAGCAATCCACCAGGAAATCTCTCGCACAAGGAGCTTGATCACACGATGTTTTCTTCACTGATAAATTTGTGATTAAATACATAGATAATTATGGCTATTTTTTTTTAATTTAATTACTATAACTATTTATTAAATTTCTACGGCATTAATATTGTTGGGTGAGTAAAATCCTCCAAAGTAATAAACAAACTGCAAATCGGGGCTGTTTGGAATCCACGCCAAGTCCATTAACTCCGCAAACAGTGAAACCAATTCCAGGAACTCCAACGCCACTCAATATTTGACTGATACAAATTGTGTTTACGCAATTTCAGACACCAACACAAACCGATTATATAATATACATAATAATTATATACGTCTAATAAAACCTCGTGTGTTTCGATCACGGACTAACCAATATCTTGATCCTTGGTTTCGATAGACAGGTTTCTAGAAATTGGTTTTAATCGTGAAAGAATGGTGTTTTTGTAGTGATATCTTCTTTGAGCATCTATGAGATTAAATTTTGTAACAAATAGCAGGTCGTAGGATGTGCAAACAATGACCACCGAAGGAATGTAACATGGTTCCAGTGGCCCGCCAGTAAAGGCGGAGAGACGGCACACGGAGGGTTTCTTTAGTGGGTGCAGGCCCCACACTACCCTGTTCGTTACCCCGAACGATAGAGTGTGCGGTTAGGAACATTTTTTCCCGCCATAACAAAAAAAAAGGATGCGCAAACAATACGATAGAAAACGTAAAAGTCTAATGTCAAAAGAAAAAGGTACAAGAATAAAAATAGGCATCCCCAGTGACGAATTTCAAAAAGTTAAGGGTTCACGCCACCTATCGGATGAATTTACATGCATTATTCCAATATAGTAAATTTAATTTTACAATTAAAATTCATACTATTCGACGGCGCAATTTTTTAAATATTTTAATCTATGAATTCTGCTCGCAGTAAACATCTCTTATTCCACTTTCGAATAATTTGTTCTTAAAAGTAGCCGAGCATGTCAAATGCTAAAATACAGATTAAAATATATGATATTTTTTATCGCAAAGAAATAAATAGTTCTGGCAGGATACATATTATTGACATATACTTAGATCTAACGACTAAGTTTAAATACTATTACTTGATTTAATAATAAATAAATAGAGACAACTTAAATAAAAACACAAAATATTTTATTTATCATAAGGATTTCCTGGGGCCTAAATAGGTACTTTGTATCTCAATTTTTCAGTCTAAGCAAACTAATTTGCTGGTAGAAGCTACGTAGTTTGAATATAAACATTAATTTAAATTGTTTCGTAATATGAACCCTGCTCCCTTAGAATAAATAACCTGCTCCTATCAGAGTGGTCTTTGGTAGCAGAATGTCGGTAAGCAATGGTCCACAATGAATGACCGTTACGACGCGATGACACGCTCGGGTCAAGGTCTCCACTGAATGGACATAATATATAAACACGTCGACACACATCATCGAGAACGCAATAATTTTTAATCTACGATTTTAATGTTTATATTTTCATTAATAGTTTATGCTCGTAAGTTTGCCTGCGTGACCCACAAAATTGGTTCTTATTAGAAATTGTGTGTAAAAATATAGGATAATAAGTTTACCCCGTAATATTTAGATATTTTTATATATATTTTTAGCATTTGTCATGCTTAGCACTATAGGTACATTAAACACAAAGTGAAAAATGTGAAATCGAAAATAACAGTCACGAGCAGGATTTGAACCTGCATCTCCTGGATACCGTCCAGATGCTTTGCCAATTCAGCCATCGTGACAATTGCTCCTGACTGCTAATTTCGATAACACATTCATACTTAACGTCTTTGGGTGACGCCTGCGCCATCTGTCGGTAGTATTTTCATACATTATACCGACCAGGTAAACTTAATTTTACAATTAAGATTTTTACCTAATAATGACGCAAACCCTATAAATATTTAGATATTTTTATATATATTTTTAGCATTTGACATGCTTAGCACTATAGGTACATTAAACACAAAGTGAAAAAATATTACCCCGTAATATTATTCCCACTGAAGCATAAGAGGCCGCTATCTAGTGATATATTTTAGTACTAAATCGGTGTGTTTCTTATAACTGGTAACATTCTTTTGACTATTTTGAGTGTTATAATAATAGGTCTGTGAAATAAGGATTTTTTTTATATTGAATAAATGGATAACACTCATTTCTCGAGATAAAAGTATTCTATGTGTTAATCCAGGTTATTAACTATCTGTGTGCAATATTTTATTCAAATCAGTTTTTGCGCGATCCAGTAACAAACATATATACATTCAAACATCTATAATCATATATCTCAAATCATATCATATAAAATTTCGCATGTACTGAGGTATTTTAATTTTTGTAATTTCGTAACTTTTCCAAAGGATTAGTCATTTAGTCAGTAAGTAGTATCTCTCGCAATCTGCTCGCAATGAACAATTACTTCATGAGATGCATCACAACAACCGACCAAGAAACAGCGAGCCTGTGCACATGTTTCATCTTTAGTTTCAATCTTATTATTTTTTATGAATTAACACTACTTTTACGGACGTAAACGTAGTTTTATTTTATAATTTAATTTGTAACATTCGCGAAAAATATCAGAAGGTATTAATTTATTTTTAATTAATTTGTTTCTGAAATTGATTCATACTACTACTCAAACTCTCTCTCGCTGAAGAACTACAGACCCATCTCACTCCTGAGCCACGTTTACAAGTTGTTCTCGAGGGTACTCACAAACCACCTCGCCAGAAGACTTGACGAGTTCCAGCCTCCGGAAAAAGCCGGGTTTCGAAAAGGCTACAGCACCGTAGACCATATCTATACTGTTCGGCAGATTGTACAGAAACGACACCGCTGCAGAGCATCCAAAACCTGGGCGGTTTTGGATGCTCTGCAGCGGTGTCGCATCGATTGGCGCTATATCGAGGTGCTGAGATGTCTATATGATACCGCCACAATGACCGTTCAGCTCTAAGACCAAAAGACCAACCCGATCGAGCTGCGTCGAGGGGTGAGACAGGGGGATGTAATATCCCCAAGCTCTTCACCAATGCACTCGAAGACGTCTTCAAGACACTGGACTGGACTGGGCGGGGCATTAACATCAACGGCGAATACATCTCACACCTTCGATTTGCCGATAATATTGTCATCGTTGCGGAGTCACTGGAACAGTTAAGCGGAATAATGCATAGCCTAAATGGAGCCTCTAGAGACGTCGGCCTCGGCATGAACTTGGATAAAACCAAGATCATGTTTAATGAACATGTCGCGCCGGGACCGATCTACGTCGATGGTTCAATGCTCGAAGTTGTTCAGGAGTATGTCTACCTTGAACAAGTCCAATAGTGTCCAATTTGGTAGAAACAACTTCGAGAAAGAAATCAACCGCAGGATCCAATTGGGTTGGGCAACATTTGGCAAACTACGCCACGTCTTCTCTTCGCCTTTACCGCAATGCCTGAAGACTAAAGTCTTCAACCAATGCGTCCTACCTGTCATGGCTTACGGGGTCGAGACGTGGACACTCACAGTGGGACTAGTCCACAAATTGAAAGTCGCGCAGCGGGCTATGGAGCGGGCTATGCTCGGCGTCTCTTTGACGGATAAAATTCGTAATGAGGTAATCCGACAAAGAACCAAAGTTACCAACATAGCTCGCAGGCTCAGTAAGCTGAAGTGGCAATGGGCTGGTCACATCTGCAGAAGGACCGACGGCCGATGGAGCAAGCGTGTCCTAGAGTGGAGACCGCGACTTGGTAAGCGTAAGGTAGGACGGCCTCCAGCTAGGTGGACCGACGACCTCAAAAAGGTCGCTGGGACAGACTGGATGCGGAAGGCGGAGGACCGTGTGCAATGGCGCGTGTTAGGAGAGGCCTATGTCCAGCATTGGACTGCAATAGGCTGATTGATTGATTGATTGACTACTCAAACAAGTGGGCCTAGCCAAGTTGAATTCTATGATCGATAACGCGATCGCTAATTTCCATACATTTTAATAGTTTTCTATAGCGTTAGCGATCATAGAATGCAACTTGGCTAGGCCCACTTATCTGTTGTATCCTCGAGGTAATTCGAAATTATTACCTGACCAAAATAGTATAGTCCTATGTTCTTATTTTTATATTATACTTAAATATTTTAGGCACATGACCGGCCTTGGTCCAAACCCCACTCGTAATTATAAATTTATTATTTCCTATTCTAGCACTTTGTCTTAAAGTATAGTTTGAATAACTTTTATCGATAAGCGAGTATCAAATTAATATATGTGGGAAGTATGTCGCAGAAGCGTTTAACATCGAAAGAATTACAATTCTATGGTGAAGTACAATATTGATAACAAATTCAATGAGACTTCAATTTATTGGTGGCAATAATACATCGCACGTGACAAGCACACAACGTACTCATTGGGAGGGAAGCAGGTAATTGGATTTGGGGGCGTGACATTGACGCGGTGCAATTTTATTGTTCTACTCGACCGAAATATATAAGGCTGGAAACAGCTTTAATGCCAATCTTCAGAACCTTGTGCACAGACGCAGTCATAGGTGCGAGTATTGCTTTTTAGGGTCGGTACCTACTCTATAATAAAATTGAGTGAGTGCTATAGGAACATCTCGCTAATAAACAATACCTATATTGATCCGTAAATGCTGTGTATGTAGGCGCTTCACGTGGGCATGTCTGGCCTCTTGTATGTATAATTATTGCGCGACGCACTTGTGAGTCGCCTGGCGTAAAGGATATAGGTATCTTGGATTAATATAAGCTTGTGTCAAGGTTTAAGTTTTGAATAAAGTATGGAAATAAATTTTAACAGACAACAGTTTACCACGTGGTTTTGTGATTTTAGGAGGAAACAGGCTTTGAGAGCAACCATGTCATAGAACAGGGAGACAATTTTCAAAATCAATCAGATTTAATTAATTTTAGGTTATGTGGTTTTTTCTAGTGGTAGAGCGTTGCTTATCCAAGCATGCCGGTGCTTCATTGCATTCTTAATGACTGAAATAATGTATAAAATTACTTCCAACAGATGGCGCAGGCGTCACCCAAGACATTAACAATGAATGTGTTATCGAAATTCGCAGTCCCGAGCAATTGGCTGAATTGGCAAAGCATCTGGAACGGTTTTCCAGAAGATGCAGGTTCAAATCCTGCTCGTGACTATTATTTTCGATTTCACATTTTCAAACTTTGTGTTAATCGATAGATTATATCGATGATATATTTAAAAAATATGTGTTAACTAATTTGTTCAGTTTCCGGTAGCCCTGCTCTATGAAACTATAAATAGCACATGACAAACGCATCGTCACTGTCGAAAGATATCTTGGGCGTGGGACCATATACATAACATATAACAGACATTAACGGGCAATGTGTCCGACATACTGGTTCAGCCTGGATACGGATATTATGGTATTTATGATGTACTAGCCCAGCCTAGACTAGCCAAGATATTTTTTAAATTTCTTTAATGTACAGACAGCTCTGTTGCAGTTTTATAATAACACTAGCCTCTACCGCAGGCAAAAGCTAAGTTTTTTAGGTTAAGTCTGTCTCATGTTCAATATAGTAGCCGAATAAAACATACACCAAATGTAACAAGCAATAAATTTTCTTAGTAAGTTTTGCGTGAGGTGTGAACAAAGAAACAGATAAGAAAAATAATTGTTTTGTGTTCAGAGAAGCCTATTTTTTCTGCAACATCATAAATGTACAGACAGTTCTGTTACAGCATTATATAGTATCCATATGCACTTTCTGTTTCGAATTTTCTTATACCGCAATGTTATCACCACCATCTTCATTCACACATATTAAAACGTATACCTGCCACTGCCACGTATTAAAAACTGCATCAGTTGCACACGAGTCATTTAAAAGACAACCTGACATAACGGCAAGGGTCAAGGTCACGCAAGGCCATAATGTGCACACGCTTTATTTCTGTCAAGTGGTTGCAAACATATCTACCACTATATTTACCAAGAACATGGTGTTTTATGCTCATTTCCTGTTTTGTTTATGGGATGCAAACACAAAAACGGTGTTTCCAAGTATTTCCTAATAAGTAATTAATAATATGTGTTTGATATTAATTTATTACCTGGTCTTGGCAGTCAATATAACTATTTATTTTGTATTATATACAAATTAACTAATATGATTTAATACTAATATTCATAAAGAATAAAAATAATTACAAAACCAGTAGTAACCAAGTTGTACATTTCCTTTGGATATTTTAGGCGGACCACGTTTTTTTTCTTACAAAAATTATTTTGGAAAAAAGACAACATCTATCTGCCTTTGAAGAAAGATCTTTCCCAAGCGTTTATAACTGTGCCCCAAAAACTGTTCAAATCACTTCTTTCATCGTGGAAGTCATGGTAGATTTTGTTGTAAGATCCCAAAATGGAAGTACTTTACTATACTGGAGATCGGTGTAGATTTACAATAAATTTTACTCGTAATATCTATTGATAAAACGCAAAATATTTACTTAATTAATATTTTTCTTTTTCTACCTTTGTAATTTGTATTTATAGCATTGGATATGTTTAGCCATTCAATACACTCAAATCTTTGAGGATAAAAAATATTTGTACGCTCAAATTACACGCCACATTTATATGCTTATCCACCACATCGCCCATCGGTAAAAAATGCAAAAATGTTTTAACCACCTTGCTCTATTTAAAGGCTTAACTGAAAAGGTTTCTATAAATACTATTGAATAAATCAATTAGTTGCGTTCGTGAGTCGAATAAAAAATTTGTGTACGGATTAAGCACTTGTTTACAGGTTAAAGGTGAACGCAAGAATTTGTAAACAATGTAAGTCTCACGAATCAATTGATATATTGTAAAGTAGAAAGGTAACAATAAAAGATGTTGTTTAACACCGCATTTTCAATCGTGTCATAAATGAGACTCACAACGAGCAAAAAGCAACAGTAACACCGAATTCACTGTAATTGTAAGATATTTCGTTGTTGATCATAGGATTAGTAGCTATTTTAATTATGACAAAACAAAACATAAGCTAAATAGTGATAACTATGTACACTAATATTTGATAAATAATAATTAATGATTGTCATTGATAATGTCAGCGGACAGCAAATTGTAATACTGTATATGATGTGGGTGCGCTTGGGTGTCGCTAACGAGTCACCTTGTACGAAACATTAGCGCAGGTGAACGGCCGGACGTCGACGCCTTTGGTAGGTATTAATTTACTCATGCCAGACCCCAGCTTCCACAGAATTGAATATTACAGCTTAAAAAGAGATACTTATTATAAAAAAAATACGATATATGCAGTACACATGTGATAGAAGTGAGCCTTTCGGAGTTAGGACGGAGTCACCGTTAGCAACAATCTATAGATAAAATTAAATTTTGAATTTCTGTATGTATGTTCCGTAGCTCGTGCATCAAGCAAAAAGCAATCGCTCTCTAAGTCGTGGTAACGAATGCGGTCAGTCAGCCTCGCTCCACAAATTCTCCGCAGAGATCGCATTTCGACCGCATTGATTTTAATCTTATGCTCCTTTTTGCATACCCAACTCTCGCCTCCATATAATAACGTTGGGACGAGCACTGCGTTATGTATTGTGACAAGTGCCTCCTGGCTGAGGTGATGGCTGCCGAGAAGTTGTCCTAAAGCTCCGTTCACTCTATTTCCCGCATTTACTCTTCTCTCTATATCAGTGGTATACCTTCCATCCCAACTGAATCCATATCCAAGATATACATATTCATCCACTTGTTCTAGCACATTATTGCCTATTGATACTCTACATCTTAAGTGATCTAAAGTTTGGCTATAACAATACGCTACGATACTGCCTCTGTGGTGCAGCGGTAGTGTAAGCGACTGCTGATCATGAGGTCTCGGGTTCGATCCCCGGATCGGGCAGTGTTATAGTGATTATTCGTAAAAAAAAAAGAAAAATTCTCAGTAGCAGCCCGGAGTTTGGAAATGTGCCCAGTAGACGTCAATAGGCTCGCCTCCTATTACGTGGGACTTAAACATAGCTGGCGAGTCGTGGGTGTGTAATACACCTCTGCCTACCCCTTCTAGGAATACAGGCGTGATGCTATGTTACAAAAACATCCTTACATCTTTCCGTTTTTCCAATTTACAAATATTGAAAGGCTTACATTAAGAACCGCCACGACCTAAGGCAATTTGTCCTATTCAGTTGTTAAAGCGTAAACAATGGCTAATTTGGTCCGCTCGATTATCTGACAACGGTCATACAATGGCGATCACGCGCCGCTACAACGCACTAATGGACACATACATCCAATTGATAGCGGCACAATGGACCGGGCATACTTTTAGCTTACAACAAGACCAGGAATATTCTTTAAAGTTCTTGAAGCTTCTATTCAATCCCAATCTTGAACAGTAGGATTTGGGATACACTTCAACTAATCGATGATTTCTGTTTTGTTTAGTCTACTCATCGGGCAAAATGTCATTGCATCTACCAAGGTTTTTGCTACACCACATTATCTATTGAGGACGGGATACCGCTCAAAACAATAGGATTTTAGGTCTGATCATCCACAACAATGACCGAGAACAGGCTGATGCTCTTCAACGGTTTATATCTATCTGCCATTAGTTAGTGTGTAATCAAAAGTGTAATAATGTTAGTCTGTTGTTGGCTGTGCACTGATCATAAAAACCAACACAATAATTGGATTACTCTGCAGATGTCTTTAACTGTTTAAGTAATAAACCTCACACCTGTGTAACAATTAGCAGTAACCCCGGACCCGTTCACGACATGATTTCCTCTATTAGCGACATGAAGGTGGGTTGTTTCGTGTGATATCTGTATCGATAAGTGTCTCAATTCAACAGTTAGAGAACGAGTCTCAGCATCTCGGTCATTCACATCAAATTTGATCCTCAACAGATCGTTAACCGCAGCATCACAAGATTGGGACTTGCCAGAATCTTTGCCTCACGAATTTGAAGGAAGCGATAAATTTCAATTTGCAGGGATTCGTTCTTTGGGCATCCAATCAAAATGTCCGCTCGTTTAGTGGAAGCGGCTTGCGAATTAGGGTTAATTGGTTATATCAAACGTTGAAAAGTTTCGTGACGGTTGTGCTATAAATACACTTTTATATATTTTTTGGTTAAGCCGGTTGACGATTTAGTTTCACCTCTGGAACTAGCATATATGGGCAGCAGACACTACTAAACTCATAACATGAGATAAGAAGGTCCAGGGGGGTTAGGCAGAATCTTATATCTCTCATGTCGATCGTATCGTGATTACTGTGATTGGTTGAGAGATCACCGTGATTGGTCAACGGATTATTGTGACATCACGCGTCTGTTTCTCAACCAATCACAGTGATCACGATACGGTCGACACGTGAAATATGACATTCTGCCTAACCCCCCAGGGGGGTTGGACAAAATCTCATATCTCACAGTCGACATCGTATCGTGATCACTGTGATTCGTTGAGACATCACCGTGATTGGCCAACGGATTTTTGTGACATCACGCGTTGGTTTCTCTACCACCATTACAAGCGAGAAGATACGATGTCGATTGTGAGATATGAGATTCCGTCTAATCCCCCAGACCCCCTCCTTATCCTCTCCTCCTTATTATCCTTCCTCTCCACGTCCTGTCCCTTTTCTTGGAGTAGGTGACGTGCGAGTGACGTGTCTGGTGTTGCTATCATCTAGTTGCTGTAGCTTATAAGCTACGGTAACCGCTTACTATCGTATGACCGTATGCCACCCGCGTAGTATAAAAAAAGTATGGATCAATTCTCTACTATTTTCATTTTATAAATAAAAAATAGCCCAATAAATAGGCTTAAAATGCATCCATTCATCGACTTTTCTGGCGCTCCCACTAGGTCTTTGGTCTATTGAACATAACAGATCAGTATTTAGGAACTTAATAGATCATTGAACGAGCAATTATATCATAACTTCGTCTGCGGGCCCTCAGAATTGAGTCAATATAAGTACATCACTCTATGACACGGTAATTATCTTTTCAAAAATATCTATCGCATAGGAACCTAACATTTTTCCGGTATATTGAGTAACAAACATACAAAGGACTATTAACGATAGGATACACACTGTTATGGTTGTGCAACTGTTGACTGATGTAGGCGCTACTGTTGCACGCGGAAACTGCGTACGTAATGAGCACGCATAAACACATCGCCGTACGTCTTATTACGGGACACATCAAATGTTGCTCAACACTACAGTCCCAAAACAGTGCACACTATTTACAAAACATAACACCTACATCTCCGGTTATAGTAGCTAATAAAACGACACAAGCTCAACAGGAAGACAGAGCGCAGCACAGGACGTTGAAATATTCAATATTTATAATCACCTACACAAAAAAAATTGCCTTATCATTTAGACATAATTGTGGTTATAATTTTATATCTTATTATTAACCCGTGAAAATGTAATGGAGGTTTTTAGTGGCTCATTCGTTATTGCGCGGTTCTGAGGATGCCTCGTGTAGAGGTGAAACATGTGTCGAATCGTGAGCGTTATCATGGTTGTGCATGCTACCTTGTTATTACCCGCTATCTATGAGAAGTATGGATTTTGGCAATCTTTGGCTATTCTGTGTGTGTTAAATAGCCGGGATTGACAATCCGTGGGTTTGTGGTGGGTTCTACTCCTAAAATATCCATTCCATATTAATAACAATTGGCCGTGTGGGGCCGCCTTTATAATTGTTCTATCCCTCTCTACCCACGGGAGTCGTAAGAGCCGACTAAGGGAATACCGGGGGAGTGGGCAGCAGCACTCCCTCGAGTATTAACAACATCCACTGCGACCGCCAAACCGCCTGCCAAGCGTGGCGATTACGGCATTATCCTACATGACGGGACCGCTCATTGTGGCGTTCTCTTGGGAAGGCCTATGTCCAGCAGTGGACGTTGCAAGGCCGATGGATGAATTAATAACAATGGATTTCCGTCACATTCAATTAATTATGTTTTTAATAAGTATGGTTCGAATGGCGGCGACGTGGTTCACACGCGTCACATCTAGTTCCCACGAGACAGCGGAAGAATAAAGCCTAATCTACCCCTCTTAGACATACGACTAAGGGCCACTTGCGCGGAAATTTTGAGATAATGAAATACATTTGCGTTTACTAGCTTAGGTTACACAAATAACTATCGAATTCAAAATTTTTCTTGCACGTAAGAAAAATCACGCAGGTTTTACTAACCTCATTCCACTTACAACCAGCCAAATACAAAAGGGATGAATGATGAACGACACAAGTATTCTTCTCTCTCTCTCACACAACAGTTACTTGTTTAATGTCAGATTTCAATTGACGCCATGTGTTTTTGGTAGTTTATGTTGAATGGCGATATGTCATTATGCCAAATTGTTGTTTGTATAATATATCTGTATTTTCTTATGAACTGTGAAGGAAATCTTACATATGCCCGCCCTATCTTAACAAGTGGGAGCAGTTTACTTCTTTGTGATATAATAACCGAATATAGGTAAACATGTTATTGACAATAAATAGGAAACTGCTGGTGCTATCCTGAACTGACTGGTCTTGTAGCATCATAGATGATGTACCTACTATATATAGCGAAGTGGCATAAATGCTAGCAGTAACAGAATGAAATAGAAGAATTGAAGGATTATACTAAAAATCTATGTATGGGATTAACATAAGATTACGAGGACATAATAAGCATATTCTCCCGTTGTCTAGGGGGGCTGAACACACATGAACACATCATCAGGATCCAAAGCGTGACTCATCAGGACAATGTTATTCTGTTGTTGTTTTTTAAATACAAAACACAAACTAGCATAGGCTCACAATTTTGACGTAATAAACCCAGAGATAGACATTTAACCCTCCAACTTTGGCGGGTTTAATAGTTAATTATTTTACGCATGGTATAGTGTTAACTCTTAGCAGTGCAAGCAATAATAATTATTTAGTCCTGCGTTAGCAGTACGCTCGGAGTTATATACATTAACTCTGGAACGCGCAAGTGGGCCTAAGTCTATTTATGTACGATTAAATTGTTATCCTAATAACGATCTGAAAATTACTATTCTCTTCAGTTTTTATTGCTTATGGCAACAAACAAGCCTCTGCTTAACTGATAGTAAGTGATGACAGGTGCTCTGTACCAGCGCCATCTATCGGCAAGCATTACTATATTGGATGCATGTAATGCTTGCCAATAGATGGCGTTGGTCGTAAGACAAATGTGATGAGGAGCTTCGGATGATCGAAAGATCAATAGGATAGCTCAGTGGCTTAGAGCACTTCCCCGGATTGTAAAAGACACGGGTTCGATTCCCGCTCCTATTAAAAATATCTTTTTCCTTATTCACAAATAATTTATACTTTACAAACTATTTTTCTTAAACTTCTTTAGTCTTTATAATATTAGCGGAGATTAACTCGTTAAATTAATGGCAGAAATAGCAAAGTACTTTACATACTGACCTCTAATGCCTGTTGGGGATCGATGCATGCGGAACAATTCTTATGAGCTACAAATTGTTGTGAGTCTGGGTGTACTTTGTGTCTGTGAATTGTTGTGAGTCTGGGTGTACTTTGTGTCTGTGAATTATAGTATATTTGTAAAGTCCCCCGCGATACAAGATTTATTCCCTAGTGCAGGGTGGTCAAATTAAATAAAAAAATACATCTCTAGTGCACAATGCCTCATTATTATCCTATTTTTCCCACTGATGAATGAGTGGTGGCTTTTATTTAGTTCAGCTACAATTCGGATGGTCGCAGCCGTCTCGGTGACAGTTAATTTCCGCGGTCCATTCAAACTGCTCAGTTCCGCCGGCGACGTGCACTCAACAACAACCCTCATAGCAAAACTAATTTTATGTTTATAAACCTACCCTAGGCCATAATATCTCAAAGTATCAACAACCTTGACCCCTTGTTATATCTTTCACTGAAACCTAAAGAAAATAAAACAGAATAAATAATAATTTAGATTACTACTACTTTAGACCACATCACTTGGCAGGAATTCTATTTATGTAATAATTAGATTAATCTGATCGGAATGTATGCAAAATATCCATAAACAAATGGTGTGGGAAGTTTAAGAATTTAAATAACTTCCATAAATCTATACTTTTTTATTTAGTTATTAAATACGTAAATAAATTCTGTTGTCTTGATATTATTATTTTTATGCTACGTAGGTGGCAAACAAGCGTACAGCCCACCTGATGAAAAGTGGTTACCAAAGCCTATTATCGACGCTAGCAACTCCAGAGGCATAGATCGCGAGTCGCGGTCTCCAAGGAAAGAGATAGGAGGTGGATAGGAAGTATATTAAAGCGAGGATAGGTAGGATACCAAGGAGAGGATAGGAAGGATTATAAGGAGCGGATAGGGAGCGGGGTTAGGTCCTCCGGCAATCTCACTCAACAATACGTAATACAGCAGTAGGTTGGGTAGGGTACCGATATTTCACGTTGATCTTTTGTGAGAGGTTGGTAGGTACTTCCCGATCGAGCAGGCGCATTAATGCTGGGATGAGCACGGCTCTGCTGCTATTTAAAAAGCTAATCACACATGCAGTTAAACTACACTACTTTAAAATCTAGTGAATATTAAGGAAGAATTTGAGACACACAGGCCCAAGTTCTCAACATGCATTGAACACAAGACAAAACACATCAATATGAAACTTAGCTGTGTGTGTGTGTGTGTACACGGCGGCCGTGACGTCATACAAGATGATATGCCGATAATGTGTTGGCTGTTAACCAAAAATATAACACGCCACTCGCTCGTAAACACATCTGTGATCACGAACGTCAATCAAACTTAATTTAGTATTTACATTTTTAATTAAAAACATCTTGTAGACATCTCAGTGAAATGTAATCTTTACAAAAACTATTCTATCAAGTATCAGTCTCTCACAGAATACAGGCGTATAGAAACTGTTATGTTTCGTACGGCGAGTGAGAGTGCCCATGCTCATCCTCTCAACAATATTTACGTCACGCATTTGGTGTTGCTAGTATCTGGGGGCTTTGGTATGGCTCAAAATGCTAATAATGAACGAACAGACATACGGACATCATCGCGGAAACATTCGAGGAAGCTTCCTAGGACCTTAAAACGTCAACATCCGTGGAAAATTCGTTTTCGAAAAACAGGGTAATACCAATAACAACTGCCTCGGTGGTGTAGCGGTAGTGTATGCGACTGCTAATCATGAGGTCTCGGGTCCGATTCCCGGGTCGGGCAATGTTATTGAGCTTTTTACTAAAAAGAAAAATTCTCAGTAGCAGCCCGTTTGGAAATGTGCCCGGTAGACGTCAATAGGCTCGCCCCCTATTACGTGGGACTTAAACATAGCTGGCGAGTCGTGGGTGTGTAATACACCTCTGCCTACCCCTTCGGGGAATACAGGCGTGATGCTACCAATAACTTCCCAACTTTTGAAAATTTTCAATTGTCTTAGTGGGAAGTTAAAAAATAGCCAAATATAAATTTCGCGGAGCCAGCATATCAAGTCCGCCAATATAGGCACCATAACATACGAAAAATAAAAACACACAGAAACTTTTTGATAATTTCAGAAATAATATTGACGCTACTCTGGCAACTACACTAACGTGATACGTATACTTTAGATAACATATCACATAATCTATTCTTAATATTATATATCAGAGTACCTACGCAAGCTACAACAATTATGCACAGCGTATATTGTGTTGTCTCAAGAACTCACACATAACCATACTTATTATGTATCTACCTACAACTACATACGTTGTTATATATACCCGCCTGTTGTTGAACGTAAGTACAATGAAACTATATGTTGTGGTGCTTGTTATATTTTAAATAATAATAACGCCACCCGTCACGTCTCGTTCCCACAGGTACGAAAGTAGGCAATAGAAGCGGTGAGTCTATGTATGTCGATAATGAAAACATGACAGGTGCCTATTGGTAAGTGAATACTCTGATTTGGAATCGTATCCCCACAATACTCTGCTCTGAAATCACTATTGAAACTGCGCTTTTTTGCAGTAATATATATAATATATTTATAGGGCGCACATACAGCCTCCAACGTGTAGATACATCATAGTATATAAGTAGTGCATTATCAACGACCTTCGAACGTGCTCTAAGACTCGACAGCGAAGTCGATGACCTTTAACTGTATTTCCTGCTGGTCTTGTGATTTAGTTTGTGCTGTATTACATACTAACTGTACGGTTCAAACGCGTTAGTAACTTTATGATAAAAATACAAGCACACATTTCAATTTATTACCACCGTGCATTTACTCTGTGATTACGCAGCTCCTTAAAGCAGTAGTATCATATTAGATAACCTATAGGTGTCGTAAATACATAGGCAGTAAAAATACTACGGACACTTTTACCCTTTTGCTAATATAATAAACATTGCATAAGCTCCGAATAGTTTTCAGTGTTTTGTTCCGTTCTTTCAACGTCAAACTGTCATATTATTGACAAAGACAAAACACTGAATTATTCAAAGGTTATACAACGTTTATTAGTAAGGCAGTCAGCGTTTAGCGGGTTCAAACAAATAATAAAGCAACAAATATTACAGATCAGATTAATCGCGTCAGACTATACGGACGACACTAACACAGTTTTACAATCTATAAAACTGTGACCCTACCAATCTCTACCACGATTCAATGTATGTCGCCTAGTACGAGTTTCAGATAGTAACAAGGAGTCTTTACACTTAAGACAAAATTGTTTAGGGAGAAGTGAAATAAGTATGTACGTCATATTAAGCGTTGATTTGAACCGATGCTGTAAGGCACGAGTAGGTATGACGTGTAAGTACAAATGATTCACACAGAAGGGATTCCTGCACTGACCACGGTCAAAATGACGTAATCTATTATACGAATGGTTGTGTTCTTGTTACGGACCTTACGCCGGATGTAGTAGGGTTTGATCCTGATTGTATCCAATAACAGTTTAATTAATATTAATACACAACACTTAACTTCTATTTTATATTTCCGATTCAGAACGAACGTGTAGCCTCACATGTTATTCTAGCTGAGTTTTACAAGCCTCAT
The DNA here is from genome assembly GCA_948253155.1 of Leucoma salicis. Taxonomy (NCBI): domain Eukaryota; kingdom Metazoa; phylum Arthropoda; class Insecta; order Lepidoptera; family Erebidae; genus Leucoma; species Leucoma salicis. Next base: position 30,148,144 of record OX411805.1, on the reverse strand, counting down.
CATTAGCCTAAAAATTTGATATACAATAACATATACCATTAAAAATTGTGTTTTAAACTCTATAATTGGTAAACATTTTGGGGTGGTAGTTGTCTTATGCCTGCTAATGTTAGTTATATAATAAGTATATAAGTAAGCAAATTTGAACAAACTATAAATTTTATAACTTATTAGCCCAACAGAATATGTCGTTGGCTAGTCTGCAGCTAGCGGCATTAGAATTTAAAAATTATAACAAGGGCGGTGCTAGGGGTTTGTGGTTTTATATTCTTATATATATATGCGAAAAATCGTAAAAAAAAAAGTAAATAAAAAAACTAATTTCTGTCTAAAATTGACAGTGTAAATCTTGGTACTTATACGATCGCAGCGCCTACTGAATCCGATTGTGATACTACTATCTAGGGACACTTTCAAACACAAAAAAAAAAAATCATCAAAATTGATACTTAGTCTATAGATATAGATAGGATTACCACACAGAAAAATTTAAAGTCCGGAGAATAAGCCTGATTTCTATTGAAAAATCCTGAGGTTTTATCTAATTTGGGAATTCTCTCGCAAGCGCAATTTACAGCTTTGTAGCCCGGGGCATGACGCGTTGGCATTGCGTGCAGACAGCATATACCATCCAATATCTACTCTATTTTATTGATACTCTAAAAATTCTGAGATTTCCTGAAATTTCAAAACTGGGCCTCAGCCTTAAAAGAGCCTAAAAATCTTGAGATCAGAGATATGGTAACCATAGTTCGTACCTTAAACAGATACTATTGTTTTTGGTCAAATATTGACAGAACGAATTATACCAATATATCAAACAAAAATCTAGTCTCATATCGCCATCAGCTAATTGCGACATCACCGCGGGCGTCATATACAAAAGCCTATCGCCTTGAAGACACCCACAGTACAATCTAACGGCAACAACAACAAGTAATTACGTACAATTTGAACTGACACACTCACCGTACTTGTCTTATCGAACTATATATTTTTACGTTTCGTAACAGCAGTGTTGGCAATAACCTGTCCGACTGGCGGTTTAATATATGGCTTAGAATGGTTAGATTAACTAGCTGCCTGTCTATATACGTTTGCTCTTTTAAGCTTACCACACATTAACATGACATATTTAAACAAACAACCGTCAGTTCGCCCTAACAGGCGTACATACACAGAAGGAAGAAAGAAAGAAAACATGCAACGCCGAATCAGCTTTGTCTTAGCGACTAGTATTTTACTGCTGCACCTACATCAATATTATAAGTATAATAAAATTGATGTAAGTGCAGTATAATCAAAAATGTATCAAGTTCGATATGTCGTCTTGTCCGAAATCGAAGATTTTATAAGGAACGAAGAACCTGTGAATTTTAGTTACTGTGTGCATTTTTCAAAAATTTCATCACTAAGAAACTCTATTTAATTTTAAAATCACCGTTAAACTGTCTATTTATGAGTGTCTGTCTATTTTATTGATTGTTGCCTAATTCTTGTACGTAAAACGCATGTTCTACAAAGTGGAAACAAGCAGTTGTAAAAAACCGATGCATAATTGTGACCTTATTCCTTATAGATATAAAAAGTGCACAACACAATATATATACATATGTAGCTAGATAAATTTTATAATTGGCCTCCTAAGGATGCAAGAGATCGTAAAATCGTAATTTTAACGAAACAGCAACATAAATATTGACTTGTTAGAATGAGTTTTGTAATACTAGCATGTATACGTGATATATTGAGTTTGTATGGAACCAAAGGTGTCGACAAATATTGCTGTAACAATATGTAGTTCATCTTTTAATTTATTTTAGAGGAAAATATACTTTATAAATTTTTGAGCTCCGTCCTATCTGATATCTCGCTCAAGGACGGCAATACCAGGAATCGAAAGATATCTAGTTTTCAATTATTTAACATAAAGAGGAGTATGAAACCGTTCGGGTTTGATAAGATAACGCTACAGTTTCGCAACGTACAGTTATATCCAGGTCAAATATGTGACGGGTTCATGGCTACTGAGATTCTAACTCCCGTTACCTGTTCTAAGCACTAGGTAATGTTGTTTGTGAGCGCGATTCGCGACCGTATCCATCACACCGCACCGGTCTGACGACATTCCGCGTTGCGCTGTTGTCATCACACGAGGCCCAAATGTTTACATTTCCTTCAGTGCCCTCTATATGTATATTGAACAGACGTTTGGTAGTTTTCGAACAATATTGACTCGCCGAAACTTAACTGTGGAGAGTTGGAGACAGACAGAAATAATAAAATCCATCCATCCATCAGCCTTTTAAAGTCCACTGTTGGATATAGGCCTCCCCAAGAATGGGGGATAGTGCCGTAATCGCAACGCTTGGCAGGCGGGTTGGCGATCGCAGTGATGTTGTTAATACTCGAAGGAGTGCTGCTGCCCACTCCCCCAGTATTCCCTCAGTCGGCTCTTACGACTCCCATGGGTGGAGAGGGGTGGGACAATTCTAAAGCCGGCCCCACACGGCCCACAGATATAATAAAAACAACATTAATCCAATGCTGTACTATTACAAAGCTTTGGCGGTATATTAAATTTGAGAAAAAAATTACTGTATTGAGCTATTTCATGCCTCACGGAGCGCAAAACTATTTTTTTAACACTTTATTCGCTCATCACGCAAAAAAAAAAGCTACTGAATGAATTTTTATGAAACTTTGTCTTATTTGATAGGTCTTAATTAGACTTGAGTTATTTGTGTAATTCTATAAAATAACTTACAAAACATTAAACATATTAGGTGATACATAAACCCAATTAACTTAAACGTCTCACAGCGACGTTGTGTCAACTCACTTAAATGGTATGGTCGGTGAAAGCATGCGATAAGTCTCACGTAATATGGGCGAGTCTACTCCGTCTAACAGGCACATTCCAGGCGCAGTGCCGCTGCGGACAATTTTCTGGTGGAAAAACTCGGTAACACTTTTTGCTCCTCATGCTTATGCCATACTGGTAGCACTAGCCTAACGAGGTACATATTATGTTTATGTATTACTCGTCATAATTATATTACTGATTTATTTACGCAGATACTACAACATTTCGCCGTGTGGGGCCGGCTTTAGAATTGTCACCCCTAGACCCACGGGAGTCGTAAGAGCCGACTGAGGGAATACCGGGGGAGTGGGCAGCAGCACTCCCTCGAGTATTAAGAACATCCACTGCGATCGGCAACCCGCCTGCCAAGCGTGGCGATTACGGCATTATCCCCCTTTGGGGATGCCTATGTCCAGCAGTGGACGTTAAAAGGCTGATGGACTAAAATATTATGAAATAAACTAGCCTTTGGGCACGGTTCCACTGTAGCCAAAAGCATATGGCTGGCAAAACGATAGAATGTATTACCAGTTTTTAAGTCTAAAAATTTCCATAAAGGGATATAGGCGAATTTTATCCCAGAAAATGAATCTTTCCCGCGGGATAGTTATTTTTACGTAAAGATAATGAATGTGTTCATAATTAGTAAGAAATTCTATTTTTTCGAAATCCTTAATCTATTTCTTATATCATAAACGTGTTGGAATTGTTAGTTGTGGGTACGGAAGGAAGAAACGTGCGCACGTGGCGCGTAAACGCGCGTATTTACATACCAGTGTGTGCACTAGCACAGCTGGTAGTACTGTTTCAAAGTTTCCTATATAAAATTAATGGCGTATGTGAGGAACTCATTCACATGGTTGATTAATCATGTTGTATAAGCGTGTTGAGCATCATATATGTATATTCTGTATTAAATTGATAAACGAAAAATACCTACTTCAAATAATCTATGCTACAGACGTAAAGACAGATGGCTACTAAGTGGTAACTTTCCGTTAAATAGGATAATGTGGTCTTATTAGCGCAATCTCCGAATGACCTGCAAGCCCCAGTCGACGTAATGATTCAGTAGTCTCCGAAACCGGCGAGCGTGTATGAAGACAATTATGAATGTATCCTCTACAGCGGGAGATGTATGCAAGAATAGAGCCTTTTTGTTTAACAGATGAAGGGGTTGGATCGGATTTTGAGAAGTCATGATTTTAAGTCCAACCCCTTCATCTGTTAAAAGGCTACATTATAGAATGAAGTCAAAGCTAATAGGTAGAGCCTTGCCTATCCCAGCAGGAATGTGCCGGATCGATCGGGGAAGTAAAACCCCTCCCTATCCTTTCCTTATTGTCCTATTCTATCCTCTTCTTAATATCCTTCCCCTCAACCGTTCCTTTGATGACGATGCGCTAATGATATATTTGGTGTTGCTATCGTATGTACGGGTAACCGCTATCGGTGGTATAAAAAAAAAAGCAAATACTACCAAACAAATTTCTATGTATTAAACACAAAGTGAACAATGTGAAATCGAAAATAACAGTCAGGAGCAGGATTTGAACCTGCATCTTCTGGATACCGTCCAGATGCTTTACCAATTCAGCAATCCTGACAATTGCTCCTGACTGCTAATTTCGATAACACATCATACTTAACGTCTTTGGGTGACGCCTGCGCCATCTGTCGGAAGTATTTTCATACATTATACCGACCAGGTAAACTTAATTTTACAATTAAGATTTTACCTAATAATGACGCAAACCCTTTAAATATTTAGATATTTTTATATATATTTTTAGCATTTGACATGCTTAGCACTATACATTAAACACAAAGTGAACAATGTGAAATCGAAAATCGTCGGTATAATGTATGAAAATACTTCCGACAGATGGCGCAGGCGTCACCCAAAGACGTTAAGTATGATGTGTTATCGAAATTAGCAGTCAGGAGCAATTGTCAGGATTGCTGAATTGGTAAAGCATCTGGACGGTATCCAGAAGATGCAGGTTCAAATCCTGCTCCTGACTGTTATTTTCGATTTCACATTGTTCACTTTGTGTTTAATGTATAGTGCTAAGCATGTCAAATGCTAAAAATATATATAAAAATATCTAAAAATTTCTATGTGATTTTCACCATCTAATGAAGTGATTCATGACAAACCTTTATATTAATTTGATTATTTTGTTTGAAGTATGACAAAAACCTCTCCTTCTAAACAACTATTTTGATGAAACGACGCCAACTGATCACCAATATAATTCAGTGGAAGCTTACAGCGGTTATATCTAAGACGCTTGTGTATCATGGAGTCAGCGAAAATTTCACTTTTCCCGAGTGCGGTGGCCGCGCGGCAGTTACTCAACGATGATAATGAACAATTAATGAGCACTAATGAGCGCGCGCGCATTTGTGAATACACCCACGCCGCTCGGTACAAACATTCCGAGATATAAACACAGCAACTGATTGGAATCCTTACTTAACATTACAAAGGTGGGTTTATTTGTTACTTTTTACGCTAAAACTATTCAACCGATCCTAACGAAATTAGGAACACATATATTCCAGGACCCAGTACCAGGCTACTTTTTGTCCTAGGAAAATGGGTAGTTCCTGTTGAATAGCAATTTTTGCATAGCGATAGTAAATGTGGCGTAGAGTCACGTATTTATATATATTCCCCATGCGTGACTTAAAGCGAAATGGGCGAACCCAGTGATCAAACACGGGCAGCCTCAATTTTATTGCGGTTACTGATAAATTTCTCGTTAGGTAACATAATTACACGTTTTGTAGTACCTTTTTTTTGTTAAGACGGGAAAAAATGAATTTAACCGCACACCCCGTCGTTAGGGGCTATGAATATGGTAGTGTGGGGCCCTCACCCACTAAATTAACCCGCCGTTATCATCTCTCCGCCTATACAGGCGGACCACTAGAACTGTGCTACATTACTTCAGTGGTCCGCCGGGCGTTTTGTAGTACCTAAAATAGGGAAAAGTCCATTACGCTAACCAATGCAATTTTACAGATTTCTCTCTCATTCTCACAGGCACGACAATTGTGTTTCTGAAAATTGTGTTCTTTCTCGGGAAGTGATAATTTAAGATTAAATTTGTAGGTACATCATTTTGAAAAACTAAACAAATCTTTTTTGCAAAGTAACAACTTTTGAATAAGAATCGAATCGTATCATCGCTTGTGATTGCGAATACGAATACAATAACTCAACCACAAGAAATAAGCAGAATTAATCCAGGTAGAATTTAAACATACGGATATGTGTCAACATGCGGTATAATAATCTAATATCTTACAACGCTCTGTACCTGGCGAATTCATAACATACTCAACGAAAGCAAAATCACATCACCATCGAACAATATACCTTTTTTTTCTTTTTATTTTTTTGTTATGGCGGGAAAAAATGTTCCTAACCGCACACCCTATCGTTCGGGGCAACGACCAGGGTAGTGTGGGGCCTGCACCCACTAAAGAAACCCGCCGTGTGCCGTCTCTCCGCCTTTATTGGCGGGCCACTGGAACCATGTTACATTCCTTCGGTGGTATCGAACAATATACCTAAGGTTATTATTAATTTTTTGAGAGCCGTGTGACAGTAATCTTACATGGAACAGTATGGATTCATTTAAGGCAATTCCATTCAGCCACAGCTATAGAAATTATAGAGGTTACAAATTATATAGAACTAATTTCAGTTGGAAACAAATGTTTAATTTGCCCGCAATGAATTGATCAATGTTAAAAGCTTGGAGGATAGATGGATGGAGGGATGAACACTGCATACGAGGATATGATCAATTTATGAGTTTTTGCAGAAATAGTAAAGCAAAGATTAGAAATCACATAACCATCACAAATCTTGATGATTGATAAATCAAAAAATAACTATAAAAAATTATATATATTATATTAACCACCTACGTATTTTATAATTGCTGTGGCTAAATTGCCTAAACTTTGATCCATTAAACGCTAAATTGCAATCGACAAGTGTTTTTTTTTTATTTTATTTAATTTTTAATCGAGAAACGGCCTGCATTACAAAATAATTCCTGTTTGGCGGTAGACTTTACAAACACCCACTTTAACTGGATCGAAACTACAATCCTCAGCATTGTGATCAGTATCTAGCCTCTAATTTAAGATTCCTATGGCTCACTCTAGGTACCTACAAAGTAAAATATACAAGCGAGATTTTACAAAACATTGTTGCTGGCAGCCAATGACCGGGGTCTGTGTGGGATGTCAGTTCACGTAGTAGTAGTACAAACCAACGACCTGTTTGTAGATGGCAAGTACCTTTGCGTGTAAGCGGCGTCATACCCGCCAGTTTATAACTGGTATATTTCCACAACCGTATTTGGCATTATGCATAATGCATACACCAATTATTAATAATTCGTTTTTTTTTGTAGCATAATACGAGTAAAAAACTTAATACCCAAAGGATCTTTTTTTGTTAATGCGGGAAGAAATATGCCTGAGCGCACAACCCGTTGTTCGGGGCAATGAACAGTGTAGTGTGGGGCGCTCACCCACTAAATAAACCTGCCGTGTATCGCCTCTCCACCTGTACTGTCGGACCACTGGAACTGTGTGACATTACTTCAGTGGTCCGCCGGCGGATATCAAAAGGGCCTGCAAGAAAATTTCGGAGTTACTGAGAACGAGTCTGAGTGTACCGTACCTACTTTGTGACACACGTTTTTGATGTGAAACATCTAATGCGGAGGGTGGGCAAAATTGGCTGTTAGCATGGCGACGCTTTTATTTTACTTGTCCGTTCAAATCTTGCAAGTTAAATTTTACACACTTCCCGGTTTCCGATTGAGCTGAAATTTTACACGCATATGTATATCACGTGACAATGCAATATTATGATGACATGAAGCTGATCTGATGATGGAGCTAGAAGGTGGACATAGGAACTCTATAATTAAACGGTACAACCCCATCGAGTTTGGGCTCGTATGATTCGTCTTGCCGAGTACTTTGTGTCTAGATGGTATCTAGGGGCTGATGATGAAGTTGGAAGGTGGTTACAGGAACTCTATAATGAAACGATGCAACCCCGTCGAGTTTGTACACGTTTGATTCGTCTTGAGGAGTACTTTGTCAAGTTATGATCATTTTATTTCTACAAAATAATTTCGATGTTTTCACATCTGCTAGACGTCCCACGGCGTCTAGTTTTTTTTTTAAAAAGATCCCCGCAATACAGGTATTATTCCCCAGTGCAAAGAAAGACAATAGTACTTATCGCTTGTGTCTGTGGAAACGCGACATTCGCAGTTCATTTCAGTTTAATTTTTTGATCTGTATTTTTAGCACTTGACATGCTACTTTAAAGTACAAATTATTATTTGTGAATGAGGAAAAAGAGAACTTTAGTGCGAGCGGGAACGTTAACGACCAACTTGATGAGGAGATTGGGGATGGCCGAAAGGTACCTAGTGCGGTAGCTTAGTGGATTAGCGGAGCACTTCCCCGGATTGGAAGGGACGCAGGTTCGATTCCTGATCGCACTAAAGTACTCTTTTTCCTCATTCGCAAATAATAATTTGTACTTCAGTTAAATTTTTAACGTAATGAATGTACAAGGTTGGCAAGAGTAAAATGCTGCAGCTACTAACTCAGAAAATAAAAAAACACCACAAAATCTATTATGAAACTTTATTCCAACTGGTTTATCGCCTCATTTGTTATGCAGCTGCAAATAGAAACATATTGAAAGATTTCAAAAGTATTTCTTTCCACAGAATCATTATATTTCTCAGAAATCGTTCCACATACGAATCCCTAGCAGTGAAAGCACTGTTTCAAATTAACTACAAAACAACCAGTCCGTAGAACATCTAGTGTTTATGTAACCTAAATAATTGGGAATTTTTGGTTTTGTGTGCTTACTCAAGCTTTACCCGGTTATTTGAGTGTTTAATGTACGTTAAATACATTAATTAGGATAAATCTATTAAAAGGAACTAGGTCTTATGTTCATTTGTTTTGCATGCGGTGAGTGAGAGCGCCGGGAGCCAAATTCCCACATCATTCACCCTTCCTCTCTGCCTTATATCCTATGCTCTGAAGGTAGGCACACAACACAATGTGGACAAATTATGCCTTTGGTAGACTTTGGTTTTGCCTAGCGTTTTATAAGCTGCGGTAACCGCTTACCATTAGGCGGACCGTATCCTTGTTTGTCACTCCTGTAATATAAAAGTAACCATGTCAAAAAAGACTCCAATACTTGCGAGTGTCAGTTACGCGGGCGATCAATTTAATAAAAATCCTCGTCTGACAAAATATTCCAAGTACAAATTATTATTTGCGAATGAGGAAAAAGAGAACTTTAGTACCAGCGGGAAACGAACCTGCTTCCCTTCCCATCCGATGAAGTGCTCTAATCCACTCAGCTACCTTGCAGTCATACCCAATTTCCTCATCACATTTGTCTTAACGACCAACGCCATCTATCGGAACGCATTTACATGCATTAATCCAATCCCGCTCGTACTAAAGTTCTCTTTTTCCTCATTCAAAATAATAATTTGTACTTTAAAAGTAACTGAGCATGTCAAGTGCTAAAAATATAGATAAAAAAAAATTCCAAGTTTAGAAAGTGGAAGAAAGCATAATATTATAAATGACATATAACAACAATACTGGCAAGTAACTCAAGTTTAGGAAGAAAACAGTCAACAGTAACTATTTTCTACTATTTGTTTTAGTAATTCATCCGTACATCCATCAGCCTAGTTTTAGTAATATCTATAATATAGCAAATATCAATTGAATAATGGTATGTCCAGGAACTAAACGATTTAGTTCCCCCATCCCACTTTTACCATTATAATCATATTTTGTTATCGTCTCAGTCTGCCATGCGTTGTTGACATTAAGACAGTTCGTACCAAATAAAAACGCTTTAATTTTACTGATATCTATATTACAACTAGCTGACCCGACAGACGTTGTCCTGTCTTAGCCATGAAAATTCAATTACTTGCGAACTGTCAAATATGCTAAGTTAAAATAGTCGTTATGTTTTCTGAAATGTTCCAATTAATTGCGCAATTTTCTTATTTTTTCTTTCATAAGAACCTTCTGGCAATAATACACACAACAAAAAAGAATTAGCGAAAATGTTCCATCCGTTCATGCGTGATGCGATGACCAAGGGAAATAGAGATTAATTTTTATATATATTACAATACACACGTAGTATAAAGTAGCTGTCCGCGTCTGTGTGCTTATCTGCTTTCCTTTTAAATCACGCAACGGATATTGAAAGTATATTATCAATCGAGACAATTTTCCAATTAAGGTTTATACGTACAATATATTTTATGTAATAAATGTTTTGTAACAGTCGCGCAAAAATTTATTTGAGGCTAAATTTTAAGAGATAAGTCAGAATAATATAGGCACTAGAGACTTCAAAATGCTGTACCACCCTCTTACGAAAGATTGGCATGAACCAACGGTAAGTTCGCTTACTGTTGTTAGTTGTTAGTGAGTGAGTGTGAGTGACCCAAACCCACCTCCGGTGTCGCTAACGTCTATCTATAGGCTAAGGTAACCGCTTAACTCATAGTACTAAAAAATATAAAATGAAACTACATGCCTAATAAAATAGAATACCATAACACAAATTATTATTTGATGACACAAGATAATTTTACACGCTTTCGTAATACGAGACAAGATCGCGCCGCTGAACTAGCAGCAAATTAAATAACGCGGTGATTATTGTGACACATATCAGCGAAACTCGCAATTAGAATGAAGAGTGGGGAAAGCACAACTTCACGTGAGACCAACTTTCTTCCCATGTCGTGTCTACTTACATAATTAAGTACTTGAATGCAACGCTTATCACTAACTAAACGCGATGGTGGCAAGGCAGGAAATCTGCAAATATTCCATCGATGAACATGTTGATCTTTAACAATATATTATATTTGTAAAAAAATCTTGTTAAGCGCTGGCTCTTCCCAGGTAAAAAAAAATAGATGTTTTGTCGACAATATTAGTGATTAGATAGTTTAATGGATTATAATAAACTTCTCTCAATATGAAAACTTGTGCATCATAAAAATAATTACGGGTTGATGGTGATAGTCTCTGTTTTAATTTAGACATCGGAGCAATAACCGTGGGTAACAGATACAGCCGCAAAAATGATTAAATTAATTGAACAAACAAAATGTTTATTTTATTTAAAATACTTTGTATCATCTTACCAAACAACTGAAATGAAAATATATTTTGCAAAAGGCTGATAAAGTAATTTAAAATGAACTCCGATAATTATAATTGGCAAAGATGTTAATACTTCGTGAATTTGAGACGTCTGAGATGAAAATATTGCCTTAGCAATTTCATTGCGAACAGACTGAATTTATCTCGTTTTTGTAATAACATCTCCTTTTGCTTTTGTTAAAACAATATTATAATAAGCAAATTAAAAACGAGATAGAAGATTGTCTGTAGTTTTTTAGATATCATTAAGCAGTGCTCCAAGAATTGTGGTTAGAGAATTCTCATGGCATTGCCAATTGGCAATTTGATTCAGGAACTGACTTCTTATGCTATGATAACTTTTAAATTACGTACGCATTTGTATACAAACTATCGCTCTCCGGTATATTCTACGTTGATATTAACCAGAATGGTAGAACATAACTCCAATAGGAGACCTATGGAAATATAACATGTTATTAATAATTTACTGAAAGCGACCACGAAAAATTAACCTGAAAATTGTGTAGTGGATTGGATGTCTTATAATCCAATTATGTTAATTTCGTGACACAGTATAACATATCTTGTGATGTACATAAATTGTAATAATGACGGTGAATGAACAAATGATGAAAGGTCATTCACGAGTAACGAGTAGGAGACCGGTTATATAAGGAGTGCGCAACTCGATGAGTTCAACCTTTTTGCTGGGTATATATTGTTGTGGAATATATTGTTCTAGTCGAGTCGAGATGAGGTTGCGCTGAATAAGACATTTCAAATTCACAGTTGCAACTGGGACGGACACATTTATTTACAATTGTTAATAATACTAGCTTGATATTATATAAGATGTGTGTATGGACAAATCTTGCCGTTTGAGACGATTGCGAGAATAGTACGTCTGCATAAAAAATAGTCATAAACATACGAAGGCTTTTTTTAGTTTATGGTTTGAGGTTATAGAAGTTGCTTACTTCCCTTAGTCGCCACGTACTATATACCTGAAGGAAAGAACGGCGTGGTAGCGCTTGTATTCTCTCATATTAAGAAATCAATATCAAATAATTGGACAATGTTGCATTTTACTGTTATACCCTTTTGTAAGAATGACACCACACACACATTATGAGATCTCGAAAACTATACACCCGATTTACTTTAAATTCGGCATATTTTTTTTTAATGTAGACACCAAGAATGGATATTGAGGTAATCCTATCAAAACTTATTTTTCGCCCTGGGGTAACGGCAACCTAATAAAAGGGACGAAGTCGCTTGGAAAAGTAAGTAAAGAAAGAAAAAGTAAGTATTGTACAATAAAACTTTTCCGTTTACAACAGCATGTGCAAATAGCTATTTTTATCTTCATTATAAATGCTGTAAATATCGTCAACAACTTTGTGCTATTGTTCTAATACCACTGTATTACACATACAATAACTACAATTTACTGAGATACTTTAATAAGATAAATTGAATTCATGCTATGCTATAGGCAGGATCAGATTACATATAATATTGAACTGGATTGATAGCCAATGTTAGACCAAGGACCGACGAGACGACTGGCTGATTGTATGAGTTCGATCTCTAGCCAGGGGGGTTAGGCAGAATCTCATGTATCATATGTCGATCGTATCGTGAGCACTGTGATTGGTTGACAGATTACCGTGATTGGTCAACGGATTATTGTGACATCATGTGTCGGTTTCTCGACCAATCACAGTGATCTCGATACGGTCGACACGTGACATATGACATTCATAAATTAAATCTTTATTAAAATCTGCAAAAAAAAAAACATGAAAGATAATCTATTTTTTTGACTACACAGATGGCGGCCCCCCGCCTGTGTGTCGTGGGTTCGATTCCCACTCAGGACAACTCTTTGTGTGATCCACAAATGGTTGTTCTGAGTCTGCGTGTGCTTTATGTGTCCATTGTATGTTTGTAAAGTCTCCCGCGAATACAAGTATTATTCCTTAGTGCACGATGTTGTTTTTAAAAAAAAATATATCACAATCGAATGAACCAAAATTATTGCCATGGGGTCTGTGCTTGGCGTGCGGCCACGGGAAAGACCTTGCACCTATGTGCAAGCACTGTTACCTTGGGAAACTTGTTGTAAACGATCACTGCAGCTCTACAAGGGCGATGTCGTAGCAATACTCAACACGCGAGCTTATTATGCAATCTAATTATATTTTAAGCTGCATAATATATTTAACATATCTACTTGTCATATAATTACGTCACCATCTGTGGCATAAATAATCTATATCCATTCACAGTAATTCCAAAGGAATCTTCTAATTTACCGGGGTAAAGTACCTATTTCTCGGTACTCTGGACTATATGTACGCTAAATTACATGGTGATCGGTTGTATAGTTACAGCGTCAAGAAGCTCTTTCACATTTTAGTAAGGATGCATCGGAAGTTTAATTTGTAAACATTTGAAGATCGATAGAGATCGACGTACAAACTCTGTTTTTTTCTAAAACGAACGACTAAGAATACGTAAAATGTTTTGTTAAACACTGGTAATTGACGGACACAAAAATCAACTAGATTCGGGAACATGCAAATGGACCACACAAATATTTGTCCGTTGGAAGAGGCCACGAGCGCAACACTTGGCGTGTGAGGCAAACACACAAACAGAACTACCGGTGCATAAATAACTACTTTTGTTTATCTCTGTTGAACGTCTGTAATAACTTTCGCTTAAACTAGAACGCAATAATTATAAACTTAATATATACACTGTACTGTTTATCAAATGAGTTTTTTTTAATATGAACAGTGGTTTAGACGCAGCGGGCCATCTCATCGAAGAACAATTTTTAACGATGCAAGAAACTGCGAAAAGCATTTGTCCTGCCCGCACGTTTGATTTTCCAATAAGGGTATTACGAGTACAATATTATGAATGTAAACTATCCAGTTATCCAATGACAAAACAAAACTTTCAACATAATCACAACAATAGTTTTTAATGACAGACACAAAAATAAAACTTAAAATAGGATTGTTTAGGGTTCTGTATGAATACATTCTTCTGGGCGTATGCATGTACCAGCGTAAAGATCCAAGACTTCGATCTAAAAGATAATACAATTGAGATAGGATTGACTCTACAATTTTATACCGCAGTCAAAAATTACAACAGGATGATTTAGAATGAACAATAGATTATTATGGTAATCGTTATATCGTATTTGATCTTTTCATTGGTCTTGGTTGTAAGCTTGTAACCTTGACAAGGTTTGATTTCGGCTCAGCAACAAATTGTGACTGCAAATACTGAGACTGGTTTATTTTGCGTCTTTTTTTTTTCAACACATTCCCTAAAGCTTCTTTACAAAATTATAATCAAACTTGTTACAAACAAGTTGTTCCAGCACAAAACAATACAAAAGATAATATAATACGACTACCTCAACATGCGGCATCACCCCCGTGCGGTAGCTTAGTAATTTAATAGGTATATCTTTGTGTTATTTTAGCAATGCTCGAGCGGGCGAAAACCCTTACCCTATATACTTAGCTTTATATCAGAATCATTTCGTTTTCGCCGCTCCTAACAATCGTATCTTGAGCATAAATATCTATAAATCTTTCTCAAGAATTGGACTATTATTTGCAGTCGGATTTGAATTATTCAAATCCGACTGGTAGTTCCAGATATTGGAGTACAAGAAAAAACTTTGTTATATTAGTATAGATTAAAACAAAAGATGTAACGAAAACAATATGTCCGCTGGCGATTGATTGTAAACAATCACACATCAATTCACAGCGATCATTACGAGGTACAGTCAAACATACGCTTTATATAACCAAAAAGTTTGATTTATGTTTGATTGTTGAACTATTATTGCACCAAAATCTACATACGTAAATATGAGTACTCTACTTAATAAAATTGCTGGTCCTGACTGACTCCACGCACAGCCAATCTACTGAGGCTACAGAACTGCAATTTGTAATGTAGGTTTATTTTATAACGTCGCTTACGTTCCGCTACAAAAATATTATTAGAAATTCCAATTTTAATGTTAGGCGGAACTTTGTATGAAATTTCTTGTTGTTTCTAGCTAGAAACATTGAAATTAGAAATGCGGTTAGTGAATATAAATAAATAACGAATTAATCTGAGAAATTAAATGGTGCGCAGCGGCTTGTTAATACTCTCGGTATTTTATTTTATTTATTATTTATATAATTAGTGTACCGCGCGAAAGAAAATAAAACCCATGAAATTGTGAATGAATATCGATTCAAATAATATACATCGAATAAACATCCACGGCTAATCTTCTAAACAGCTGCACGGATTTGGACGGGGGTCAATGCTTTTATTTTGGAATAATAATTAGGATTCTGCACTAAAAAAGAAAATAAATAAATTCCATGGGATTATCAGTTTTATTATAGATAGGAACTTGAATAATCTATAGCTGAAAACTAACAGCTACCCCACAGGAATTATCCATTTTCCCGGCATATATGACATTTTCTGAGCTCCAAATCTATTACATGTATATCGATTATCCTATAAATAGTATATTTTATACAATAAAGCAAATCTCTACATGAACGTGGCACTAATTGGAAACAAACGAATGATTAACATAAATAAAAAATAATAACGACATAAGAAATGATATAGCTTAATTATATAAAATATTTAAGCTTAAACAACAAAATAGTCGTTATTTTGTTAGGGAACCTCAGATATTTCTAACAGCTCTGCCACAATAATAATATTTAATATTATTTGTCCAAATGCACCATAAAGGTAACTAATGTAAGCGCTATGTATATTCATAATGGGAATATGTTATACGGCCTCTATGAAACTTACAACATTAACCATAAAATCTAATATACATTTTACGTAAATATACATACTAGCACTTACAAAAATTACATTTGGTGTTAATATTAAATATTGTTTTTCACAAGCCTCTGGCCGCGGCTCCGTCGAAGAGAAAAAATAGTTTTTAGGTTATATCTCAGGTTCCCGATATAGTAGTGGGATAGAACATGTAGCAGTTTTAAGGTCTGATCTGTCTTTACCAGTTCAGGCATCTGCTCGGACCATACATTTCGATCACATTTTCGAATGGCCCACAACACAACACAAAAATATCACATTATCTAATTAAGAGCCATCAAAATTTTCATCAAAATCCGTATATAGTCTTTACGTAATGTACAAACAAACAGACGATAAATCTAAATATATGTTTTGTGTTCAAAGACGCTCAAATAGCCCAAATACAGTAATTCTTTTATAATTACTAAACGTAGAGTCAAGCAGAACGCTTTTAATTATAACTTCATAATTAGTACAAAATCGTCGTGAGAAGAGTGCCGATAAACATTTAACAATATGTCCCAATGTATGTATTGAAAAATTGCAAAATTCATAATTGGTAATTTAGCCGTGTGGGTCCGGCATCAAGAATAGCTTCACCCCGTCTCTTCCTATGGGAGTCGTAAAAGCCGACTAAGGTATTACCAGGGGACCGGGCAGCAGCGTTCCCCTGTGTACTAAAAACATCCACTGCGATCGCCAAGCCGCCTGCCAAGCGTGGCGATTATGGCAATAAAGGGAAGGACTATGCCTAGCAGTGGACGATGAAAGGCTGATGGATGGATGGAATTTTGTACGGAAATCGCCTCTTTGATATGTGAACCTTGCTTTTAGTTAACAAACGACAAAACTACAGCTGCTGTCATTCTTTCTCAATTTAAATAATTACAAGCAAGTAAAATTTTGACGACGATGCAGATTGATAACATTGGTAGACATTTTATCCCGCTACTATATCGGGAACCTGAGATATAACCGAAAAACTAGCTTTTGGCTGCGGCGAAGCCGCTATTATTTGATTACAATTTTTGACAATCAGTACACAGACAATGCAGTGTACGAGGAGAGAACAAAAAGTAGTGAGAATGAGATAGAATATAATGACTATTGATAACTTAATAATTTATTTTTCTACATAGTCTCCGAGTCTCGCTACACACCGAGTCCAGCGCATTTCCAAGGCTACAATCCCTTTCAAAAAAAAAAGTTTTGTCTTTTTCCTGCAAATAGCTCTCCACGGCATCCATAACCTCGTTATCGTCTTCGTACCTGTTTCCCCTTAAGTATTTTTTAAATTTGGGGAACAGGTAAAAATCGCTAGGCGCCAGATCTGGTGGTCAACCAATTCGGAGCCAGCTTGCTGAATGGCAACCATCGCAACTGCCAACCTGCGAACGGGTGCGTGTCGCGATGAAACAGCACGCCCCTTCGAAGTTTCCTTCTCCTTTTCTCTTTGATGGCATTCCTCAACTTGGGAACTAAAGCTGCATAATATTGGCCTGTAATAGTGGTTCCACGCTCCAGGTAATCAATCAACAATATCCCTTCTGAGTCCCAAAATATTGAGGCCATAACCTTGCCAGCCGATGCCACGGCACGAAACTTCTTCGGGGTCGGTGATGATGGCCGTTTCCATTGCGAAGATTGCTGTTTTCTCTCGGGATCTAAATGATGGACCCATGTTTCGTCCATTGTTACGAAACGAGACAAAAAGTTTTCAAAATCTTCTTGAAACTTGTCCAACAATATTTTCGAAATGTCAAGTCGATTTTGTTTCTGACTGTCGGTTAACATTCTCGACACCCATCTTGCGGAGACTTTTTTCATATTCAAAGATTGTTTCAATATGGATTGAATACTTCTATATGAAATGCCCGTTTCTAGAATTAAGTATCGGATGGTAACTCTTCGATCGCTCAATACAATTTTCTCGACTTTCGCAACATTTTCTTGGGTGACTGACGTCGATGGACGCCCGCAACGATGTTCGTCTTCTGTGCTCGTTCTCCCTACTTGAAATTGAGAAGCCCAGCTTGCAACAATAGAATACGGTGGAGCAGACTCTCCTAATGTTGCCTCCAAATCGCAATGAATCTCTTGCGTCGTTAACTTTTTTAAACAGAGGTATTTAATAACGGCTCGCGCTTCGTTTTTCTCCATTTTCGAGAACACGTTCCGACACGAAGCAATCAAATGACTACATTCAGAAAAAAACAAAAGAAACTCGAAGATTTTTTTCTTTATTAATATTACAAATATGTATCTGAGCTATCCCTGGCAGTATTTATTTTTTTTCTTACCAAGGAGTATGTCGTTCTCACTACTTTTTGATCCCTCCTCGTACATTTACACATTGATATTACGTACCGTCTACAACACCACATCGTACCACGAAATGGTAGTCAAGCAAAATGCAATTAAAAGAGTTTTAAATGGATACAAAATAACATTAACACGTTAGGTGGCTTTAAATACAATGTCATTGAACCTAACGCGACATTTTTACACTCATTCTTATCTTCGTATATTATCGGACAGCGACAAATTCCACACACGCGCGCTAAATATACGCCACGTCAACTAAAACTTTATGCTATTATTAACAGAAGACGCTAATTATCATATTGCAGCATTAAATAAAACATATTAGAACAATATATTGCGAAAATCAAAAATTAAAGAAAGAGGTCAATCGACGAATCCAACTCGACTGGGCAGCGTTTGGGAAGCTAAGGAAGATCTTCTCGTCCAATATTCCGCAGGGTCTGAAAACGAAGGTCTACGACCAGTGTGTGTTACCAGTGATGAAAACCGTGTGGGGCCGGCTTTAGAATTTTCCCACCCCTCTCTACCCACGGGAGTCGTAAGAGCCGACTGAGAGATTACGGGGGGAGTGGGCAGCAGCACTCCCTTGGGTATTATCAACATCCACTGCGATCGCCAACCCGCCTGCTAATTGTGGCGATTACGGCATTATCCCCCATAATGAGCACACAAAAAAAAAGGATGCGGTCGGCACAGGACCGCTCGTTGTGACTTTCCCTTGGGGAGGCCTATGTCCAGCAGTGGACATTGAAAGGCTCATGGATAGATGGAGTAGTTCATAATCTAATTTTCGCATTTACATAAGAAACAGAATAATAGTTTTAATATCAACGTTTAATTATACAACAAACTAGCCTTTACCCGCGGATCCGCTGCAGCCAAAAGCTAGTTTTTAGGCTATATTTCAGGTTTCCGATATAGTAGTGGGATAAAATGTACACCAGTTTTTAAGTCTAATCAAGAGCTCTCAAATAAAAGAAGTTGCATCAAAATCCGTTCAGTAGGTTTTACGTGATGCGCGAACACACACAAAAATTAAAAAAAAAATGTTTTGTGTTTAGACACCCGTATATAGCCTATTCAGCAGCACTCCTTCGAGTATTTACAACATCCACTGCGATCGGCAACCCGCCTGCCAAGCGTGGCGATTACGGCACTATCCCCCATTCTTGGGAAGGCCTATGTCCAGCAGGACTTTAAAAGGCTGATGGATGGATGGATGGATATAGCCTATTACAGTATTTTTTTCTCAAATATCTTAAATGTACAGACACAGCTGTTACAGCTTTATAATAGTAGAACAATTAAATTAATCTTATGGTTTAATATTGGATAATAAAACAAACTAGATTTGATTTATCAATTGTTAGGCGGAGGTTGGCCATCGGACGAACGCCTCCGCATTCCACGCTCCCCTCGATAACTATTCACTTCCATTGCAGGGATGCCACTTCACTGCACCGGTAATTTGGTAGCGTTTTAACAGCATAATTTAAACAATAAGGCCAATAAGGCTAATACGATACATTCAGCAACGGTAGATAAAAGTGGATGATAAGGCCAATCCAGTTGAACGACCACACAGTACTTTGGGGTATAATTCTTATTTGTTAAGGCGGAAAAAAATGTACCTAACTGCACACACCGTTGTTCAGGGCAACAAACAGGCCCATCGTCTGCCGTCGCTCCGGCTGCATTGGCGGACCACTGGAACTGTGTTATATTACATCAGTGGTCTGCCGGACTTTGGAGTATCCTAGCCACATAAAAAATATAATCGAGACGATATCGAGTTCTTTCGGTGCCTATGAGGAAACGTATTGGGTAGCTATTTAGTCTATTGGCGCAATCCAAGGGCATCAATAGTGATTGACCTGCCCTATACAAAGGGGGTAGTGGGGAAGTGATGGAAAGAAGGGTTTAGGTTTCCAGATAGCTCGCTCACCAAACGAACAGAAATAGAATCCACCAGTACAAATACCGTTATTACTCCGATATTTTGAGAGAAAGCGGGAAATCCCCAGTCGAGCTGACCTGTCGGCAAAACAGCCATATAGCAAGCGACTCGCGGTTTTTAATTGCTTATGGCGGTAGTGACTCCTGACGCGGTAACCGCCGCTCGTGGACTAAATAATACTAAGAATACTGCTAAACCACAGCTCCCTATTGATTAGTTTCATATATGGGAAATTAATAAATAGACGGCAATCTCTCTATTCCTGAATATGCTATGGTTGAATCCAGCTTTTTTTTTATTAAAAGACCATCAAAAATTCATGGAATAATATTACAAGTTCGTCTAAGTATGGACTCCTCAGATTAATTAGATTAATTAGGTACAAAGTAATACTTCGTCATAGATTTAGTTGAATCACAAACATCTAACATTTTTACAGATAAGTCATATCAGCCCTATTTCACTGAACAGCTATAATAGTCTTGACCTACATTCGCGTATAATTAATGCGGAGTCCAGATTGCGGATGGGACCTATTATAATTGGCCCCGATAGATTAAAGACCATTTTGAGGGGCCTGCGGTTGAATGGGGACTTAGTAAGTGTACAGTCAGCGCTAACACAGTATGTGCTGACTGACATCGCTTTTCACCACTTATTAAGTTAACAAACTACAATAATATAATTTACAGAAACGTTTATGATACGAGTATTTTGTTCTATTAATTATAATTAATAACATATCAGTGCTTTATCGATAAAGATGGTTTGGTAAAAACCTATATTCACATTTTGTTTTCTAGATTACTTTAAACACAAAGTGAAAAATGTGAAATCGAAAATAACAGTCAGGAGCAGGATTTGAACCTGCATCTCCTGGATACCGTCCAGATGCTTTACCAATTCAGCCATCCTGACAATTGCTCCTGACTGCTAATTTCTATAACACATTCATACCTAACGTCTTTGGGTGACGCCTGCACCATCTGTTGGAAGTATTTTCATACATTATACCGACCAGGTAAACTTAATTTTACAATTAAGATTTTACCTAATAATGACGCAAACCCTATAAATATTTAGATATTTTTATATATATTTTTAGCATTTGACATGCTTAGCACTATACATTAAACACAAAGTGAAAAATGTGAAATCGAAAATAACAGTCAGGAGCAGGATTTGAACCTGCATCTCCTGGATAAATAATTGTAAAATTAAGTTTACCTGGTCGGTATAATGTATGAGAATACTTCCGACAGATGGTGCAGGCGTCACCCAAAGACGTTAAGTATGAATGTGTTATCGAAATTAGCAGTCAGGAGCAATTGTCAGGATGGCTGAATTGGTAAAGCATCTGGACGGTATCCAGGAGATGCAGGTTCAAATCCTGCTCCTGACTGTTATTTTCGATTTCACATTTTTCACTTTGTGTTTAGTGTATAGTGCTAAGCATGTCAAATGCTAAAAATATATATAAAAATATCTAAATATTCTAGATTACTGTTAAAAGTAGGAAGAGCACGTAGAACTATGGTTTCTTTCTTTTTTAAGACAGCTGGGTGAGAATCTTAGTCTCCATTGTTATAAGTATATTCAAATCGGTTAAGCAGTAAGTTTTAGCGAGAATAACGAACAGCAATTGATTTTCATATAAATAGATATCAGTATTGATATGTATGTATATATAACCTACCTATAACAAATACACCAACACAATATGTATAAAAATTAGCACATCTGATAATGTTATCAATGGGCTGAGAGACAGAAATAGATACGATAATGGTTAGTGAAACGCGTGTGAAACGTTAATTTAAAAGAACTCCCGAATACGCAAATAGTTGTTTCGAGTCCGAGAGGTGTAAGTACTTTGTGTCCGTTAATCGCATGTTAAGTAAGTCTTCCGCGATACAGGGATTATTCCCTAGGATACAGGATGTTGTCTTACAAAAATTAACAGCATGATAGATAGGAACAAATTGACAAGCATGATATTGTTCATCACAATCTAACACCATAAAATAGGATGTGTCACTCATCGGCGCTGTTATGCACATCATATTCAATGCAAATTACGTAGGAGATAGCAAAGCGTGTGATCGGCTGGCCGCTTGTGACGATTGGATAACGAGCGTCCGGACATCTGCCGGCTCACGGTCAACGACAACCACAATGGCAGCTTAGTAGTAAGACTAGAAACACAGAGTATCGAGTTCGATTCTTAGTCTGAAAGCCTCGCCGTCCTAAATCGTAAGGGTCGAAGCGTAATGTTAGCCTATAATCTTGTTCAAAAATAGGGTAATACAATATATAAAATGCAAAGCAACTTTTCAATTCCGAGTAGTACTTGGCGTGCTTAACCCAACAATATATATACAGTATACAATCTCTTAATTACTTACTACACTTACAATATATAATAAACAAACTCTTCTTCAGCTTTATTATGTTCGAATACGAGTCAAAGATTTTCTCCAAGAACTTTAGTTTATGCTACTGTTCAGTCATTTAATATGTTGTATTGAATAAGATGTTACCACCAAAACATATATGTAATACAACAATGTTCTAATGTGGAATGATAATAAAAATGCTTAATACCTAAAAACTAGAATTAGTAAACACTGCTTCGAAGTAGATAGAAAATACAAGAAATTGAAGCTGCAATTTAATTGTAGCGTTGCAAAAACGTGTAACCAGACACTGCGAATTTGAGGGACCTTGAAAATAATACGCTCTTTCTTGTGCCTGATCGATAAAATGACGCCACATTTCGTGAGTATCATCATTCCAGTTTAGTGGAGTACTTAATTAAAATGGCGTGCACATCAGACTAGTCGAGAACCTGCCGATTAACAACGCTCGGGCGTATTCAATTGTATAATAGATGTATAGTTAAACGTCGAAGTACTATAACAAGAAAATTAAGCCAGTCATTTGCGATAGGAGAAATAATTGGAAAACTGGAAGATTTGAGTGATTTGGCCCTCTGTCACAAGTGTCAAACTTTTGACAATAAATGTATAATGCTTTGGAAAATCCAAAAGTGCACGCCTCGTAATCTTAATTTTTCATTATAAAATTGATTATTTGATTAGTAACTAATAATGTTATGGTCTTACTGAGTAGTTTTCAATAAATCACATAGATAGCGCTAATTTCAAAAAGTACCTTCTCATGTTTTATACGCCACCTAGCGCTAATTTTAAGAAGGACTTCTACATTGGCCTATAAAAAAAAACAAAAATAAACTCGATTAGTAAAGTATTTTGGTCGTTATCGTGTTAACATACATTACCTACAACAAACGGACGTCCAAGACATAACTTTTTTAAACAGTTTTTTAACTAGTTTAAATAACAAAAAATGCACAAAAAATATCATGAGTGTTAAAAAAGTGTTTTTTCTTGATATGTATGTGTATATATTCTTTTACAAGTGCAATATATGATAAATAGAGACATTTTAAGTTTGAAAAATCAGTTGTTCTATGTAAAACGAGAGCAGTACCCACCTCAACGCTTCGCTTATGAGGCGTGCAATAACTTCCAAGTTCCAAGTTCGCGAGCTTCAAATCCTTTAACTTTTGTTAACTTTGTGAAATATGTTCTAATTTCAATTGACTGGTGCATATTCAAACAAACTTATTCAATGATTAAGCAATTTGTATGAAATTATCAGAATATATACATATTTATGAATTCTGACATAAAAAAAATTATCTTATTTATTTTACAAAGCCAGCTCCAATGGCAGCTAGCTAAGTGTGTTTCGTAAGTAAATATCAATATTCATGAAAACACCTGCAAACCAAGCCTAACACCACTCGAGCGAGTAGACGAAATGTGTTACTGCGACGAAGCCATTTTTATTACCATTAAAGTTAAAACCCACACAGCAGTACCATATCACTGGGATCCAGTATTACAAGGAAACGTATTCATTTAACAATACTAATAAATTACAGTTCAATAAATGGGCATCCAAAAATATGTAATACCACCATATGCAGATCCAGTTAGATATAAAAGTAAACATTTGTCAACTACATTGGCAATGCACACATAAAAAGAGCCCAAATACATCTTGTCACGATAGCTATAGCCACGATCTATGACTATAAATTTAAAAGAGCAAATCCATTAAAGTACATGTAGTGTCCCCATAAAAGGCAAACGAGGATTCCTCACGCGTCATATTATTGGACTACGCATTTAGCGAACGCCGTTACGAGTTCTTTGAAGTAGCTAGATCTGGATCGATGACTGGTTTTGCAGGCTATTTATTATCTCTGGCCATGTACCTAGTTACATATATGTATTTTTTTTTATTATATCAGAAGGTGGCGTTTGGATCTGTATTTTAGAACTTGACATGCTCAGCTACTTTAAAGAACAAATTGGCTCGTAAAGACAACTGTGATGTGGAGATTGGGAATGGCCGTCGGTCACTGCGGTGGCTTAGCGGTCTAGAACACTCCCTCGGATTGGAAGGGACGCAGGTTCGAATACCGCTCGCAATAAAGTTCTCTTTTTCCACATTCACAAATAATTTGTTCTTCAAAGGCCACGCATTAAATATTAGGGTGATTGCAATACATGTTCCAAAAGATTCAGAATGTTTTAAAAAGCGGGAATCCTCGGTTATATCAGGATCAGTTCTCCAACGCGTGGGATTTGAGATAAGAAGCCGGGTGCTTATCCATGATAACATTTATTACAAGGTGCGCTTTGATAATTTTCCAACAAAATCTATGCATGGTTTTTTGGATGCGCATTAGCGTTTGAGCCTTTTCCAGTATTATAATTAAAACATATAATAATATATTTTTTGTGTGAATCTCTCAGAGCATAAACAATTCAGTCAGGACATAAACCCCGTGGGTGTAATTGCGAAATGAATTCAGTGGTCGGTCGTTTTAATTTCACGCTCAATGGCACCGAGCCGCGGTGATGATTCGCGTCGTAATTGCTCCGTAGATAAAATCTACGACTTTTTGCACATTACTTAAACCATAAAAAGTACGTTATAATACCTACACTTGATACTGGATATAGTGAGTCTATAATCATAACTTCTCACTCGCTATAAACAGTGAAAGTAAACGCCCGAGGTTATATATTTTCTCGATCGCGTATTAACTCGTTGTCTATGCGGTAATGGTCGAGGAGGACATAGTGCCACCAACCCATTGCCTACCACAGCTACGAGTCTCTGTATCGGGTATTGTAAAAGAAAGTAAATTAATAAGATATAAGCATTAGTCTTGTCTCAGCATGAATATCGACTTTATCGGAGAAGTACAACCGAAGATCAGCGTAAAATAATGATATTCACAGCTGGCCCATATTAGGCAAATTCCCCTCCAAGGTTGAAGATGAAAAAGCATATTTACCGGACGCATGTCAAACATTGAAATGTTGGGCAAGTTAAGTATAGAATTTAAATCTCAAGGTCAGTGAAAGACTACTGACTAGAATATCGGTGGAGAGTGATACTGCAAAACCAAGGTTGGGTCCACCTGCGCACGTGACGCCAGATCAACGACAAACAAGATTTTTATATACATCTGGAGTTATCGAATTGAGCTCTCTTGCGTCAACAAAACGAACAAAATGCCGTCCGCCATATTTTGTAATGCGCCAATTATGTCGTAAGCAATCGTTACTTAAGAAAAATAGACCGAACAAGAATACTACATAATTATATCGACAGGCGCATATACAAATTATTACTTTTTATAAATTAGTTCTACAATTACTGGTTACAATAATGCCTAGTTAATGGTACATTTTCGTGATTTTTAGTACAATGATAGGCTAGCGGTAAAACCAAGGATTGCAAAGACAGTGGTTTCGAGTTCGATCCCGAGTCCAAGGTCCAAGGACCTCATACGGCACACAACTCTGACTTTTCCAGATTTTTCGAAATTATGTGTGCTTTGTTTATAATGTATCGCCGTACAGTGGAGTAAAACATCGTGAGGAAACCTGCAAGCCTGAGAGATTTTCTCGACGGCTTGTGAAGTTTGCCAACCCGCATTAAGTCAGCGTCGTAGTGGACTATAGCCTAATCCCTCTCACTCTGAGAGGAGACTCGTGCCCCGTAGTGGAACAGAAAAAGGGTTGAAAAGGCAATGTCATCTACCATTTAACTTACATTTTTAAGATATCACACAAGTAGAGGATAGTGATGAATTAAAAAAAAATCGAAGTTAAGAAGTAAGTTTGAAATACTCTTCCATACTTGTACCGTATATCGCTCCCAGAGACAATTTCTACTACAGTATCGCCTATGTTGTCACAGCATCTTTCAGGTCTTATTGAAGTTATACTTCTAATGCGACTTGCAAAAGGTTGCGTTAGACGATTAACGCTACCATGGAGGGCGTATGAAAGCACTTAAACTGTTAACATCGACTTATAAGAAATTTCAAAATTTTACTAACGCCATCTAGTGACATTTCACATAATTACTTTATCGAACAAGGTATTTAAAAGCATAACTGTGACAAGTTTTGCAGTTACGAATTTAATAATTACTTTATTTATTAATGATGCCAAAGAAGTATAACTTCTCACGCGCGTACATAAGTACACGCAAGTTTTTTTTTGTTATATATACCTATATAATCGAGATTTGCCGTAGTTTCAAATAAATTACTTCTTTAAACACTTGGACCATATAAAAAAATATATTGCGATCTCCATTTAATATAAAGTTAAAGTTTTAGGAAACAACGATTTTTATAAGCACCACATGCTCAGTGATGTGTGTTTTCTTGCCGTGGAGAAGTGGGGGAAAGGGGAAGACTTCTCTACTTTTGCCTCATCATGTTAATATAATAAGCAACGCAAGCGAAGTCGCGGGTGTCAGCTAGTAAAGTATATGTAAAGTCTGGTATATCAATTGTCATTATCACACAACCACAATTTCTTGTGTGGGTCCACAAACTGTTGTTCTGAGTCTGGGTATACACTATGTCCGTCAATGGTATGCTTGAGACAGATTATGCCCTAAAATTGGATGTTGTCTTAAAACGTACGGTATTTATGATTATTATGAAGTCATCCATCCATCAGCCTTTCAACGTCCACTGCTGGACATAGGCCTCCCCAAGAGAACGCCACAACGAGCGGTCCCGTCATGGGGGATAATGCCGTAATCGCCACGCTAGGCAGGCGGGTTGGCGATCGCAGTTGATGTTGTTAATACTCGAGGGAGTGCTGCTGCCCACTCCCTCGGTATTCCCTCAGTCGGCTCTTCCGACTCCCGTGGGTAGAGAGGGGTGGGACAATTCTAAAGCCAGCCCCACACGGCCAAGCCGGCCCCACACGGCCAATGAAGTCATATCTTCTCGAATCTCGACCTAGTAGAAGGTAGTGTCCAAAATGCGTAAGCCGTTTTTTTTTCAAAAAAGAATATTATACAATATTGATTTCTTGTTTAAAATTTAATTTAATAAACTTAGGGCTATATATACATTATGCAATAGTTGACAATATAATTATGGTGCATGTGTTGCTAACATGTGAATAATTGTTACACTTGCATAATATAAAATTGAAGTTATGTCATAACTTTAAAGTTTAGACAGTTTTACTAAAAACTAATATAAATAATATGTTATAGTGATATTCTAACAACCTGAAAAATGCGGGAAAGATTGGATGCAGCACGCAGAGAAACGGACGTTGTCGTGTAAACTGAGAGTAGCGAGTGTCGATGTGGGCCGATTGATTGAAATAATAACAGGCTGCACAGAGTCAAACGTTTTCTGATAAATTACTTTTTTCCCACCGTTCCACCGATAGTAGCAATCCATAGAGACTACCGCTGATATATTTTACAAATAAAGTGCCTCATTCGTCACGTCGTCGTCAAAACCGTTTATTGTAATAACAACATAACACAAATTACTTAATTTACCAACACAGAATTCAAGTAAAAATCTGAATATAAATAAAAAAACATTAAGTTTGTTCTTTATAGAAAATTAGTAATAAAGTTACTTAAATGAAGTGATCTTAAAACAATTGGTTAATTGTTGCCAAATAAATTAAAGTTTTAGAAATTGCAACCACAAGGTATGCCGCAATTGCACCAGGAGTACCTAGTGGGATAATAGCCTTGCTTATGCCAGCATGAATGAAATGGCCGGCTCGATCGGGGAAGCATTCTCACTACCCCTCTCACACAAGATCAGCCTTTCTTTTTGTTAAGGCAGGAAAAAAAAAATCCTAACCGCTCACCCCGTCGTTCGCGGCAATGAACAGGGTAGTGTGGGGCCCTCACCCACTAAAGAAACCCGCCGTGTGCCGTCTCTCCGCCTTTATTGGTGGGCCACCGGAACCTTATTACATTCCTTCAGTGGTACACAAGATCAGCCTATAAGAACGGTAGAGACACTACAGTTGTGTTTCGTATGATGAGTGAGAGCGCTGGAAGACGGGACCCCCGTCCCTATCTTCTCCTTTTTATTCTTTCTCTCCATCTATCCCTTTCTTTAGAGATGGTGACGCGCAAATGATGTCCCTGGTGTTACTAGCGTCTATAGGCTACGGTAACCACTTACCATCAGCTTTTTTCTATTGTTTGCCACCGTTGGTAACATAAAAAAGACTATGGTATCAATTCCTATCCCCAGTCTGCGGCACACACCTCTGGCTTTTCTAGAATATTTGTGTATAATTTGTTTATATATTGTCATTGCTCGGTGAAGGCAAACATCGTAAGGAAATCTGCCTGGCATATTTTCTCGATGGCTTGTAAAGTCTGCCAACCCGCACTGGGCGAGTCAGCCAGTCTAGACTAGCAGCATGAGTACAAACACCAATCTCATCATAAAATACAGCTAAAGTATTGAAAGGTCAAAGGTGACATGTTTATCGAATGTTCATATTACATCGTAGGTATATAAAAACTGTTTATAGCCAGCTTTTGTGCACAGCTTCTCGTAAATGTGTTCTTTCGAACAAAGCCTGTGATACTACAGGTAGCTCACGGATTTCAATGATCATTAAATAACAAATATTTAAATAAAATATGTATACTCTCAATATAATAATATCGAAAAATAGCAACATTGACAAGTGATGCGATATATTTGCCCAGATTATCCTCATCGGCGCTTCAAAGGAATTTGTTTGTTTGATAAGAGACGAGCCATTTAATTTAGAACTAGCTGCTATCCGCGACTTCGTCCGGATGGTGTTAGATTATTTTTTTCTAAAAAGTTCATAATTCCAGTAGTAAAACTTGATTGGTTAGCGTTAGTTACTATTCGAAGAATAAAGATCGACTGAAACTGACCTGCTAGAATGTTCTTGAAAGTTTCCGCCGTCCAGCAGACGGACCTTGGCGAACAGCACCGCCGATACAAAAGGCACCTCGGTAATCTCCTCCAGGCAGCACTGCACCTCAAACTTATACCGCTTTTTCTTAGTCGTCATGAAGGCCATGACGCCGCCAACATCTGGCCGCGACCAAACAACACGCAGCACAAAATTCACAGCACTTCACTCACTACACATGTATTTTGTTTCACAGGTTTATAATTAACGTAATAAGAATTGATGTCTAAGTGAATAGCTTGAATGTTGGAACAATAGGTTTGGTATTAGCGCTGCGTCCTCCGTGGTGCTGCTGGCCAATCGTCAGTTGCATAGCTGTCGATGTCATTAGTCTGAAACAGAAAAATGATGGTTAAGTGCATTAAGATAAGGCGAAAGAGGTCACAGAATGTGACCACCGATATCTGAATTCTGATAACGACTGAATAAGTTTGAGCAATATTTTTTGTTTAGAGCTAAGATTTAATTGTATTTCCATTGTAATAACCTCTTTTAACGTCACCAGTTGGTCTATATATATAAAACCAGTTTTTATCTTGCCTTTATCATAATAGACATGAAACTTATAGTGAAAGATTTTTCTTGAACGTAGATAGTATGTTGGAAGTAGAGCCATGGTTAGAGGCAAAGTGCATATGCCAGTACGAAAGGCCGGTTAGATCGGGGAAATACTAAGCTCTCACAGATGAGCACACAACCAGAAACAACGGTATTCCTATTGTTATGTTTCGTATGGTGAGTGATAGCGCCGGAGGCCCAAGCCGCCTTCATATTATCCTCCCTTTATTATCCTTTCAACCCTCTCCTTATTATCCTTCCTCGCCAACTCCTATATCTTTCATTGGAGATGGAGATGCGCGAGTGATACCTCTGATGTTGCTAGAGTCTATAGGCTACGGTAACCGCTTACCATCAGGTGGGTCATAAGCTTATTTACCACCCACACCCATGTAGTATAAAAAAGACAATATGCCTGCGTAACGTGACACCAGTTAAGAACAAAGGTGTTACTGAATATCAGTTTCCTATTAAAATAATCTTTTGCTGGACCATTTTATCCTAAAATTATGAAGGTTCGTTCGAAATGTAATTTTCTGAAAATGGATAATAAAATAAAGTCACATTCCTGACCCATATCATCTTTCTGTTACGGTGCCGCTGTTAAGCATAGGGATCTTTTCAAATATAGAGAGTATTAATACTCGCAATGCTAGCCCAATATGGGTTGACAGTTTATCTTGGAAGGATTTGCTTCTGTCATTTAGGCGACAATGTGATAAGAGACGTGACACTAATATAATATGTAAAGTCGTTCAGCAATAATCACCTATCGTAATAAAACATTTTAAATGTCATCAATATTTCATCACCAAAATGTTTCCCCGACTTACCTAAATACATTTATGAATGTTTTTTTGAAGCAATGAATGTTTTTTCAATGAATGCAAGCTAACATGCAAATAAATATTTCACAATGTAAATGAATAATTTCAAACTGAATTAAGTAGGTTTTTTCACAAGGCATTGCCGTTGTGGAGGTTTCATCGCGATATTTTCCTTCCCCTTTTAATGATAATTATGAATGGACAAATATGCACCTCAAACTAACTAAAAAATATAGACGGAGCGTTACGAACAATCCAGTGAAGCCTGGTTTTATATAAACCATGCCACACTTGTAATTACACGCGCTCACGCACACTAATACAAACAAATCCATGACAAAGTGTCATTAACCACTAGTGTTACCAGAATATGATTTAAATTTACCCCAAACGACTCGTAGTTACGTACACGAATACGTCGTCAGCTCCATAATATTCCCTATATGATTTGCTGTAAAATTACTATATACTTTTACTTCCTTTATATTTTAAACATAAAACTAAATTTACCCAAATTATTGAGATTATTTATTTCCGGTGACAAAACTTTCAGGCACACATCTTTCAAAAACTGGCTTCACTTTTTAGTTGACAATGCGGTGGCTTTATTTTTTAGTTAGAGATATGCACATAATTTATAAGAGTCACAAGTTAATTTGTTTTAGAAAAGTCTTAAACCTTAAAGTCTCCTTCAGTGAGATTCGCGCTTGATATCAAACTTGACAGGCCTCAACATTGTTATTAGATCAATACTGCTTCTTGAAAATACGTTTTCTTAATGTGCACGAGAGCTCAAGTACCAGTTTTCAACATGTAATTGCACGCCTCATAAGCGAAGCGTTGAGGTGGGTTCTACTCCCGTTTTGCACGGAACAACTGATTTTTCAAACTTAAAATGTCTCTATTTATCATATATTGCACTTGTAAAATAATATCTACACACTCATATAAAGAACACACGATTTTTAACACTCATGATATTTTTGATGCCATTTTTGTTATTTAAACTAGTTAAAAAACTATTTAAAAAACTCTGGCTTGGACGTCCGTGAGTTGTAGGTAATGTATGTTAACACGATAACAACAAAAATACTTTACTAATCGAGTCTTTTTTTTTTTCGTTTACGAATTATTATGATTAGGAATAGAGCCTGATTCAATGTGGTTTAATTGTTATTAAATAAACAAAAAATACCGAATATTTACGCTCGACGCGACACTAAAACCAGCACATTTCATGAGAACTACCTTTTTACGTACGCATAGCCACCGGTGGTTTTATTATCGTGATCGATCGTCCACAGATCGCCGTTCGCCCGGCCGGTACATTGCTTTTTTGTTAAAAGAAAGTTCTTACCTTTGCTTGACGAACTGATGATATTTTTCAAGTATAATAACTATTTTATCCATAACAATAATTAAAAACACTAAACACACGTAAATAATAACACACCAACGATATAAAACACTAAAAAAACATATTTTACATTCCACAATGCTGCGTGGCTTTGAAGTGCGCGCGGCCCGGACCTGAACTGAGAGGTAGACCAATATAGAAGTACTTTCTTAAAATTAGCTCTAGATGGCGTATAAGACATGAAACCCACATTAGTAATTTTTGAAATTAGCGCTATCTATGTGATTTATTGAAAACTACTTAGTAAGACTAATACATTATTAGTTACTTATCAAATAATCAATTGTATTGTGAAAAATGAAGATTATGAGGCGTGCAGTTTTGTATTTTCCAAAGTATTTATACTTAATTATACCTTTAAGTAAACTTAAGAGAAACTCTGGGAAAATGAGGGATCTATAAAGGTAGCTACTTCATTGAGCTGCCCTTACAACAGACTTGAGTTGTCAGGACCATCCATCACGTTAATGAACACCTCATATCTTTGTATACGTTTTATAATAAGTTTTTTTTTGCATCCTTACTTTTAAATTACTGTATTAGGCTTTAAAGGCGTGGCTAAACACAAAACATTTTTTTTTTTATTTTTTGTCTGTTTGTTCGTTCGCGCATCACGCAAAGACTACTGAACAGATTTTTATGCAACTTTTTTTATTTGATAGCTCTTGACTAGATTTAAAAACTGGTATAAGTGCATTTTATCCCGCTACATTTTATATCAGGAACCCGAGATATAACCTAAAAATTAACTTTGGGTTGCGGTGGAGCCGCGTGCAAAGGCAAGCAAGAAAAGTTTTTTGCGTAAGTTAGCATCGGTATTACCGTAGTTGATCGAGCAAAACGATTATGTGAGCTGGCTCGATACCTAGACTTACTAATATTACGTATTTTTTTATTTTAGGGTACGAAAACACAAAACATAGAGACGATAGAGGTGTTTTAAAATTATGCTAACCTATATTCCAATGTCATTTCTTTATAATTAGATTGTACGTTAATAGGTCAAAAATAACAAGTTATGTTATACCAAATTAAAAAATGTCACTGCTCAATAATATTAAAACGGTAAACTATTCAAATTGAACAGCCATGCAATCGAATAAATTTGGTAAAATTAATAAATAATGAAAACTATCTAATATATTATGTAGTATTATGAAAGTATTTCATTATAATATACAATTAATATAAAGATTCGAAGGTAAAAAGAACATATGAAATAATTTGCATCATTATCATTAAGCTCAGTGGGTTTTTGCCAATCTATGTTCAAAGTTAAATTATTTATTTTATTAAAAATTCTAAAACTAGTTACACAATATTGTATATAAGGCGAATTTAATAATAAAACCGATAATCTAGTAGTAATATTTACCTAGTAAGACGTTTATTTTTTTGTTAAGGCGGGAAGAAATGTTCCTAACCGCACACCCCGCCATTCGGGGTAACGAACAGGGTAGTGTGGGGCCCTCACCCACTAAAGAAACCCGCCGTGTGCCATCTCTCCGCTTTATTGGCGGGCCACCGGAACCATATTACATTCCTTCAGTGACCTAGTAAGACCTAGGTATACCAAAACTAACAGAGCACTTCCCCAGATTGGAAAAGACGCGGATTCGATTCCCGCTAGTACAAAAAATCTCTTTTTCCTTATTCACAAATAATTTGTACTTTAAAAAAGTGGCGGAGCATGTCAAAAGCTAAAAAATATAGATCAAAAATGTTTAAAAAATCGCGCCATCAAATAGTATGAATTTTAATTGCAAAATTAAACTTACTATATTGGTTTAATGCATGTAAATGCTTCCGATAGATGGCGTTGGTCGTAAAGACAAATGCAGGGGTGGAAACTGATTCCATAGCCGAAAATACTGATTTTACTGACTAAAGCTCTCTAAAATACTGACCATTTACTGACCAAAACTAAAATACTGAGTCAATCAATTTAACATCGAATTACTAATATTAGTTGCTGTTAGTATGTTAATAGTATTATGGAGAATGTTTGTAAGAAAAATGTTTTTTTTTTTCTGTTTGGCCTCCACCATCCCCACAGCCAACCTGCACCGCCCTTTATTATTAAAAATTAACGTAAAGTTACAATGTCAACAAAACAGTACTTATATTATTTTTTATTAAAAAAAGAAGTTATTAATTTATATTTCTTATTGTCGACATATTTTTGTATCTTTTCTGCCTCTTTAATTTTCTTTTGTTCCTCTTCTCTTCACGTTGGCCATATTTATGGCGATCATGTCGTTGTCTTTCAAGCCTTTTTTTATACATTCAATTTTGTTTTTAAGAGAAGTTTCCTGATCACTTACCTATTTACTTTCTCATTTTAATTTCTCTTCCTCTTTTACTTTTTTTATGTTGTCTTCTCCTCTGACTATGCTAATATTTTCTTGTTCTAATTTTCTTTTTAGATTTTTTTTCTCTTCTTCAGCAAGTCTTTATTCTTCTTGGATATGTTTTTCTTTGATTAGCTTTTGTTCCTCACAGTAATGTTTGTATTTTATGTGTGCAGTTCTCGCCAGCGATATAAGATCTTTTGTTATGACCACGTTTTCATTTTTGTTTTCATGCATGTAATGAATGCAGTTTTTTACTGTTATTATCGAGTCTAAAGTTCTTTCAGAAGTACTACTCCTTTCGTCAGTCATAATGTTGCCTGACTGTGAAAATCCTCTTTCCACTTGAGCATTTCCGTGAGATAATACAAGTGCGGCTTTCATAACTTTTTCTAATGTAGGATACCTTTTTTGCCCAGATATACACTTATTTTCAAAAGTTTTAGCCCAATATAAATCTACACGAACAGCGGCATCATTCTTATTTAATATTGAATTTTCTGAATTGTATAGAATGTACTCATTTAATAATTCAGTCTCACTGTCAGTCAACCTTTACAATGCTTCTTTGGTTATCACTTGCTTTCGGGCTAAGCACAGATAGATATTTTAACAAATTATTCGATATACACGTCTTCGCCATAAGATGGCGGCATGCTGCTTCATAATGTTTTCTTGCTTTATTCAAAAAGATAATCCGGTCTGTTTAGTCCAGTCTTTTTATCAAGTCTTGTTCCGATGTCTCGAGAACTATCTTCTCTATTGGCAAATAATATTTAGTTGAAAATGCGTCATTTGAGCTCGGCGCTTCCACCGTACAAATACGGCAAATTAGACTTCTTATAAGTCGAGACAACTCCTGGTGCAAGACGTGCACTAGAGGTTCATCGCGCTGGAACAAGGCAGTAAAAGGTAAAAATGTTTGTGCACTGTGCGCTGTGAATGTCAATTCGACCTCTGCAGTGGTCTGTTTTATGAAGCAGACAATATTTTTGTAGCTCATGGATGTTGGTGGAGATTTTGACTTCGGTAAGGATTTCGTGAAATATTCTATTATCGCTGGCCACTGCTCTAGAGCCCTCTCTGCCGTCGGTCCTAATGTTAACCAGCGCGACGAAACGTGTTTCAAGAATCGATGATTGGGGACTTTCAATTTGTCTTGAATGTCTTCGTATTCCACCCAACGCGTTAGCCATCCATCAAAAAAGTGATGGAGTTGAAAGATGAAGTCTGACACACTCTCGCCTAATTCAGATAAGCCTTTTAAGAACGCGTTGTGGACCGTGTGAATATTGCAAGTCCCTATGTCGATCATTTTTTTTCGACCACTAGCAATGACATCATCATTTACGATTCTTTGAACAGTTTTATTCACATTGGGTCCATCACTCCCAAACATCAGCCACTTTTTTCTTGATAAGTTTGCGTTATCTATTGCCTCGTTGAGTTTTGAGGCGATAATTTCACCAGAAGCTTTTCCTATAAAAAATGTTTGTAAAGTGGAAACCACCATATTTTTAGCTTGGGACCAAAATCGAATGAGCACCTGCAGTTCTTTTTTGGAGGCTGTATTACAAGTCTCATCAACGCAGAGCACGTAGTATGATTCGTCAAGGTCTTTTAGCATCTCTGATTTAAAGAAAGGAGCTAAAGCATCGCATATTAAATACCTTGCCTTCGTTCGGGATAGTGAGAAATCATTTGGTACAGCATTTGGAAACATTGCTTCAAACACCTCTTTGATATGTTCGCATGAAGGTTGAACAGCAAAATTCGAAGCAATCACTTTCAGGCACCATATCAATTCCGCTTTAGTTGATTTGTCTTTTACACAAAAAAGATCTAACTTCTTAGGCTGTGTAGCAAGTTCACCCGAAGCTGCACATGCAGCGGAATTTGCATGAGTATTGTCATTGCCACCAACAGCAGACGACGATGTAACTTGGATAGGTTGTTGCCGCACACTTAACTGTAGTTGCAAAGTATTTAATTTAATTTTGCAATTTTCCTTATGCTTTTTGGATAAAGCATGTTTTTCTACAGCTTCAAAGCCCCAACTTATGTTGAATCTTTTCATGCACAGAATGCAAAACACCTCATTTTCGGTTTCCTTACTACCCTACTCCTCTATCACATTTACACACACATATTCACACACTTTTATCAATCTTTTTAAGCCAGTCCTCATTAAATTTGCACTTTCCCATTCTACAGTTAGTATTTAGTTACCCGCCAGCCACCATACAAATAAGCATGCAACACCAAAGCAATAATATACACAAACACAGCAACTGTAAAAAAACTATTATGTTACCTGTGGCTATAAAATTGGAGAATGTTTTTCTTTCGCTGCTTTAAATGTTTTGTCATGATATGATGATGTCAAAGCTAAGCATAACTGTGAACGGACTCCATGTTGATATTGCCAACGAAACCAAAGAATAAAAGATTACTGATCATCAATAATCTTTCATTATTTGGTTTCAAAATGTATTAATTATTTAAAGACAAAACAACATATATTATATCTTCATACCTTTATCTAAATTTGAGGAGTACCCGAAACACGATTGAGTGATTTTGCCTAGATACATTTTATTTTTGAAACTAGCTGCACCCCGCGGTGTTACCCGCGGTTTATCATTCTAAGTACAAAACGTGGACATTGCAACATTACTTTATTTTCCTAAAATATTTTTTTTTCTAAAATAAATGTAGCCTAAGTTGCTCCTTATTACATCAGCTACCTGCCAATAAAAGTCCCGTCAAAATCGTTTCAGCCATTTTAGAGATTAGCCGGAACAAACAGACAGACAGACAAAAATTGTAAAAAATATTATTTTGGTGTATGTACCGTTATATTCATATAAGCATTAGTAAAAAGCGGTTATTTCAATATTACAGACAGACACTCCAATTTTATTTATATGTATAGATGTGGAAAAGACGCGGGTTCGATTCCCGCTCCTACTAAAAAATTTCGTTTTCCTTATTCACAAATAATATATACAGTAATCTATTGTTAAGATTGTTAACTGCTCAACGCACGTACATAGCTATATTAAATAACGTAACCTCAAATAGCGCACGATGTGCTATACGACGATAATCAAAAGATATCGTTTAATATATTAAAGCGTAAAAAATAATAGGCGTTTTAAAAATAGCACATCGTTATTTAACGTTTTTAATAAATAGCCGTTGCGAACACTCCTAACTAACAGGTTCGCCCCTTATTACATGGTAGTACTTGAAGATCAAAGTAGGCACATTTATTTTTAATTAGCAGATTTTCATTTATTTTTAATCAGCAGATTTTTATCCGTCGAAATGTTGACTTGATATTTTGAGAAGGTATTGTAGATATTAAAAATATAATTTTTGAGACCAATTTGAGTCTGATACGAAACGAAATCATGTATGGGCATTCTCCTTTAGCTCGCAATTAAAACAATATTTGATTTAGCCTGAAAGCAGTTCAAGTCCTGAATTTACCGACATTTAAATATAGTGGACCGGTACTCTTGGTTTCTGAAACTGTTCTTAATAAACGAAAATACTATTATGAATGTGTTATCAATTGTTATCATTTATTTATGACCACATTTAAATCGATGTTATCAAAAACACATGACATGTGTGCGATATGTTTTTTTCGTAAATGTGTGCTTCTGTACTATTTTCCTTAACCCAATCTTGTCCCAATGCTGGGCAAAGGTGTCGTGTCAGAATGAGAGGGTTTTTAAGTCATAGCCCACCTAGCCTATCCTGGCCCAATAAGGTTTGGCAGACTACACAAGATGTTGAAAAATGTCACAGGCATGCAAGATCTTATAGGATATTATCCTAAACCGGACAGTAATAATTTGTTAACATTTACCTGTGCTGTGCACATACATATACCCTTATAGATTGGAGAGATCATTATAATATACGGATTTATCGTGAAATACACTAAAATAAAATATGATAGAATCATTTGGAAGCAAATCTAGAAATGAGAGTTGTATTGACAACGCGGAGATAGGTATCTAGTTGGTTCCCAGATCGAGGTTTTTTGAACTATTACTGCAATATTTTTTTTCTAAATTCTAATTTACTCTAGTATTAAATATTTAATTAAAATTTATAATATAAAAAAGGTGAAGGAAAACATGAGGAAACTTCAAGGCAGAGATTTTTGTATTAAAACGTGTGTTCTGTCAATCAGCTGGCACGATAGGCCTTAAAAATTACAATACTCTAGGACTCTCGGAGTCCAACCCAAAAGGACAACAGAAATAGCTTGAAGGATCACAAATATCGGGTCGTGTATTGTAAATTAACATCACAAAAAAATGCCAATTTAATAAGAAATACCTAATTACTGATCACAAAAAAAATACTTATGGGAACTACCGTAAAACCTTTAAAATATCCTCTAAAATGTAACACATACTGAAATCCACGTCCATGTTGATGTGATACGAATATTACACTCACTACACACTTGTAATAATAGTCAACGATCAATTTAAAACTTCGTCACTGAACAATTACACACGAATGTTTCCAAACACTTGTGTTACCGAGACGCGACTGCACACAAGCGCAGCTCCCGCGTGACTAACAAAAGGTGCCAAGTGCCAACACTGCCAACTCACAAGGACGCCGCGTACTCGAATAGGGTTGGGCCAAAACTTTTTCAATAATATTCATTAATTCACTAATAATAATAAAATTATACCTACGTCAATCAGTGAAAAAAAACTCATCACTCGTTTATACCGTGTGGTGACGGACTAAGAATACAGGTGTCACCACCCTTTCTTTTCCACGGGTGTCGTATGAGGCGACTAAGGGAAGTAAGCAATTATCATCCATTGCATGATTGGTGGTAGGGCTGGGTACCAAGTGGGAGAGACTCACTTGGTATCGGGCCCGAGCGGGTTGGTACCACCATCTCCCGTGTGACGGGCCATGAAGCACATCGTTGCGTTTTGGCTGTAGCAGGTGATAGCCGTTTATTCTTTCATTTCATATCTGTGAAATGAAATAGTGAGCAGCGGCTTGACAATAATACCGAGAGGTATAGTTGAGTCCATAAGCGACGGTTATCATTTACCATCAGATGGGCCGTGGCTCGTCTGCCACTAAATGCAATAAAAAAAAAATCAGAAAACACCGATCTTGAGGAATCTGCCTAGGATTTTCTAAATTCCTATCATATCGATGGGTGTGCAAAAAAAAAGAAGATAGGTAAGTTGCATTCGGGTAACGCCGAAAATCGGGTAATTCTAATAACTACAATTTTCTACCAAACGCTGCAATATTTTGTGCCCTTGCACGTTTACCTAGGAGCCGTCGTAGATACGTTTCCCGCTAATCGTTGGCTCCGACTACTGCAAGTTACCATATGAGCGCAAGTGAACATTTTTGTAGACAACTGCGAATTCGTGATTTTTTTGGTTTATCAGATTTACCCGAAGATCTATAATTAAGAAACTTGGTAAGTTATGAAATTGTTTTTTTATTTGTTACCTAGAAAATCGCTTTTTTGCAATTTTGGGTGGGCTTAAAACTGTCTAGCTCAAGATTTTCTGTTATTTTCTGATTTATCCGACTAGGGCAATTCCGAATCATATAGTCATTCGCATTTACCCAATGTTGATTTTTCAAAGTTGCCAGTGGTTCTTAAACTTCTTTTAAAGTGCAATAAATGTTATGATTTAGGTACACTGGTTCCTATAGAAAATATTGCCCGTGACTTATATCTGTGGTGCAAGTTGTTAAGTTCCTACATACAAAATTTATAATCTTTGTTTTGGAAGGTTGTATTCTTAATCCGTCACCATACGGATAACTTTTTGTTGGATTCATCTTAATAGCGGCATTCCTTAAAAAACAACTAAATATATTTTAAGGTAATTTTATAAAGTTTCTGGTTTCTTAATAAAAAAAAATACAAGTGTCCAAAACATTTCATATACATTGACACAAAATGTTCATTACGGTACTTAATATTATTCACGAACTGCTAGAACTAAATTTATTTATTAGGTTATGATTGTGCTCTTAAGACATTGTTAGCTACTTTATAAGTAACTTAATATAAGTAATACCTATATGTAATGATCTCAGTTTACATACTTTTAAATTGTTTCAGAATCATGCTAAGCACATATTATGTAATAAAGAAGATTCCAAAATATATACAAGAAGATGTCCCTATCCCGTGCCTATGCAACGTTTCATAGGCAACTTGGGACTTGTTTCTAATAAACTTTAAATTTTCTCATTATTTGATTTATTTGACACAACTTATATTTTAATAACTTATACTCTTTAAAAGTTTGAGTACAGTAGGCTAGTTATCGGGTAATTCCGAAATTAAAATTACACACTTATAACGTTTAGGTCACATAGTACTCAATTTCGATACATAAAT
Organism: Leucoma salicis; assembly: GCA_948253155.1. Taxonomy (NCBI): domain Eukaryota; kingdom Metazoa; phylum Arthropoda; class Insecta; order Lepidoptera; family Erebidae; genus Leucoma; species Leucoma salicis. The sequence goes on along the minus strand of OX411805.1, from coordinate 30,106,905 downwards.
TTCGCGAGGGTAAACCTGAACAAAAAATAAACTTGTACCTTATGCCCAATATACGTAATATCATTTTTTCAGTGTCATTCAGAATTACCCGAACATAATTCGGAATTGCAATCTGATTTTTATAAAATAGCAAGGTTTTCAAACACTTATATTTAATATTTTAAGAATATAATATAACTCTTTTGGACATAGAACTTTGGCCCACATATTTCAGAAGACGATATATTTTAAACTGGTAACATTACGTTTATTAAGGCTGACTTTTTGATGATTATACAAGAACCCTATGAACTCATCAAAAATCCTTTCGTAAATACCCAAATGCACCTTACTTGAATTATATATTTTAACGAGTTAAGATTATGCAACCCTACAATGGATTCAAAGTCGTCACATATACTAATCTAAAGCGCTTTAAATCAGCATATTAAAAGTTAATCTCACTGTCCTTGTCGATAAAGCTACGGTACATACTCACTAGATAACGATAATCATCGCGAGACATTATCAGTTGCATACTATGATTCTGTGACGTCACCAAAACAAATTGATATAATGCCCTTATTACAGACAATGACAAGTACACCCTTCAAACAAAAATATAAGTGTTTTCATTGCTTCGTTCGATATTCCATAGATATAGTGGTGTATGTGTGCTCTGGCAACTTCAAAATATAGTATCTATAGTCTATATCTGTACTAATATTATAAAGGGGTAATGTTTGAAGTCCGGATGTCCAGGCCATTTTTCCGAAACTATTCGACATTGGATTTACAAAATTCATTCTCCAACATTTAAATGTAGGTTGAGGAGTGGCATAGGCTTTATATATATTGAATTTCGTCCACAATAATCTTATTTATTCCACATAAACAACAGCCAACAAGTTCAGATATTAGCATTCTCGTCTAACAGAACATCATCATACGATAATCACACAAAAAGCGACAACTGCAAAATCCCCGCTTAGATGCCAAATCAATACTAGGAAACCAGGAACATAAGATGGTAATGCTAATAAAAATATTACTCACTTTTTTGGCAAATCTCTGCACGACGCCACAATGGAACATTGCCAGTGGTGATCCACGCACTGTTACGTTCCTGTAACAATAACATAGTTAAGTTATACACAATAGGATTATAGTTAGCATGGATATTAGCAATGGTAGTGGTAAGACCGATGACTCCAGAGGTATCAAGTTCAATCCCAGTCTAAGACTTCGCAAGGCTTTTCTAATTGTGGTCTGGTGAAGGAAAATTTCAATATGTTAGTATTTTTATATATTTTTGTAGCATTTGACATGCTTAGCCTTATAAATTAACACAAAGTGTGAAAATGTGAAATCGAAAATAACAGTCACGAGCCGGATTTGAACCTGCATCTCCTGGAATCCTTCAGATGCTTTGCCAATTCAGTAATCGTGACAATTGCTCGGGACTGTGAATTTCGATAACATATTCGTTCTTAACGTCTTGGGTGACGCCTGCGCCATCTGTCAAAGTACTTGCATACATTGAGTTGGCAAAGCATCTGGGACGGTATTCCAGTAAATGCTGGTTCAAATCCTGCTCGTGACTGTTATTTTCGATTTCACATTTTCACACTATAAAAATTTCGATGTTTTTTTTTTTAAAAAAACAACCCCCTCAGTAAGCAATAATCCTTGTATCGCGGAGGACTTTACAAACAGGCAATTTTACGGACACAAAGTACACCCAGACACAAAACAATCGTGTGTGGATCACACAAAAAGTTGTCCTGTGTGGGAATCGAACCCACAACACTCGGGAGACCGGTATCTAAACCACTCCGCCATCTGTGCAGTCCAATTATATATGTATATATGCATATAGATTTTTTCGACGGCTTCTTAAGCCTGCTTACTCATACTGGACCAGCGTGGTGGTCTATGGCAAAGAGGAACTATAGCCAGAAATACTAGGGTTGTAAAAAACATGTTACGTAAAAGACATTATGCGTATACGTCACATAAGACCGCGGTTACCTGTTATATTTACAACTTTACCAATATCCCCATACAATCTGATTACCGATGATTCCAGCCAACGTTCTGAATATCTTCATGTATAATAATTATGTGGATTGTTTTCACGGTGATACGTATTTTGTAAAGACCGCTGACGTAAAGCAATGTAACCACGAATAAAATGTATATATATATGCCTTTTCCAATTATATATGTATATGTAGTACATAAATATTATCAGCACTTAAATTATATTAAGAAACATAAAGGAAACGTTAATTAATTTTTAACTCTCAATATCAATGTCAAGACTGATCTAATAGACATTGTCGCCAGTTTATGAGTTCCTTTTAACACAGAAATTGATACGGAGGATGTGATACAACGTTAATTGAATATTCTAGAAGGTCGTGCAGAGTAAAATCTGATATAATTAAACCAATTTATTGGTACGTTAAGGCGTTTCAATGACCTTCGCGTGGGCTTGCGTATGATGTTAATAATCATCCTCTATTAGCCCGCTGCGCACGCGCCGATTCCTCATGGACTATGCTCCATTCTAAATTAAAAGTCATTTAAGTCAGCGCATACGAAAGCTCTTATCAAAAAATATTTTTGCTTCTCGAAACTCCAGAATATAGATCATTGCATAAATAGCTTTGTAGTCATGTAATGAACATAGTTTCTGTCATTTGAATGAATAGATGACTAGGAAGGAAATTATATATTCATAGTATGAATGTTTATTTTAGTCATGTTATGATTCGGAAAGGAACGCCCGCCGCAGCGACATTTACGTGTCTACAGTTTGTACAAAGCTAATTTTAGAATGCGCAATTGCATACTGGTTTTTCTGTATTCTCATACTTCACATCTTTTCCTGCTAATCTTTGTTAGGTTAGTTATTGAATACCACCGAAGGAATGTGACATAGTTCCAGTGGCCCGCCAAGAAAAGCGGAGAGACGGCACACGGCGGGTTTCTTTAGTGGGTGAAGGCCCCCCACTACCCTGTTCGTTGCCCCGAACGACGGGGTGTGCGGTTAGGAACATTTTTTCCCGCCTTAACAAAAAAAAGAAAAAAAAGGTTAGTTATTGAATAATAGTATATGTTCTGTCTTTTTATAAATACTCGTAGACAAGCATATTTTTATTTTCACTGTGGTGGCAACAATGCTCCGTATCTATTTGTTTTTATTTTTCTGACACGAGGAAATCCTTTATGGATACTCCTCACTAGGCAGGAAGTGGCCGGAGTAATGTAAATAATAAATTACCCCATATACTCTGTACACGGTATACCTGCTAAAACCCCACGGTGTTCCTTAAAACTAGTGAGTTTGTTGTCAACAGACAGTCCAGATGTTATCCCCGAAAAGTCATGATAGCATCCTTAAACACACGCTAAGTTAATTTCGTTTCTTTTGTATGTGAGAGCGCCATGTTTGTCTGCTATCTGTCTTGTATGGGAATCGAACCCAAAACACTCGGCAAGGAAAGTCGGTAACTAAACCACTCCGCCATCTGTTTCTAATAATAAGTACTCTTGTTATTATTACACAGCAAATACGTACATAACCAACCTCATGTCTTGTTACAATGATTATATGACGGCATAGCTCTGTTAGTACCAACAAAATGTGTTTACGCATACCGAATGAAGGTAAGGGCGTTAATAAAAGTAGATATAGTTACAGTAATGGACATAAAACAGCTTTTATCTGTTAATATATAGCTGATCGGCAGCGCTGGCCTGGCGCCAAGCGTGAGGCTCCTTCGGCTTTACCTTGGGACGCCTGCAGGGCCTCTATTGCCATACACAGACTCACGTATTACCTAACATCTCTGTTGCTATGGGAATGAACAATCGTTTACATCGAAATTAGCTGTATTGAGATCAGCATGTCGGAATCATAAACAAAAACTGATTTTAACGCCCATTTACAGAAAGATAATTATATCTAAAAACGTTTCATTGTCTATTAGTATTTGTCGGTGGATGTAGTTTTTGTGCTTATGTTAATTTGCACACATGTGTATGTGTATTACAAGTGTTCGGCGCCATGGCGACAGATAACACGCAAATATGCGCCAACTACGAATCGTCGGGTAATGAGTGTATCAGTCAACCCAAATACCAAACGTTTAGAGTATTTTTTTACTGTAGCCCGACAAATAATAATATGCCCTTTTTTAATGCGGGAAAAAATGTACTTAAACGCACACCCCGTAGTTCGGGGCAACGAACACGGTATTACCACTTAATGATACCGCCGTATGCAGTCTCTCCGCCTGTACTGGCGGGCCACTGGAACTGTGTGACATTATTTCAGTGGTAAATAATCATCAAGGTCTGCGTAAAAGTAAGAGCGATAATCGTAGTCTATAATCTCTTCGGTAGTAGTCCTTATACGATTGCGATCCCCAGGGAAAGCAATACAAGGTGTAGAAGAAGGATGACAAAGAAATGTGGCCAAGCTTTGGCTTTCGAGTCTTCCGAACCTACTTAAGACATATCGGATGCGTTTAAACATAAAATGAAAGAGTTATTGAATTTGATTTACTACTATAATGTGGTATATGAAATAATTCTGTCGCTTCAAGGGTAGATTTCTTGAGGAATAGAATGTATCTTATGACTAAAGAAATGATGTAGATGCTTGTTAGTATTTTGAAGCACTTGACAAGCAATTAAGGTTTAAACTAAATTATGAAATAGAAAAATCACCATTGACTCAAATCCACAATTCAAATCACAGTCAGACAAGTTTCGTTGAACGTTGGAATACTTATTCTAAATACATACATATATAGATATATATATATATATATATATACCATTACGTACAAATATTATAAGGACGACAACTTCGTTTATTTGTGCTCGATAAACTCAAAAACTACTGAACCGATTTCAATAAATATTTCATAATCAGTAAACTATATTAAGTATCCCGTAGTAACATACAACATTACGCTATGATCTATGGGGTCGTAACAGATAATGCGCATGAAACCGCGCGGTACAGTTACAATACGCATGTGCGTTTTTGAGTGCGTCATGCGTGTTACTTGTGAATTAGGAAAATATATTTTCTATTTGACTAGGTAGGTAATAGGTAGACAATATGGCTCTCATCAATTTTATTTCAGATGATTTTTTATCCATCGGACAGTCAGTCATGCGTGATCATGATCAGTCTAGTTTTGGGGAGCGATCAATCTGTACTGTACGTACATCAATTATTCTAAATGACTGGCTTTTGTTATTTCCACGCCTCGTGACTTAAGTTTTTTTCCCTTTGATCTCGAAAACGCCATTGTTCGTTTCGACAACTTCATAAGCACTTGATTTTGTTACAGCGTTATCGAGTACAACCTTGACTTAACTACTGGCGTCACAGGGAATCCGTGTTTTGGATGGTACAAAACAATGCGATAAAAACGGGCAACGTGCTCGTTATCATTGTGTGATCTACCTGTCAGCGGCGCGGCGTGACGCAATCGTCGGCGAAGCGTACGAGCCGAGGCCGATCGATTCCGATGTGCTTTACCGAGACGAAACAAAAATAATGCTCTATACTCTGTACGCACGATCTGATAGATGAGGCAATAACAATCAGTTTGCTAGAAAATGTGTCTGAGATTTTTTAAAGTGGAAAGTTTGGCAGCAATGAGGGGAAATCAATGAGGTCGCCATGAATGTAGCGCGGAATTATAAATCGACAGGGACGCTTATATTGGATCTACGAATTCCAATAAAAACGTATAATACTCAAATCTTTTTACAACTCTCTATCAGGTTCGTAGCTGCAGCCTAATATCGATCCAGAGCGTTCACAAGACTGTCGAGAGGATGTTTTCTTTCGATTTTATACCTTTATTTTGACAGTTGGCAGTACCACTAAATAATACTGAGTGAAAAGATTGAAATGCACTTAGAGGAGCTATTTTACTTTTTACTTAGAAAAGCAAACTAAATAACAGTCCGATGCGTACTTGCACAAGCCTAGCTAGTTCGTAATACGACTTGATGGCGAAGATTAACGTTATATATTTATTTTGGCAATAGCGATGCCGCTAAGCAAACAAATCTGTCATAAAAATATATATTAATATTGACATCAACACGTTACTTTGGAATACCCAATATATTTTAGTGACTCATAATTCTGATTTCTGCACTGATGTCTTCATATAGAGATTTCAAGAGTAGAAGTTAATTTTAAAATTTATTAAATGATTTCAAGTTAACATAGATCTTAAATTTGAAAGCAATATGAACCTCGGGTTTCAATATAATTACTTAGGTAACTGATAATTAACACAAAGTGTGAAAATGTGAGATCGAAAAACAGTCACGAGCAGGATTTGAACCTGCATCTCCTGGATACCGTCTAGACATTTGCTAATTCAGGCATCGTGATAATTGCTCAGGACTGCTAATTTAGATAACACATTCATTCTTAACGTCTTGGGTAACGCCTGCGTCATCTGTCGGAAGTATATTCATACATTATATCAATACAATTTTAGGAATAAGATACTATATTATGGGCTATGCCATTATAAGTTTACTATAAAACTGTTGTAAATCTTAGCGGAGTCTGCCAGCACTCATTTAACAAGATCGGTATAATAGAAGATTTGAACCAAATGGTTTATTTCAAGTAGTAAAATGTTAATGGTTTCTTAAGAACCTGTTAAAACATCTGATGCTGATCGATTCTTCGTCTCAAACTTGGTTATTAACGATAATTTAGCCATATATGAATATTAAAAGTAACAAGTTTGTAATTAAACATTTCGTCTAATATTTTATAGCTCAGACAAACTTACTCAATCAAATTGGTTCTTGACTAAGTTACTAAATCACCAGATTCAGCCCGCACGTGGACCTCACTTTATATACACTAGCTTTTGGCTGCGGCGGAGTAGTAGTTTTTCGTTTATATCTCAGGTTCCCGATATAGTAGCGGGATAAAATGTATACCAGTTTTTTAAGTCTCATCAACGTCTTTTAAATAAAAAAAAGTTGCATAAAAATCCGTTCAGTAGTTTTTGCGTGATGCGCGAACAAACAAAAACAGATAAACAGTAGAGATGGGCCGAATGTGATTTTAACCGAATACGAACTTCGGTAAATATACAAAATTCGGCCGAACTTCGGTGTGTGCTTTCTCGGGAGTAACTTGTCGTCTTCTGTGTGAATTTTTTTATGAAAGACAACGCCGTAAAACAATAAGTGTAAGGGTGACACATTATTTAAAATTATTGCTAAAAAAACGATTCATACATACATTTTAATTTATCTATAATAATTATAGTTTAGCGTACCTAGAACTGACCATGATTAAATAATTCTAGAGTACTGGAATATGTGACTTATTTTACAGCTGTGACAGATTTGATTTCTCTTAATTTTAGTAGAAACCATAGTTTTTTCTTATACCGAATGTTCGGCATTTAAGACCGAACTTCGGCCGAATGCCTAAGTTCGGTTCAAGCCACCGAAATTCGGTTAAACCGAATTTAAAACGAATTTCGGCCCATCCTTAATAAACAGACAAAAATTCTAAAAAAATTGTTTTGTGTTTAGACACGCCTATATAGCCTATTACAGTAATTTTTTCTCAAATATCTTGAATGTACAGACACAGCTCTGTTACAGCTTTATAATAGTATAGATGACTCCACAGTGCATCTATCGCTATGTAAAATTAGCTATTCCACTGTTGAGGAAAACAATTAATTTTTCTGAATTGAAAAGGAGCCTATCGTTTTCTGGGCTATATGTATGCAAAATTTCATCAGTGATTATTTAAGTTTTTTTTTTATTGCTTGTAGTGGCAGACGAGCCACGGTCCATCTGATGATAAATGGTAACTGTTGCTCATGGATATTCAACTACACCGAGAGTATCGTCAAGCCGCTGCTCACTATATCATTTCACCGATATGAAATGAAAGAATAAACGGCTATCTCCTGCTACAGCCAAAACGCAACGATGTGTTTCATGGCCAGTCATACGGGAGATAGTGGTACTAACCCGCTCGGGCCCCATACCAAGTGAGTACTCCTACTTGGTACCCAGCCCTACCACAATTCATGCAATGGATGATAATTGCTTACTTCCCTTAGTCGCCTCATACGACACCCGTGGGAAAGGATGGGGTGGTGACACTTGTATTCTTAGTCCGTCACCACACGGACAAAAGTTACGGCGTGAACGTATATAAGACAAACAAACTCACTTCCACAAAGATTGCTCTTTATTTTGGGGCGAGTCCCTGAGCAGCAGTTACCATTTGGACTGTGGCTGAAATCGTAAGCTATAGAAAAAATTAATTACCTTTATTTACTAAATTTTAAATTTAATTTTGACTGCCTCTGTGCTGCAGCGATAGTGTAGCGACTGCTGATCATGAGGTCTCGAGTTCGATCCCCGGGTCGGGCAGTGTTATTGAGATTTATCGTAAAAAAATAAAAAATTCTCAGTAGCAGCCCGGAGTTTGGAAATGTGCCCGGTAGACGTCAATAGGCTCGCCCCCCATTAAGTGGGACTTAAACATAGCTGGCGAACCGCGGGTGTGTAATACAACTCTGCCTACCCCTTCGGGGAATACAGGCGTGATGCTGTTTTTTTTTTGTGATTTCTGGAAAAAGTTGTACCTAATTGTCTCTCAATAAAAAATAGCAATCCTAATAATTAGTGTACGTGAGTGTCACACGGCGCCGAGCACAGCATTGCACGTACAGTAGATACCCATCATCCACCATGTTTTTTTCCTCGATCAACCTTCACTAGAAACTTCTGTCAGAGACAGTAATAAATTTGCATGAACATTATACCTGTTTAATTCTGATTTCATAAATTACTTCATAGGGTTGATTGGTGACGCATGGTACCCTCGTACAGTACTACATAGGGGCGCTAAATACAGGTTTAGATGTCAGGTGATCGAAACACGTGCGACAGAGACTTCAGAGTAAAGCAAGCGATTAGAAAGTGACAAAATATGACCATGTTTTCCTACCGTTGTGTATACTACGGGCGCTCCAAGGTGTGTCGTTGGCACCACCGGTTACGACATTCACGTAACCCCTCATCAGCAGTTTTTGTGTACTCATCGCGAACTGAAGGGAGCCGAGTAAACCAAGCGTGAATAATGATAGGATACACCTGGCGGTACGCACGTCTGAAAAACGAGTATTTTATCGAGCTTGCCACATATGACATTGCGTATCGTTGCTCGTTACAACATCGAACCGGTTTCTGACTTTGAAACATTAGCGAAAGAAGGGCATGTTTCTGTGTCAATCGGAAAAAAACTAAGTAAAAATGAGTCTCTGAGCTATTCAATTGTATGAACAAAACTAAAAAAATTGTAAAACAATGACAAAAAACTAAAATAATCACGTTAACACCATGGAAATATTATTGTTTTTATAAAAAGCAAAGAAAAACAGTTTTGTGAGAGCCGACTTGGTTTAAATTAGTTTCATTGGACGATAAAAAGTTAGATTAATCATGGAGCCAGTCGAGCGGTGTGCCGTTTTTGCAGGTTGCCGGACAAAGAGCCTACCAAATAATAGATGAACATCATTTTCAATGATTTCCCAAATAAAAATCCAACGGATGTCTTTGTACACGACTTCATTTGATTGATTAATCCATCCATCCATCCATCAGCCTTTTAACGTCCACTGCTGGACATATGCCTCCCCAAGAATGGGGGATAGTGCCGTAATCGCCACGCTTGGCAGGCGGGTTGGCGATCGCAGTGGATGTTGTTAGTACTCGAAGGAGTGCTGCTGCCCACTCCTCCGGTATCCCTCAGTCGGCTCTTACGACTCCCATGGGTGGCGAGGTGGTGGGACAAATCTAAAGCCGGCCCCACACGGCATCATCGATTAATTAATACCTAAACTTAAAACTCAAGCTGCGAGAAAAGTTACAATCACATAGGCAGCGATAGGCTAATTCGTCAAAAATATCTTATTGTTATTCACACTTACTTTGTTAAGGATTTAGAACATACATACATTTGTGTGTTCGCTCGTTAGAGCTGTGTTAACAGGGGTGGTTTAAAAGTAAAGAATAAAAATGGGGAACCCTATAGAAAAGGAGAAAAATTGAAAAAATCAGTATTGGTAACTTTGTATGGGTATTAGGCTAACAGAAGACAAAATGACAGCTACTGTCATCTATACTATTATAAAGCTGTAACAGAGTTGTGTCTGTACATTTAAGATATTGGAGAAAAAATGACTGTATTGTCTGTTCTCGCATCACGCAAAATCTACTAGACGGATTTTGATGCAACTTTTTTTATTTGAAAGGCCTTGATTGGACTTAAAAACTGGTATACATTTTACCCCGCTACTATATCGGGAACCTGAGATACAACCTAAAAACTACTTCTTTTTAATTCAATTGCATTATATTACAAGCAAGTTTCGTTCAAAATCAAGATCTTAGACGATGCAGATTGATTAGGATTGATAATCGCTAATAAAATAAATTGTAGGTGATACGAAGTTACTAAAAATCTTCAATGACTACCATACAGAGATGATGAGAAGATACAATACCATAGAGAGATTAGTGATAATTATGTGATAGTGAAAAGTACTGCAATATTATAAACTACATACCTATATGGATCACAAAAACAAGATTTTTTACAGAGATCGTTTCAAACATTTTAATCGTAGCTATAGGACTAAAATAGTAACTGGCAATTAACGTAACTTACAAACGATTGAGACGGCATTGTTTTAAATCGTATATTTAATTGTTATTTAGGTGAAAACTAGCATATCAAACGGAGATTCAAAAACAAACTTTGAAACGTGGAATTATTATACTCGAAAATTAATTCGCATATTTATAAATATTATTTTAAGCTCTTTGTCGTGTACATATAAATTACATTATGAATCACGCTTTTCAAGTAAATTTGGCATCATATTTGTTCAGTTAAATTGTTCAGTTGAACAAAGAAATACCAAACAATAGGCAATTAAAAAAACAGTTATATTCACAAAATCACACAAAGTCGTAAACTCGTCGCGAGTTAAACCACACGATGAGATAGATGTCCTTAACATATACACATATAGCATCACGCCTGTATTCCCCGAAGGGGTAGGCAGAGGTGTATTACACACCCACGATTCTATAGCTATATTTAAGTCCCACACAACAGAGGGCGAGCCTATTGCCGTCTACTGGGCACATTTCCAAACACCGGGCTAAAATAAAAATAAAACTTTTTGCGAAAAATCTCGATAACACTACCCGACCCGGGGATCGAACCCGAGACCTCATGATCAGCAGTCGCTCACACTACCGTTGCACCACAGAGCAGATGTCCTTAACATCTACTACAAGATAGTGCAATGTAAATTGATTGATGGCGTTATGTACTTATGGTAGCTCGATTGGTTGACCGTTTGCGACAAGACAGCGGGGCTCAAAGTAAACGTGAATATACAATACGTAATTTAATCAACAGATATTCACGCCACTGAACAAACGCCTAACATTTATGTTGTTATTTTTATAATACCTAATATATAGGTATATAATTATATAAAAATTAATCTCAATTTCCCTTGGTCACGTCATAACTTGAGAACGACTTTACCGATTTCTTTCATCTTTTTTTTTAAGTTTTCTAATACTCTATGGAAAGTTCTTCATCCACAAGCCTTTCGAAGTCCACTGCTGAACATAAGCCTCCCCAAGAGAACGTCACAACATGTGTTTCGCTCATATGGGGGATAGTGCCGTAATCACCACGCTTGGCAGGCGGGTTGGCGATCGCAGTGGATGTTATTAATACTCGAGGGAGTGCTGCTGCCCACTCCCGCGGTATTCCCTCAGTCGGCTCTTACGACTCCCGTGGGTGGAGAGGGGTGGGACAATTCTAAAGCCGGCCCCACACGGCTAATAAAATAACCTAATACTCTGTGGAAAGTTCTTACGGAAAGAAAAATAAATACAGTGGAAAATCCAAAACTGCACGCCTCATAATCTTAATTTTTCACAATATTGATTATTTGATAAGTAACTAATAATGTATTGGTCTTACTAAATAGTTTTCAATAAAACACATACTGATAGCGCTAATTTCAAAAAGTAATGATGTGGGTTTTATGGCTTATTCGCCATCTAGCGCTAATTTTAAGTAGTACTTCTATATTGGTCTATAGAAATAGTTCTCATGAAAGGTATAGCGCTGGTTTTACTGTCGAGTCGAGCGTAAATATTCAGTATTTTTTGTTTATTTAATAACAATTAAACCAGATCGAATCTGACCGTGAAAAGTAATAGGGCTCTATTCGTAGTTATACTCAAGTTAAAGAGAAAAAAAAGACTCGATTAGTAAAGTATTTCGGTTGTTATCGTGTTAACATACATTACCTACAAAAACGGACGTCCAAGACAGAACTTTTTTAAACAGTTTTTTAACTAGTTTAAATAACAAAAATAGCATAAAAAATATCATGAGTGTCAAAAATAGTGTTTTTACTTATATCTGATATGAGTGTGTATATATTGTTTTACAAGTGCAATATATGATAAATAGAGACGTTTTAAGTTTAAAAAATCAGTTGATCTGTGTAAAACGAGAATAGTACCCACCTCAACGCTTCGCTTATGAGGCGTGCAAAAATGCGCAGAAAATTGTAATAATTCAGAAAACGACTATTTCAACTTCGCACGTTTGACAGCTCGTAAGTAATTGAATATTCAAAGCTAAGACAGGACAAGCTCAGTTGGATCAGCTAGTTTTTATATAGAAAAAGATGCTGAAATTGCGTAATACTAAACAATCATAATTATCATTTAATATATGTATACATCGGTTTACAAAAGAAAGGTTGTATTGAATGAAACCACAGATCAAAATGATGAAACTAGTGTACAATCCTAATATTGCTTTAAGCGAGTAAAAACCTACACACACTATTAGTACCTACATACTAAATATCTTCCTTTCAATTGCAGACCTATCATTCATGTCAACTCACCTCAACTTATAATAGATTGTGACAATCTAAAAATAATTAATTATATTCCCAAGAAACTAGCCGGACCGGTAATAGCACAAGCTACACGCGAAAAGATGGTAACTGATAGTGAGTGGCCAGTGTGGTCTGGAGAAAGTGCAGAGGAACTGATCTGTGACCGAGACGCTGCGGTCAGGACTTTCATAGCAACAACTATGTCTAATAGAACCTCTTTCTTTCGGCCTTCGAGTAAGCCTTCGCTTTATCCGAGGCAACGTTAAAAGGTACAATGGATTTTCGGAAAAACTCGGATAAAATAAATGAAGCCGATATTTCTATTTTTTTTCCCACTGGGCACGAGTCTTCTCTCAGAGTAAGAGTGATTCAGGCCGTAGTGCGCTGGCCCAGTGCGGATTGGCAGACTTCACAAGTTGCCGAGAAATATTCTCAGGCATGCAGGTTTCCTCATTATATTCTCCTTCACCGAGCAGCCGTTCAACTTTTATACAAGTACCTTTGATTTTTATTTTATTTCTTTGAATTTAATTCTACCACTTCAAATACATAAAGGACGTACTTTATTTCCCCCTTTATATATCGAGTTATAACTTCCCTGTTCTTCCCGACATTACCTCAGTATAAACATAAACGAGGTTCTAGTGTACAAAGAAATATTCTTCGTTGTATTAGTAAGATAATCCATTGACGTGACGTATTAATATTAAATATGTCTTTATATTTCCTCACGCTTTTTAGGAAGCAACTACGAAAACTGTACAACTTCACATATTATAACTCTAGTCACATTGTAGAATCCTCGCTCAGCTATGAGTGGAAAGACCCAAGGGCACGTCTAACACGAACTATACTCAACCATATGTGAAATCGATTAACGAACTATAAACTTAAACACTAATGAAGACTTTTTTTTTTGTTAAGGCAGGAAAAAATGTTCCTAACCGCACACCCTATCGTTCGGGGCAACGACCAGGGTAGTGTGGGGCTTGCACCCACTAAAGAAACCCGCCGCGTGCCGACTCTCCGCCTTTATTGGCGGGCCACTGGAACTATGTTACATTCCTTCGGTGGTCCGCCGGTGGCTTACCCTTTTGGGTACCCTCTACTGAGCGACGCATAAGCACACGAAGCGTCGCACCTTCGCGGGAGGCATTGCGGGTGGCGGACGTTCCCCGGTCCATCCACCCGCAGCCTCAGCTAGGGCGGCATGAGGCGCAAGTACCTGCGCCTGCGCCGCCCCGGTCGCTGGCGGCGGTTAGGGTCAGCGGAAGAATCCTCCTCCCTGGCCCTCTCCGCCGCTTCCTTCCGCGAGATGATCTCCTCGCAGAAGGCAGCGACCGCGGCCCAATTCCTGTCGCTTCCAAGCATCGCTCTGACGACGCTCGGCAGCGAGAGGTCCCCCCCTATTGCCGCGACGAGTTCACGGCGCTGCTCGGCCCAAGCCGGGCACGACTCGAGCGTGTGCTGCGCCGTGTCCTCGTCGCAGCCGCAATGGTGGCCCATCGCGGTTGCGCCACCGACTGCGGGTGTAGGACCTCCGGGCACGAATGCACGCCGCACGGAGGTCCGCCAGCTCCTGGGACCACCAGTAGAGCCCCTTCCTTGGAGGAGGACGTCGCACACGGGGCATGCAGTCACTGAGTCATCCAGACCGGAAATGCGCAGTTCAGCGCACTTTACCGGTCTGGTGACACGGACTCCAGTCCCCTCACCAAACAGACTCGTCAGCCTTTCGGCCACCGTGTCGGCCATCCTGGGGCCCTCCGCCCCAGGGAACTCGAGAATTCAAGCCCCTGTGCGGGCTAGGCGGGTCCGGGCGGCGACGACTCCGATGTCGGAGACGTCGATTTCCTTCCGGGCCTTCCTCAAGATGGCCTGATACGTCAGGCCCGCTTCCGCCTCCGGCAGCATGGTGACTACCACCGCTGCCGTTTTCGGCGCTTGAAGCTTGCGCGGCCTCTTAGGGCCGGGCTTGCTAGCTTGCGCAGCGGGATTCGCAGCTTGGGCAGCAGCCCCAGTCACGGCTTCCTTTTCCCTCTTGCCTTGGGATTTCTTCCTACCCCCGCTCACCACATGCCAGCCCTCATCAGAGGGTGCAGGGCCGGATGGCGCGGGAGGTGGGACACGTGGATCCCGGGGATTGGTCGCCAGGGCCTGCGATGGCTGGCCAGCACATGGAAGAGGAGGGAACTCCTCTCTGGGCTGGCCCTTGGGGCGCTGCCCAGTCTTCTGCGCCGCCTCCACCTTAGGGGCTTTGCCCTGCCCCTTGGGCGGCGCGGCGACGGTCGCGAAGTGGCCACGCGGCCACCCTGACAGGGCAGCGGCGTTAGGCCTGAAGGCGGCGCGGCCTTCTTTTTCTCCGCGGCCAGCGGCGGTCGGAGTCGCGGCTCCGGCGCCACTCTGGCGCTTAGGGAGTCTATGCGTGGGTCATAGATCGCACCAATGCGTACGATGACCTGGCGCATCTGCTCCTCGCTGAGAAGTTCAGGGGCCGGAGACCCCGCGCCCGCCGTTGAGGCTGAGGCTTCCGGCACAGCCTTGGCGAGCCCTGGTTTGGCTCGAGGGCCACTGCGCTCCTTGCGGAGTTCTGCCACCTATTCCTCGAGGCGCCTGCAGCGCGCCTCCAGCCTCCTATTCTTCTCAGTCGCTGAGTGGCACCGGAGGGACTCCAATGCTTCAAAGGCCATCTTGGTGGCCTTCTTGAGGGCCTCGGAGAAGGTGCCCCGAAGGTCCCGTGACCCATCCGCCACCGTAAAGACGATGGCCAGGGCATCGAAGACCTTCTGGGCAATCTGATCCGCTGACAGCAGATCATCCTTCTCCAGAGGCTCCTCTTGGAGCCTCGATGTGAGGAATGTTAGCCGCTCCTCCACCGAGAGCCCCGCTTCCAAATCCTTAATAAGCGCCTCGTCCGCCTTGGACAAGGCGCGTGGCATTGTGCGCCTGTTGGCACCTCGGCCTCTTTTTGGCGGCCTTCCTGGCCTTTCTGGCATCCCTTTCTAGTGCTATTGAGCGCTTCAGGAGCCGTGAGGGCCGCTCCAACGAGCCAGCCATCCCTGGCTGAGACCCCGATGGGTTCGGGGTGAGCGCGCTTGCGGCCTTTATTCCGCCGCCACCGCCATCCATCTCCATCCCTGACGTGACAGCTGATCCGCTTCCTGCGGTAGGACTTCCCGCAGGTGTGTGTTCCCACGGGTTCTCCTCTTCTTTCCTCTCTCCGTCTTTTTTTCAGACATGGTGTCGATTGCTCCCCCCATATACATGGAGCTGACAGAGCCGGTTTTTACACTCGGCTCTGTGAGGGATTCCCCAGGTGCGTTGCACCCGGGACCCTCCTGGGGACATTTGGTATTATTATTCTTCACCATTTTTGTTAAGTTTTACGTCCTCCGACGTGCCGACCCTCGCGACTGAGCTCCCCTCAGCCATGCATCCCCTGGCCGGGCGGCAGAGCACGGGATTGGGGTAATTTTTTATAGGGGTTTTCTTCCCCGCAGTCCGAAGACCCCCGGTCCTGTCCGTTCAGGATTACGGGTCGGGCCGAACGGTGGTCTACATCAGACCGTGCCCACCGCTCGCAAAGCAAGCGGTGAGCCCATCGTCCCTCAGGCTAAAAGCCCCGTCTCCGCCTCCCAGGGCCGGGGGGGCCACTATGGCCCCGCTGTCCCCACCCCAGGGTCGGGGGGGCCACTGTGGCCCCGCCGACCCTCCACGGCGGACGTACGGCCTATCCACTGTGCCCTCTGCTAATCAGAGGGACACGCGGAGACCCGTTCCCTGCCGGGATTCAGCCGCCGGCACTAGAGTGCCGACGTTGCCCGGGGTGCACCAACGCGGAGGTATCCCGACCCGCACCCCAAACACTAATGAAGACTACTGCAAATTATAAGGATATTTTTATTTTATGCTTTTTAAACTACGCGGGCGGCAAACAAGCATACAGCCTTTCTGGTGGTAAGTTATCGTAGCATATTGACGCTAGCAACTTCAAAGGCATCACTCGCTCGTAGCCATCTCCAAAGAAAGGGACAGGAGGCGTGGAGGAAGGATAATAAGGATAGGATAGGAAGGAGGTTTGGGCCTGTAATTTTTGAGGTTTTGGGTTAGTTTTGTATTTTTATGGGCACCTCATGGTAAGCTGCCGCCGCAACGTAAAGACGTCTTGCAGCATGCATAGGACACCTCGACCGGAAAAGTACCCACAATCCTTTCAAAGGATATCGTTGTAAATTTAAGTTTTTGTATGTCCGCTTTCTCCACAATTTTTCGGTTCTAGTTTCAAATAGATCATGAATATACAACAATTTTGTGTATGTGGGTACATTGGATCGTTGCATTTGACCGTGTATGTTTGGTTCAAAATGTTTTTCGATTGTTTACCGCTCGATTACAATTGGAGCGGTGTGTAGGTAAGCTGCAATGACGTCACAATAGCGTGCACTTATCAACACACTCGATACTTGTGTACACACACTTTATTATCTTTTATTTCTTTTATATGTAGGTACGCCATTGCTGAACCACGTCAGTAATGAAAAAAGTAATAAAGAATTTTATAGTTTGTTTCTTTTTGTGAGCTGCAATGTATTTTCTTTTATAACTAAGAATAATGCAAAATATTCTATATTACTTAATATATATAATGAAAGTAATTTCGTACAAACGATATCAAGACAAAAGAACGTTTCGTGCTTATGGAACGAAACACCTCTGCAAGCGATAGACTAACCATTCCTTCCACTAGGTACTAAGCTAGAAAATAACGTACAAAGAATTTTTTTAGGAAAAACCCTGCACTTGAGAATAATATCCTTGTATAGTGAGGGATTATACAAACACAATTTCATAGACACAAGACTCAGAACAACCATTTGTGGATCACACAAGTGGAGTTGTCCTATGTGTAGGGTTGCCAACTATACTTTATAATAACGTATCCTACTTTATTTTTGGTAAATATACTTTTGCATAAAAATAAAGTATGTAAAAATACTCTATTTTCAATCTTTATGTTATGCTTAAAATGAAACACTTATTTATATAACCGAACTATTATCGATACTTTTAATCTGACAAAGAACGCGAAAGCATACACTATTTAAAATATTTACAAGATAGATTGAATTTTAACGATTTAATTTCCAAGATTGAAGTTAATACAATAAGATTGAAGTGATACAAAGGAATTCAACTAACAACTATAAAGATTTTTCAGAAAAAATCTATTGACAAATGACAATATAAAATTAAAAATGGATCTGATACCCTGTGTAAAGAAAATTATTTCTTATTTCATCATCTACTACAAATTTCATAAAAAATATAATTATTTGTTCACATAAATTTAAATTGGGATTGTGAAGATGACTTTCAAAAATTCAAAGGCAATAAAAATGTGAATAAATAAATAATGAATATTATTTTTAATACTTTTTTCTTCTTCCTAATACCTAATTTATTTTTTCTGCTTTAAAAAAATATAAGTACGTTATTTTTTCCAAAAAAAGTTGAGAACCCTACCTGTGTGAATCGAACTCACACAGAACTCGGAATCTGTGCAGTCATTCAATATCAAAAACATACACGCCTGTATCCCCGAAGGGATAGGCAGAGGTGTATATACACACCCACGATTCGCCAGCTATGTTTAAGTCCCACGTAATAGGGGGCGAGCCTATTGACGTCTACCGGGCACATTTCCAAACTCCGGGCTGCTACTGAGAAATTTTCTTTTTAAGATAAAGCTCAATAACTTTGCCCGACCCCCGGGTCGGGCAAAGTCGATCCCCGGATCGAACCCGAGACCTCATGATTAGCAGTCGCATACACTACCTCTACACCACCGAGGCAGTTAATACCTGTGAATTGACCGCGATATAACAGATTTATCCCTTCCATCCCTTAGATAGCAGATATAGACGGAAATAATGAAGAGTATGCCGTGTGGGGCCGGCTTTAGAATTGTCCCACCCCTCTCCACCCATGGGAGCCGTAAGAGCCGACTGAGGGAATACCGAGGGAGTGGGCAGCAGCACTCCTTCGAGCATTAACAACATCCACTGCGATCGTCAACCCGCCTGCCAAGCGTGGCGATTACGGCACTATCCCACATTGTTGGGGAGGCCTATGGACTTTAAAAGGCTGACGGATGGATGGAATGAAGAGAAGGAGTAATTAGTATCACTACCCATCGTTACTATAGTGTATTTTTCTTAACTTGTATTATTACGTAAACAGAAATGGCGTCCTAGTAACCAAAGACAATTGATAGCGTTGGGACATTATCGAACGAACGAGTGAACAAATAAAGTTTGTGACTGAATGATTTTCATGATCAAAGAAATAATTTCTGAAAATTATCTGCCCTATAGAAAGAAATAAAACGACAAGTTATTATTATTTTCTTTTATTAATTTGAGCATTTGAAGCATTGAAAAATCACGACTTTCAATCGAGGGGGGTGAATTTGAGACTGCAATGGATCCCAGGATATATCGGAAATGGGGGTAACGCAAAGGGAGACCAACTTGCTAAATCAGCATCTTCGAGTGGGACATACTACAAAATATTTCTTCATCACAGCGAATCCCTAGATACAAAAGGAAATTCTGGGATATATGGCAGGAATATTTTGATTTAAGATCAAGAGAAAAGGGTATTTGGTATAAAATCATACAGTGCTCAATCTTTCGTAGTCCCTGGTTCGGTGATGTCATAATTAACAGGCAATATTGAAAAATTGTTTTCAGGCTCCGTTCCGGTCACTATCCATCGGCAAAGTACCTATGCGTTTCTGTTAAAACAATGCACCTCACACAAATGTGAGATATGTGATGTGGCTCCACCACTAACAAATGACATGCATCATTTGTTGGTGGAGTGTGATAGGAACCGGAGTAATAGGGAAGCGTTGCTGAGAGAGTTTGGGCTGATTAGAAGCAATGTAGGTATTATCCAATCCATTCTGGCAGAACCCGCTTCAGTTGCTGCAAGAAGGGTCATAAGAGATGGTGGTTGCTTTTGAGCAGCTCCTCCCTGCTGCTTGATAACAATCATAATAGATTAGATTATGATTGTTATTAGTTAAGAAGAGTACAATGGGACTGGCATATCCATGTTCCATAAAAGTCCCGAAAGTAAATAAACAAAAAAACATTTAAAAAATATATTTATCACAATATCCGATGTGAAATCGCTATAATACATTTCCTAATAACTACGTGATGTTGCAGAATTAGTGTTGAACATATAAAATGAAACCTTTTATACATGGTTACGTTAAAATTTTGTGAGAGTTTATTACCTCTAAACTCTCAACTAATTTTGCATTCACAATATTAATCAGAATAATAAGTGATCGATATTAAGAAGTGTAATATTAAAGCTAAGCCGTCCAGTGTATTATTGGTCCGAGCGTGAGACGTGACGGGAAGGTCCCGCCAGTTGGCCGGCTAAAAAAATTATTTGTCAAATAATAGTTTTAGTCTATGTTTGGGATTAGTTATCCAAATAATTTCAATACTACATTACTATAACAATACAATAAAAATAAAATCAGATTTATTAGTCAGGTTAATTTTATAATGCTCTATAAATGATAGTTACGGCTCACTCACTGGTCAGAATCATTCAATCGCTTCTCGCATCCCAACGATCCAAAGACATAGGATTTAGAAATGTCAAATAGAGACGATCATTTTTTATCTGTTGAAATGGATTCTGATATTTTAAACATTTTATGAAAATAATTGTGGTTCGAATAGTTAATATGAAGCAATTTTTGGTGTATCTGTGTGTAATATCAAGTGTAATAATCAAGACGCTCATGACATAGGTAAAGTTTCGGATTGATACCAAAACTCAGGATTTTCGTACCCAGTACGGTTTGTTTACGTCTTAGGACAAGTTAAGAAAAATACACTATACACGCCCACGTTCTGTGAGAATGTGATACCTCCCTGGTCGCGCCAGTCCAGTCGTCATACTGTTTTTTTTTTTATGCGTATCATATTGGTTGCAAATATCATAGAAATGGTATTTTTATTGGTGTTCAATGTTTCATTACTTACTTACCTTCAAGTTTTTATTCCTGTACCCAAAATACTAAAACATGCCTTTACTGAACATAACATAATACATGATAACAATTCATAGTTGCACACTAAAATAATCATTGCCTTGTGATTTGCGAGATTTAATTTTTTATTTTATCAAATTTCAATTTTAAAATCATCTCTATGACGCGTTCACACGTGTATTTGTGTATTTTAATAACATGTTTTTGTTTTTTTTCTGGCTTACGCTTATTGCAGGCTTTGGCAGAACCATTAGCCTAACATAGGATTGAAATGCAAGTTAAATAGGTTTTTTTTTTTTTTTCTTTCTGTGGCCGTTTTGAGTATAGAAGTGTATTTTAAATTTTGGTAATCTTGTTTTTGTTTGTTAATTTATTATTTTTTAAACAATTTTATATATTCGTTTGATTTTTTATTTTGTTTTTTTAATTTTAATGTTTTATGGTTACATATATTTATAAATGATGTGTGTGATGGATGTCAACGACGTCCGTGACATCACTAATGCGCCCCAACGGAAGACCAGCGCAGGTCTTATGACCTGTTTTATGCTGAGATGGGGTCGCTTTGTAACGAATTTATTTTTTGTTCTTGTTCTTCTATGGCTTATATAAATGTAGTACCTACAATTATGTTCGTTACAATAAATATTTTCTTTCTTTCTTTCTAAATAGAGTTAGGCTTTCCCCACACTAAACAATACCACAGCAAGAAATGTGGAAACTAAATAGAGCCTTGTAATTATCAAGCACAGAACATCTACAGAACTTAATAGATTTAGAACAAAGATATCAGATGCAAAGCATTGTAAAGCAATTAAAACCTCATAATAATATTAGATAACGAAACGATAACATGTAATAACTAAATGTATAAATAAACCACATCGAATCAAATGTATTATTTTGTACTAGTGACCCACCCCGGCTTCACCTGACTGTAAAGAACTAAAAGCTAGTACCTATACCGTTTTGATGCACGTATAGTCCTCACAAACCGCGAATGAGCTCCAGCTCACATTATCTATTTGACGTCATCCGCAACTAAAAATTGTTGCTAAGGAAAAAACTATCAGTTAAATTTAATTAACTTTAATAATTTCTTTTATTTGTTACTCCTAAAGATAAGATAGCTGCCGTGTTGGGCCGGCACCAAGAATATCTCCACCCCGTGTCTTCCTATGGGAGTCGTAAAAGCCGACTAAGGGATTAAGGGGGGACCGGGCAGCAGCGTTCCCCTGTGTACTAAAAACATCCACTGCGATCGCAAACCCGCCTGCCAAGCGTGGCGATTATGGTAAAACCCCCATTTTGGGGAGGCCTATGTCTAGCAGTGGACGATGAAAGGCTGATGGATGGAAAGATAAGATAGGCTCAAGTATGTAATCTATACTATTATAAAGCTGTAACAGAGCTGTGTCTGTACATTTAAGATATTTGAGAAAAAATTACTGTAATAGGCTACATGTATAGGCGCGTCTAAAACACAAAACAATTTTTAGGCCTAATCAAGGCCTTACCTTGATTAGACTTAAAAACTGGTATTCGTTTTATCCCGCTACTATATCGGAAACCTGAACCGAAAAACTAGGCTAGTATTTTATATACCTAAAATATTATTTTCAACGTCACGAGATTACGTCACCAAAATGGTGACTAGCGGCATTAGCAATTTGCGGGGCTTGATCTCTTAACCAGAATAAACTACGAAAATCAATTTGACTACAAACAAACATAAAATTTCTCAATTTATAAAAGACTTTCACTAAGACACATATATTATTATACAAACTTGCCAAAGAAAATATCTTTATAAAGTTTATAACAAAGCAATATGTATCAAACTCCAATACGCGTTTTAGAATAACTAATCGTGGCAATAAACAGCCATAGACTTTTTATACTAGAGGCGAAACCGTGGCTCCGCTCGTGTTGAAGGATTATCCCCTTGTGACGCCATTTACAAATTAAAAAAACTTCAACATCCGGCACTACTTTTGCTATAAGGAGCTTTTCTCTCGCTATGTGCTGAAGTAGACAGTAGTTCTATTAGCAACAAGCCACACACCTGCCCATACATCAATTTTAACATTTATTGATGTGAAACATCTAATGCGGAGGGTGAGTAAAATCGGCTGTTAGCGTGGCGACGCTTTTATTTGTCTCGTTCAAATCTTGCAAGTTAAATTTTACACACTTCCCGGTTTCCGATTGAGCTGAAATTTTACACGCATGTGTATATCATGTGACAATGCAATATGATGATAACATGGAGCTGATCTGATGATGGAGCTGGAAGGTGGCCACAGGAATTCTATAATGAAACGACGCAACCCCATCGAGTTAGGACACGTTTGATTCGTCTTGATGAGTACTTTGTCTTTAGATAGTATCCAGGGTCTGGTGATGGAGCTGGAAGGTGGCCACAGGAATTCTATAATGAAACGACGCAACCCCGTCGAGTTAGGACACGTTTGATTCGTCTTGATGAGTACTTTGTCTTTAGATAGTATCCAGGGTCTGGTGATGGAGCTGGAAGGTGGCCATGCAAAACTCTGTAATTAAATGGCGCAACTCCATCGAGTTGGGGCTCGTTTGAAATGTCTTGACTAGTACTCCAGTTCTAGATGATATCCAGGGTCTGATGATGGAGCTGGAAGGTGGCCACAGTAACTCTGTAATGAAACGACGCAATCAGTTTGAAATCATTTGATTCGTCTTGACGAGTACTTTGTCCTTAGATGGTATCCAGGGTCGATGCTAGAAGGTGGCCATAGGAACTCCGTTATAAAACGACATAAGTCCATCGAGTTTGGGCTCGTATGATTTGTCTTGATGAGTACTTTGTCTCTAGATGGTATCCAGAGTCTGACGATGGAGCTGGAAGGTGGCCACAGTAACTCTGTAATGAAACGACGCAACCCTTTCGAGTTTATACTCGTTTGATTCGTCTTGAAGAGTACTTTGTAAGGTTATGATCATTTTATTTCTACGAAATAATTTCGATGTTTTCACATCTGCTAGACGTCCCGCGACGTCTATTGTTTTTTTAGCTTAGCTATTTACTTACTTTATATCATCACGCCATCTACCTTGCGGGGTGGGCAGATAGAACAGAGTACCAAAAGGCTCTATTCTTGCATACATCTCTCGCTTCAACATTCAAAATTCTCTTCATACACGCTCGCGGGTTTTGGAGACTCCTGACTCCACCTCTCCTCTTCTTCAATACATGACCGATTTGGTCTAGGTAGGCGAGTCTCGGTCTCCCCCTGTACCTACATACTTCCGCTTTCGCATTATCTTCTTAACCAGTCGCTCGTCCGGCATTCTTTCCACATGTCCGAACCATCGGAGCATTTCCTTTCGCATCTATACACCAATTATACTCTCTTTCATACCTACTCGCTCTCTCACGTCGTCGTTACGAATGCGGTCAGTCAATATTATTTTTTAATAGAAATACAAATTATGTTAAGTACATATGGTTCTTGGTGTTTTTATGTAATTTATTTATATACCTACTAAATACCGTATTCACGCAATCACATCGTTATTACCAAACGATAAGGATTTAATTGCAACGGACACCTTTTCTCATGTCAAATACATTATACAGCACTCAAAAGAGGTTTAGTCTAGACTGCAGCGTGCCACTAGTTGAGTGACAGACTCAGGTTCATTGACACAGAGCACGCCAACGGCCTGTAAACAACGACTAGGCGAGAACAACCAGCCAGGGTTGACTGGATTCATCAGATATTATCCATAATATAATTTATGCTCAGATATTGGTACTACCAAACATATCAAGCATCCAGCCACACTTTGTCAGTAGAAGCAGGGAGTCGCTTTAAAGTTCAAAATCAAATAGGATAAGGTGATGGTAATATAACAATGTCTTAAGCATTCTCAATAGTCCACCTGAAGTGATATTAAGATATTATGGTAGAAAATAAAACACGTTATGGTAAAACCGGCAACGGGTCTTCTCAGAATCAGAAAAAGAGAAGTCGTTGTGGGCAGCAAAATATTCTTCTTCCTTTACACGACATACTACAAGTATTGGTCAATCTTTTAGTTGTAGCAACCGCCATCTAAAGTGCCGTGATAAAGTAAACTGAAGCAATACTCACAAATTTATATAATTTTATTTCAAAAGACTCAAAACCAGTATTATTGAGGTAATTTTATCAATAAAATCGAACAAAGGAGTTGGCTATTTAATAAACATATTTATATTATCTATTTAATAATATATATATATTTTAACTGCGGAAATAGTATAACATAAATAATATTTATGCCTTTCTATTTCCGCAGTTAAAATATATGATAATTCTCAGCGCCTTCTATTTTTTCTGCCAACCCTGCGTAAAGTTTCAGTCGTGGTGGACCAAGTCATATTCATCCTACAATGACGTCACGTTATAATTATTCGCACGAAAAGACTGACAAAAACTATATACTCGTGTAATATACACATCAATACAGATTGAAGATAAATTACTCATACGTATCACTACGACTAAAGACACTCACCTTTACACAGTACACTCTAAAGCAAGCTTTAATGACACAAGATTAGATACATTCAATGATCACTCATCTGAATATCCGACGACGTCAAACTTACCCCCACTTACGGTGAGCGCAACTGGCTTCGAACGTCTCTATTTTAACATTGACATTTACAAACAAATTATAAACTTAATTATTAAATAATTTATTCGTTGAATTTTATATAAAAATATTCGTATATTTTATGATTACAAAATACTAACATTCACAAATGAGCTAAAAGTTAAATACATAGAAAGTATAATAATATAACGTTTATCACTATACATTATGTGACTTTAACCTACATTTGCAGCGCTGAATTTTATGTAAATTATTTTAATTGAAAAAACAAGGCATTTAACTCCTTATAAATACTGTTGTTAATTTCTAAACGTGATAACTTTTACTTTTAAACGAAAGTTTGTAGCTAAAACTGTGTTTCTGCACAAGGGTTGAATTCTAATTAATATGAAACAAGTACAATGAGTTTTTAGTAAGGTAGTATAGCCGTTTTAGTATTTACATTTATATCGCTATATTCACAAGGGTATAATACAGCTGCTACGAACCATTACAGGGGCCACTTACAGACTATAAAAAGGTAAGTGCCCTCCAAAGTATAATACAAAATGTTCGTCAAGAGATTGCTGATAAGAACCACTTAATCTCTACATCAATTACCTTTCTGTGTCAGGATAACAGCCTTTTGGAACGTAGTATTTATTTTATAGTAATTGATTGATAATTTAAATGAAGTGATTTAAATTTTAAAGTGAATTGAAGTGACAATTTGCTGGCCATATTGCTCGGAGAACCGATAATCGTTGGGGAAGAAAGTTTTAAAGTGGCTACCATAGATTAGACGGTCCAGCTTAGTACGGCTTTCCGGGGAGCCGTTGGATGCAATCGGTACAGGAACACCCATTCCCATCCAACTGATGGTAAGCGATACCGTATCGTAAGCTAGCAACACCAGAGGCATCCCTCGGCCGTCGCGAATTCCAAGGGAAAGGATAGGTAGTGAAGAGGATGAATAGTTAGAAGAGGATGGAGGATAAGGAGGGGATTTAGGCACGCAAACCACGCGACACACGCGCTACATAACGCGCAACTCTTTTTAAGATTTTCGTTACGCACGGCTGGCGCACGTCGCATTTGCATGAGAATTTGAAAGCACAAGGTCTATAAAATTATATTTTTTGTTATTTTATAAGATTTTGCTACCGAATGAATGATCAAAGTTGCTACATTGAATAAGAAACCAAGTGACAAGTCTTGCTTGTTCACCCACGAACAGGTAATACCAGCGTAGTGGTTAATCTTTTGTGTTTTTGTCTCTATACTAAGTATTCCTCCAAAACCACACCTTACGACTTACCATGAGGAAGGCCGTGACTCAACTGTTTTTTGTTTTAATACGTGGGTGGCAAACATGCATACGAGCCACCTGATGGTAAGCGGTTACCGTAGCCTATAATAAGGAGAGGATAGGGAGGGTCTCTAGGTCTTCGGCGCTCACTCAGCATACGAAACACAACGGTAGGATTAATTATCATTGTTACACGCTGATCTTCTGTGAGAGGGTGGTAGTTCCCCGTTCGAGCCGGCCCATTCATGCTGGGAAAAGTAAGGCTTAACCACTAGACACCATACACAATAAAATATCAAAAATATATTCTAAGAATCCCTTATTGAACAGCTCCGAATAGACATCTAGGCACGTTCTCATCAGTAATTCACGCCGCGATCCCATCACAATACGAGATTACTATTCACAAACAATAGGTCACTTTTGAATGGGACAACAAGGTCGGGGAATAACCGACTTAAAATTATGTGCAGAACCCATCATTAGAGTTTCACCATATTTCTATGGGACCACCTTATGTGTACCTCAGTGTATACTACAAACAGTATTAAACACAAATAGCAATAGGCAAATCGTGGGACAAATCTCCTCAACTTTAGACGTCAAGAAAGAGCACGATGGCTGGTCGAACCTACACAGGCTTTTGGAGATAGTTCCAACTTTACTGCTCTCTTTCATTTGAACCATATTGGATGCTACTGGCAGTAACGAATTTCCATTTCCCTATCGGTTTATAAATCATGTAGATATCTATCGGATTGTTTGCAATCCATCGTACCAGTAAATAATGGCCCTATATAAGAGGTGATCCATTTCGAGGTTCCCTACTTTTTTAAAGTAAAGAAAACAGAAAATTCAAATTTAATGGAGAATGTTTATTATCATTTGAAAGAACATTCTTTGGCATTTATTTTTTAAAGATTATGTCTATCAAATGTTGGCTGTTGCTACGTCGCAGATGGTTTATCCGTTGAGTCCAATTTTCGATGACTCGTTCGAGCATTTCGACTGGTAACAGCAAAGTAATGAGGCCCATTTCTGGCTCAATGGGTATGTAAACAAACAAAATTGCCGCATTTGGGACGAAGAGCAACCTGAAGAGATTCAAGAACTGCCACTTCATTCAGAAAAAATAACTGTTTGGTGTGGTTTGTGGGCCGGTGGAATCATCGGTCCATATTTCTTTAAAAATGATGCCGGTGCGAACGTAACCGTCAATGGCGACCGTTATCGTGCCATGATAACCGACTATTTGATGCCTGAAATTGAAGCTCGTGATCTCGGCGACATTTGGTTTCAGCAAGACGGCGCCACTTCCCACACATCGCATCAATCAATGGATTTATTGAGAGAACATTTCGGTGAGCACATAATTTCACGTTTTGGGCCGGTCGATTGGCCACCAAGATCGTGTGATATCACACCGTTAGACTTTTTCCTGTGGGAATATGTAAAGTCTAAAGTTTATGCAGACAAACCCGCTTCGATTCAGGCCTTGGAGGAAAACATCACGCGTCATTCGCCAGTTACCAGTCGAAATGCTCGAACGAGTCATCGAAAATTGGACTCAACGGATGGACCATCTGCGACTTAGCAACGGCCAACATTTGATAGACATAATCTTCAAAAAATAAATGCCAAAGAATGTTCTTTCAAATGATAATAAACATTCTCCATTAAATTTGATATTTCTGGATTTTTCTTTAAAAAAGTAGGGAACCTCGAAATGGATCACCTGTTATTTCCAGATAATATTACTTTTTCTAGCAATTGAAATGCTAGAGTGAGCTATTAGATTGCATTAAGGAATAACCTCTTCGTTATTAAGATTGGGATTTGAACTCGCAATTTTTCGAAATACATTCCAAGTGCTTCTCTATTTTGATATCATTGTGAATATTCTGCACATGTTAGCAGATTTCAACACAAAATTTAGATCTTTCATTTGCCAAAATACCTCACAGATTTTAGCAGAGCACAAAGTGCGAAAGTATTAAATAGAAAATGAAATAAAATTCGCGTAAATACCAGAAGTTTTATAGAAAATTAGTCATGAGCGGAGTTTAAACCCATGTCTTCAGGATTACCGTCCCAAACGCTGTATCAACTGAGCAAGAGTGATAGATGCGGGAATAAGGGGATACGTCTTACAATAGTGTCACTGATGGTTTTATACAAACATTCAATTTTTCCAAGAATTGTACATTTCTTCACCAGTTTCTTGAGTACATCCAGCAAGTAACGGTCATAGACAATCATATAATAGTCACCTGTGTAAATTTCTTTTTTTTATTGCGTATGGTAGCAGGCGTACCACGGCCCACCTGATGGTAAATGGTAACCGTTGCACTCAATTATACCGTAAATATCGTCAAGCCGCTGCTCACCGTTTCATTTCACAGGTATGAAATGAAAGAATAAACGGCTATCTCCTGCTACAGCCAAAACACACTAATGTGCTTCATGACTGGTCACACGAAAGATGGTGGTACCAAACCATTCGGGCCCGATAGCAAGTGAGTACTCTCACTCGGTACCCAGCCCTACCACCAGTCATGCAATTGGTGATAATTGCTTACTTCCTTTATTCGCCTCGTACGACACCCGTGGGAATGAATGGGGTGGTAAACATAGCATCACGCCTGTATTCCCCGAAGGGGTAGGCAGAGGTATATTACACACCCACGACTCGCCGGCTATGTTTAAGTCCCACGTAATAGGGGGCGAGCCTATTGACGTCTACCGGGCACATTTCCAAACTCCGGGCTCAGAGAAAAATCTCAATTACACTGACTGAACGAACCTGAGACCTCATGATCAGCAGTCGCTTACACTACCGCTGCACTACAGAGGCAGTTAATGGATGGAGAGGATGAATGGGGTGGTGACACTTGTATTCTTACTCCGTCACCACACGAAACAATAGGAATATATATGTTGCTGATACTAAACGACGCCTGTTTTACGTTTCGGGCGGCAAAGTGCAGATGTCTAACAAGTTAAGCGCGTTTTATTAGTCAAGTTTGGCTTCGTACCGTTGCTACTCAAATTCGAGGATGAGCTATAGGCTGTCATCTGATGCAGTCCAACGTAGACGCTATAGCTGCGCGCCACTGGCACTGACATTGACCGCAGCGCGTCGCCACCTCCACCAAACAATGGCAAGGCCATACTAATTTGCTTTACACGCTTCCCTCCATTTCTGTTTTACATTTCCGTGTAAAATATCCTCATTTAAAACTACTGTTTTAAAAAGTTTGTTTATATATAAATATAATATAAATACGTTGTTTGTCAAGCAGAGACAAACATATATTTAAATATATGCGCTGTGCCTTACCGTTTAAGCTTAATAAATTTACTAATTGAATATATTTCATAAAATTAGAAAACAATGAGTAACACCTAAAAAATCTAAATGAAATTGCTGAATATATAATGATACAATAAGTTGTGAATTCGACACAAAATACCACAATGATTAAAGTAAGTCAAATAGTGGTCAAAAAGTCCTCTAAAGGCAGAAACAATCAAAACAGAAACCATCCGTTTTTTCAGGCATAAAATATGTCCTTTTCAGGGTTCTGGGTAACTAATTTATTTGGTATACTTTTATGATATTAGTAAGGTTAGTAAGGAAGCAAGAATGGTGGCATTGACAATCATTATAATTTAAGATGCTTACTTGTAACTAAGTCAGCCAGCCGAGTCGATATTACCTAAATAGACGCGAATTGGGATGTGTCGAAAGAGCGTTAACTCATCAGTATCTATTCTGGAATTGAATAAAACGCAATGGTTTGGTCAAGTCGATTGGAATTGGATTTACAATACAGAAATCGTGGATATATTCTACAGGATATCGTCAGCTAAAGTCACCTCGTTCGGAAATACTTTATAACAACGGAGAAACGAATCTAATATACATCGACAAAAACTACCAACTATTAAGAATGTTTGTACACGTAGCTTACACGTGCAGTTAAAAAAGTGACGGTGAAATATAATGGAAGTAATAAGGAAATATACAATGATACGCGTGATATACATTTATAATATCTACTGCGTTGTAGGCATCTCGTTCAGGAATAGTATTACAATATTAAATGTAGTGGGAAAATGGAGGGATCTCTACGATATATATTTGTGTAGAGATTAGTTTTTGCCAGAGGAAATTTAGATTAGAATTGGCTAGCTTTTGTGCGCCTGATCGCGGAGTTATCTTCTCGTGGTCCTAAATTTTTAATACTCTTCTTCTGTAGATTTAATATATTTAATTAATTAAGTCTCGTACCAACACTAGGACTATATGGATTGTAAAGAGAATCTGTATAGGCACTTAGCACAATATTATATAGTTCGTTGCATATTATCGGTTTTCGGTTGATTTCTCTGATGTAAACTGTCAACTGGTGAAGGAAAGCATCGTGAGGAGGACCTGCACGCCTTAGACATTACCTCAATGGCTTGTAAAATCTGCCAACTCGCAACGAGCTAGTGTGGTGAACTATGATCTAAAAATCTTTCACTCGAGAAGCGCAATCCATGTCCTACAGTGGGAAAGTACTTATTGGGTTGTAAAACAACTGTCAGCGTTTAACAAACAGTGACGTAAGAACAAAAAGCTTTGTTATCGTTATCACAAAACAATATGTGTATCTATGCCTGCTCAATGCTCACGCATCATTTGTGTCGATTGTCTGTCGGACACTTGAGCAAACTGTGTGCAAAACACTATTGTGACGTCTGCAACCAGACACGATTAAACACCTCCAGCGGCTTGTTCCAGCGGATTTTTGACAACAATTGATCAAGTTGCAATCTTCATTCAATGCGCTGTCATTTGAGACTGGCATTTCACGAGACGTTGATGAATGATAACAACACGAGTGAACATATATACTAAAGTTGGTCTCTTACAGCGGCGTTGCCACTTTTGAAATATTAGAGATGGATGCCACTATAAACGTACATAGCTGGTCAACAGGATTTACAGTTGTAATATATTTGATAAAGCTACTAATGAATGGCCAAAAATACTTTCCTATCACATGAGTGTCTTGATAATATAAGGTCCAGACTTGTCGGTCTATATCTAGATAAATAATACGAGAACAATGCACAAGTTCACATGATTACAGAAGGTAGTTTAAGATGCAATCTGCGACACCATTGTGTTGCGCATATCTTGATATGTAAGTAATGAGGGCTATTTGTTTACAACAACCTTATTTAAATATCCGACCTTAAGGGAATAAGTGTATCCACCTTCAGCTTGCAGGCGGCACGATGATACCATTTTTTTTTTTTTTTTTTTTCAGTTTTGTTTTTAGTCAGTTCTCTAGTATCTAGGCTCAGGCTATTATCTACCACGCTGATCCAGGCTAGACTGGGTCTTACCACTAGCCTATATTAACTACTTTTATAATAATATAATACCTACTTATAACCTTCTCCTATATCTATCCATCCATCCATCCATGCCTTTCAACGTCCACTGCTGGACATAGGCCTCCCCAAGAGAACGCCAAAACGAGCGATCCCGTCATGGGGGATAATGCCGTAATTGCCACGCTTGGCAGGCGGGTTGGCGATCGCAGTGGATGTTGTTAATACTCGAGGGAGTGCTGCTGCCCACTCCCCCGGCATTCCCTCAGGCGGCTCTTACGACTCTCGTGGGTAGAGAGGGGTGGGGCAATTCTAAAGCCCGCCCCACACGGCCTATATCTATGATAACCTTGATTATTTGCATATATCTCAGGCGCGAAATAAGTGATATTTAAGGGCAGTTCTACCAATTTCATAATATTTATCGTTACAGTTACTTTACACTAAAATTCGCGCCACAAATTAACGTGGAAAACAATAAAATAAATTGTCGCTGATAACATCCAGTTGGATATTAGTCGCGGCGGAGTTAGAAAGCCATAAAGATAACGAATTTAATTATATTAGCCACGGACATTGACAATCGCCGTTACTATGTGGCATTTGCACATATATCTAGGGATTATTCTTTTATTTATCAGTCCTTTGGCGAACATAGACATTCACAATATAGTATGGCGGCACACTTGCTCTATTAAGCAAGTGTGCCGCCTGAATCAGACAGTTCGTTCCTTGACCATTCATCGCTCAACCTGGTGGATTGATACTACTTTAAATCCTCCGATATTTACACTCAAGGCCATGATTTCATATAGACTGTCTTCTCGTCTTGTTTATAGCATTAAAAACTGTACTGAACAAAAGTTGGGACTTGGCCAGTACTGGGCTATCAAGCATTGGTTTATATTTGACTAGTCTTTTTTTGCTCGCGGCCTAGTTTTTAGGCTGTATCTCGGGTTCCTGATATAGTAGCGGGATAAAATGTACCAGTTTTTAAGTCTAATCAAGAGCTATCAAATAAAAAAGTTGCATCAAAATCCGTTCAGTAGTTTTTGCGTGATGTGCGAAAGAACAAACAGACAAAGACAAAAAATCTAAAAAAAAATTGTTTTGTGTTCAGACACGCCTATATAGCCTAATGCAGTTATTTTTTCTCAAATATCTTAAATGTACAGACACAGCTCTGTTACATCTTTTGTAATAATATAGATTAGAAAATTATAGATTGAATATCGCCTTGTTGAGGTTCTAAATCACAAAAGACAGTGGTATCAAGTTCGATCCCCAATCCCAGAGCCAGTCCTCGATCGACACACACGTTTGACGTTTCGAAATAGTGTATGTATTTGTTTATAAATTACCATTACTAGGTGAAGGAAAACATCGTGAGGAAAGCTGCATGACTTACAGTTGCTCATGGACTTTGGCAACACCAGGGGCATAGCCAAGCCGCCGTCTATTTAAGAAGTATTCACCAAAAATCCAAAAGAATTACAAAGTAACGAAGAGTATTTCAATTTTGATCGAGCTTTTTACGGTCTTAATTGAAATGATGACTGATAGTTGTTATTCGTACTCTAATACCCAAGTGTCGGCGATTAGTCGCACGCAACAATTAATTTCTGGTACAACATTAATTAAAGAACATGCATACCTATCTATTCAGCTAATAGCTTATATTTAGTTCATCTATAAACTACACTAACGAATTCAAATCTACTTTAGTTATGATAACAGGAAGCTTCTATAAACATGTATTATACCATAAATTGCGAAAAGATTTGATTTCTATTCAGAGTCTGACACTTCATGAGACACATTCTTTACACACATTAGAAGGCAGGTAAGGGGTACAGTTAGAATTTTATAAAGTATTAATACGAGTATATATTACAACTGAAAGCATCTTGATATTCGAAAGTACAATCTTGATTACAATTCGATCAATATCGTTTAGAATGTGGCAAAACGAGTGCATTCTACTTCACAGCGTGATAAGCGACACGGCTGCAAGGCTTCGACCCTGCCCTCATTATCATAACATAAAATACAGAAGCGAAATTGCTCAATATTACCTTATTATGCTTTCTGTACATCCAGTACATCTAACACAATAATTTAAAAACTTTTTTTAAACATCACACACTAAAATCCATCTGTAGCGTGGCATGCGAAGCATCACATTAAACACATAGGTATACATTTAATTATATCGTTTACGGATAGTGTTACGTATTCTTGGCTGTTCTTATGGAATTCCAAAATTAGTATCTGAATTCACTAGTCCTAATCTATACCATTATAGAACTATAATAGAGCTGTGTCTGTACATTTAAGATATTTGAGAAAAAAATACTATACCTATTAGACTATATAGGCGTGTCTAAACACAAAACACGATTTTTTAGATTTTTGTCTATTTGTGTTTATCTATTTGTTCGTTCGCGCATCACTAAAAAAGTACTGAACGGATTTTGAAGCAACTTTTTTATTTGATAGCTCTTGATTAGACGTAAAAACTGGTATAAATTTTATTGCGCTACTGTATCGGGAACATGAGATATAACCTAAAAAATTGCCCGCAGCCAAGGCTAGTATGTAAATAAGACGGTAAATTTAAGTCTAACTACTCGTAATGTAAAACATTCTTAAAGATACTTGTCGGAGTTATCTCGAGTCATGTCGCGCTTCAGTGATAT
This sequence comes from Leucoma salicis, assembly GCA_948253155.1. Classification (NCBI taxonomy): domain Eukaryota; kingdom Metazoa; phylum Arthropoda; class Insecta; order Lepidoptera; family Erebidae; genus Leucoma; species Leucoma salicis. The sequence goes on along the minus strand of OX411805.1, from coordinate 30,071,781 downwards.
TCTGAATAATAAGGATAATGACGCAATTAACTCCTAGAAATAGATATATTTTAGTGTTGGAATGAACATCAGAAAAAAATACTGGTTTCTCACAACAATAAACAATGATATTCACGATATACCTGAGTACAGTTCAGAGGAAATCTCAATACCGCGTTGGTGTGAACCGTGAGGTCATCCGCAAGTCACGAGGGGGCGGCGCACCGCGTCTCTTCTCTATCTACCTACATCACAAGTATGATGCGGTGGCATCGTGACGTGATTTTAATACCTCCTGCGCATGAAAGTTCATGAAACTCAAGAATACATTGAGATAAGCCATTTTAATCCATGAATTTGCAGTGATGGCCTGGTGGTAAAACTAAGGACTGTAAAAATAGTGATATCGAGTTCGATCCTCAGTCATCGGGATTAGATTCACCGGGCTGTGTCTTTCACTACCAGGTCGGGGCTACTTACACCTTATATTAGCCATATCGAGGGCCGACTTCCGTGCACGAGGTCGTGAGTTCGATTCCCACTCAGGATAATTATTTGTATGATGAACACAGATATTTGTACTGCGTCTGGGTGTTTTATAACTATTATATGTAAGGATTTACAAAAAAAAAAGAAATTTTGTATTACACTTATTCGTAATCTGGTACCCATAGCACAAGCGGTAAGCTTAGTTTGGGACCAGAGCACGTTGTGTGAAATGTCCGTGAATATTTATTTATTTACCACTCAAGGATCTTTTGTTCCGGGGACCTGCATATTGTTGTATACAATTCTGAACAACTGTAAATATTGGATTGTCACTATAACTTAGTTGGTAGAGTGTCTGGAACAGTAACATAGGTCCAGGACACACAGGTTCATACAGGTACCATTTTCTATTTCATATTTTCAAAAAAAGTAAAAGGCCGGGTATGTCAATTTCAATTATATACTAAAATAACAAAAAAAAACTAGCGGTTATTTAGACTACCATTACACAGACTTCCAGCGCTAGCAGAGCTCTTTAGAGAAGAAAGTTTTCGTCAGATCTTACTTAAAATACAATTAAACGCGTTTGTCCAACATTACAACGTTATATTTATGAAGCGCACATAAGTTCTTAACCAAAACCATATGTTAATATGTCACGTTTATGGAATTTTTATTACCTACCTAGTTCAGTTATTTATGTGCGACATACGACGATCACCAACAATTATACGAACAGTATCTTATGTCATCGTGTCTACGCCCACACTCATAGATTATAAAGAGGAAAAACTGAAACTAAGACCACGCTGGTGGAGGATTTCTAAAAGAATTATTACAATTCCACAATTAGTTAGGCATGAATACCATTTTTTGTTAAGGCGGGAAAAAATGTTCCCAACCGCACACCCCGTCGTTCAGGGCAAACAACAGGCTAGTGTGGGGCCCTCACCCACTAAATAAACCCGCCGTGTGCCGTCTCTCCGCCTTTATTGGCGGGCCACTGGAACTATATTACATTACTTCAGTAGTAGGCACGAATACGGAGGGTATATTTCTTTACATAAACAACAACAGATCTAGAGGCTTTCTTGGATCATCATGATTCATTGTATTTCTGAAATTTACTGAAGACTCGACCGTTTGTGGCAAGAAACCAACCAGTTCCCATGAGGGCCCGCTCTCCAGGTATCCTATTTTTTGTTTAGACGGGAAAAAATATTCCTAACCACACACCTCGTCGTTCGGATAGTCGTCGTTTGGTAGGTGCTACTTAAGAGGTGGTCCCATTTAAATTTTATCAAAATCGGTAAAGCGGTTTTTCAAAAATAAACAAAATTTTAAATAAAAAGTTGTTTACATTGATGATAATTATACGTTTACTTCCAAACCTCTGCCTTATTGGAGCAGTCCGTTTAGTTGGCGTACCTATTTTATATATAAAGCCTTTATTCACGGTCTTCGAAAGACTCTCCGAGACGCTGTGCTCTATTTTCTCTACTGCGCTTTAGGCGCTCATCTTTGTCATTTTTCATACTCGTGTGCTCGACGCTTTCTCATACGGGATGCACCCAAGGAAGGCCTCCCCACCATGTACCACCTACTCTAACCACGCACCTATTTTATAAAAAAATAACACAAAAGCAAGAAATAAACCGCCTTCAAGAGACACCCAGGACTAAAAGGCAAATAATAATTAGTATTTACATACGATTTTTACGTTAAAGGAAAAACCACGCCTGAGTTTTTCTCGTCAGTCTAGTATATTATTATAGTAACCCTGAATTAACATGTCAGAATAATAATATTTAGACCAAATACTTTTCAATCTGAGAGGAATATATAGACAGTTTTAATTTATTTAAAACCGCATAATTGTGTTACCGGTTATTTATCAACAAAAATATTAACTTATTCTGCTATTACGTTTTATAATATCACTGAATCACCGCATCACGCCAGCTAGTTAGCGTTCACGATTCTCTAAAACGTGGCTCTAGCAACACAATGTAACTTTAATAACACACGAAAAGAATTAACAATTTTTTAGTACAAAGTTTCGGACATTTTACCGAGTGGTGCTTGGGGAAGGTCGTTTGAATCGTAAGTAATCAGGCAGAGTTTTTAAGACGCTTAATACCCTGAAGTCGCCACTTAACGACTTAAACTCGGCAGTATATCACACGTCAAGGCGACATATTTCAGGAAAAAAAATTCATTCAATACGATAAAGTAAGTACAAAATGAGCATGGCGATCATGTATATTCACCTAAATGGAGAGAAATAAATCCTCTGCATTGATTAAAAACATTTTACAGTTAAATACCTACCCTCCCATTGCTGATTTCCTATACTTTGACAAGCAAAATAATACTACTGTCATGGCAGACGAATTGAAATTAGAGTTTCTTTTAAGGAAAATGCTTTGCTATAATAAATTATTCCTAAGTAAAATAAAGCCTGTAGAATGTAGGTACGTGCAATGACATCATAATATGCATTATTTAGGTAAATTCTTTTCCGAGCAGCGAACGAAATTTAACAAATGAAGTCTTACTAGGAAGCAACAAAATTGACGCCTGATTTTTTATTTCAGTGAGCCTTTGTTTCATACGTCTTGAATCTATGAAGGCCGAAGCAGAATAGACAACTCTTCCATTTAAAGAAAACGACGTTCATAATGTTAATAACGTATGTAGCAATTCTAAGTCCAAGGCGGTTGGATACTTTGGTAAATTAAATGTGATTACTAAATAGAATCACTTTGGGATTGATTTGTATAAGGCAGACAGAATAAGATACGCTTCGCAGGCGGCCTTGGCTGACGAAACATCGTGACCTTGGCGCGTTTTCCCGTATGTAACCGACCTTCATTGAATCGGATCCGTTTTTTAATCATTGAAACCGCAACGTATGTGTTCATATCCACCCCGGACTACACGACGCGAAATATACCCTACCTAGTAGCGGCACTCCGATATTACAATTGGATAAAATTAAACGATTTTTCGGTCCGCCCGCGCTTATTCGTATTGTGTCATTACAGAGTCTGAGCATGTTAGAAACTTCCTGAACAAATATAAAAAATATAAACATAAATGATAGCCACGGTCAGGATGTGAACCTGCGTCTCCTGGATTAGTAATCTGTTGTATTGGTAAGCCAGAAAACTCAGATTCAAACCAGATTTTCGTACTTTGTGTTTTGGTAAATTACCGAGAATGTGAAGTGCTTAAAATATAGGTACCTACTACTTAAAATATTTTTCAAATCCGACCTGTATTTTCAAAGGTCAGCAATATCAAGCAAAACACAATCTCACAGCATAGCATCACGCCTGTATTCCCCGAAGGGGTAGGCAGAGGTGTATTACACACCCACGACTCGCCAGCTATGTTTAAGTCCCACGTAATAGGGGGCGAGCCTATTGACGTCTACCGGGCACATTTCCAAACTCCGGACTGCTACTGAGAATTTTTCTTTTTAGGAAAAAGCTCAATAACATTGCCCGACCCGGGGATCGAACCCGAGACCTCATGATTAGCAGTCGCATACACTACCGCTACACCACTGGGGCAGTTTAATCTCATCAGCTTCTTAATAAATAGATAAGTATTAAATCGTTTACGAAATCAGCTGATCTTAGATTAAGTGGTTAACTTTTATTGTTAAATCTATATTACCATTATAAGTGAGGTCAAAAATGCCAATATTGCGCTATACGTCGAGGCGCTAAATATAATTGTAAATACGGCCTCAAATAATCATTGAAAATTATAAAGTAAGCCTATGTGCTTATGTTCAATGATAGAGTATTCAACAAAATAAGTTTCCTACTTCGAGGTCATTTTAGGGTGCGTTTTATGTTGGATAGCCTCATCTCAGTACATCCTATTCCTTCCCCCCGTGATGCCTCTGAGGTCCATAGGTAATCTTACCACCAGACGGATCAATTTGCTTGTTGGCAACTCTTATTTTACCTATAAAAAATAATAAAAACAACAAGTTGTAACGGCGAACGGTTGCGCGGGAGTGATTTCTTCGAAAGAGCTAGTAGCCTTAGTAAACCTCTCACTTTCAACCAGCTATGAGGAAAATTGTTTATACATGTATGTTTCGAAATCCACTTCTATATAACAGGGTTTAATAATATTTAAAAAATAGTACATTGTTAACCTAGGGATGAAAGCAACTTATTTAGTGCTGAGACGGGGTTTGGCGCCCGAGTGTAGCAAGGGCTCCAATAGTTCGAGGGACTAAATAAGTCTTTATCCCGAGGTAAACACTGTGCTTTTCATTATGAATACGAGGAAACTAAAAATAAAAATCATGAATTAGCTAAAGAAAAAATGGGAGACTAAAAAATTTAATTTGGAATCGCCGTTTTCCCGCCGATTTTGTTTTTTTTCTGTGGCCTGTCAGCTATTCAGCCATTATTTTTCTTTTTTATCATTGAAAAAATATAAATCTTCGTTATATTAAAGATATTTAGTTGCAAATATATTAAAATAAAGTCATATAAAAAACAAATCCTTTAATAAATACTTAACTTTATGTTATTTCAATTTTACATCGCGCTGTAATTGACTGGCTGTACAGAAAATAGAACTGTTTTATTTTTTATAATTACTCAGCTGTCAGTTGAAAGTAATTCTCCCTAGGGCTGAAAATTATTACTTTCAACCCGCTCCTCAGGCAACTTCAGGCCTACTTTCAGAGTATGAGTAATGAAAAAATATATAATATATATTATGTATATTATGCGGTCCACCCGCATTCCTTTTAAATTTAAATTTTCAAGTTCACAGTGAAGTCGGTTATTGTTTTGCAAATATATGGAGTGTCTTTAAAAGGAGGGATTATTGAAAATACAGTGTATTGAAAAAGACAACCAATAAAAGTCATATTGACGCCAAACAGAATGCTGTTTCGTAGATAATTTTCTATAAAAAATAAATTAACATAATAGAAATAAAAGTTCAAGAGTTGGGTCAGTTTCACCACAAACAAAAAACAATTTTCCAAAATGACTTACTTATCATCACGCCTGTCCCTTACGGGGAAGGCAGAGAGAACAGAGTGCCAAAAGGATCTATTCTTGCATAAATCTCTCGCTTCGTCAACATTCATAATTATCTTCATACACGTTCGCCGGTTTCGGAGACTCCTGACTCACACCTTCCTTCAATACATGACCGAATTCGTCTAGGTAGGGGAGTCTCAGTCTCCCCCTGTACCTACATGCTTGCACTTTCGCATTGTATATCTTCTTAACCCGTCGCTCACCCGGCATTATTTCCAAAATGACAAATCTTGAACGCCTTTTGAAATTACACTCCTCAAACTCTACTCTTTGGACACTGGAATGCATACGCCACCATGGCAAGTTTTCTTACAAACTAAAAGTGATTAGAGAATGCGTTTAACGGATGATTGCTCTAAACTTTGTTACAACGAGAGGGATCTTAAAGGCTCCGCAACGGCATTACTGGAGCATTACAAACTAAATTAAGACAGAGAATTAACCTTGCACGAACGTTTTAACATACCAACTGAACTCGCAAATTAAGCGTCTTTTGAATATAAATTAGGCATTAAGGCGCGATTCAAACCATGTCGCGTGCTAAACAATGTCGGTCGATGGTATTATTTTGTTAGCGTTAAAACGTGGTTATCAGTAATTGTTCACTAATCTATATTAAAATATAAAACAGTCGGGTAAGTTTCACCATTTATAACTCAAGAACGGCTGGACCAATTTTAATGCTCCGATTTGTTGGATTTGCTGTAAAGACAAATGTGATGTGAAGATTGGGAATGGCCATCGGTCAATGCGTTGGCTTAGCGGTTAGAGCACTTCCCCGGATTGCAAGGGACACAGGTTCGAATCCCGCTCGCACACTAACGTTCTCTTTTTCCACATTCACAAATAATTTGTTCTTTAAAAATAGCTGTGCATGTCAAGTGCTAAAATACAGATCAAAATAGCAGAGCAAGTATTAAAACAATGGAAAAATTCACAAAACGCCACGCGATTGGCGCTTACGACTTAACAATACTACCAAGCTGCTGCTCACAATATCATTCGCGGATAAAAAAAAACATAGCATCACGTCTATATATTCCCCGAAGGGGTTGGCAGAGGTGTATTACACACCCACGGTTCGCCCCACGTCATAGGGGGCAAGGCTATGTGCCGTCTATCGTATATTTGTAAACTCCAGGCTGCTACTGAGAATTTTTCTTTTACGAAAATGCTCAGTAACATCCCCGAACCCGTGGTCTCTTAATTAGCAGTCGCTCACACTACCGCTGCACCACTGAGGCAGTTAGAAAACTATGGATGAACATGTTATAACAACAATTCACTGGCTCTCTCCCGCTACAACCAAAACACCGAGGTGTCTCACGACCGAAGTGGTGGTACCGACAGGCTGAGATCGATAGGCTAAGAATACTTCTCTAAAACCCGCTCACATTAATTAAACCACTCCTTTGTTTAGTCCAGGGGTCTCCAAACTTTGAAGCCTTAGGACCATAATGTTTTTTTCAGTATGTTCCAAGGGCCAAAAAACATTTACATAAATCACATTAGTGTTTTTTTTGTTTTACTGTGATTAGTGGGATTCATTTGAATTATTTGTTAGTTATTAATATGCTTAAGCTTACCTAGATGGTACTTAAAGTTAAGTTTTCTGTGTTATCATTTTTGTCGTTAAGTTTTACCTTGCAAGGAAATAAAACCAAGTAATTATCATTCTGTTTTCTTCTTTAACTTATCACAGCAATAGTAACAATAATAAGACATTGGCTGTCGCGGGCAGGATTGATGACACTAATCTTAAGCTGTCGCGGGCCGCACTGATGACACTGGCGGGCCGGACTTGGCCCGTGGGTCGTAGTTTGGAGACCCCTGGTTTAGTCGATAGACGCTGGGTTCAAACGAAAATTAATTAAATAAATAATAATAATATAACCGATCTCACTATTGGGCTTCGTATGGCGAGTGAAAGTGCCGGAGCCTCAAATCTCTTATTCTTATCCTTTTTCTCTACCTCCTACCCCTTTCCTTGAAGTTGCCGAAGCACGAGAGATGCAGATGGTTTGCTTGCGTCAACTAGAGGCTACGGTAACCGCTTACCACCAGGTGGGCCATATGTTTCATTGCCATCCATGTAGTATAAAAAATGCACTTAATCCAAACAAATAACCAGGCTCGCCAGGCGCAGAGTATTATTCGTCATATTAACTGACATTACCATTTTCGTGTGAAATATAACTAAAACTACTACTTACATAGTCTTTTACATTTTATTTTGTCTTAATGTTGAAATAATTTGCGTTTTTTAATAATACAGCCAACATCTTCGCTCCCTTCAGAGGCTATACGGAGCCCTAGTTCTGTGAAGCACACTTTGAGATGACTATTCTACAATGTAGCCCAAAAGTATTCTGCAATGTTCCTGGCCTCTCTATCATCAGTGTACATATATTATGTTGTTTTGTAAATTTCTAGTTATTTTTATTACACACTGGTTTTCATCAGCAGAATATTTAAATAAGTCATTAGTTACAAGGAACTTAAAATCCATTTGAGAATATCATTAACAGAAATTATGCAAACTTTAGCATATTCTAACCAGTTTTTAAATAAATGTAATACCATTAATCCAAAATTAAAGGTGACCAATTTATTTGAACTTGGGAGATAAAATTTTATATTAGCTGTCAAATTAATGGATTCAAGTTCAGGCCCAAGGCCACTCTGACTTATTAAAAATCCAATAGGTATGTACTTAAGTTATCAGTGATAATATTATGAGATTTTTTGTTGAGGTGTGTACTATTCTCGTTTCACAAAAACTGTTTTGTCTAACTTAAAATGTCTCTATTTATCATAATATATATTGCACTTGTAAAATAATATCTACACACACATATAAAGAACAAACACTATTTTTAACACTGAATAATGATATTTTGATGCCATTTTTGTTATATAAACTAGTTAAAAAACTGTCTTGGACATCCATTTGTTGTAGGTAATGTATGTTAACACTATCGTGTCAACAACAACCAAAATACTTTACAAATCAAGTCTTTTTTTTTCTTTTACGAATTATTATGATTACGAATAGAGTCCTATCACTTTTCACGGTCTGATTCGATGTGGTTTAATTGTTATTAAATAAACAAAAAAATTGTGAATATTTACGCTCGACTCGACTCTAAAACCAGCGCTACGCTATACCTTAAGGCCTCATCACATAGGAACGCGCCCGTTGCTATATGAGAGGTTGCATACAAATTCGAATATTACAAAAAAATCCCGTCCTGGTTCGCGATCGCTTTGCCCGCCTCTGTGTGACCCGCCCTTTATTTCGTAAGAACTACTTGAACTATTTCTATAGACCAATATAGAAGTACTTCTTAAAATTAGCGCTAGATGGCGTATAAGACATGAAATACTCATTAGTATTTTTTGAAATTAGCTCTATGTGATTTATTGAAAACTACTTAGTAAGACCAATACATTATTAGTTACTTATCAAATAATCAATTTTATTGTGAAAAATGAAGATTATCGAGGCGTGCAGTTTTGGATTTTCCAAAGTATTATATGCACTACATGCTTGGCCATGAAAAAGAACACAAAGTGAAAAATAGAAAATTATAACCACAAGCAGGGTTTGAACCCGCAACTTCTGAATATCGTTCAGACACTCCAATAACACTTATATTATTTTATTTTCCATGTTCGATACTAAAGCTTCAGCTATGTTTATCTTCTTGTTTATACAGGCTAATGTCAGGTTAAATTCTTGAGAAAGACAATTTATTATAGTTATAGGCTATTCAACATCACATACACTAAGCAAAAGCAAAGCAAAACAGTAAAATTATGTCTGGCAAAGTAGGGTCATTGTGCCGGTTGGCGAACAATTAGCGGAGCCTTCTTTAAACCCTTCAAAATGTATACTATCTAAGAATGATATAGTGTATTATTATATTAATACGTTAAGAATATACTCTTTTTCTGAAAACGTAATGCTATTTTGCTATTCTGAACGTAGATTTGAATAAAATGAGAAAAAAAGGAAAAAGTACTCAAAATGCCAGTTTGCAAACACTTTTTTTAGTTTGCGAACACTGGAGTACCCATTGGCGAACACTTAGCTGTAGCGCCTACATCAAGCCCCTTCAGAATATGTATTCTATCTATCAGCCTTCTACATTCGTTATTCTTACTTATGTAAGCTGCTTGCCGAGGGTAGCTAATCTTGGATGTGGATTCAGTCGGGATGGAAGGTACACCACTGAAATAGACAACAAACAACAGAATGAAATGGAGCTTTTGGACAACTTTTCGAAAACCACTACCTCAGCCAGAAGGCACGTGTTACAATACATATTGCAGTGCTTGTCCCAACATTAATATAGGGAAGCGAGAGTTCGATATGCAAAAAGGAGCATGGTAGTAATATCAGTGCGTTTGAAATGTGCTTGATCACTGCAGAAAACCTGTGGAGTTAGGCTGACTGATTACATTCGTAATGACGACGTAAGTGGGCGAGTAGGTCTGAAAGAGAGTATTGGTGTAAATATGCGAAAGAGAATGCTCCGATGGTTCGGACATGAAGAAAGAATGCCAGACGAGCGATTGGTTAAGGAGATATGCAATGAGAAAGTGGAAAGATGTAGGTACTGGGGGAGACCGAGACTAACCCACTTATTCCAAATTGATCATGTATTGAAGGAAGCTGGTCTCCGAAACCGGCGAACGTTTATGATGAGAATTGAGGAAGCGAGAGTTGTATGCAAGAATAGAGCCTTTTGGCAATCTGTTTTCTCTGGCTGGGGTAGCCAGAGAAGAGAAGCAAGGGAGATAGCGTGATGATAAGTAAAAGTATGTTTTAAATTATCTTAAGTTTTGTTTCATAATAATCACATGTTCGCTTACTGAAACTCAGTTTTCACAGCATTATCCCGATAAGCGAACACAATTTTGAAGTTAAAATTTACAAGGTTTTTTAAAGAAAGCATGTGTTCGTAAACTGAATAATACATTGTTGAACGATTTATCACATCATATTTTTGACTATTGAAGGTCTACTTTATGTACTCTGAAACAAAATGAAAAAGCAAAATTCGCAACTGCATGCTGGTTGGCGAGCACTTGTTCGCCAATTGGTGTAATTAACAAATTTGCATGCCGGTTGGCGTACACCCGATTTTTATTACAAATAAGTTAATATAATACAAAAACTCTATAAAATACCTTTTAACATTTAATATTAAATCTAACTAAATATTAAAGGTTAATATAAAATAACAAAAAAATTAATAAATTTATGATTCATCTCGAGCGCCCACGTAATTTTTTTTGTAATTTTTCGCACTTCCATTCACCTCTGAGTAACAGGATATATTGAGCGGCTAACCCCCAGTTATAGATTTAGTCTTTTGCTTTAAAATCGGTTCAGTATTACCACTCAACTATCTTAAAACCGTATAAGACATATATCTAGGTATTATGTCAGCTATGAATACTATTGTCAAGATTTTAAAGTAGGTAGTCAAGCAAATGTTCGGGTACCAGACCTGTGCGCGCTACCGGCTCAATGACCCTACCCTACTCCTAACTCCCCTACTCTAAATTACCTATAACTGACCCTACTCTAAATTAGTTATAAATAAAAAGATTTATATTACATTATAAGCCACTGGGCACAGTTACTTATGAAACAAATCTATAATACTCTCTTATATTTATTCAAATGTTACATATTATGAAGTAAAACTATGTTTATGGAATCTATCATGCTTACTTGATTTTCTACTATCCTTTCTACCTATGACCATGAATGCTGTGAAATATTCAAAACGTCCGAATAGTAGAAAATCAAGTATAAAATGCTATAAATATACTTTTATTTAATGAAATAAACCTCTATAATAGGAATCCAATAAATTGAATTATTATACTATTCTGATGTTTCACAACATTAATGGTTGCAGGAGGACAGGTATTATTGAACTAGTTTTGATAATATAACATACTTATTACAATTGGTATTCTTGTAATGTCAGGCCTATAATAGTGGCATAACTCCATTATGTTATAGAAGCCATTTTTTTCTATACTATGTAGGTGGCAAACAAGCAAACAGCCCACCTGATGGCAAGAAGTCACCATAGCCAATAGAAACTAGTAATATCAGAAGCATCACTTGCATATTGCTACCTGCAAGGAAAGTGATAGGTGAAGAGGCAGGATAATAAGGAGGATGGAGCTTTGGGCCAGCGCTCTCACACACCATATGAAATGATATGGCCAGTTCAGTTCTCTAGGAGGTACCCATTTTATTATAATTAGTCACACTTATTTCCTAAATGCTATAGGCTAGGTCACATTTACAGACAGATTCATTTGCAAACAATTTTTACAAATAATGTATTCATGTCTAAAATTGAAAAATACTTGACTGCTTATAAGATTCTAAGAGATATTGTATCTATACATATCATGAGGTAAAAATAAGTTATTTAAAAACGGAAACATTATATAAAGTTGCTAATAGTACATTTTAAGAAGTGTAACGAGTTTTAATTACTGTATCAATCTTTTCGTACAGCGCGCCTAGTGCATAGAAAGCTTTGATTTACGAAATTAATAGTAACGGCACGCAATACATCACAGTACATTCCCTTGATTTCATACTGGCGAAAAACCAATAACTGGTAATTCCTGCTACTAATTTCGTACAATGACATTATACAATATACAATGAAAAAACAAACGCTACTTACCAAATAAAATTTCACACAAAACAGAAACTATTTGATTGTTTTAGACACTACACAAATAATTCCGTTCCACCGTTTACTAATTGTAAAAAACTAAACACTAAACTGCACTATAGTGTATAATGCGGGAAGAAAGATATATTTACAGTAGAAACATAAGTAAACTACACCGACTCTCTCTCACTATTGCATTACACGGATACGAAATAGGTACAAATTATATTCACTGTTCGGCACACATCATAGCCATCATCGGCCATTGCTAATTATTAGTCGTCTGTGTGCATGACGTTGCTGTCATGATGACATATTATGGTTTATTTTTATTTACAACAGCGGATAGAAGTCTTTAGGTTGTTCATTTATTTTATAAGTTCAACTCCATTATTTTAAATCAAGAAATGAATTAGGTTGCTCATGAGATAGTTTGTTGTCATGGACATAAGTATATACATATTTATCCATCCATCTATCAGCCTTATAAGGCCACTGCTGGACATAGGCCTCCCCTAGAAAGGGGGATAGTGCCGTAATCGCCACGCTTGGCAGGCGGGTTGGCGATTGCAGTGGATGTTGTTAATACTCGAAGGAGTGCTGCTGCCCACTCCCCCGGATCCCCGTTCCCTCAGTCGGCTCTTACGGCTCCCATGGGTGGAGAGGGGTGGGACAATTCTAAAGCCGGCCCCACACAGCCTATATTATATATACATATTACTTCCATGTTTGTTGTTGCACCTGGAGCTGATTTTGTTTCCTCACCACACTATGTACGTCGGTGGAGTATTAAATAGGTATATTTTATATAATTTACTGAAGTTTGTGACAGAATTTTAACCAATCGCCATAACATCCCGACAAAAACTCGTACATGACACCATAGACTAACGACACAGCTCTCACGGCGCTACCGCTTCTCGTTAACTTGCCACTGGCCTCTCGTGTGTCGAATCAAATTCCGTCAACCAATTTCTGCAATTGGATTCAACTCTGGTCCTCGCATGAACATAGGGCTTTACAATCAAGAGTTGTGATGAATTAGATAAACAGCCCTGCGGAGGTCGCCAGGGTTATCACCTATATGTCATCTGTTTACTCGTGTTAGACCAGAAGTATGTAGAAGTAAACGTACATAAAAAGTTTAATTAAGTAACTTACTGTAAAATCATAGTTTATTCCATTTTATACGAAAAACTAAACATTCAATTCATTTATCCATCCAACATCTATTTATTGATCACAAAATTTTATGCCGAAGAAGTGAAAAAGAGCACTATTAGCAAGTTTTCTTTATAAACATTCTAGCACAAACCTATGGAATGTTAATAATTAACAACTACTAACACGTAGCAAAATAATATTTTGTTCGTAAAATTTTGCTGCGGAAAAGGATGCACATATTAGGTTTTAGAAAGTGTGAAAGAGGCACATAAATTTTCTATCATTTTTGCTATGCATTATTTTTGTTGGGACCCAATCAACTTGGTCCTAACAATAATGTGGCCAACCATCCCCATCGTCGGTATGTAAGCTTGTTTTCTTATTTACGAAAAAAAAAACGTTCAATAATCACGTTATATACGCTAATGTTACACGTTCTTCATAATCATAGATAATTTTTAAAATTATTCCTGTTATCATATTTTATGTCAAACTGTTGTTATCTCGACACTGCATACACTTATGACGAGTCTATATCCTCTGTCTACGGAGAATCTGTGCGGAGAATGCAGTGCATATGGGACTCAGACAAAGAATATGATAATAATATCCTTTGTCTAAGATATGGGAAAATAGGAAACACAGCCATAATCTGTCTTGCTCCTGTCGGAGTTTTGGCGGGAACATGAAGAAGATCATATCGTCACTGTCTCTAGTATTTTATTTTATGTTATGTTTTAAGTATAAAACTTACCTGTGAAGATAAATATAAGTCATTGGCAAATACTCAAACTGAGTCGCCATTATTTAAAAAAAAGGCTGTTCTGTCAGTGTAATTCTCTTACGCGTTTTTTTGTTTACATTTTAGTTTTTTGGTGAAATTGTGCTCACAGTGCCAAAACCAAAGCCATTAAACAAGAAGATACATTTTAGTACTTTAAATACTGCTAAATACATAATTTTTACAATATTGTTATGCGCTCTCTTTTACTGAAATGAAATATAATGGTGAAATTTAAGAATGCAGTATCTGCTTTTAGAGCTCTTAACGGAGTCATATGTGTGTATAAACCCACATGTGTGCCGATTAAACGAATACAAAATACGATTAAAACGAATCTTTGCAGAGGTTAGTTCCATTTATCAACGCTACAATTAAACTAATTTATAGTAGTCACAACGGATCTTTGTGTCTCTGAAGATGGCAGAAAGACGATGCGCAGTAGCTATTTTTGTACTACTGCGCATCGCCTTGCAGTCATCTTCAGAGACGCAAATATCCTTTGTGACTATTGTACTAAGCAGCTTCATGAGTTAACATTTCATTCTTTATAGATCTAAATGCCTTGCCCGACAGGCCACAAGAAAAAAGAGTAGAGATAATAGGAGCAACAAATGAGCGCATGCAAGTGAAGTTGGTACCTAATTATGCTGATGACCCTTTAGTTTGTGGTCCCCGATATATTAACGAAGACTTCAGATGCAGTTATGCTACACATTTAGGATTATTTAGCAGTGGTGTGATGTGTAAGTTGTATTATAAAATGATTGTAAATTTTAAATATGTTTTCCTTTTCATTATAGCAATGATAACTGCTTATAAGCCCCACCAATTTGTTATATGTCCCACTATGTTGCTTTTAAGTAACTGCATTGGCCATATAATTCACAGTTCACACTCAGGACGTAATCTAAAATAATTTTTACCACATATTTGGAAACTGTGTGACTTTTATTTACTCCTATCCACATTAGATCACTCCATTTACTCTTATCAGGCAGAACAGCATGCTTTTTTGGCTTGTACTTACTTGAAAACAAATACTACTTTGTGGAGCAGCGATAGCATTATAATAGAGATTTTATTCTTATACTAGACTAGGGTGAATATAACTAATTTTAGATACATTTAAAGAATGTTCAACCATTCAATAAATATAATATAGTTTTATGAAATGAAATCACTTTTATGAAATCACATAGCACCTTTTGCCACTAGTGGACCATGAATGCTGTAAAGTATTCAGTGGGGATAGGAAAATCCAAAAGTCCATCCATCCATCAGCCTTTCTACGTCCACTGCTGGACACAGGCCTCCCCACATTGGGGTTATAGTGCCGTAATCGCCACACTTGGCAGGCAGGTTGGCGATCGCAGTGGATGTTGTTAATACTCGAGGGAGTGCTGCTGCCCACTTCCCCCGATATTCCCTCAGTCGGCTCCTACGACTCCCAAGGGTGGAGAGGGGTGGAACAATTCTAAAGCCGGCCCCACACGGCCGTAAGCGCACGCCTCATAATCTTCATTTTTCACAATAGAATTGATTATTTGATAAGTAACGAATGTACTGGTCTTACTAAGTAGTTTTCAATAAATCACATAGATAGCGCTAATTTCAAAAACTACTAATGAGGTTTTCATGTCTTATACGCCATCTAGCGCAAATTTTAAGAAGTACTTCTATATTGGTCTATAGAAATATTTCAAGTAATTCTCACGAAATAAGGTATAGCTAGCGCCACAGAATAGATACTAAAACTTGTCCAAAATCTCTCTATAATAGCTTACAAAATCTTAATAATAATACTAATTGTTCGTAACGAGAAGAAATGTACCTTATCTTCACAGAAATACAGTTGAGATTGTTTTGCCCGCCGCATGAACCTCGGGCAACCGCGTCATTCAACAAATGCGCTAGGGTTGCACCTATGATGATTTTTACTACATCACGCTATCTCCCTTGCGGGGTAGGCAGAGAGAACAGAGGGACAAAATGATCTGTTCTTGCATACATCTCTCGCTTCTTCAACATTCATAATTCTCTTCATACACTCCGGTTTCCGCTCGCCGGTTTCGGGAGACTCCTGACTCCACTGACAGCAGCAAAGCTGTCGTTTATAAAACTTAAAAAATTGTTTTTCTAGTAGATTCTATTTCATTACTTTTTATATCATTTTAAATGTTATTTTCAAGATGGATTATTTTTTTATACATTTTTTTTTGTTGATCATATTCATTTAGAGTTTTAGCTCTGAATTTTCATGGTTATGAAATTTTACTGTCGAAATACCCTAAATCGCGTAAATAATTTTATTTTAATCAATACTACAAGCGCGAGTGCTTGGGCGTGCGTATGAGTCTTCTGTCGGTTGTACCGTGGTCGGTACGCGAAGCGGTAGGCATATAACTCAGGGCCTTAAGCGAGTGATGTACGCCTGGTAGCGCTGGTTTTAGAGTCGATCGTAAATATTCACTATTTTTTTGTTAAACCACATCGAATCAGACCGTGAAAAGTAATAGGGCTCTATTCGTGATCATACTATACATATAAAATATACTAGTAAAAGAAAAAAAAAGACTCGATTAGTAAAATATTTTGGTCGTTATCGTGTTAAAATAACCTATAACAAACGGACGTAAAAGACAGAAGCTTTTCAAACAGTTTTTTAATTACTTTAAATAACAAAAATGGCATCAAAAATATATCATGAGTGTTAAAAATATTGTTTTCCTTGATGTGTGTGTATATATTATTTTACAAGTGCAATATATGATAGAGACATTTTAAGTTTAATGTATAGTGCTAAGCATGTCAAGTGCTAAAATATATATAAAAATATCTAAATATTAGAAAAATCAGTTATCCTTCGTGAAACGAGAATAGTACACACCTCAGCGCTTCGCTTATGAGGCGTGCAATTAATATCAGTAAATGAATGATTTGCAATAATAGTTTCGTAACTAGCTGCCGTCCCAACTTTATCTATGTGGAATTAGTCGCTTTTTTATATAGAACTAAAATTATTTTTTTCAATAGTCCAAGTTACTTTTTATAACATCAGCTACCA
This sequence comes from Leucoma salicis, assembly GCA_948253155.1. Lineage (NCBI taxonomy): Eukaryota > Metazoa > Arthropoda > Insecta > Lepidoptera > Erebidae > Leucoma > Leucoma salicis. The sequence continues at coordinate 30,054,498 of OX411805.1, read as the reverse complement.
GCCAATGATAGTACCATCCAAATCGATCCAGCCATTTCAAATAAGAGAAAAACTAAAAATACAGACTTTGATTAAGAGATTTAATTTATTTGTATTTTTTTTGTAGTCTATCAGTGGTACATATGATCATTATGCTCTTCCCTTTTTTCACCATATTAATATCTTAATTGTGAATGTTTGTTTGGAATGTTTGTTACTCAATTCAAAAACACTGAATAGATTTGGATGACATTGGCACACATATAGTTTATTACCTGGATACATAACATAGGATAGTATTTATGCTAGAGATTGTTAGGTCCCTATTTTGGGATAGCAATTTTTACATAGATATTTTTATATAGAGAACAGAGTGCCAAATGACTATTCATGCATACATCTCTCGCTTCCTCAACATTCATAATTATTTTCTCTCATGACCACCTTCACTCGATACATTACGATCTGGTCTAGGTAGGTTATATATTCTCCCCTGTACCTACATCCTTCCACTTTGCATTCTTTCCACCATCAGAGCATTCCCTTATGCAAAAGTGTTATAAGAAACTATTCCATCCACCCATCCATCCATCAGCCTTTCATCGTCCATTGCTGGACATAGGCCTCCCCAAAATGGGGGTTTTACCATAATCGCCACGCTTGGCAGGCGGGTTGGCGATTGCAGAGGATGTTTTAGTATACAGGGTACAACGCTGCTGCCCGGTCCCCCGGTAAGCCCTTAGTCGGCTTTTACGACTCCCATAGGAAGAGCCCCACACGGCCTATTACAAGAAACTATTACAACCCTGAATTTTCAAATTATAATTTCAGTATTAGGTTTAAATGAAGGCACAAAGCTGACTCATCGCATAAATGCAGCAAGGCCAACAAGAGCATTTAAAGTTCATGGACAGCTAGGCAAAGCTACCGATACATATTTCTGGAATGGCAAGACTGTGGAGAGGACTACTTACAGCCATGTGACCAGAGAGAAGATAGATGGAGTTGTAGCACACATCCAAGCTGCTCATCAGAAGACCATGTTTCAGTTAGTAAATCAACTCTGTTGTAAGCTCACTATCAGATATAGTTTCTAGCTGTGTAATAACATGTATATTGACTGATATTAATGTCTGAGTAGGCTGGAGTAATGCTCAGTACTGATTATATCCTAAACTCCTCTTTTATTTCCAGATTGAGTGGTCTTCATATGGATTCTCAGACCACATATGAACTGGCTTCACAAGGTCTCATCAGACCAGCAAATAGTAAACTACCAGTTCTCTATGGAATTAAATGTGTATATTTTGATCCACCAAATTTCACATTAGGTAATTAATGAATAGTAACTTAGTATATTCAATGAAATTTAAACAGAAAGTGTACACATTCTTAACAATATTTCTTCTTCTTCTCCCTCCGATGTCTGGAAATTCCTCGGTACACTTGGGATTGGTAAGAGCCGACAACTCATTCTACCTGACATCATCAATCTAGATGAATTAAATTCTTTTTTCAGCACTACTGAGTCTGTTGACGATGCCATGAAATGTCAAACTATCAACTACATTAACAGCTTACCACGTCTTGACATTAATTGTTTTAAGTTTTCTCCAGTAGCATTAGATGAGATTAAAAAAATTACCCTATCTATTAAATCGAAAGCGGTTGGCTGTGACGAAGTCAGTCGTCGCATGATTACATTAATCCTTGATCATTTGTTACTTCCTATCTCACATATTATAAATTTTTCTCTAACATATGGTGTGTTTCCTTCCCTCTGGCGCAGGGCCTACGTCCGCCCCTTGCCCAAACTCTCTAATCCTTGTCTTCCTAATCATTATCGACCTATTTCTATTCTCCCTTTCCTTTCCAAAGTGCTCGAGACTTGTGTTCACAAACAGCTGTTTAAGTTTATTTATAATAACAATCTCCTGAGTGAATTTCAGTCTGGATTTAGGCCTGGACACAGCACAACTTCTACTCTTTTGAAGGTAACTGCTGACAATAGGGCAGGCATGGAGGACACCTGCATCACAGTGCTGGTTTTGGTGGACTTCAGAAATGCCTTTAATGCCATTAACCATGAAATCCTCCTATCTATTCTTTCCCATCTCATGACCTCATCTAAAGCTCTGGAATGGTTCTCATCTTATCTTCAGGGACGCCAGCAATTGGTACGTGTGGACGACAAAACGTCTAGGTGGTGCCATTTGACAGCTGGTGTCCCACAAGGCGGTATACTTTCTCCTCTTCTCTTTTTATTAATCTCTTTACTCATGAACTTCGATGTGCGTATCATTTGTATGCTGATGATTTGCAGATTTACACACAAGCTAAGGTATCTGACCTTCAATCGCGAATCGCTGACGTTAACAATGATTTAGCAGCCATCAAAGACTGGGCTGTGAGGTTTGGCCTAAATGTAAATCCCGAAAAGTGTCAGTCCATGTTGGTTGGCAGTTCTCGTTTACTTGGGGGTATTGACGTCTCTGATTTACCACCTATTGTGTATAATGGATTTGTCATACCTTACTGTAAAGACGTCAAGAACCTCGGGCTTATTGTTGACAGCAAGCTCGAGTGGAGAGCACAGGTTTCTAGTATCTGCCAGAAAGTCACGGGAACCCTTCGCACTCTGTATCGCCTGAAAAACTTTTTACCAGCAGAAACTAAAGCAAAACTTATGCAGTCCTTGGTTTTCCCTGTTATCGATTATGCTGATGTGTGTTACCTCGACCTGAATGCAGATCTACTCAATAAACTCGACCGGCTTCTCAACAATTGCATTCGATTTGTTTTTAATCTTCGTAAAATACGACCATGTATCTAAATTTCGTTCGCAACTAAAATGGCTGCCTGTACGACAAAGGCGCAGTTTACGAGCACTATCACTATTGTTCTCTATTTTAAACTCACCATATGCTCCCGTATATTTAAAGCTTCATTTTCAACTTCTTTCCACTACTCATGACCGTCACCTTCGTTCTTCTAATAATCTTCTACTTCACTGTCCACCTCACTCTTCTAGTCTTGTACATTCTTCCTTTCATGTCAAGGCCATTCTTCTTTGGAACGCATTACCTTTGGAGATCAGGATGGCTGCAAATCGTGCAGCGTTTAGAGCTAGAGCGCGTGAACTTTACTTAAGCTTGTTAGCAGAGTCTTCTCGTTAGCTGTTACTCACCTCTTTTGCTATTTTTATCATTATTTATATGTGTAGTATATTTATTTTTATTATGTATATTATTAGTAGTATGTATATGCATTAAGGTATCACTGTCTTTGTATATATGTATGTATGTCTTCTGCTACTATGCACCTACCACTATCTCTCTGCTCTGCCCCAGGTTGACTGGAAGAGAATGCCCATGGCATTAAGTCCGCCTTGTGCCACTTTTGCTAAAGTAATAAATAAATAAATAATGCCTATAAAACAGTGGCAATATCTGGGGCAAGGCAAAGCTTTGCCTATTTTTGAGAATACTATTTTTTGTGTGTGTACTACTATTATTCATGGACAGAATTTAATTAAAATAAAAATTACTTATTTTCCAATTCCAACAATTTGTTTTTAGAGATACAATCAGTGAATGAATATGACAAATACCTCTGGACGTTGATTCACGACTTGGGAATCCAGCTGAAGGCATCAGCACACTGTACAGGTGTTCAATGTATTAGACAAGGGAAATTTGACCTAGAACTAGCTTTGTTGCGGAAACATTGGACACTAGAACATATTATTGACAACATAGGACTGTGCAGTGAATTGCTTGAAGAGAATCTACAGTTACTACAACCAGACTCTGCTATATTGTCAGCATAATCTAATTTATTGTAGTTATAGTTACAAATCACCAAAATATATTAAATTAAATGAAATATATATGTTTATTTCAATTTAATTCTTCTTTATGACCATCCTGATAATTTCACCATTGACAGTATTTTTAGTTATATATTTGTTTATATTATAATACACCCTTTCTGTTTACATTAATCAACCATTAAAGAAACATGCATACTTAGATTAACACACCATGGCCAATTTTAACTAACCATTTAATCGGTGTTACAACATTTTTAGATCAAAGGCAGAAAGAGACTAGACATCATCATCTAAGTTCTCAAAACTTATATTATTTACAATCTTTCCATTAATTATGTTCTTAAACACACACATAGCATCACACCTGTATTCCCCGAAGGGGTAGGCAGAGGTGTATTACACACCCACGACTCGCCAGCTATGTTTAAGTCCTACGTAATAGGGGGCGAGCCTATTGACGTCTACCGGGCACATTTCATTATGTTCTTCATTAAAGAAATAGTAATATTTAACACCAACACAATGTTCAATTACCTATTGATGATGGTGTTGAAGGGGATGTGTTTGCCTGCTTCTCCATCTGTTCTATCCTCTTATGTCTTATCATATTAGACAAAATACCGTCGAAAGATGTTGTTTTCTTCTTTGCTGAACCCCTCAATGTGTTTTCACCTTCCCTACGAACTCTCAACCGTAAAGAGTTCACCTCATCCATAAAATCAAAGTCAGACTTTTCTTCTCTTATTGGTGATACAGGAATTTCTGGCTGGTTTTCTTTACAAACGGGTACAGGTGATGGAGGTCGCCTCCCAGGACATTTCCATTCCAGTGGTAGAGTTACATTTTTATCTAAACTTTTGTAAAGTTCTTCTAACTCTGATGGTTCTGGCATCCAATTTTTCCCGATGAATACACCAGCTTTTAATAGCTCGTCATCTGAGCATGGTAAATCCCAATCGTCACCTTGTAACTCCGTCGTTCCCATTGCGTGAGGTACCTATCAGGTACTTAAGTAAATAAGAGTAGTTAGAAGTTTAGAAACAACAACCTTATAATAGTAGTTTGTAGTTTTAGAAGAACCTAATAAACCTCACCAAAAAGACTAATAAAATTAGTGATTTCGTAAAAACGGGAACACGGTATTATGGTATATTCAATTCAATTCTTCTGGTTATTTTTATTTATTATATTGTTAAAATCATGATATGGATTTTTTTTTTAATTTGTTTAAGGCATTGGAAGAACCATCAGCCTAACAGTAACTTATAAACATCGTTATTCTCTCATCACACGTAAGTTTAGTTAATAAAACAAGTCATAGTCGAAATCAGTCATATAAAATTAGTCAGTCAAGTCAAAGTCCCACTCCAGTAAGACGATGGCGATCTTACTGAAGCTTCTGTGGAGTTTTGGAGACAATAGAAAAAAACACGTTATGTCGCATTACATCACTTGCCAACAGTTATGCACATACACAAATAGTTGATAAGCAAAAAGCCACCACTTTTACACATTAATACTTGAAATAACACAAGTTTAGGAAAATAATGCAGAGCGACGACATGATCTTCGTGTTCCCGCCAAAACTCCCTCATGAAATGGAAAAATTGTACATAGATACTACTCGATCAACAAAGCAAACAATATTGACATATTGTCATAAACAATACTGACATATTGTTTGCTTTTTGCTTTGTTCATCGAGCTCTAATAAGGGGGAGAGGAAATGACTACAAATTTACCGAGCCAATTCTTTGAAATCCAAAAATGGCGGAATCTCCGCTAGGGAAGCGCGTAAAAAATATCGATATCGAAACTTCAGTCCTTCAAGCGATCTATAAATTTTTGGGCGGACAAAGGTTTTTTTAATTGCTTCAATCCTTATCTACCTGTACTTATAATTATATCTATGTGTATCAAATTGCAACCCAATCCATTCGGTCATATGAGCTAGTGGTTGATAGATCAATCAGGCATGCCTTCTTTTTAAACAAACAGAAAATTTAGGTCGTAAAACTTTATTGAATAGATTTGGGTTGTAAAAAGCTTGAATAAATAAATAATAATTTAATCCTGGGTATAGATGTTCATTCTAAGTCCAAATATACCTATATAAGTTTGTGATATGATGACATCAGGAGAAAAAGATTTGAAAGTGAGGTATTACGATAACTAAAAACAAGTATATAATAATACGAGCCCCGATGCAAAATAGTTCGTCTAGTGTGAAATTTTCTCCGTGAGATTTTTTCTAACATCATTATTTTTGTATATCTATATAAAATATTAGGCTGTTCTACTATCACATGTCGCGTTACTTATGCCATTTTTTAATTATGAACCAATAATTTTTAAATTTATACATACCCTGTTTTAAATTCGAAGAAGTTATAAGCAAAATAGTTCATCTAATTGTTAATCGATGCAAAAGAGTTCGTCTATCAGTGAGTTAAATAAGATTATTCCTTTTTTGTACAATTATGTTGCATAATTTAAATTTGTAAAAGTAATTCTGTATCATTTGTCAAGTGAGACAGTATAAATTCTGAAAATTTCAGTTTTTTCATTAGTTTTCAAATAACAATTGGTCGTGGCAAACCCGTGTGTGAAGAGCTTCGAAAGCGAATATTTTGTGGGGTCGATGCTGGCAAATCAAGTTACCAAATATCTAAAGACTTGATATTTCCCAGGTCTACAGTCCAATCTATCATTCAGCACTATAAAAAGAATAGAACGACTTCTTGTTTGAAGAAAACTGGTCGACCACGCATCACAAGTGCAGTAGAAAACAGAATCCTGAAGAAAATTATTAAAAATAATCGTCGTGCTCGAGCTGGAGAACTCACGGCAATGGAAGGACATGACTCACAAAGACGTCTCAGTTGATACTTGCAAAAGAGTCCTAAAAAGAATGGGTTACGGATTTTACACCGCTAAGGAGAAACCACTGTTGACTGCTGTACAAAAGAAAAAGAGGTTTGCTCGTGATCATTTAAATTGGACTTCCGATCAGTGGCGTAGTATCATTTGTAGTGACGAGTCCAATTTTGAAATGACAGTCGGCGATGAAAGGAAAAAAGTGATTTGGAACAAAAATGAGGCATTTCATACTGATTGTCTCAAACGCAGAGTGAAGTTTCCGGCGTCTCTTATGATATGGGGCTGCATGTCTGCACAAGGTGTTGGTGGTATGCAGTTTGTGGATGGTTCTATCAATGCTGCAAGGTATCAAAACCTTTTGGAAGAGAATTTACTGCCCTCTATTCCGTCACTTAAGCATCAAGATTCCTTAATTTTTCAACAGGATGGTGCTTCCTGCCATACTGCAAAGACAACGAAGACGTGGCTACTGGCGAAAAGCTACAATCGAATGGCCATCTAACAGCCCGGACTTGTCGTCGATCGAAACCCTATGGTGGAAAATGAGAAAAGTTCTCCGTAAAAATCCATCAAGATCGAATAGCGACTTAAAGGCTAAACTCTTGGCTGTCTGGGAGTCAATTACGCCTGAGGAGTGTGAAGCGTTGGTTGCAACCATGCCTCTTCGCATTAAAGCTGTCATTGAGAGCAAAGGCGACACAACTAAGTGGTAGACGAACTATTTTGCGTGAGTGACAAGGGTAGACGAATACTTTTGCGTTATGTTTTTTAGAATTTATTTTTTATTTTTTTATGTTATGTAAAGTCATGATAGAATTTCAGTTATGTTAAAATAAACTTTAAAATGTTCCTCAAATTGTGGTTTACTTTTTATTAAACGTTATTAATTATTTTACCAATATTTACTTTCTATATTTTACTCTTTGCACTACTTTCCATACTAGACGAACTATTTTGCATCGGGGCTCGTATTTTATTCCATCCATCAGTCATTTGACGTCCACTGCTGTACATAATAGGAGAACACTACAATAAGCGGTCCTTTTTATTTGTTAACGCGGTCCTTTTTATTTGTTAACACGGTCCAAAATGCAAGATTAAGAACGTCACTGGGGTACCAACAGGATCCAGGGGGAGTGTCGGGCTTGATGTCATACAGGCTCGATTTTTGTGTCGAGTTCATGAGCCACAATACCGACTAAAACATGACCGCGACGCCTTCTTCCGTCATAATGGAGAGTCATAGGATCGTCTACAGATATTCCACACCGACGCTCTAGTGACTACATCCAAGGGTGCCTTGGGGTTTTGACAAGGTCGTCAGTCCTTCTGGCGGGAGGCCGTCCTATGCCACGCATAAACATATGAAACATCTAATGCGGAGGGAGGGTATAACCGGGTGTTAGCGTGGCGACGCTTTGACGTGACAATACAATATTATGATGACATGGAGCTGGTCTCACGATGGAGCTTTTTTTTTTATTGCATTTATTGGCAGACGAGCCACGGTCCATCTGATGGTAAATGGTAACCGTCGCCCATAGACTCGACTATACCGAGAGTATTGTCAAGCTGCTGCTCACCAATTCATTTCACAGATAAAATGAAATATAAACGGCTATCTCCTGCTACAGCCAAAACGCAACGTGGCCGGTCACACGGGAGATGGTGGTACCAACCCGCTCGGGCCCGATACCAAGTGAGTACTCCCACTTGGTACCCAGCCCTACCACCAGTCATGCAATGGATGATAATTGCTTACTTACCTTAGTCGCCTCATACGACACCCGTGGGAAAGAATGGGGTGGTAACACTTGTATTCTTAATCCGTCACCACACGGACAAACATGCATACACACATAGGACATAGGAATTTTATAATAAAACGGCGCAACCCTACCGAGTTTAAACTCGTTTGATTCGTCTTCACGAGTAATTTGTCTTTAGATGATTTCCAAGGTCTAATGATGAAGCTAAACGGTGGCTATAGGAACTTCGTTATGAAATAACATAACCCCATCGATTTTGGGCTTGTATGGTTACTCTTGACGAGTGCTTTGTCTCTAGATGGTTCCCAGGGTCTGATGATGGAGCTGAAAGGTGGCCACAGTAACTCTGTAATGAAACAACGCATCCCCATCGAGTTTATACTTATTTGATTCTTCTTGACAAGTACTTTGTCTCTAGATTGTATCCATGGTCTGATAATGGAGCCAGAAAGTGGCCATGGGTACTCGTTAATTAAACGTCGCAACAGATCGATTTAGGGCTAGTTTGAGTTATCTGAAATAGTGTCATGATAGCCCTAGATGATATTCATGATCTGGTAATGGAGCCACAATCCCATCATCATCATCTTTGGAATCGTTTGATTCGTTTTGACAAATGTTTTGGTCCTAGATGATATCTAGGGCCTGATGATGATGATTTGTGTCCATTTCCGTTATTGTACACATGTCATAATTATACAAGCGCGCATTAAAAAAGTTATAATCATTTTATTTCTACTCACAATTTTTTTTAAGTAAATGCTTTGAATGCTAATAATAATACAATATAATAATACAATTCAAATGATTAATCAATTCGATAAATTAATAAAAATTAATTTATTTAATGGTATGCTGCTAAGCGACTGCTCATCACTTCATTCCGAGCACACAAAATATGAAATGGACGGCTTTTTCCCACTATATCAAAATGACGACAACGAATTACAAATTATTAATAGTGGATGCTAGGTTGGAACCTAAATAGCGCAAATTAAATATTTTTAAAATAAAGGATATTTAATATATCAATATTTCTTAAAACATCGATATATCGATAGTTGTTGGTTCTTCCTTCATCCCTAGTTGACAGCTGACATACAACAGATAAAGGCTTTGTTCCGATATACACTGCGAGCACTGTGATATCACGTGATCAACAGCTTCCATAAACATAACAACTTGCACTATGGAATATTACTATTGAATATTATAAATAAAAGACACCCAAACATAGCAAATGTAAAGAAATTGTGTTTATTGCAGTGTAAAACCAATACTTTATATGAAATGAAAGTAATGACAGATCAGTATACTGGATTGCATTCCGTTTTAAACAGTACCTAGTATAGCTAACTATAAAGGAACGACTTCACAGTATACTAAATTGTCATCACACCTTACAGTGCTCGCAGTGTATATCGGAACACACCCAAATTACACTGTTATCTTACCTATTACAACCTAGCATCCACCACTAATAATTTGTGATTTTTATTCGTCACAAATTTTCATATAGTGGAAAGAAGCCGTCCATTTATTAATTTTGTGTATTTAGATATTTTTATATATATTTTTAGCATTTGACATGCTTAGCACTATACATTAAACACAAAGTGAAAAATGTGAAATCGAAAATAACAGTCAGGAGCAGGATTTGAACCTGCATCTCCTGGATTCCGTCCAGATGCTTTACCAATTCAGCCATCCTGACAAGTACTCCTGACTGCTAATTTCGATAACACATTCATACTTAACGTCTTTGGGTGACGCCTGCACCATCTGTCGGAAGTATTTTCATACATTATACCGACCAGGTAAACTTAATTTTACAATTAAGATTTTACCTAATAATGACGCAAACCCTATAAATATTTAGATATTTTTATATATATTTTTTTAGCATTTGACATGCTTAGCACTATACATAAAAATATCTAAATATTTATAGGGTTTGCGTCATTATTAGGTAAAATCTTAATTGTAAAATTAAGTTTACCTGGTCGGTATAATGTATGAAAATACTTCCGACAGATGGTGCAGGCGTCACCCAAAGACGTTAAGTATGAATGTGTTATCGAAATTAGCAGTCAGGAGTACTTGTCAGGATGGCTGAATTGGTAAAGCATCTGGACGGAATCCAGGAGATGCAGGTTCAAATCCTGCTCCTGACTGTTATTTTCGATTTCACCTTTTTCACTTTGTGTTTAATTAATTTTGTGTGTTCGGAATGAAGTGATGAGCAGTGGCTTAGCAGCATACCATTCAATAAATTATTTTTATTAATTTATCGAATTGAATTAAAAAATGATATTAATTTATCAAAATTTTTAAATTTTTATTAGTTTATCAAATGATTATTTGAATTATATTATTATTAGCATTCAAAGCATTTATTTAAAAAAAGAAAAAGAAAAATAGTGAGTAGAAATAAAATTATTATAATGCGTGCTTGTATAATTATGACATGTGTATAATAACGGAAATGGACATAAATAATCATCATCAGGCCCTAGATATCATCTAGGACCGAAACATTTGTCAGAACGAATCAAACGATTCCAAAGTTGATGGGATTGTGGCTCCATTACCAGATCATGAATATCATCTAGGGCTATCATGATACTATTCAAGATAACTCAAACTAGCCCTAAATCGATCTGTTGCGACGTTTAATTAACGAGTACCCATGGCCACCTTCTAGCTCCATTATGAGACCCTGGATACTATCTAGAGACAAAGTACTCGTCAAGACGAATCAAACGAGTATAAATTCGATGGGGATGCGTTGTTTCATCGCAGAGTTACTGTGGCCACCTTTCAGCTCCATCATCAGACCCTGGGAACTATCTAGAGACAAAGTACTCGTCAAGAGTAACCATACGAGCCCAAAATCGATGGAGTAATGTCGTTTTACAACGGAGTTCTTATTGCCACCTTTTAGCTTCATCATCAGACCCTGGAAACTATCTAAAGACAAATTACTCGTCAAGACGAATCAGACGAGTCTCAACTCGATAGGGTTGCGCAGTTTTATTATAGAATTCCTATGTCCACCTTCCAGCTCCATCGTCAGACCAGCTCCATGTCATCATAATATTGTATTGTCACGTCAAAGCGTCGCCACGCTAACACCCGGTTTTACCCTCCCTCCGCATTAGATGTTTCACATCTCTATACGCAGCATAGCACGGCCTACCGCCAGAAGGACTGACGACCTGGTCAAAACCGCAAGGCACCCTTGGATGTAATCATTAGAGTGATGTCATCACATCGCAAACTTATATAGGTTTGTTTGAACTTAGAATGAACGTCTATACCCAGGATTAAATTATTATTTATTTCTTTATGCTTTTCACAACCCAAATCTATTCAATAGAGTGTTATGCCCTTAATTTTCTGTTTGTTTAAAAAGAAGGCATGCTTGATTGATCTATCAACCACTAGCTCATATGACTGAATGGATTGTGTTGCAATTTGACACACATAGATATAATTATAGGTACAGGTAGATAAAGATTTACACAATTAAAAAAACCGTTGTCCACCCAAAAATTCATAGATCGCTTGAAGGTCTGAAGTATCGATATCGGTATTTTTTACGCGCTTCCCTAGCAATTTCTGCCATTATTGGATTTCAAAGACATGGCTCGGTAAACTTGTAGTTATTTCCTATCCCATGGCGCTGCGCTCGCCACAGGCCATAGACACGTCTCGTCAAATCAAATTTTTAAATAGTATATATGTCATTTCCATGGTTACCAGGTCATTACATAAAAAAAAAACTCCAAGATACTCTATACAAATGTAGTCTTTGGTGTTTGTAAATAAAACATTGACAACATAGACAATTGAAGCTCATGCACGTTACCGTGTTTTCCGAAATTATAATATTTACTATGTCCTCATCCTCAGACAGCGACTCAAATCATGAGTATGAAAATTACAGGTTCGTAGATTTTGTATTGACTATATATAGTTAAATCGTAATCTATGTCTGAATCTATTCCTAACCTCACAGATTGGGTGACTGCGAAGTGTGTGGATCTAATAAAGCTAAATACACATGTCCAAAATGTGAAGTAAAAACGTGCTGCTTAAATTGTGTGAGGATTCACAAGAAGGAGCTGGTTTGCGACGGTGTCAGGGATAGAACCAAGTTTGTTAGAATAAAGGATTTCACGGATACTGATTTATTAAGTGACTATAGACTATTGGAGGAATGCGCGCGGTTCGTATATGGGGTTAAACGAGATGAAAAGAAAAAATATACCAGAATTGACAAAGATCTACCTATTGTGAGTATATTAATAACTACTATCTTATCTTCTTGTTTAATGGCTCTTGTTGTGGCAGTGTGAGCACAATTTCGCCAATATCGAGTATTAATTTAAGGTAGACCGTCAAACGAAGGAAATTTGTTAATAACTACTAAATCAGTCACAGAAAACAAGATAACTACTAAATCAGTCACAGAAAACAAGATGGTTTTATTCTTGTATATTTGTGTTTACGATTGCAATGTGAAAAGTTACTGAAGGATTAAATAAACTACATATTTGCGTACAGAAGTTTCCCTGTTTGTTAGCAGATAGTAATATGGTTAATAAAGTTTTATTGCACTTATTGGTCACAAACACTATGATAATATTTTGTTCATTTACTAGAAATTATTGTCTAATGTGACAAAGTCACTGTAAATTCTTTGGCATTAATATATTTAACAAAATATTTTTTCAGCACCTGTATAAACTAAAGATGGCTGCAAGGCAAAGGGGTATAGTCTTACAATTCCTGGCACAAAACTTCACAAGACACAAAGCAAACACAACAAGATACCATTACAAATCTAATATAATACATTGGAGAGTTGAGTGGTTATTCCCTAATGTAGACTCTGAACCGCTAAAGTTTGTTGATGAAAAGTGTTCAGAGCAGACAAGGCTGTCAGAGTTACTAGACAAATACTTGAATCCCAATGCATTACCTTTCGAAGGATCTAAGTCCTTGACCTATTATAAATCTGTAGGCTTTAGTGGAGTTAAAATATTGTTAAGAGGTGACTATTCAAAACTTAACTTTCATATTTTACTAAAACATAACTGTATTAAATTAACTATGTATTATATTTACAGCTGAAAAAGTTAAAGGATCTGCCAAAAAGTATTTTGAGTTGGACTCTACAGAATCATTGGCTGAAAATTTTTCTGGAAAATGCATAGTGGAATTCCCGATTATCTTTATAGTACTAAAAGATCATGCATACAACTTTGAAATCATTACACCAGGTAAGATATTTAAACAACACATTACTGGCCCACATCAGGCATGGGTCTCCCCTCGGTATCCATGAGAACCCCTCTTGGTTGTCACAGTCCACCTCAACAGTCAAATGGCAAATGAAGCAATCCTAAAATATCTTGGCTTAGAAGTAAATATCTCTCACTAGCTATAGAATTCAATTTAGTTTATGTAGTTGTTATATTAACAGCAGCAACCCTGCAGCGTTGCATAAGCCAGTTATTATGGCTACACACAGTATCCTAACCAAATTTAAAATGTGGGTGTTCATTTAGGTGCAGAAATATTTAAAAAATAAGCATAGCATAGTTACATCCAATTTTTTATGTTTACTGATATTGGTATTACAAGTGAAGCCTATAAAACCCAGTTTAAAAACGACTTTCAATCTTGAAAACTTATTACTACGATTCCTTCTTGTCTATTCTCAAAACTACTTTTATTTTACAGAGGATGAATTTGAAACTGAAAATAACACTGAGAATAGCCAGGACAATTCCAGTAATAGTTGCAACATGGTACTCAGCCCTATTCCCAATGGAACTGCTACTGACCATATGTCAGAAGATGCTAATGTCAACCACTCACAGCCTAGTCAGCAAACTTCATACCACAGGAAGAGACCTAGACAGTTACTTACTGAAAAAATTGCCAAAGAAAAGAAAATGCAAATTGAGAAGGAAATGAAAGAGGAAAGAAAGAAGAAGCCAAAGAATCTTCTTTTCACCACTGGATATTCTTCAGAAGAGAGTTTGGATACTGCAAGTGACGAGGAGGAAGCTAAAACATAGATTTTATTATTATATTTTTTTGTGATATAACTTTCAATGCAAGCAAGTATAACATAATTATGCATTTTAAATTTTTGAACAGTAAACAAGACCCTATAGAATTACTATCAGGCAGATTGTATTGCCTGATAGTAATTCTATAGGGTCTAACAACACCAGAGGCACCACAAGCATATTACCAACCCCAGGGAATGACAGGTGGTGAGAAACTAGCAAATTGATCATCAACTAAAACAATTTCTAGATTGCAATGTGCCTTATTGTAGAGGCACATAACAGGTTTGATGAAAATTTTATTGCAAATCTACGCTGATAGCTGTAAGTGAATTGTTTATAATTTTCTGATATTTTGTAAATTTATAAATAAACTTATGGGTTTTTAATTAAAAAACTCAACATACTATGAGTAATACTTTTATTGTATTTCTATAGCTATTAACTTGGTTTCTGTTAGTATAAACAAGTATTCATTAGTAGCATTGATACCCAATACTTCTCCGTATTTATCAATATTAAAGACATGCTGTTGGCCAACTTTTATGTTCTTCATGGCACCTTCAGTCCGTTTTCTTAGTTGGCAATCAGTGCTAACTGTACTTCGATATATAAAAATATGTTTGGATGCCTCACATACAACACTATATGAGAAATTTGGTGGGCATGTTACAAATTTACGGTTCTGTTTAGAAGACTGCACATAGCCAAATGCAGATAGTGACCCTTGGTGCCGTATTGGCCATGTATCTGAGTTGATTAGCTGTGCATAAGGCTGCCATATACAAGCATCTACATCATGACGTAATGCTAATGCAGCCACTTCTTGTGTTTCTATTCTTATGCTGAAGAGGAACTGGTGTACACTGAGTGGAGCTCTGTGTGTTATCTTGTGTGTTGATACATCAAGTCTTACTGAAAAAAATCATAAAAAATTCATTAAAAAGACTACAGTAAAAACTACTAAAAAACAGTTCCTTAGACCCCTCTTATTCTTTCCTTGACACATTTTGTCACATCAAGTGACATCCCCTCCCCATATGGGAGATAATTGCTTACTTCCCTTAGTCGCATACAACACCCGTGGGATGTGGTGACACTTTTATTCTTAAGTATGTTACCACACAGTCTTTTTTTAATAAATTAATTTGCTTACCTAAAATAGTGTCTTCTTCAGAAGCTGCATCACATTCTTCTAAGCCTTGGGTAGAGAAACCTGGCACAGACTGATCTGTAGCCACCTCTGTTTCAGCACATAAGTGCGCCAATCTCTTATGTACCTCTTCCACCAAGCTAGCATCCATGATCTGCTCCCCATTAACATCACCACCTTCCATCAAATCATCCCATAACATACTTTCAGATTTTGTCAGCAAAACATCAACCTGTCCATTATCTTGCACATTCCATGTAGTTAATTCATTATCAACTTTGTCTTTTAGTTTTCCATCAACAAATACCTTGCCAGCATAACTTACTTTGACAAGTAAAGGTGACACACTCACATGCAGAAGTTTTCTATCAAAGCCTGGCTCCAGTTTCAATGTTATTGATATATCCTCCATTGTTTGCAGCCAAGTATAAATAATTGTTCTCCGTGTATCAACCACCTGTTCTGTGATTTCTTTATCAGAGTCCAATGTAAATTTAAATATGTGATCAGAAGCAATGTACAAAGCACTACAGCTAGTTTCTATTGCTCCATAGTGGACTATACCTTTACCTTGGACCTGTCTGAGGCTCATTTGTTTCCAGCCCTGTCCGTCATTACTAAATGTAACCCACGTTAGTATGGAATTGAAATGAGATTCACTTTGTTCAACAGACTGTAGAAGACAATGCAAACTTTCAATATTGTCCTTTTCCTGGAGTCTTGAGTCTACGATAATAAAGTACTTGCCTTCACCAAGGATGAGACTTGATTCAAGAGTTTGCCACTGTCCCAATTTAGATGTAGGCCCATTTCTAGAGCCAGTCTCCATAATGTGCAAGTATCCAGTGCCATCACTGATTACAGCTAAAGTCGCTGATGGGAAAAATAAACACAAATTAAAGTGACCAGATCGTCTTTCTTCATGTGCCGGGACATCGTACACCACAGTACTTTGGAATGTTTTATTAGTATTCTCAAACGAAACGTATCTAACCTTCTGTTGTTTATCTATGTAGTAATAGTTCAGCGAATGATTCCAATAATCAAGTACTAAGTGATTATGAAGAGCGAAGAGTTTGGCATGTATGAAGGAGTACTGAATTTCGTCAGGGTATACTTTGTCTACGGGAGTGAGCAGTTCATATGTATAATGCGGCAAAGCTTGTAAATTTAATTTGTAACCTTCAAAATCATAGTCCAATAAACGACGATTTGGACGCAGTTCAACAAGAGAGCACATTTTATCTAGATAATTGCAAATAGTTAGATTTTTACTTAAATTCTATGAAATTATACAATACGTAAATATTTTGTCTTCTCAATATTTTTTATTGTGCCTTGGCACTGGCAGAACCATCGGCCTAACAATATCGCTACGTAATATGTATGTGGCAATCTTAGTTACGCGTCATTCAATTTTCAATTACCAGGGTTAAGCATGTGGTGAAATTTCGTTATATTAATTTTCGGTGACCTGTTAAATTTTGGTGTTATTATTGGTGGCCAATATTTGTTTTGTGTTTGCCCTTTTTGTTGTGATTGTCTCTTTGTGTATTTATATATAGTAAGTTTTTTCATTATATGTTACTTGCGAGGGTGATGCGGGTTGACCTTAAATAAAGAACCTATAGATCAGGTATGGGCAACCTTTGACATGTTGAGGGCCAAACTTTAGCGTGCAAATACGTTCGCGGGCTGTGTTTAAAAGTACTTAGTGCATTTTAAAGTAGTATTATAATATTTTTTGCGATAGATATTAGACATGAAATAATACGACAATGTTATTATAGTACAATTTAATAAAATAAAAAAGTGAAATTTAAAATATTGTACATTATAATTAAATCATTAAATTTGCAATTGTTACAAACTACGAAAGTTAAATACACCGAAATCAATGAGACACTTGAGCTTGAATTTGGGAAACTAATCCATCGATATTTGGATTGACTCCACTGATACAAAGACTTAAAGAATTTTCCAAATTATCGTCCGTCAGTCCTGTACGATGTGTTGATTTATTAACTTTAATCAATGAAAAGAACTGTTCGCATTTATAAGTACTGCCAAACTCACAAATCAATCTTCTTGCGAATTTTCTAAGCTGCGGAAAATTGTCTTCTTCTAGGTATTTTATGTAGAAATCTCTAAAACTTTACGTCTTCAAATTTGGATATTAGTTTGGATATTAGTTTTCTTGAATCTCGATCAACTCCATTTGTAAGCGTATTGGAGCATTTTGTACATTACATTTTGTAGGAGTAGCAAATAAACTGAAACAGTCTTCCACGTTTTTGAAGTCGCTAAATCTGTTTGAAAATTGTTCCGACAGTAACTTGAGTTTTTCAGCATATTGAGCATAAGCAATATTTTCATACACAGAGAGCGCGCTGTAATGGTAACTGTTACCAGACAGCACCTGTGACTCCCACAAGTGTAGTTTGATCTGAAACGCTTTCAAATGGCTGTACAAATCATTTACCTTAAAGTGGCTGTCCTTGTTTTTGAAGTTTCAAATTTAATTAATTCAAATAGCCTGTAAGATCGACCAGAAATGCTAAGTCACATATCCATTTTGGGTCACTTAATTCAGATAGCGGTTCATATTTTATTTTCATAAAGTCTGCTACCTCATTTCTAAGCTCATAAAACCGTTTCAACATTTTTCCTTTGCTCAGCCATCTGACTTCACAATAATATGTTATGTCATTATACTCAGCTGATATTTCATACAAAAACGCCTTGAACTGACGATGGTTAAATCGAATAAAGTTGATGGTTCTTACTACCACATTCACAGCATTCTGGAGTCGAATGGACTTAGAACACAAGTTCTGTTGGTGGATAATGCAATGAAGGACTATCAAATCATCTTTTTGCACATTTAATTCTGTTGCTTTTTCATTCAAAATTCCGATGAAACCTTTACGTAGGCCGACCATAGAAGGTGCACCATCAGTGCATACTCCAATTAATTTCGACCATGGCAAGCCAAAACTTGTGAATACCTTTTCAACTTAAAAAAAAATATCCTCTCCTGTAGTGGTTCCTTTTAGCGGCTGTAAAGCAAGCAATTCCTCAGTAACAGTGAACTCCTTATCAACACCTCGTATAAATATAGCCAGTTGAGCTGTGTCAGATAAATCGGTGCTCATGTTTAATGCTATGGAAAATGATTCAAAACCAGCCATACGGTCAGTCAATGTTGTTTTTATATCATCATCATCATCAGCCATCATTTCTATACGTCGAACAACAGTTCATCTTGACAAACAAATTTTTTCAAATTCATTTTTCTTTTCAGGACACAAAATACTGCATACTTCTAACATACACTCCTTGATAAATTCTCCTTCATCAAGTGGTTTTAATGCCTTTGCCAATTTGAGTAAACTATAAAAATAGCTTTCACAACATTGTCATGTTGTGTTCTTTGTTTACGAAATATTTGTTGCTGTTTTTCCAAATTTGCGGTAAGCTTCAGGATTGTTTCTGTTCTTAATTGTCCTGTCAGTGTGAATTCTTTCATTACTGAAATGGATTCATTACACAGCAAACAAATAGGCTTACCATTGTGCAAGATAAAAAAGAATTCTTCAGTCCATTTTTCTTGAAACTGGTGACCCTCTGTATCTGCTTTTTGTTTCTTTCCACCAGACATCATTTTTGTTTTACTTTTCGTTCAATAAACTTAATAATTATAAATTAACTATAGTTAGTAACCACTCAAGATGTACACAAAGTCACAAAGCAAGGTGACGGCTCGAGCAGTTCGCTAGGATATCGCTTGTTCAAGTTATCACTTCGGTAGCTCAAATAGAACTGAACTAACGTTCGGGCCATCCCCCCGCTTATATAGGCAAAATGAAGGAATAATCTGGAATAAGCTAGTTTAGGATAATTGAGAAGCAATAAATCTTTTGATGTGTCGCCCGTGAGGCGGCAAACCTCAAAGAATTTGATCGAGCAAGCTCAGTGGCGGCGATTGTCAAAGAGTGAGGCGGCAAACATCAACGGATTTCATGTTTGCCGCCTCACTGTCACTCCCGTGAGTATAAGTGCCTAATGTAATATTGTTTTAATTGGGTTTTTTCAAAATGTCTCGCGGGCTGGATCATATCTTACAGCGGGCCGGATGTGGCCCGCGGACTGGTTGTTGCCCATATATGCTATAGATGTAGCCATGATACATTAGGAAGTGTGGATGTGAGAGGGGCATATACGAAATACCTAAGAAAATTGTGACAAAGTATCTGCCGCTGTCTCATATGATGTGCAGGTTTTTAAACTGGCGAGCTTTAAAATAGTTTTGGTTTGGCCGGCTTTAGAATTGTCTCACCCCTCTCCACCCATGGGAGTCATAAGTACTGAATGGGGGATACCAGGGGAGTGGGCAGCAGCACTCCTTCGAGTATTAACAACATCCACTGTATTCGCTAACCCGCCTGCCAAGCGTGGCGATTACGGCACTATCCCCCATTCTTGGGGAGACCTATGTCCAGCAGTGGACGTTAAAAGGCTGATGGATGGATGGATGGAAGTATTTTTATAAATATATATGATTCATATTGTAAGGGACAGTGTGCCTTTGCACGCCTTTACTAGTATTTCATACATTTTATTTATCACAATATCCGATGTGAAATCGCTACAATACATCTACTTACTACTACGTGTTGTTACAGGATTTTAGTGTTGAACATAAAAAATAAAACCTTTTCTAAATAGTTACGTTAAAATTTAATGAGAGTTTTTATCTCTAAGCTCTCATCTAATTTTGCATTCACAATATTAATCAGGATAATAAGTGATCAATATTAATATATTAATCAATTAGTGATTTATTTAGATAGTAGTACAAATTATATCGCGATCTTCATTTAATTTTTGCCACATTTAGGGCGAATTGTACGTAATAGACACACTGAAGTGTAATATTGCTGTCTTATGAGTGGTCATGCGAGGGCTACATCTATATTTTCTTTATCTACTAAGCGGTCGACCACGGAGGCTGACGATCGGCCCGGTGGCCGACCCCCAGACCCTAATGGCTCTGAAAATAATGAGAATGGTCAAACATCCAGGAAAACGACTGTTCTGGAAGATCGAATAAAAAATAGGTCGCAATAGGATGTCAGTGGAATTGAAATCCCTAGAGGCTGCAAGATCTTCTTACCCAACACAGACTAATGCTGTCCGTTCATTGGTCAGTAGCGGACGGATCGCATTGAATGCAATGAATTGATTTTTTTTGACCCGTGATTAGAGAATGACAATGTTTATAACTTACTGTTAGGCTGATGGTTCTGCCAATGCCTTAAACAAATTAAAACAAAACAAAAAAATATTATTATCTTATCTTATCTTCTTGTTTAATGGCTCTTGTTGTGGCAGTGTGAGCACAATTTCGCCAATATCGAGTATTAATTTAAGGTAGACCGTCAAACGAAGGAAATTTGTTCGGTGAAAGAGAAATAAACGGTGAAAAATGAGTCCAACACGACGGATTACCATGAGATATACACTGAAACAAAAAATAATAATAAAATAATATTATTATTAAGTGCCTTAAGTGGCGGGAGTGTGGAAGATTACGATTTTACGAATAACGAAGTTGAAACTTGAAATATTGTGATTTAGGAAAAATCTTCGTTTCGTATTGAAAATGATTCTAAAGAATTCTGAAAATGGCTAACACTGGGGACATTACTTATCGTGATATACCATTTAGCCTCGAGACTCGCTTTGTAAGTTGAAGTGACACTATTTATATAGGTATTTATTCAGTGTTTGTGTAATAAACTATAATACTCGTAATGCTTTTTCATTCCCAGAGTGACTTCTATACTTATATAGATCTACAGGAAATACCCGAAAAATGTTCATACAACCCGGATAAAGTTATCAAATGTAGAACAGTAGGCATTCTGCAAAGTATAAATGGAAGGTTTTATCTATCCGATGTAAGTCTGCTACTACTAGCTACATTACCTGTCTTCTTCTTTACTTTTATCTTCTATACATTAAACACAAAGTGAAAAATGTGAAATGGAAAATAACAGTCACAAGCAGGATTTGAACCTGCATCTCCTGGATACCATCCAGATGCTTTGCCAATTCAGCCATTGTGACAATTGCTCCTGACTGCTAATTTCGATAACACATTCATACTTAACGTCTTTGGGTAACGATTTGTGTTTAATGTAGCACTATGCTAAGCATGTAAGATGCTAAAAATATATATAAAAATATCTAAATATTTTATCTTCTACTTTATCAGTTATTGTTTTTTAGCACGCAACATATGGCTAATAATAGAATTAACTATATTTTGATTTGTATTCTAACACTTGACATGCTTAGCTACTAATAACAAATTATTTGTGAAATGTGGAAAAAGAGAGAACTTTTAGTGCGAGCGGGAATCGAACCTGCGTCCCTTGCAATCCGGGCAAGTGCTGTCGGAATTTGTTATTTAAAGTAACTGAGCATGTCAAGTGCTAAAATATGGACCAAAAATGCTCAGCTACTTTAAACAAAAATTATTTGTTAAAGTGGAAAAAGAAAGTTTTATCACTAGCAGGATTCGAACCTGCGTCCCATCCAATTCTGGGAACCGCTATACCGCATTCTGGCTGTGCATGGCTGCGATAGCTTAGTTGCTCTATAGAATAAACTAAAAATCATCCCAAATGCAATTAATTTTATATATAATAATTTTAAAACCAATTAATTTTATTGTTATTTAGTTTGATTCCTCTGGGACAAACTCAGAACCTTTAGTCCAAGTGTCCATGGTATATCTGAAGTCACCACCATTGTCAACAGTGAGGCCATATCCTGTTCAAGTATTTGGGACAATGCAATGGAAGAACAGACCAGTCATTTTTGCTAAGATTTTGCAGGTAAACCTAGGCATGTCTGTATTTACAAAAGTGTAGTACTTCTTGTTTGTTTGATGCTGAGAATTACCTACATTTAATTGGGTACAGTCAGATTTGCAACGGACAATGAAACCTGGCACCTGATCTGACCAACTCGCAGGCCTCTTTCCCTGAGCATGTTTGCTGTCAATTTTGGCCAAAATAATCTGCCCTTATATTTAACTTACAATCTAAACTGTGTCATTTTTTCACTCTGAAATCGAATTTAAGACCTTGGATGTTGTAACTTATGCCAGTATACTAGCGATACTCAGTTGCTGACGGCTAAGTCTAGCAACCTATTAATACTCAAATAAATGAATGTTGTAGCCAACATGACTAAAATTAAATGGTTTTTTGGCATAGGCCTCTAGGTTTAACAAAAGGTTGAGTATGCCTGGAGTAGACTAATAAAAAGAGTGGCAACCAGGAGTACCACCCACTTATAGAATAACAACATAAAGTAATAGTATTCCTACAGTAGCATCTTGTTGCCAAGTGAACATAAAATATAGGGAACAATCACCAAAATCATGGGTGGCAACATGGTTCTTCATTTGTCACTTCTCATTACCATGGGGTGAAAAGTGGCTATTGAAAGGCCATCTTATAACTACTGGTAATTAATTTGTCTTTGCCTTCCTCTTTGGGAATCTGTTTAGTGTGACACTTTCTAATATTTTTAATACACCAACAGACATTGAATACATCAACAGCACTGCGGCTTAAGAATATATTACACAGCATCACCTCTGTGCATTTGGCTAAAAGTGTACCTAGAAACGATGAAGATTCCTCATAGTATTACTGAGGTTAAATATATTTTTTTATTAAATGACAAGTTATGGAAGTCTCAGGCCCAGCCCTGATGAATGTAAGAGTAATTCCCAATGGACCACAAAATAACTCAGTGAAGGTTCCAACTCTTCCAGTTTGAAAACCCTGATTACGAGTTATAGTGTAAAATGATCAAAAATATTCAAAAGAATGCATATTTATTCAATCTTAAATAAATACATTAATTATTAACAATATGTGATAAAATTTATAACACTCCATCACCAAGCAGACCTTTGCTTTAAAAAAAAAATAGGCATAGAGGTGTTCCATTTATGCTATGTTTGTTAAATGTTCCATGCATAAATATAATAAATATATTCTTAACTTTAAGTTAGAATTACTACGTTAATATACATATTTCAATTTTAATGGCTTGGAATGCATGTTTATTCTAATAAATGAAATATATTGCTATTATTACTGTGTTATACCTTTGGATTAACAAGAACTGACAAAAATAGAAAAATAATAGCTGGGAATAGTACAAATTGCTTCATGGAGCATGCTGTATGCATGTGTATATTATCCTTGTTGTACACTTCAAAAAGGTAATTATACTATAATATTCTTTGATTTTTAAATAAACTTAAAATCTGTTACATACATTTATGTTTTCATTACAAACAAATAATATTATATAAAATGTAAAAATATATTACAAACTGCAATGTTACTAGAACAGAATATCAACTGTCACAGTGATGACAAAATCTATGTAACCCTGCAATATTAACGGAAACGAAAGCTGCAAGTGATATTTAAAAGAGATTTATATGAAGAACCATATCACATTCGGATTAACCTATATTTATGTATGGTGATACCTGATAATTTATAAATAAGTAATACCTATAATAGAAGATAAATACGCAAAATGTGTTACACTCATGGGGTTGATCAAAATTATAACATGCGTTTTCACAAAACGAAACATTTCTAGACACAACAAAGTGTAAAGATTCCATCACAAAACTTAGGGCTAAAGATAGGATATATTCCTCTACAAACCAAACCACTCCATGGTACTAAAGTTTGTTAAAATGTAACAAATCAACTGTTAGAAATAAAAAATCAACCAGAACCAAAGCATAGTGTAACGAATACTAATAGTGAGTCAACTCAGCGACTAGACAGAGCAACGATGAAGTGAGGTACGAAGGAGAGCGGAGTCCCCCCCCTGCCCGCGACGTCTGCGGTAATACCGGTCGGCTTCGCTTGCATACCGGTATGCCCAATCAAGCGTGTCACTCATCACTGTAATTGATTGCATGTTTATTTGGTGTTTTACGCAGCAACAAAACAACACACTAAAATTATTTTCTTTTGCTATTAACTTGTTTTTAAAGAATCTTTCATTTCGTTCGTCGGTGAAAATATCGGGAAAAGATTGTATGACACCTTAAGTGCTATTGAATTCTCACAACCACGTGATTGCTTTCCATCACGATTTTTTATTGAATTATGTATGTATAAGGATGAGAATTAATTATATAATGAAATTCAACAAAAAACAATTAAAAACACCTAATAATAAACGTCGTAAATATTTGTCGGTTACACATCTGTAACAAGGCGGTGTTGAATAAACAGAACGAATTTATATTTTGAACCTGTTTTATTTATTTTGTTTAACCTCCAACAACAACCCTTCCAATATTATCAGCGGAATACCTGATATGCCGCTTTATAGTGAAATTAGTTAGATGACTGCATAGATACAAGCCTTTGTTTCAACCACGACAAATTAGATGAAACTGCGGGACGCAATGGGTATGTTTGTATAGAAATATAATCAAAGAATAAATTATTACGAGGAATACATATAAAATAAAATGTAAAAATATTAGGTACTATCTAAATTAATGTTTTTGTACTAGACGTCGAGACAGCAGTGTAGGTATTTTGCGGCATAACAAAGGAGTTGAACCACTATTAGTATTCGTTACACTATGACCGAAGTAACAATTAAGTAGAAACCAAATACAAAAATGCATTTAGGATGCAAGGTTACAATAACTATATAAAGCACATCATGATTTGTAGAGCTTTATGCCCATCGTAAAACTGTTGCATAGCCAGTTATAACAGTTATATTGCAGAGAACACAGTTACTATTAGGCCCTAAAACTAAAGTACCCAGAAGTATAACACAAATACCAGTAGTATGACGGCTCCAGCAGTGACTTTCACCAGCATTGATTTAGTGTTGAGGTATGTCGCATCTTTCTTATATTTCTGTGACATCATAGATAGGTTTTGAGTTTTCATGTCCAGTTCTGCAAAAAGAAAGGAACATAAAGGTATCACATTTCTTATATAAAGGGGAGGATGGTAGTAATGGGTTGGAAACCCATTATTACATATTGACATATTTAGTCGTCAATTATACAAAAACTTTATTTTACTAAACAAGATAGCCAAAAGATGTATGAGTTTACTACGTCCCAGAACGTACAGAGATCACAATGTATGTTATTTAAAGGTATAGATGTTCCATAGAAGCATTAAAAAAGTTCATAAAGCACAGCAGATCTGGACAAAATTTATAGTTTGAGAAAAAAAAATCGATGGTATTGCGATTTCATAGCGTATTCACAAAGTCAAAGCGTATAAGAGTAAGTATAAATCATGTAGGTATTATTTTATTATTTTGGATTGGAACAGGCCCTCTGATGGGTGGATTTACAAATCTGTCAAAAAATCATGTTTTGGTGTATTAAAAAAAATATGACTGCCTTTGATTATTGTAATCTTGTCACATGATGAGTTTAAAATTAACGTTTAGAAGTGCTGCAAATCCAAATCATCGTAGGTTTAGTGGTTTTTTAATAGTAAAACAAAACACATGACAAAAATCATCTCCAGCAGTGTAATAATTGCGACTCTCTTCTTTCATGGCTAAATATCTCGAAAATCATAAGCAAGAATTAGATGTTTTTTTAGCTTCTTTTGTATTTTCATATATTATATTAGGGTATATAAAAAGTA
This sequence comes from Leucoma salicis, assembly GCA_948253155.1. Lineage (NCBI taxonomy): Eukaryota > Metazoa > Arthropoda > Insecta > Lepidoptera > Erebidae > Leucoma > Leucoma salicis. The sequence goes on along the minus strand of OX411805.1, from coordinate 30,028,048 downwards.
ACTAATTCATTCTTCACAAGATAAATCTAAAAAAAAAACTTAAAATTTTAGTACGAAAATTTATCATCCCCGTCGCGGTAACGTCAGTCAGTTTAGCTTCGTAGAAGTACATAAAACCTGACCGGTTACAATACATTCTTTTATGGCGATATCACAATATTGAAACATGATATACAATAAATTATTACACTTTTTTTAAACTAGTGGAGTAGGTACTAGCTACTAAGTACTTTAGGTCTAATAGGAAAATAAAATAACCACAAAAATACGAAACTAACAGATACAAAGAATTGGTGTGTAAGTTGAGTTTTTGTCAATCAGTTGACAGTCAAAAGGCTAAGTTTTTTTGTCAATGAGATTATTGAATGTTGATGATGTACGAAGCTGTGAGCGCGTGCCTAGCTATAAGTACTAGTATATACTATATAGTAGTATCCGTGACCCAATAATACAGGCCTGCTCAAATCATTGACAGATTGCCGCAACTACGTCATAATGACGTCACATTTTCTTTGCCATTTTTCAAATAATATTATTTAGGGTAAATAATAACAGATGACAGCATTAAAAATAATAATAATAATAATGTTTAATTGTTTACAGTAATTATAATTACAGAATTTCAAGTCTACATTGGTTTATTTTTATAAAAAGGATACTTAGTTATTAATATGAGCAGAATCGTAGTTATTAGTCTGGCAGTATAGCGTGGTTGTATGACAGATACATGACAACTATCGCTTTTAGCCGTTTCTCTTTCAAACCAACGAGAAAACTAGCTCGTACTCTTTCTGTTAACATTGAATCTCAAAGTTTTTCCAACCATGGTGATATTTTACATGAAAAATATACAAACCATCTCTTTGTTATCCTTCCTTTTTACTGCCTATCACTTTCCTTAGAGCAGGAGTCGCGCGAGTGATGCCTCTGGTCATCTGGTGTTGCTAGCGTCTATAGGCTACGGTAACCGCTTAACATAAGGTGGTGGGTATTATAAAAAAAAATAATGCTGGTTAGAATGGAGAATAGAACGTTTAAATAGAAAATTTGAAAACAGGCTAGAGGCTAATTTTTAAGTGACTTTTCAGAGAGGTATTATAATATCCAACCAGCTCATGGCGATAAATTGGAGTAATTTTAAATATTTTTTTATAATTTTGTACGCCAAATAAAAATTCCACCATTTCATTCTAATCCACTGATTTGTTAGTTTTTTTGTTACGCTTTCACGGAGTAACTACTGAACCGCAGAGTACTAGAGCTCAGAAAAGGACACAGGCTACATTTCATCCCGGAAAAATGAATGATTTCTTCGGGTTAGCTATTTTTGCATAAAGCTAATTAAAGTGCAGTAGTGCCACATATTTATATTCTGAAACCACCCGTATGGAGTAGTGGGTAGAGTCTATTTTAATATATTTTAACTTTTATAGACAGTAATAATTTTTTATTTCAGACTTCTAAACCTTTGTGGTTTGTGGGTAAATTGTGGGGAAAAAAGAATTGAAAGCCAATGCTGCCTTGTTGACCTATGCACGGCTATAAATTTTTTGTGTCATTAGTAGTATTAGTAGTTTTGATTTTGCTACTTACGTTACTAGCTGGACGCCTAAATAAATGAGTGTATGTTATAATACGTTTTATTTACCCTGTTTTGTCCCTGAGGACCCTACCCTGCCAACAGTAAATTATAAGGTCCAATTCGGCGGGAGCATGGTAATGTATTACTGTGGCGGGGGTTATAGCAATCCTAGCTCTACCATGACTATTTATTTATAATATTTATTACATTCTAAGTGTCATTACATAGATGAAAAGAGAAATAGTATTTATGACTTAGCAGCCTTTTCCAGGCATTGCAACAATTGCACGCCTCATAAGCGAAGCGTTGAGGTGGGTTCTACTCCCGTTTTGCACGGAACAACTGATTTTTCAAACTTAAAATGTCTCTATTTATCATATATTGCATTTGTTAAATAATATCTACACACACATATAAAGAACAAACACTATTTTTAACACTCATGATATTTTTGATGCCATTGTTGTTATTTAAACTGTTTGAAAAAAATCGGGCTTGGACATCCGTGAGTTGTAGGTAATATATGTTAACACGATAACAACCAAAATACTTTACTTTTTTTTTTTTTTTCGTTTACGAATTATTATGATTAGGAATAGAGCCCTATTACTTTTCACGGTCTGATTCGATGTGGTTTAATTGTTATTAAATAAACAAAAAAATACTGATTATTTAAGCTCGACGCGACACTAAAACCAGCACATTTCATGAGAACTACCTTTTTACGTACGCATAGCCACCGGTGGTTATACTATCGTGATCGATCGTCCACAGATCGCCGTTAGCCCGGCCGGTATATTGCTTTTTTGTTAAAAGAAAGTTCTTACCTTTGCTTGACGAACTGATGATATTTGTCAAGTATAATAACTATTTTATCCATAACAATAATTAAAAGCACTAAACACACGTAAATAATAACACACCAACGTTATAAAACACGAAAAAACATATTTTACATTCCACAATTTTTACGACACTGAAATGTCAACCTTGACGTAATAACGTTTCGGTTCATTTTGACGGCCGGGCGCAACGCAAGCGATTTTACAACTTGTTTTTACAAGGATATAGTTTATATTGGCTTGAGTAATTTTAACTATAATCTAGAATACAGACTAATAAAATTAAAGACATTGACCTATAACAAAGTTTTAAGCGGGGATATTTTTAGCGGCGCGGGGGCCCTTTTTTTGCGTGGCCTTGGCGTGCGCGCGGCCCGGAACTGAGAGGTAGACCAATATAGATGGACTTCTTAAAATTAGCGCTAGATGGCGTATAAGACATGAAACCCCTAAAGTACTTTTTGAAATTAGCGCTATCTATGTGATTTATTGCAAACTACTTAGTAAGACCAAGTTACTTATCAAATAATCAATTTTATTGTGAAAAATGCAGATTATGCGGCATGCAGTTTTGTATTTTCCAAAGTATTTAACAATATAATTAATAATTTTCCGTTTGTTTATTATTATTACAATATTGATAATAATCACAATAACAGATAATATATTATGACATTAATGGATTAAATTGCATAATGGAAAATATAGTTTCAGACATTAAAATTATTATTATTAAGACATTACGAGTACAACCAAATATCATAAGGAAAGTAATATGCAGATTATGACAATAAGTGAGAAATTTCGCTTGCTAAACAGCAATCTGAAGGGCCAGTGGGGATTTGTAATAGATATTTGAGTGCTGACCGCTTTTAATATTTTTTTTTATTGAAATCAAAGGTAATGATGGTCAAAGGTAATGATTGAAAGTGTTTTTTGTTACGGGATAACTCGATAGATGGCGCTGCGGTATGTTGATGAATCATGCTATTGTTTTGTTACCAAATATGAGTAGCGTGTTATGTTGTAATGAAGCTGTAACAGTCTAGTAGTACCAGAGAGTATAGCACCCCGCTGCAGCACGTCGTCGATGTTCTGCATCATGATGCGCTGCACGTCGCCGAGCTGGCCGCCCAGCTGCGATGCCGCCCCCCCTGCGCGCCTCGCTCGCGCCCCCCCCTCCGCATACTGTCGCCGCACGCGCTGCATCCACGTGTCGAACTCGATGAACGTGTACGGCCTGGTCACTGTATTTACCTACAAAGTAACAGCGTTACGTTTAACTTGTAGGTAACTACAGCGGTTCTATAGAGAGGGCAGTGGCAAAACATTTCAATTGCATACATTTATTTCATAATAAATAAATATTTACGAACATTTTCACACAACATCCTCTGGTCCCAAACTAAGCTTAACGCTTCTGCTATGGGTACCAGATTACGGATATAATACATATATTACTTCTTTTTTTTTGTAAATACATACATATAATAGATAGAAAACTCAGAACATCAGATGTGTTCATCATACAAATATTTGCCCTGAGTGGGAATCCCTGACTGTCTCAGTCTCACACAATTACTCATACTCAGTCATATGCATAATAAAAGTGATGATTCGATTCCTGATCTAATGTTGCATTAATTAGCATTATAATGCAAGCAACTCCTAATAACATAATTAGTCCATTAAATAAAAAAGAATACAATAAGTTTCAAACTTGATTAGCCAGACATTAGCTCAATAGCTGTTTGTATGAAACATATCATCCTTAGATAGATAGTCCATATTCAATGTGTATTTTAGAACTTGACATGCTCAATTACTTTAAAGAAGATAGCCACATGTCATGTTTCTTTATTATATTGTTAATATGTAATGTTAGATGTGTGAAACAACAATTCTAAAATATCACTAGCTTAATAGATAATATATTAGATTACAATAAAGTACTCTGAGTTGGCTTACATGTAGTTACTTCTCAAAACATTTTTGTCCTTTGTGTGCTGCACCAACCAGTTTAGTACATAGGTTATATCTACTATATGAACCTAAGCACTCAAGGGTTAATTTAGAAACATTTTGTAAACTTATACTTATTGATGTAATGTTTTAAAGAGCTATTTGATCAAATTGTACTCACTCTCTTTCCGTATTGCTGGTAGAACTCTTGAGCTATTTCTTCTAAATAGCTAAATGCTAATCTTTTACTATAGTTCCGTTCACACAATACTAAGTAGCAGATCTCTTGCTCAATTAGATAACTGAAACATATGATGCAATACATGACTTAATTGAAATAGGGGAAAATTAAAGCTACTTTTTAACTCATACTTTTGGAACTTACAATAATATAATTATCAGCATTAATTTGGTTACAGGAACCCCTACTATATCATTTGCTAGAAATTATCAGAGTGAGAAGTGCCAACTATATAGTATCACTAGTGCCAAAAATACTAGAAAAGTAACAGAAAAGGCAGCAAATTAATTAACAAAAACAGAATAGCGACGGGACTCACTGGAAAAGATAGGGCCCAGTTTCGATGGAGCATCGCGGTGGCGACTGTGGGCCTAGTTTTCTAAACAGCATTTTAGCCTGATTTTGGTACTCCAATACATTGCAGCCGCTCTGCGAACCACCACAGCAAATTAAACAATAAAATAAAATAATGTAGGGCCAATATAATAAATTATGATTTTAACTTTTAACTCACTGAATGAAAACAGCTTTGATTATGTACAAGTCACGAAGACAAGTATTTATAAGGAGCAGTAGTATGAAATAAACATTAACGTGCGTTATATGTAATAAAGTGAAATTAAGTGGCTTTCAAAATTATTTTTGCTGTAAATAACACATTACCTGCTCATCTTCCTGCATTGTAGCGGCCAGAGGGAGACCATCTACGACCCTCGCAATCATAGTCATTAGAACCATTTTGATAAAAAAAAATATACTCTCACATTTACTTTGAATTGAATATACTGTTTTCGTACGATATTTACTTAGCTTTCGTTTTTCTTTTCATTATTGCGAAATTGTAAACGATTTTTAAAAATGACAGCTGTGAATACACGTCAAAGCAATTGACATGACAACAACACGTCAGTGACAGTGATAAGTGTCATCAGTATATTTTTTTTAATAACTTATTGGATGTTGGATACATAGAATAATAAACTATTATTATATTATATTAATAAATTATTATTCTATGGTCGAACAGTGGGATAATGAGAATGCATATATTTTGTGATTTATAGCCTTTGCATAGATCTGCAAAGGCGATAAATCTTACCACCTATTTACAAGCCTTATGAATTTATAGTTGTTGATAGCGGCTTAAAAATCTACTTTATGCTATATAAGACCACTATGTTATCTAATACTAACGGGCTTTTGCGAACGCTCAATAAATATCGCAAATAAGATATCATAAATATTATGTACCTAGTTGAATAAAGCAAATCATTCTATAGTTGCTATCAATATTATCTCGATGGTTGTTATAGACATATTTCTCATAGGTCATTAAAGTTAGTGCATAATAAATTTATTATTCCACTAGCCTTTGCCCGCGGTTCCGCCGCAGCCAAAAGCTAGTTTTTAGGTTATATCTCAGGATACCGATATAGTAGCGGGATAAAATGTATACCACTTTTTAAGTCTAATCGCGAGCGATCAAATAAAAAAAGTTGCATCAAAATCCGTTCAGAAGCTTTTGCGCGATGCGCGAACAAAAAAATAGACAACCAAAAAATTTATAAAAAATTGTTATGTGTTTAGACAGATATAGCCTATTACAATATTTTTTTCTCAAATATCTTGAATGTACAGACTCAGCTCTGTTAGTACAGCTTTATAATAGTATAGATTTGATCAGTACCTATTGTATTGCCAATACAAGGCGTTGCTACTTAGGTAGGTACTCAGTCAAACCATAATATAAGAAAACGAGAATTTATAATTTCTTACTTTATTATGTGTTGGTGGAAACCAAGATAAATGATTTTCTTTCTTTTTAATAGTGAAAAACATCATATTGTTATTTTCCTGTTTGTATATCATAGATATTTTAATTGAAAGACGACACTTCGACAGAAGAAGAAATCATTTGAGTCGGGTACAATTTGGCAAACTATATCAAAATTCTATAATGCCCCTGACTAGAGATGTGTCAACTCGATTTATTAACTCGAGTTGGGCTTAACTCGAATTAGCTCGAGTTGTTTTCTCTCTAACTCGAATTGGCTTACCGCGGCAAATGAATGAATAATACGCGATCGATTGTAGGGCTATGGTGTGAAGCGTGAAGTGTGCCGATCGTTTGTGACTATATTCATTGTCAATCAAATGAGACAGTATTGGAGATTACAGAGTACTGTAGATTTGTTGCAGATTTTACTGATTTGAGCTTAACTTTGTGGTGCGGTTGTTGTTGTTATTTTTTTTTATTCTGGAATAATGCTAATGCTATGCCTGCCAATGCCTGTGAGGGTTACATGGAATCTCATACGAGTATCTCACAATCAACATCGTATCGTGATCACTATATTTAATGAGAGATCACCTGATTGGCCAACGAATTATTACGACATCACGCGTCGATTTCTCTACCAATCATAAGCGAGACGATACGATATCGATTGTGAAACATGAGATTTCTTCTAAACATGTAAATCTGTTAAGTGTAAAGTGTTCGGTTTCATTCAAATATATTGGAAATAAGACAACATTAACCATATTAAAAAGAGGCACTCAAGTGTTGCCTTCGTAAAAAAGAATAAGTTAAATCAGACTTTAACTTCATCGTCAGCAAATCGATGGGGAATTCCGCACGGGTCGTCTAGTTTACTACAAATTTGTTTCATTTTTTTAACTCCTTGACTCTCGTATTACAGTTTGGAAGTTAAGTAATTAAATTGGTACAAATAAAACACACATTATTCAATTAGTTTCATCCATTTAACCCGAGTCACGTAACTCGAGTTCAATTCGAGTTACAAGAATTTTAACTCGAGTTAAATCGAGTTGTGTTTATTACGAGTTGGCACATCTCTACCCCTGACAATGAAGGTTTTTAACGTCGAGATGTGGATACAAAGAGATGTGCCAACTCGTAATAAACACAACTCGATTTAACTCGAGTTTAAATTCTCGTAACTCGAATTGAACTCGAGTTACGTGACTCGGGTTAAATGGATGAAACTGAGTGAAGAATGATTTGTTTTATTTGTACCAATTTAAGTAATTAACCTCCAAACTGTATTTAAAAAAAAACATGCGGGGCAGTCTTTGTGGACTGCCGATAGAAGTGAAAACTAAATAACTTGTGAATTGTATCGAATTACTGGTCATTAACACTTCTTTATTAAACCAAAAATAATAATCTAATAGCTCGACTATACAATTCACAAGCTACTTAGTTTTCACTTCTATCAGAGCGTTCGATGACGATGACGCGAGTTCCATGATTTTTGTTCACCCAAAAAGTAATCAACGTGCCTAAAGAAGATCGGAGCATTCGGTGACTATGACGCGAGTTCCATGATTTTTTTGCACCCAAAAAGTGCTCAACGCGCCTAAAGAAGTTTTCATTTCAAAAATTGAAACAAATACATAATAAACTAGACGACCCGTGCAAAATGCCGTATCAATTTGCTGACGATAAAGTTGAAGTCTCATTTAAATTATTAGTTTTTACGAAGGCAACATTTGGGTGCCTCTTTTTAATATGGTTTAACAATGTTGTCGTATTTTCAATATATTTGAATAAATGCGAACACTGTTTACACTTAACACGTCCACTAACTGACGATTCAAATACATCGCATACAAACGATTTCCTTTTAACCGGCACCACGAAGTTAACCTCAAATCAGTCAAATCTGCAACAAATATACTTTGTGATCTGCAATACTGTCACATTTGATTGACAGTGAATATATTCACAAATGATCCCCCAATTTCACGCTTCACGCCATTACGCACTACAAACAAACGATCGCGTATATTCATTCATTAATTTGCCGCGCCAAACCAATTCGAGTTAGAAGAAATCAACTCGAGTTAATTCGAGTTAAGCCTAAATCGAGTTAACTCGAGTTAATAAATCGAGTTGACACATCTATTACAAACATTAGGTACAGTTTATTCCACAAAAATGCAGCAATGAAGCGGGCTATGCTGGGGTTTCCCTCAGGGACAGACCCCGCAATGAGTAGGAAATTAGGAATAATCTGACAGAGAACTGATGTCACAGTTCGCTTGTAAAATCAGCTAATTGAAGTGGATTGCTGAAGGACAATTGATCGAAGCAGTAGAGGTCCTTTTTGATGTGAAACATCTAATGCGGAGGGTAAGACCGGATGTTAGTTACCAATTTGTTTAATTGTTTTAACGTCATCCGTCGACAAAAGTATGTAATAAGGAACCATAAGGTCAATCAATAAACCAAAAACAGTTTTAATTCGTCTATGGACAGCAATACAGGCGTGATGCTATGGACAGCGAGAGGGCGCTTACCAAGAATTATATAAGACTCAAACAATATTCTCATTTAAACATTTTGATCTATATTTTAGCACTTGACATGCTCAGGTACTCTTAAAGTACAAATTATAATTTGTGAATAAGGAAAAACAGTATTTTTGTACAGGCGGGAATCGAACCTGCGTCCCTTCATATCCGGAACGCATTTACATGCATTAATCCAATATAGTAAGTTTAATTTTGCAACGACCAACGCTCTCTATCGGAACGTTTAATTGCAAAATTTAACAAATATAATAATATAGTAAATATTGGATTAATGCATGTAAATGCGTTCCGATAGAGGGCGTTGGTCGTTAAGACAAATGTGATAAGGAGATTGGGTATGTCTAAAAGATAGAACTGTAGCTCAGTGAATTAGAGCACTTCTCCGGATAGGAAGGGACGCAGGTTCGATTCCCGCCTGTACTAAAATACTATTTTTCGTTATTCACAAATTATAATTTGTACTTTAATATTCTCATTTATATAATAATGGGATATATTCACACGTAGTTATAAGTTCATTCGATTATTTTGCACATTAATTTTATACAAGTACGCATTGAAAAAGTTATGATATTTCTTTTTTTCATTTCTACTCATTATTTCTACAAAATCATTTCGATATTTTCAGATCATCCAGGCGTCCCAAGCCGTCTAATTTTTATTTATTAGTGATGATAGTAGACCACGACCCACCTGATAGTAAGTGGTAATCGCTCATTGATTCAACTATAGGTACTAAGAATACTGCCAAAGCCACTGCTAAACATTTCATTTCGCGGATGCAAAAATATTGAACGGAGGACTTTTTCCTGCTACAACCAAAACATATAGGTAGAGTTGTTTCACTGTTGGTCACACGGAATAGTGGTACCGACCTGCTTAGACTAGATAACAAATGAGTAGTCTCACTTGATACCCGATCTTAACACCATTAGGTTGCGACGATTGCTTACTTCCCTTTTCCCTTGGCCGCTTTTCTGTGTGAGGTATACGTTTTTATGTATTTTATTGTTACTCGCCAGAGGTGCCGGCATTCCGCAAATGTATCTTCTGAACTTTCTGTCATGGTTGTGTATTCGTCCGCCGTATCTATCCTTTAGTAGAAGAAAACAGTTTTCGGGGTAGGTAAGTACTTATCATAACAAAAACGAATGTTTGATTTTATTGTGGATATTTTATTAACATTATCATCATGCATCAAATTTATGTGCTAATTCATTTACACTTATAACTAACTATACATAGAAAAATAACTTAACTAGGGGGCAGAAAATACATTATTTTGTAAAATTAACAACTAAAATTATAATTAAACATATCGGACTTTAACTGCATAAACCTAAAAGTAATTAAAACACAAAATCACTGTATACGTCGCACGCTACTCTCAGAATAAGTTATTATTAAATTTTGTTAATATTTTAGTCAAAGAAAAACCTAAAGCGCTCTCTCTTAGTGAGTAGCTGTAACTAAAGTTCACTTAAAAATCGTTGACACATACAACATTTTCTTCTCTCCGGAATGAATTACGTATCGAAATATTGTACATTAACGACGAACAAGAATACGTACATTGAAATATTAAAACATTTAGATAATAATATGTACCACGCCGTTGTACTGATGGGTAATTCAAAGAATAAAAAGCTTGATATATTTTACTTTTCACAAAAATAAAATAATAATTTAACCTTTATTTATATTTCCGATATTTTCCCATAATTACCCACCAGTACACCTGAACGCAGCGCCCTCCTCTATCACTGAATTCACTAACCTTCTCGTTGCTTCTTCACATAGTCATATTTCACCTATCTAGCGACGCCAGCTAAAGCATGGGCCGTGAGGGTGTGCGTTTGGATTATTACAATATCATAGTATAATTAATTGTATTTACAATAATTTAGACGTGTAAACATCAGCGAAGGGACACCACTAGCGACGGCTCGTCACAATATGGCGTCCCAATTTAATTAAAAATCAAATTATGATACTAAGACTAGGTTCAATTTAAAATTATTTCATTAACAATAATGTTTCTGAGGTGCCTTTAAAAATTTACATTGAAAATTTAAGTACATTAGTAATTAGAAACTTTGATTTCTATTTAACAACATCAATTCGACTAAAATTATAAACCTTCGAGCATTATTTTAAATGCTTGCTCAAACATTTTGCCTACCAGCCGGTAACTAGTATCTCACATGTCGATTAGCATCACACACTAGCCGAATTATAAATTCTGAGAGCGTTCATCTTCCATCCCATGGTCCATTCATATCCTAGTACCTAATTATTATTTAATATGAATATATTACAATAAAATTTGTAACCTAGAGAACAAAATTCCCTAAAAAGGAAACAATATGATCCACGCCCAGCGTCGCCGCAAAACGCGTGACAGACAAAAATAAATAATTAAATCCTAAAGTTATATTTACAAAAGCATTAGAAATAGAGCTGAAAAGAAAGTAACTGAGAATTCCATCTAGCTATATAAATATACGATTAATTTTCCACTTTTTTGTTCCATGATATATATAAAATTTATTTTAGATTTAATCATATCAAACGGCCACTGGTTTTTGTTCGAAGAAGTTTGGAAACTGAGATCTTTCACCTATATAAAGTCCCTTACGCACTGGTATATTATTTATACATACATATAGTAAGACCTGTATACTGTTTGGACATTAATGTATGTGCGCGAGTCAGTTTTCGCCCGTCGGTCCCACTACTTAGCACCCTATGCCCCCTAAGGGACAGTCCGAAGGCTCATCTAACCCTCATAGTTTCAAGAGCACTCGCTCAGTTTGCAGATGAAGTAGGTACCTACTACTTACTTCGACAAAACTTACCCTAACATCCAACGTGATATAATTTATTTAGATTATAAAAATACCGCAAATTCATTGTAATTTACGATTGAAAGTTCGGCCTGCACGAGCACTACACTACAAATAATTATGTCAACTCCTAACAATTCCCTCATTCATTTATTTTATTGTTTTCGATATACTTACATAAAAGGACCTGTCTTTGCATTGTATGAAATATCGATAAACTGTCGAAGTGAACTAGGCTACATTTTATTCGACCTCTTTTACAACTATCTAGTTAAAAGTATTATGTTTCAACATTGGACCACATACACATCGTAATTAATTATTATAATATTTATTCAGGTAACAAAAAATGGAGGTCGCGGCGCTATCGAACAAAGGAATAAATATAAAGCGTGATATGCCGATAAAACTGGGTGTGACTTTGATATAAATATTATTTTTTTAAGTAAATATTTGTCTCTGGTTGATATGTTCGATAATACCTTAGGCGGTTAGCGCGCGACCTCCTGCAACATGCTTAATATAAATTTTAAATAAACGAAATAAACTAGAACCACATAAACAGCTCACTTACAGTAAACATATAATTATCTATAATTAACACAATTAACTCACCAAAATCATTCCTTAACTAATAAAATATTTCAGTTTGTTTATTACAAAGTTGGCAGTATTATGTTCATCAGTTCACGCGTATTACGTCAAAATATATTTTGTTTGCGATTGTTTGTAATATCGTTTCCAATTTCAATTTGTAAACGCTAAACAATTAGACTATAGACTATAGAGTGTTAAGGGCGCGTACAGACCGGGGAGTGTATCACCATTCACCGCGTCCGACCGCACATTTATTACAAGAAAACAGATTACAGCTAGGTATAAAGAATACTAAATGTTCATATAATATACATATTAGATATATATAAATCAACAGCCGTGAGGTTGCCCAGTTTTAACAATGTGTAAATATGTGAGTGCTCATCGAAGCACCAAAGAAGTGAAATATATGCGGATATAATAATTGTCAGATTTGTAATTATATAAACATTTTTTTACGTATAAATATTTGTTTAATAAACTCTTATTTAGACTATATACTTATTGCGTATTGTATATGCTTCAAACAATGTAAATTGTATATTCATATGAATCATTTGTAACTTTTGAGTTTTGAGGTAGGAAGTTCAGATGTGGTACGGTAAGCACGGCCGGAGCCGACATTAACTTCATATATATAGAAACTTCATTTACAAACATTTAAAAATTCGTTTCAACATTATACAAAAATCACTCCGTCCATATAACATCTAGCAAATTTAGTTCCTCTTCTGAAATACCCCTAAAAATAGGTACCTATATAAACATTTGAGCAATCAATTTCATCTCTCCATTTTTGTATAAATATTAAATTCAATGATAAGTTATTATTTCGTATTGACATTAATATTTATATTAATAACATTACATAGAAGCGATCTGAAAAACGTAATGCATGATGATTTGAAATATAGAATATTAATTATATTAGTGAAAAACTATTAATGTAAGAGCGAAATGAAAACACGTCGCCGACACACACACGCGAGATAGTCTAGTCCAGTTACTCGCACGCGCACTGTCCGCCAGTTGCTTTACGCTAGCGAGCAGTCGATCTCGACGATGTCTTTGGGTACGTCGACGAACTGATAGACAAGGCGTTGGCCGTCCACTTTAGCCAGGATGCCTCGCTGGTAGTAGTATCGCAACGCGCGGCCCATCGTCTCGTAGTTCATGTCGGGCTTATTCTTGTGCAGGCCCCACAGCCGCGAGACCGCCTTCGAGTCCACAAGCTTAAACACGCCCTTCTCGCGGTTAGTCCACTTGATGAAGCGTGGGCAATACTCGCGGTCCTGCAGCAGTTTGAGCAGGAACTCCCAGAGGTAGGTGGTGGAGCCCTCGCGGGACTTACGCTTGACGCCAGGGGTGGGAGGTGCGTCGGTGCGTGGCCGCTTTTTCGGCTTGAGTTTGTTGTGGTGGTGGTGGCGCTGGTAGTCACCGAAGTCGAAAACGGGGTAGGGCAGCTCATCGTGCGGCAGCGGCGGAGGCGCGGGGGCTGCGAAGTGGTGACCCCCACCTCCGCCCCCGTACCCGTACGCGTACGCATCGCGTTCGCTCACAGCGCCCACTGAAACCAAACAGAGACGTACGTTACACTAGATGTTACATTGAATATAAATTGCTTTAGCTGTGAACTTTTATACCCTTAAATAATTTGAATAAAATCTTAGAATGTCGCTGTCGTTTTGAGTCTAATGGACCAATTCAACTGACTCTTATGCCATTGCATAGAGATCTTGATAAAATTAACTAGCAGGTAAAATTAATTCATTTATTTATCATTGAGAAGAGCCTTGAGACGTTTGGAGAAAATTATTTTATGCAGGCCTTTATTTTCAATCACTCAGCCTGTCGCTCTCCCAATTTAAATCACTATCAGATTCTTCGCATTCAGTCTATAACCCATAACTCATAGTGGTTTTCTAGTGATCAGAAGTGGCCGGGGAATTTACCCTCTCGGACGTAAATTTATTTAAATCCAGTAGTTATACTGGTAAATCAGTTGCAATAATACTTTTATGAAATAAAACTGCTTTTATTGGAATGTGTCGCGTTTACTTAATTTTCTACTATCTGCACGTTTTGATTATTTTACAGCATTCAGTTCACCCGGAGCTTTGACATTTCATAATGTGCGATATTCGCGTACATATCAGAAAGTATTAAATCTTAAGTATGAATAGGTATATTACCTACTTTGAGTAACCCACCAATAATAAAACGGATGGATTGGATTGTTTATATAAATATGTTTAGTAGATTAATCAATGTTTATGCGAAAGACCAATATTAGCCTATACAATAGTGGGACTATGCCGGTACTCTTCTCCCAGGCGCGTACATTATTGTCCAAACCCATTCAAATATTTTGATAACATGACCACGCACTATATTTTTTATGCTTTAGGCATGTTTACCATTTATGTGGTCCTTTCTTCTAGTACAACTTTGTCCTTAGAGTATTTGTGGTTGAATTTAAAGATCACACTCATTGCTTTTGTCATGCTCAATTTCAATGAGATGCAATTTTTATTTTTTAGGTAATATAAGTAAGCATTAGGACAATTATTTTAACAAATCAAAATATATACATAATAAAAATAAATACAGTAATTATATAGGTAATAGTTATTGTGTAAAATAAATATTATTGTTGAATTAGTTATAGGTTCAGTTTTAAGTGTTTAACAATGTATTAGAGCTTAAATATTTATTGATGTTGTGTTAAAATGAAAATGGCGTACTGTGGGCTTCATTTTGTACGTGAAAACAAATAAGTCAAGCCAAAAAGAGATCTTTTTTCAAAATTACAAGCATATATTTTCTAAGGAGTAATTTAGGTTTTCACACCCGCGCCTAAACAATGTAAATGTGTAGCCGGCGATAATGCTGATAACTCAGCGATTGCGTCAAAACGTCGGTATCGCCGCCTTGACCCGAATGCTTGCCGCCGCTAACTCACTCGCCAACTCAAGTTTTCCTCGTTGGAAAAAATAATTCATCTGTTAACGTTGCGTTGTCAGTTTCCGAACAGATGACAGATAGAGGTGATGTTGCGTTCAGAAACGGTCTCACAAATAATTGGGCCACTTTATTTTAGAATGAAAAACAAGATATATTAAACTATAAAGACAGGTGTTGGTTTTATGAAATTGAAGAAGCGATAGTTTTGTGAGGAGTATAAATGTAGGTACTAATTGAACGCGGCGGACGTTATCTTACCCGAACGAAATTTGTTCTTATATGTTTTGATATGCGAAAAATCATAAAAGACTAAAAAAAATAATTTCGTCAAAAATGTATGATAATAATCATTGCAGTGCCATCTACCGAGTTATGATTCTAAACCTTCAAGGGTACAACTCCGTTACTTTTATTATGATTTTCCAATTGATTTAGGAGGAGTTCAGTGACATACACACATACAAAATAATTAAATATTGCTTCTAAGTAACATTTCTTGGAAACCACATAAAACCACCTTTCTGCCGGCTGTCACAAACAGATGACAGTCGCCATTAGTCAGTAACTACCCTTTTTTTTTGTTAAGGCGGGAAAAAATGTTCCTAACCGCACACCCCGTCGTCAACGAACAGGGTAGTGTTGGGCCCTCACCCACTAAATAAACCCGCCGTGTGCCGCCTCTCCGCCTGTATTGGCGAGTCAGTAACTACCCTAACATAATCTGATATCTAGCTTAACTTCGGAAAACCGATATTCTGACGAATTTTATCCAAGGGTAAAATGCCAACCACAATATCAGGCTACAATAATATTAATTATATCGAATGGTATAATGTTATTGTGTATATACCAGATAAATCGATATTTTATTTACTAAAACTAATTGAAGAGCAACAATCAGAAATTGCACGCATGCTCTCTATGTAATGGTCGCGTGGGTACGACATAAATTGTCTCGCTATGTATACTTACTGAAAATATATATACCTACGTGCGTAGTACCAAGTAATAGTAGTAAGTATGTAGATATGAAACTGAACACAAATTTTCTGACACACGTCATAATTTAACACAAATATGCTTTTTGAAACTCATTAATGCCATTTCTGTTGTTACATTAGTTTCAATAGAGGTCGTCGCTTCATACTTATATAACATCAAAGTGAATATATTCTAGGAAACGTTAAAAAATATTTTCTATTTTCAAATATTTTTTCAGCTATTTAAAACTTCAGACTTAGCTATAAAATTCATCTGGTCAGCTCAATAAAATCGCGCATGTGTGATTATCCCAATTTCTTGGTAAATGATTTAGTTGATACAGAAAATGTGTGTGCAAGTTTTTACGCTGTCTGCATGCACGAAAATGTCTCACGTTCCAAAAAAATGTAAGGCAGCCGTTTGTGAACCTCTCAGAAAACATATATGACGTTATTACGTAAAATTATCGTCCGTAAACCGACTTTACAGACAACCATATATTGTGATTCAATATTGAAACAACAAATGATTTTACAGCTGTTTTGATCAATAACATCCATAATTCCATATTTTTATGGATGGTCTATTTCTTTACATTTCCCGCTCAATCCAAATGTTTTCTATGAAATAGAAGACTAGGAATTTCGTTGTAGTGTTAGTAGTAAAGAAGTAAACCTACATTTACCTAGTTTTGCGTGAGTTATATAGTGCGGTTCATGTAGTAGAAGCCATGTTAGTGTGGGCATATCACGATTGCGTAAATTATGTCGAATTATGTGTTAAGCTTTGAGAACTCGTTTGTGTTATACCGGCTCAAGTTTAAGCATTAATACCTACTGCTAATTCCTTTATTCGTTATACTACTGGACTAAAATATATTATGGCGTGTTGTATTATTAAAAAGTTTAAGAAGTCATTCTGATAATAACCATAAAGTATTATGATGAAGTGTATTTTACGCCAAGTCGAGCGTACTTTATAAGTGATAAGCTTGTGGTTAATAATTACGAAGTTTCTTCATGAAATATGTACCTACCTACCTATTATAATTTACTTTATTTATTATGGTTATATATACTCTAAAAGGTAAAGACTCCGTTGATGTTTGTTATAGCAGCACATTTTGACGATGATGAATTTTGTGTCATTGGACACTAGACAATTATAGTGTGTGCACAGCCTTACTTTCACAGTCCAATGGGACGGCACTTGACAAAACCGGAGCTCAGGCGTAAGACCAACGGTTTTATGTGCTTTTCGTGAGGGTGTAAGACCGCCAACTTCTCAACTCTAAACTGTTATTGAGAATTTGTTGACGGAAAACCTAACAACATTTTGCAACTCGGGATTTGAATCCGAGACGTAAAGATCCGCAGTTGCAGCACTATTGCTAGACCATCGAAGTCATATAAGCAGAAGTCATTATAATAAATAAGATAACATTCCTATGTGGACTACGGCTTAATCCCTGTCACCATGAAACAAGAACGTGCCCAACAGTGGGAAAGAAATAATGGCTGGAAACAATAGAAAATAATTAAGTACACAATTCTAAGGAGTATTGAAATTTATATTTGCGGGAATCTACGCTCGCTTAGCAGTTAAAGTTTGCAGACCGACAACGTACCCTTGTACGTTAAGGTGCGGGTTCGCATCACGCACACGTTTTGGATTTTCACAAAATTTGTCCAAAATAGTCGAACCTTACAACGATATAAAGTGCCCTTAGCTAAAGCTAATTTAGGGAAATTTCCTTTCAACTAAACGAATCGAAGCGGTCGATCACCGTCTCTCGTGTGACCGGCTCTATTCATTCATTTCCCATTAACGAAATGAAAGATAATATGAAGTTAGCATTTCCCAACATGTGGGATAGTTGGTATTTTTATATCAACAAAAGAAAATCAGAAAAATGTCATAATTTTTTTTATCTATGATCTTAGAGAATCTTATATACATACATAGATCATAGGAACTACCAGTTGGATTTTATTTAATTCTTGAGGAAGGCTGAGAAAAGCAGCAAGAAAAGCTTTAGAAGGAACACTGTTTTTTCTTAAATTTCGAGCTTCACATGGAAAGTCGGGGCCAGAAATTAGTATCTAATAATGCAGACGGTGAAAAGTATTTTCTATGCCAATAATAACAAGGTTTATTTTAAATGAGACAGCTGGTGAAACCGCGGGGCATAGCTAGTTAAAATATTCAAGATATTAAATATTTAACACTTTAATAATTGAAGTAATTAATATACGTCAATGGCGGGAACTATTAAAAGATAAAACAAGATAAACTATATATTTAATACCTATTAAAACATTGGCCCGAATCGCCATTTTCTAATATCGTCTAACTGGTAAGCGTAGATATAATTTTTGCGTGGCTTATCGTCGGTCATTGAACCTGCGGCTCGACACGTGTGTCCAAACACATCACATATTATAAACAAGTTTTTTTGTGAGGATCTTATTATTTTTTATGTTATAATAAATTATTTATCAAAATCCTAACAACTACTACGAACAAAATGCTCCACAGAACAATTCTTTATGCGATTCATATAAGTCATAGAGTATCTATTATCCCGATAAAATAAAAGGGTTCAGTCGAGACTAATTTTGCTAAAAACATCGACGAATGTCGAACTTAGAGCAGTCGGCTCGGGAGGTCAAGTTCATGCGAGTGGCGCCGCAGGCACGGGCAGTATAAAAAAATAAAGATAAAAACATTAGGTAGGTACTATAACGATTTTTGTACATACATTTGTTTAGTTATAGTATTTGAGTATTTCCCAAGCCAATGTATTCTGGAAACAAAAGTTAGTCAGGTACTGTAAACAGGATATACCATTAATATCAATTGAAATATATTAATTACATTTCCGCGTCAACATGCTGGTGGAACAAATAGACAGGATAATTAGGTGCTTAGGTATACTGTACAGTACACTAGAATAGCTATATTCTGGAATTTACATATTGTATTTATAATTAAAATATTGCACGTAAATTCAAACTTCGTAAATGATTAAGCCAATACGAGCACAAAGTGCAAAATGTGACATCGAAAATACTAGTTACGAGCAGGTATTGAACCTGCATCTCCTGAAAAGCCGTCCTAGAGGCTTTGTCAATTCAGCAGTCGTGACATCTGCTCAGGACTATGAATTTCGACAACACATTCCTTCTTAATGCCTTGGGTGATTCAAATCCTGCTCGTGACATTATTCTCGTTTTATACATTTCCGCTCTTTGTGGTCTAGTCAATGGCAGAGCATGTCATGCAAGTGCTTGAAATATAAAATCCGAGTTTTTTTAACAAACGATTTTAGGGTCTGCTAGTGAACGTTCAGTCTCACATGGACTCATAGGGAACGTATCTGACGATTTTGTCAACTTGACACTGTCGACTCGCCTGACTCCAACTTATAAAAAATACCATACCTTGAATATAAATACCCAAGCTTATGCTAAAGATTAGTTTACTAGCTTACTTTAAAACCGATCAAAAACAACAGTTTATGTAGTAACTAGATGCTATCTGCAACCTCGTCCGCGTGGATTTCAGAATATACCTAAATGCGGTCACTAGGATCTAATTTATAATATTATTAAGTATATATTTTCTAAAAACGATATAACCAAACACACAACTTTATTTTTATCTCAAAAACTAGACTTTTCCGCTTTTCAGTAGTTAGCGCGCAACGTCATCGATAAACTTCTCTATATCTTAAGCATCTTAGGTAATATACAAAACGTGGCGACTATCTAAATGATATGAAAAAGTAATTAGTGTTATTATATGTACACACACATGTATACACTTAGTGTCACTATTCAAAGCCATTTCAGAGAAAGCCATAAGGGTCAACTAATATATGTTAAGTCGCAACAAAACGGAAAAGGAAAGGCTAAATAAGTCCCTATGTTCCGTCCGATCAGCTTGACTAAGCACGTAAGCACCTTAACTTTCTGTGCTTTACAGAGAAGCATCTTCTTCAACCGCAATATACTCGTATTAAGATTCACGACTCTTAACCGGTAAGATTCACCATTTGCAGGCCTTTTTAATTCATCAAAAGTTTATATCATTAGGCATTTATAATTATTGTGATTATCTACAGATGATGATATAGGTGATTGTAATTTAATAATTGACCATATTTTATGTCAAAAACGTACCAAATGCATAAAATTTATTTCGAGAAAATGACGTTTAACGTTTGAATTATTATTTGGTTGGTTTAAATTGGTTTTACATAATTTACGTTTTTGTGTATGAATAGATATTAGGCTGACCAAAACAACCTAATATTGTAATGTTAATATATAATGTTAAATCACATTCTGATCAATTTGGCGGTAATATCTCATTGGACCATTGTGGATTGGTACATTTTGGTATAACTAAGTCCATTTATCAAGTAGCACTACTAGAAAAACACAAATAACGGTAGAATTCGCATCGATATGTTCAACTGCTACCAGATATTCATAATTTTACTTGAGGACGTGTATCACATAAAATTCTCTGTCGATGGGAAGCTAACAAGGCAAGGCATAAAAAACTCGCATTTTATGCGCTGGCAACTCTATTTTTAGCGAATGCGCCGGTTTCATTCTACTGGCTGCAAGATCAAGGCTACGGCTTGCACGCCTGCAGTCTTAGAATGGTATATTCATTTTGTTAGCTAGCACTCTGGATGCAAAAAGAAATTTTCTCAAGATGGTACTCAATTGAAACTGTGTCTTACTCAATGTATACTAAACGCTATTTAGAATGACTTGTTGATGAAGACGGATTGTTTTGTTCCCGGATGCGAGTATGCGAACGTTTAAGTTGAGGGGGCAGGTAGGGGGGAGGGAACCGGTTGTGAGACGCATCCTGCGCTCGCTGTAAATGGGTTACCCCACAAACCTCTTGCGATATAAACACGCCATGTTTACACCATTGGTACCTGAGGTATAGTTCACCCTTGTCCCCACTCTACCTGTTGTTATTTTCCTGCTTTCGTTTCAGAGCTGTTACCAGGGAAGAAAGAAATTGAGTGTATTTAAATACCGTTCCATATCACAGTGAGGTTATTTTTTTTTCTACTCGACTAAATAAATATTTTTAAGCTGAATTGATGCAAAAACTGCCAATCTTTTTTTTAATGTTAGTACAGATAATAAAAAAGAAAAAAATAAAAAGGTCAACAAAACCTCTTTCTAAAATTGTTTAGGAAGCGTTGAGTTATCTATGGATTTACAACGTTACATTCCAGTGACGTCAATTGGCTGATAAACACCTATGAAGATTTATCGGTTTGCAAATTTGTTATTTTGCTCACGATAAAAAATTAGATAAGATACGAGCTGAGAACATTTCCTCAAAGCAACTGCGAACGTGGCCGAATGTTACGCGAAAAACAATGTGCTATCAGTTTATATTTGAGGCGGAAGAGATAACGGTACATAGGCAGATTTGCACGTACAATGACATTTTTATTCTAACTCTTATCCTGTGATAAGACTGACAAAGGCAGGCATAGTTTTCCTGTGCCGCCGGAAAACGTGCAAGTCTAAGATTGTTAGCGGGGATGCGCCGCGCGTCGGATGCGGCGGCAATGACCAGGAAATGACGCCGCCGGTTGACCTTCACACACACACATACATGCGAGCCCTACACACGAACCCTTCAATTATTTTAACCCTTGTCCATCAATTACGAGATCTATAAGTAGAGTTGCCGCACAATTTTTGCAGTTGCAATTCTTATTTCAAAACACTGAGCGAAATTATCTCTATTTTGTGAACTACCAGTATAATGTTCGGCACTAGAGAATATTTGAATGACTGTCATTTGTCAACTCGTTTGAGTAATATTACCTACTAATAGTTCAGAGTAAAAGTAATTTTATTTGTATAATCTGTAGTTGTATTATATTGTTTATTTCAGCTAGTCGTCGTAACTACAGATTCATAAATCGGCCTTATTTATTTGTCACCAAGCAATCTCCTTCGTTTGATGGTCTATTCTATTTATTTATGGGACCTGGCAAAGTTGTGTCTCTTATGTGTAAGTGTCTATACGTCATCACCATTAATCAATAATTTAAATATACCTATAAATTATCTAACCATGAATTTTTATTCATTAATTTAAGGTTTTAAATTTAGAAAGGTTCTGGGGTTGTCAGAACCCCACAACATTGTAAAATTACACAAGTTTTGACGCAAATCAATAAGCCGCTTAGAATTATTTATTATCATATTAATGAAAGGAAATGTCTAATAAGGACCAATCTTCAAATTGAAGTTGTTATTGCAGTACTCGATGCAGACAACAACAGATCTATTTATCCTGTAGAGCAGCGATACAAAACTTATGCGTCAAGAGATAATTTACACGTGAATTTTATCTGTTGTTTTAATTGGTTATGACTTAATATAAACTAATCGGCTTCGTCAGGGCAAAGAGGAAAGGTGGTTTAACGATAATAGCTTGAGTGCATAAGTAAGGTGACATTGCACTCCACCGGAATATGATAATCTGCGATTATCTGTGAATGTTCCGTTAGAACCGTGTGATTTAATTTTTAGTTTGAATTGCGAACATTAAGATGGCGCGTCCTATTTAGTAGCGTGCGTGAACTAGTGCTGCGTTAAGTAAGGTCAGCGTTGCGCAGACGCACAACACTGCACCTTACGTAACGGCAGGCGATAAGCGCGGCTAGAGGGCGACACATGCACCGAGGTCACGTGGACTGGGGCCTCTACTAAACTTTAGATCAGCTCCCAACACGTCCACAACACATACATAAAAATGGTTTTAATCTGAATTGTAATGAGTTCACGGGAAAAACAGTCAATATTATGTTTATCTTTGTAAACAAGTAAAACACGGTTACTTATTATTTAATTTAGATTTCCCCCCCAATTGCCTTTCCCAAAGATAAATCTCACAAACTGTAATATGAATTTAACTTCGTGCATAAACAAAATTGGACTCGTCCTCATAATTTAATATATTTACAATTTTCCGCCGCACACACGTAATATGGCGTGGAATTTAAGATTTGCATTTGAATGTCGTTCACATCGATAGACAGTTGTATTAAAGATACATTTACTTTAGCTTCACCAACCGGTTCTGTTTGCCCGCTTCTTGCGTAACTAATGTAATATTGCACTGATACTATCAGTTATTATAAGTATGCATTTTTAATTTAATTGACATATTTTTGGTAACATTGTCAGCCGCCACTGGTGTGCTGGATTTAGCTTCAGTTTTTGAACGGAACTTTGCGATTGTAATTTACGATTTAATATTTCCTTTTTGTTTGTCGAACTGTCAATTTGAGCTGGAAAAATGCTTTAGATGTGCCTAAAAGTGAGATAATCTGCTATTTTTTGTATTTTAAGCGGGAAAATTAACGACGCATTAGATCAGATAAAATTTAACTTCATGTATCTATAATAATATATGGCACGTAACATTCTCACAAAATGCGGAAACAACTTTATGTTATTAGAAGTGTTTAAAGTAAGTAAAACCATTTTCGTATCACAATGGCGGAATAACCTTCGTCTGGGTATGAGCAGCAGCAATCTACTGATGGTTTATTTGTCCAACTGGTCTGAGCTTGTACTGACGCCATTTTACAAACTTACGTGTTGTAATTATTCGTATTTATTTGCTGTAGCTAGAACTTATTGTTATCACTTGACGGGCCTCGTGGCGTAGTCGGTAGAGTAACCGACTTCCGTGCACGAGGTCGTGGGTTCGATTCTCAGGACAATTATTTGTGTGATGAACACAGATATTTGTACTGCGTCTGGGTGTTTTCTATCTATTATAATGTATGTATTTACAAAAAAAAAGTAATATATGTATTATATCCGTAATCTGGTACCCATAGCACAAGCGTTAAGCTTAGTTTGGAACCAGAGGGCGTTGTGTAAAAAAATTGTCCGTGAATATTTATCTATTTATTTGTTAATTATCATATGGTTAAGATCATAGATATTTTTATTTAAAATAAAATTAATGATGTTGTGACATAATTTTGATTGATGATTTATAGGCATTAAATCTGAATGTATGCACCCCGATGATGCACCAAGTGTGGCTTTCATCTACAGACTATGGTAAACCTTTACCATCAGCGGGCTTCAGCTGCAATTTGTTTCGCATAAAATGCTTTTAAGCTTATGTCTGAACAAAAGGTAGAGAAGATTTAGGTAGCGATATACATAATTATTACACTAATGTTAAGTAAACACGTAACATGCAAATTTATTTCAAAATAACATCTGTTCAAATTAAGCATTACAAACGTATATCACGGCGTAAGTATGTAAGTAATGTCTCCTATATGCATTTTGATATAGGTTCTACGAATATTATCACATTAACAAGTACTCGTATGTACGAAACGTAAAATACCATTAAAAATCTATGTGGATCTGTATAATATCAATTCAAGAATTCACAATGGGTCGAGTGCATTCACAACCTTTTGAAGAATTCCGTAGTAAAGCCTTTCATGAGATGAACCCGGAAAGGCTCATGGGCCACTTTTTAAATTCGCCAATTTATTTCAGTTTAATGAAGTAAATATATTACCTAGCAGAGTAAAATACTTTAAATATTAGTCTGATAAATGTATGCTGTCGTTTGTAGTTCTCGTGTAATTTAAGTTGGTTGAAAGATGATCATTGTGATATTTAAAAAAACTTCATGCACAAAAATGGACTTTACGCTAAAAGCATTCTCTGATATCGATAGGATGTAACATTTAAAAGATAAACAATAAATTATTTTTCAACGTGATATAATATCAATAAAAAATTTATTATCTTATTAATCAATCTTGAGATTTGTATTTTTGAAGTGAAAGAAGTTTTCACTTCAAAAATACAAATCTCAAGATTGATTAATAGGAAGGTTTGGATAGGGAGTAAATTCATGTAAGTCGTCATCGACATGGTCACGTGACGTGTAAACGATAACACTATATCTGTTCCTGTTAGTATATTTTATTGCGCTGGGCCAGCTGTGAATGAAGAAATGAATAATTTTAAATCATATATATTTTTTTAATTACCTAATGAATGAATAATTTTGATTTACAACTTTTAATTTAACATCAAATAATTAATTTGGATATCCAAAAATAACAACTGTTTTTTAATAGTTTTAAGTTTTCACTTCTGTCGCCAGCCCTCATGACTGCTTTGAATTTTTTTGTACTTGACATGGTCAGCTACTTGTTCAAACAAATTATTTGTAAAAGTGGAAAAATGTGAGAGATTTACTGCGTGGAGCTAACCTGTGTCTGGCTGTCCGGGGGAGTGCTCGAGGCTAGACTGGACAAACTTTTTTATAGACCTATTATTTGTTAAAGTTAAGTGTAGCCTAACGTTTCTAACTATAGCGAATAAAAATGTCGATTCTTAAATTTTCAACACTTTTTGGGCAGATCATTATGATCATAAACATTTTTTATACGCGTTAGTTGCCGTTCATTATCTAAATGGGAAGTTCCTACTTATCTAAGTGGCATGTTTGTCTCCTACGCAGTTCGCCGTTATGAATGAGCCGGCTGCAGTATTTTTAAAAAGTTGTGTCAGCCTAGCAATGTGACACATACTTTATGTCTAGACAAAATCAATCATCAATTAGAAAAATATATAGTTTTATTTTACATAAAGTCAGTCATTCTCTGTAGATAAATAACGAAAACAGTTATGTTATTAAATACTTATTAACCGGATTATGAGCGTATTAACGTTTAATTGTCGAGACGAGTTATTTTATCAGCCTATATGAAACTTGACTTTATTGTCCAGTACAATGTCACTTTTTAACAGGAATATCTGTCACCTCTTGTATAGTTATAAGTTAAGAGGTGAGATAATGTTATCATGTTCAATACATATATATTTTTGTGTAGAGTTCGGGCGGATGCCGTTATCAGACAGTGCCGCGGTTCATCTATGTTTATTTAGGCTGAATGCAACTCCGATATTGCGTAGGGTCAGTTAAAACGTGTTGACACCTATAAATGTCAAACTTGACACAACATTTGGCGGTTGTTTATTGGTTAGCGCCAATGGAATGTTTTTAAAGTTTGATTAGGTAAGTATTTATGTTGATGAGGATGTATTGTTATTATTACAATGTTCTATATAATATGTAGGTACAGTGTCATTACGGGATTAATAGGTAGGTATTATATAGTAGAGAGAAGATTATAGTACGTGGAATATCGCATTTTAAGTATGCCTATTTTAGTCCCTTGTCCCTTTCTAAGGACAAAGCGATCGAACTAAGTAAATACAAAAAACAGGTGAAAAATATAAATAGATGTCCGAACTAGGGTGGAGAGCAGGTTGGAGTTCAAGCAGATCTATCGTCATGCCATAGATTAAACGGAATGCCGACCTCAAAAACGTAGGCAAAGTAAGATGGTCATAGACTGCATATTATTTTGATGTTTTTTTCTAGCATTGGTTGCGCTGTCATTATTATTTCTTTAAATTAAACAAAGACGAAGTTATTCTTGAGATATTAGTGTTATAATAGCCCTAATAGTTTTGCTAACATTTTGTTTTAATTAGAAAGCTTCACATGTCATAGATATGTAAAGATATTCGTTCATTTGTTTGTCGCTTCGAGCTATCGATAACTATTATTGCTGATACGACCTCAACCTATAGTTTGGGACACGACGAAGGTGATCTGGCGTAGAGTTCGTATACCCCGGGCTTACGTAAACGCATGCAACTGTGAAAATATTTTTATTTTAATATTGATATAATGTAAGGGCACGTTCCTACTCCCGTGTCACCGTTGGGCACTAACGCATTGAATTGATATTGTTTTATAATACGGATTCAACCAAAGTCTTACATTAATATCTTTATGTTATAATTCCAAGTTAGTTTGCAAAAATTTGTCTGATATTTGAAATGTTTTATAATGTGTATTTTATGAGATATATTGACCCTTATTTTAAAACTTTTATTTTCCTTTTTTTAAGCCGGAAAAAATTTACCTAACCGCACACCCCGTCGTTCGGGGCAACGAACAGGGTAGGTAGCCACACCCACACGTCTCTCTGCCTGTATTATATTTTTTTATATACCTACCTAAATAAATAAGTTTAAGGTTAGGTACTTGTTTGTGTTAACTTGATCTATAATTAATATAATTATCTTACTGAGCATTTTTAATAGTCAGTAATTTCTTTATCCAGGCATTAATTACTCTTTTGTTTAGCGAGATAAACATTAAGACGTGTTTTGTTTTACCCGTACACCCGCCGTTGCGGTTAAGGACCTTTGCAATTTTCCTGTTCGTCGTTTAAAATCGTAGCATCTTTCTGAATGCAAACGAGTGGCTTGGATATCGTAAAACGAGCGGGCGCGGATGTAGGGGGTAATGGGTGCAATTTGCACCCCCCTAAACTTACTATACTAGGTGTTTTATTTAGACCATTTTAGAAATTTTAATATTGTCAGAAATAACAACACTATCTATTAAAAAAGTAAAAACATTATCTCATCATTTTGTAAATGAAATCGAGATCACTTAATGTTAAAAAAACATAGGTACCTAATTATAAAAAATACTAAAAATATACGTAACATGTGTAATGTAGATACCTACTAAAATTAATAAAAAAAGTTAATAGCTATAATCACACAGAATCGTCGCTCTCTTTAAGAAACCCAGTATCCGCGTAACCGGTAAAAGTTAGCGATGTACTCGGAGGGGGTTTGGGAGGACGATAGACGTGGATGGAGGGAGAGGGGACGGCGAGGGGCGAGGCGGCCGCGAGACTGCAACAGTTCGCGCGCGGCGTGGTCAATGACACGGCGACATTGCATCAACGCGCGAAGGTCACACCTCCCCCGCCCGCGTCTACCCCCTCGCCTCCTCCTCCCGCGTTCTCGCAAATTCCTGCACTTCCTTGCAACAGGACGCCATGTTGGATTACAGTGTACCTCTTTGTTTATTCAATGTATGCTTAATTTAAATTAAACTGTTCTTACGAAATATACTACCGTAAATAAATATTCACGGGTTTCTTGCCCGATTTTAGGCATGGTAAGCCTTCTCTCGCAGATCGCTTCAATATTTTTATAAAATAACTAATTTATTTATACCCATAGATATAGGTATTATTCGTAATGCCTGTTTCCTTTCAGAGCTGACTCATGTATAGACAAATAATTGTTATGTAAATGTGTTGTGTGTAAGCTTGTACTGTCACAATACTCATACATACACACATTATTGTAATCTCGAGCCAATGTTAGACACACATGCAAAACCTATTGTCATCGATTTAATCTTTATATTTATTGGATATTATTGAGCACAACATCTTTGTGAAAAATATAAGGTTTTTGTTTTAACGCCATCTATAACTTAGTTTTAATACTACTTTCCTACTGTGCAATAATCGCTATTTATTCTTTGATAAATAATTAAATTAACAAATTTGATTTCAATTGCGGCTATTGTTTACGTTTCTAAAATTTTAAATTAATTATTAAGTTCAATAAATTTTTGTATTAAAGGTTAAGTCGTAATGCAATGATTCATAAACTTCTCATAGACCCGATATTTTGTAGTTTTTCCTCAAACGAATAGATCCATTCATTAACATGGCTTCCCTTTTTAGACTTGTTTTACAGTGTGTACTGTGTTGTTATATTATAATTTGTATATAATCCAGAAATAATAAAATATTTATAAGTGTTTACAATAGAATAACCGCAAATACCTAAGTATATTGTTACATAATATTATAATTGTTGTGTTATGGCAAATTACAAAAATACATTATATAAAACATAACTTTATAATAATATACCAAAAACTTAGCAATGCCATTTTATTATTACTTAAATTTAGGACTCCTAGCCTTAGTTTCTGTAAACTATTGTGTCTTCTATCGATATTCTGTGTCTGCTAATAAACGTTCTTTCTTTCTGCAAATGAATAACAATTAAACTTTGTTGGAACACTTATATATTGATAAGTTTTACATGGTATGTAGGTATATAAATGTATTTTTTTTATAATCTACATACCATTGGAACACGACTTCTATTGACAATGAGAAGATTTAGCAAGCAACTTTGATAGTTATTTTTAATTTTTTTGACAGTTTTGCTTGCGGTGGTACTAGATTCTGCCACGAATTCGCCCGTGTGGACTTCAGAATACACTCTACAGCACATCAATGGCTTGGTATGTTACTGCGTGGCTAACAAGCCAAAGCTCAGCATTATGCTGCAATAAACTATAGCGCTGATTATCAGCTGAAGCCTTAAAGGTTAGCAGCAAAATTTCTGTTACAGGGAATAAAACATAACTAATTATAAAGCGCAGTCATGCACCGCATGACTGTGTGTAGTTTTTAACTGTGTATATAGATTATACAATGCCAGATTCAGTTTGTTTTTCAATTTAATTGTGAATGAAGCATTGTAAAAAGACAAGACTACGTCCTAAAACTCCAAAATACGAACAAAGTTATAAATGCAAAACCAGTATCATCTTGGTATCGCAGCTTGTGGG
The DNA here is from genome assembly GCA_948253155.1 of Leucoma salicis. NCBI lineage: Eukaryota > Metazoa > Arthropoda > Insecta > Lepidoptera > Erebidae > Leucoma > Leucoma salicis. Next base: position 29,998,108 of record OX411805.1, on the reverse strand, counting down.
GAAAAGTTATCCAAATATAATCTCTATTTCTCTTTAGTGCAGTGTTGGAACTTTATGATAGATAGAGTGGTTATACCACTGGTATAGGTACCATAAACCAATACCTCTTTTGTTTTAATTAAAAAAATAGCTAGCCAATAAAGTTTCTGTAGGCTCTTTTAAAAACTAATTTTATTATAATTTCGGGAAGTCAGAGTTGCTTTGCGTAGTCTCGATCTTAAATTGGAAATTGATACTACTCTCTTGGTCTTATAGACCTCACTCTTACCACTAGGTACCTATATGATACCCATAACTTATCCAAGTTAAATTAAAAACATTTTGAGGTAGCAAGCATATTACTTGGGAAACTAGAGTTCTACTATAAAACTGGAATCGGAAGTGCCTACTTTTAATACGAGGCCTCGTCTTTAGATCCCCAATCGGTAGTTTGAACTAATTACTACTTCAATTAATGCGTTTAACAATAATCAAGCAAATATTCTTACGAGCGTAGGCTTACATTGCGTGAAGCGTGCGATTTATCGTTTTCCGCTCATCTCTAGTATCGATTATCAATCCCATCCGGTAACGATTATGACCTGAATGTGTATTCATGTAACTTGTATTGTTTTAGCTTCATAAATCTGAAATTTGAATATAAAGTAAATTCAGATTTATCGGGTTTCTTCATTAAGTTTGCTTTTTTATTATACATTGCAGATGTCTTCTATTTCTGGTAAAAATCGAATTGAGGAGAGAAAATGCAGCAGCAACGTGACGAAGCTGATACTGAGAATATTTGTGCAGTGAGGTGGAAAAATCCCTACAGTGAGGTGGCAGGTTCAAATATTATTCATGACACCACTGCACTTCAGCTTCGTATTATGCTGTGCCACAGTAATTTATCACCCTTTACGACGAATACTACGAAATATATTATTGTGAGTATTGATGGCGATGCGAAGGAATCTAATAATTTGTAGACGAGCGTGTTCTGTAGTTTGTTATGAAACATAATATTATAATTAAGAGCTATAAACAAGTTGTCGTCAAAAGCTGGTCATAAAAAGTCGGGTTGATGGGCGTGCGCGTCGGTTAAGGTCACACTGATTTCCATCTTACGTGTTACTCAATCCGACCCTGACTCCTGGCCAATCAGGCCGGAACGACTTTTTCATTTATTGATCTGTATTGTCATTACTCCGAAACTATTGTTACGTGTAATTGGCGTGGGCTACACCTAGCTCTCAAATGTAAATCTCAAGAAGTGAGTTGAAGATGTTATGTCACTTGAATCACGTGGCACATATTGAAGACACGTTTCAGTAACAGATAAAAGAGTTTTTGCACGCGTAAAAGATAATTTATTAATCAGGAAGTAGGAATTGCTACGCCGAAAATTATATAAATAAGTTAAACGTCGCAGATAATGATATAACACTTAATAGTTCCTCAGACAGAGCTGGTTTTGAAAAAAGTTTAGCTTGATCTATATTTTAGCATTTGACATGCTCAGCTACTCTTAAAGTACAAATTATAATTTGTGAATAAGGAAAAAGAGTATTTTAGTACGAGCGGGAATCGAACCTGCGTCCCTTCCGTACCATTTCTAGAAATACCGAATTTCCTCATCATATAGATCAAAATGTTTGAAAAATCACGCCATATTTTAGTATGAATTTTAATTGCAAAATTAAACTTACTACATTGGATGAATGCATGTAAATGCATTGCCGATAGAGGGTGTTGTTGGTCGTTAAGACAAATGTGATGAGGAAATTCGGTATTTCTAGAAATGGTACTATAGCTTAATGGATTAGAGCACTTCCCCGGAAAGGAAGGGACGCAGGTTCGATTCCAGCTCGTACTAAAATACTCTTTTTCCTTATTCACAAATTATAATTTGTACTTTAAGTTTAGCTTGATTTGACTGTCTTGCGTTGCCATGATGTGAAGCTCAGCATAGATACAGGCAAATGTAAGCAACAGTTTTGAAATACGACTATTTTGTGGAATTCGTGTGTTTGGCAAGGGACTCCGGGTGCCCGTAAATACATTGCGAAATATTCGATCTCGTCCACACAGGAGCGTTGCAACGGGGACGCATCTATTTATGCAGCGCTATGCGACCTAACACTGACCTGGTTAGGCTCGCGACGCATAAACACAAGGATACGTTCGGTATCCATCGCTATAAGCTCACACTATCAACCCGATTTTGGAATTAAGCTATTTAGAGTGCCGTCGGAGGGTGACTGTGGTCCGTGAAGGGCGAGCATTTGCCGCTCCACCGGGAACGAGCGGGTAATTTTAAAACAGTCAGGAAACCATCGGAGCGAGTATGTAGGCCACCTGGATACAGCGCCCCCTTCTGTTTTTACGCGTATTATAAAAGCGTGCGAGGTTTCCGGACAAGTGGAGCGCTATCTCACCGCGCGAAATTGGGTCGTGTACTCAGATTTTCCGAGTTCGCGATCGGGTGTTTCGCGTGTTGATTATTTCGGAAGCGGGAAGATGGCGGCGGTGATTGCGCCATTCGTGGGCCGAGTTCTATTGCGAAACGCGTGGAGGAAGCCGCGTGAGAAATGGAACGCGTGAAGGTGACGCACGTTGTAGTATAGCATTAACCGCTTACTACTGCCCTGAATCACTGCTTTCCGTCCCTATTACTTGCGGTTCTGCTAAAATGGAATGTGTCTACGGGCCGCAGGTCACGAACGCCACAGGACGCTAACGGGGGATTTATGATGGAGAATTCCGGGATCGCAAGTGGCTCCTTTCGCTTTCGGCGGCGCGTGCGCTACGCAACACCCAAGGTCGCGGGCCGTTCAACTCGGATGCGACCGCGCTGTTGCGACACCGAAATATGTAATTGTAGAGGAGCCGAGGCGCGTTTGGCAGCGGCCACGATGCGCAACTGGGTCGTTGTTGATTGCGCAACCGTTTTTCGTACGACAGATGGCGTGAGTCTTCCTTATACGGTGACGGTATACGGACTGGTTCAAAACAAAGAAGCAATTTCTTTAGAACTAGCTCGTCCGTATTTAGAATAAGACTAAACCGCAATCGCTGTAGCATTTGCAACAGTGATCGCATAACCGAGTTATTTGCTCCCGCTGTGATGGCTTAGGATGCGATGACGTCATATACTATGCGAATCAAATTTAAACGCTGGCAGAATTGAAATTAATTGCCGACCAATTGGGGAAAGTATAATGACACAAAAATATGATTAAGAGATCAGGTTGGCTCACCATAACCTTAAAAAAGTTACAGATAAAAATGTATAACGTAGTTTTGTCATCTTACACATAGGCCAAACATATTTTCTGTGTTTTAATGTGTACCTATAGATTTAAGTTATTTGAGGTAAGCTGTATTTGAAAGAATTGAAAGCGGTGTGGTAGCCTTCACGAATGCTAAAAAAATTATTAAATTATTAATTGTTTTTATAGGATCGTCTCTCAAGCAGGTTTATATTGTAATATTAAGGCTACTTCCTTTGTCATTTAATCATAGAGGAATATTCTTACCATATAGTAAAAAATGCTTTAATCCCATTTAGATAACAATAAAGGGGAGGATGATGAAAGTAATTGTATTCTTATCATATTTACGAATGAATCAGAAAGATCAACGGGCGATAATCATGAGGTTAACTGACGATACGTCTTTACAAGTACTTATAAAATAGGAGACACAATTCTGCTGTAAGGATACTATTTCTGTAAGGTTCCAAACTAGTAACGCAATAAACTAGCATATTATACATATAGGTTACAGAACTAGTGCCTGTGTGCCTGTGTTCCTCCAGTTTATCCCGATTTATTATTTTTTACTTTTTTGAAATTATTTGCAAAGGATTGAGATATGAACTTTACAAAAATACCTAACATAAAAAAAAAATAAGCAGAGGAAACGATAAAGTTTCACAAAAACACATAAATATAGTGCATTAATTTAGCAGGTTATTAAGTATCGGCTCACTTTGATATCGAGTTGAGTGTCACCATATGTGGTATGCGTACCGATCAATAGTTTCAATATAATATTGATTTTAATATGTATTTTATCGTACCGAAGGAATGTTCGAACAGGGCGTTAATACCGATTTGTTTGTTTAAAAAAAACATTTACTATTGTTATGATTATATTATGACAACACAAAATATTAAAAATCTCTGCCCGTGTTAGATAAAAATTGTACTTTCCGTTAATCACAGTGTAACAGCGCGGTGTCGTGATGTAAGCCAGCAAATCCAATTTGGAAGTTCGCGAATGTCAATAATAACGTTCCGGTCCCCCCAGCGGCTGGCGAAGCAAAAATAGTCGCCAACTATTAATACGAGGCGAGCGCTAGCACTGCACTGCCCTTGAAACGGGACGATCACCTCGCGCACACTCCTGCGCACACGCACACTCGCTTAGACCGCCACGCGTTAGACACGCACACACACATGCACATCGCTTATCACGATGCAGCGATGCAACACCGCCACCATTTTAATTTCCATTTCGTTTGCAAATGTCACATTGACATCTCTATGTTTACGCGCGCTGAATGTTTGATCAGTTCTATCGTCGCAATTCTAACAACATTGATTTATCAACACACTCCTGTCCATTTCTAATTTTACATGGGGTTGTGACGCATTCTCCCTTTGGTCTTCTTATCTTCAAAATTTTTACGATCTACAGTTTGCTTTTAATTATGGTAATGGATGTTTTTAGATATCACAATTACTTTTATTGTGCCAAAATAGATTAAGTAGTCTTTGTCAGGCATTAACAGGCACCTATCTGGTCGTTGTAATCGCAAATCTATTTTTTTTTGTTTTTTGCAAAGGTTTTAGGACATTATTGCTAGCTTTAAGTTATTTAGTTACTATACAACACAGTGGATGCCTTTTAGAATTTGGATGTTTTAAGGTTCTGAAACATCGCAAATCTACAGTGAATGTTTTAAAAGCAATTTATGTCAATTAAATTGATTTTTTTCCCCTATTAGACCATAGATTTATGTCATTTGATCACATCCTGTCTATAGATCGTGATCTCGCTGCGGCAAACGGATACGTATATTTGTATTAGACACGACACGTCCTAGATTATACAAGTAGCCTTTTATTCTGTTAATATTATCTTAATTTTCAATTAAATATGCTACAAAGTATTTTGAGGTATTTAAGCTATTTATATTTGACAACGGCGAAGAGTTCTACAGTTTTACCTTCCGGTTTTGGACATCTGATAAATACTTTCATAGGTGATCAAAACTTGAATTTTAAATTTCAAGCTAATAAATAACCTTATAGTAAAACCAAGAACTGCAAAGACAGTGGTATCGAGTTCATCCCCAATCCTAGGTCCGGGCACGGAACAGAGCTATGACTCTTTCTTAATCTCCAACGTTCAACCGAATCACATTCAAAACTTAATATTCACACGCATACTATTTCGTGCCACATCAACATAATTTGGCAATTGGCAACACCCATTCAAGGTTTCTTTTGTTATAATTAAATTAACTGCATTAGCGGAACAAAAAATATCTATGCCCTTATGTACCTTCTTGACAGAAAAAATGATTTCGGCAGGTTATCAAAATCTAATTACTTAAACAAAAATCACACGTATTCAGAGCATTTTGCCAGACAGGATTATGTAATAGAAAGTGACATTCCTGAAAGGAGCAAACTGCTATTATGTATATGTGCAAACTGGTTGATGTAAGTCACGCGGCCACATACTCACACAATCAGGTTTGCTGCCCAATCAGAATAGGAAGGTCGCGATCGTTTCGCCAGAGGCTGACAATGGCGCCGGCACCGCCGCTGTTGCCCAATATTCATGTTTGCAACACCGAAATTTCGTGTGTGCCGCGTTACAGCAATGGCCGATTTATGTCTTACACCTCTGGCAACACACACTACCGCAATCACTTGATATTTTCCTTACATTACCATTATTTTTTACGTTATGGGTTTTGAATTATCTTTCAATATTTTTGATATGATAAATTAATTATCTAACAGCAGTTAACAATTTGTGTGTCTCGTTATAATCGAAATAAGGCAGCTTCAATATAGCAACAAAATCGTTTATCTATTTTGAATGAAAAAGAGGAAATACTATTCTATATTTTACAAAGATATTCTCAGGAGTAATTCTTGTAAGGCAGTGAATCACGCCGATTGCTCAGACTTATTAGTGCCAATAAGTGTTTGGTTTCATTCAAGTCCCTTATCATTATTTCTGTATTGTCAACAAGTTAGCTAGCACTAGGGCTTTACTATGTGGTTTTAAAATATGTTTTTCCTATTATTTATCCTTTATACGTTTGTACATACAACTTGATCTTCTAACAAAGACATAGTAAATCTTTCTAAGTGTGATCTGCCAGGTTCTGGCGTGTAAATACAACGACATAAAAATTTACTAGCTATTCTTATAAATTTTTCTTTATTTTTCTTTATCTACTTTGTATATTAAATTGGTTTCCAATTAGAATTGCGTAGAATATGTCGAGCAGTTGTCAGTAGAATGTGAAATGAATGATTTGCTCCATGTTGTGTGGTGTTTCATAAAACTTCATCATTAACTTGAAGTACATACGAGTATAATATCCCTGCTTATTCAATTGTATAAATGTCTCATTATAATATGCCTAGGTATGTTTTGGCATATCCGTTTGCAAGACAAAGGGATCTAGTCGGGGAATTTAATTTGTACCTACAAGGCATTTTTGTACCGCGCCACAATCGAAAGTGGTTACTTCTCATGCACCGGCTGTCGTCGCCGGCGACGCATTTCGCATACAATTTGACGGTAGTAGTTTTTTTTGCATCTTTATATTAGGAGCACTGACCTTGCGCAATGTCAAATAGCTGAGCACGGGCGCGGATCGCCGGCTGACGATAAATGCTCGATGCAACGCCATGCCAACTGGTTCCGTCCGTCCGTCATTCGCTTCTTTCGTTTTGTGTCACAGAAACCGGCATCTACACATCTATCGGATATAAACGCTCTCGCTTCTCAGAATGAGCGCTCTGTCTGAGAAGGAAGTCAGTCTTCGATGGCGTATTTTGCCATGTCAGTATTTAGCGATAGTCATATATTAGTATTAACCGCGAAAACAAACAGCATAAATAAGATGTACTTTCCATGTTCTTGTATCATAATTGCAGTTTTCAGGCGCCGTTTGTGGGCTGTATTTAAAATATTCCGCTTGAGGCGTTTCCGTGGAGATCCTACGAGACACGGCAACAAGCATTCGACTTCAACAAAAGCGTTTTGCCTGTTTTTCTTACGAATTGAAACATTAACAAGAGTAAATTATTGGTGAGATTTATTCTCTTTAATTTTATATTAACACGTGCATTTAATGATATTGTTTAAAGTAAGACCAGTTGGCTGGTCGCCAGGGTGTAGTGCACACGCCTCCGGAAGCGCACTGATAATGTTCCCCATTTACAGATAATGTTCGCCGCAGACATCGCATTACATGGCAACATTTGCAGATAGCGTCATAACATCGAACTTGTCTGTGATTTTAAATTGACAAACATTATTAATATGCCACCATATTGTCTAAGTATAGAGTTAATTACTTCGTCACTTCACATGAATGAATTTGAATATATTAAATAATACCGATCAAGTTGTTTGTTTCCTCTTCAAATACAGAGTATTGTTTAGACACAAAAGCAAGATTTAGGGATTTTACGCTGATGTTACAGTTAAACCGTCCTGAATAATTATTTGCAAACATGAGTGCTGTAAACAAAAGTCGTCATAATCCTGCGGTGCTCATAGATACTGAGAAATACGTATATTGTTAGTTTATTTGTAGGTTACAATTGACTTCATTAATAGCGTAAGGGTTATTTGTAGAACACAGTTGTGGTCTGCTATTGTTTTTTCTGTGAATATTAAATCAATAAACGTTTATGCATAAAATAATAATGTCATAATAGGTCTGGAATCGAAATAGTAAATATTTTCTGTCTCAAGATTATTTTATCTTTGGTTCCCCCAATTTCCCTAAGTTAGAGTCGCGTAAGGTGACCTTCCGGGAGGGGCGTTCACCGCTCGGTCACCTACAGAACTTGCTGTTGTAATAACATTATTAATATTCAATAATATATTATGCTATTTCTCATAAATTTATATATTTTATATATAATGTATGATGATTTCGTTTTGTACAGATTATAATTCACTCAGCAATTTGACTCCCACGTCTGACCAAAAGAATTCAGCAAACTATTTATACCTATCTAAAAATAAGATACAAAATAGTATACACTATAGATTATATGCAAAGCCTGATTAATCCTCTACAACAATGACGTGAAGTAAAATACGGAAAACCTTTAATGAAAGTAAGACTGAATTTGTAAGTATCGGCAATACAATCGTATGGTGATCGGACTTCTTAGTACTATTACGATTACTATTTATCGCAAGTAATAGCTAATATATTTCTTTAAAGTTTTAGATCATAGGGATTATTTATTACCTGGTGGCCTGGGATGCGCTGTGGCATGATGCTGCAGCGTGTTGGCAATCTGGTGGTGCTGGTAGAAGGGCAGGAAGGGGGCGTGGAAAGGCGCTGGTGGGGGAGGTTGCAGCCGCGCTTTCAGTTCCTCGGCCGAGCCGGCGCCCGACGACGATGATTCCACGTCGGAGACGCCGCTATCTGCTGGCGAAGGTGGGAGGGATCCTGGAACAAATACAGAATATTAACTTATTATGGTCATAATGAGTTAACTCGCCACTGCAGGTAATGGGGACCAGTCAAAAAAAGCTGGGTATTTTAGTAAGGATTAGCGTAATTTAATATATTTATCGTTACATAAGTTTCCACTCTATAACGTGTCATTAGAACTTTGTAGATGCCACAATGAATAGTCAGCTATAAAATCGAAACATACTGGAGGTACATAATTATATTAGTATGATTGTGATTATTTTCGTTTTTAAACTTCATTTGGAATTAAGAAATAATACTCAATTATATGTTGTCCAATCTAATACGAGTACCTACAAAAGACAGTATCGTTATCGCTTCCGTGCAACTTAAATATTTCTTGTTATTAATTGTTGTATTTGTGATAATTATCGTGATTATTTTTGATTATAATACTTTCATAATTATCTTAGCTAGGTTTTGATAAATTACGTTACTTGCTTCTTAACAGTACTAAATACAGTTATCTCTCCGTATCAAAGAATTATTTTAGATAAAAGTAAATTTGGCGGGAAAAAAGGTAATTAGCTATGGTAATCAACTGACAGGTATGTCATGAGACACCCGACTTGCTACATATTTCACTATTTATACAGTTATCAAAATAAATGTGAGCTCTTTTACTAGTCTTGCTCGAAGTTCGCTGCAACACAAAATTAACGCTTATAATTTTAACCATGCACTCGTAAATGTTTAATTAAAATTTAAATGATCACCTCACAAAGGGAATTCGTATTATGTAACATCTCGCTGTTCAGTGTGCATATATTTGCATCTTGCAACCCTACTAATGCGATTACTTTAGGGTCTTTTGGTCAACGGGCATTTTATGGGATTCACCGTTAGAAGGTGAATTTATCTAATGATGCACTTGCACTCACCTGCTATTTACGTATGTGGGAATGTCCAGCGATAGCATTGCGGTAAGTGCACCGTGTTATATAAATTACAATTATGCAAATTTAAAATTTTGCTTAACAAAGAGTAATTTATGGATGTAATGTTTTGTATTACGTGATATTTTCTTGTAATTGTAATTTTTAAACATTTTTATTTAAATCCAGTTTAAGAATGGATATGCAAGTTGACCGTTACAATTGCGAATACCTATATTAAATCAAAATATGTTAATTTCTAAATGGCGTCTTTAAGGCATTATTACATTTACATTTAATAAGTAGCAGGTATTATGAATTTTAAATTTTTGAGATTGAATTCCTTAGCTTAAAATAGATAAATAAAAAATATAATCTGATTCCTAGAGGGGACGTAATTTCTCATGAGCCCTAATCTTGACGAGTAACGGTTGTCGGTATTTAAATAATATAATCAACAAACGAGTAATAGTAGAAAGCATTCACATTTCCTTGTCCATTGAAACTATGACGGGTATAAACTGACCATTTGACCGGTGTGTACGAGCTGCTGTCCACACCCCTTTGTCCTATTGTTAACCCTTCAATGCTACAAAGCATGGGAATCGGGAAGCAAAAGTCCCGGTCACTTTGACCATTTAAATCGAGAACTTTAAATAGGAAATTAGTATTTTATTTGAGGATTTATGGTATGTTACCAGAGAGGTTTTATTTGAATTATATATTTATTTAATATTTATAAAATATAATTGAATAACAGCAAACGGCACAGAGAACAGTAAAAAAAAAGTGTGTTTAAAAATATAATATTTTTAATAAAATATCTAAGATAGTTTTAAATGAATTGTTTTGTGTTTCAGAAATAAGACTTGTTGAAAAGTAGTACAGTTATAAAAATTAGGCAAACACACAGAATTATTAAATATTGGTAGTTAATTTTCGTGCGGTCTGCTATGCTGTATTTGCAACTAGAGCAATAACCTAGAACTAGACCATAGATGGTAATTGCTTGTCCAAAAGTCCTCTCTAAGGGACGGGCAGTGGGCATCTAGTTTGTTGTTTGTAGTAAATGAGTTATAACATAGAAAATCTTATTTAGAGGTACTATCTACGCAGATTAAATCTAATATAATCTAAAGTATAATAACTTTAGATTATTAGGCATTTCATTTCTTAAACAGTTTAATAACAGTAACACGAAACATTTTGTTATTCATAATAATTGTCGAAGTGGTCTTCGTTCCCAAGATTAAAACAAAGCTTCATTGACACCCTATGTTACCCTGTGGTAGTCACGTCGGACAGCCTGACCAACGGCCATATATGGAACACGGAACGCTATTGTGTCAACCCTTTCATCTCCCATATCAAAATAATAATAAATTAACTATAAATAATGACCGGGGTCTTATAGGCCTGGGGTGGCGATTGTCCGAAATCTGGTCTACTGGTCAATGTGGAATGCGGTCCCATTAGTAAAATATAATGATGACCCTTCCTTAATCGTACCATCTTTATGGAGTGAGCCCTCTTCATAGCCTTTGTCAAGCATCGCCTTAGACCATAATCCAAGAGTTAGATGTCGTGATTTTTTTTGCATGTGAATAATATTGTGTGGTAAATGTTGTTCTCGTAACGGAATGGTACACGTGGAGATTATGTACTTCCCTGGAAGCACTATTTTTTTGTGATGTTGGTAATATTGGCTTAAATATTTTATTGACTATGACAAAATAATGTTTGTAAGAAAATATATAAAAGTGTCAACGTAGGTCAGCATCTTCATCTGGTATATGATTCTAAATTGTAATAATTAAGCTTACCTGGTCGGAATAATTTAAGATAAGCCGAAAGAAAGGCTTTGATATATAGAAATTTGTAGCTTCGAGTGACTGCTGTGATATTTCAGTGGCAGAGCGTTTCGACCGGCATGCGGCATTCAAAAAGACGTGGGTTGATGAAACCCAATCGTAGTTATCTTTATTCAATTTCAAAAATTGTTCTAATAAATGAGCGAACATGTCTGTTGTTTATAATATGAAACCATTGTTCTCACATCTCTTGAATATAAATTAGCAATTGTCCTTTGAGTATTTGGCTTCCAAACTATACTGCGTATTACTTAATAATATTATAAATGAGTAATTTTGTTTTTTTGTTATATTTTCACGCGGTAACTTCTGAATCAGTCGTGTGTCGTAGAGTGATGTATTTATATTTTGAATACCACGCTGATGGAATCGCAAGCAAAATCAAGTTTTCAATAAATTTATAAATTAAATATCAAATTATTTGTTAGATTGTCACAAGGCAACGACGAAGCAAATCATGCATTGCTGATGTATTTACGGTAAAGTTATGTCACTCTCTTTTATGATTTTATATCCTTAGAAATATTTTTTCCACCCAATGGTCAACCAAAAAAATAACAATTGCATGAGCACTATTGCACATATATGTAATAAATTATTTATGATTTTTTACTATTTGTATCCTCATTTATAAGGGTGCAATTGGGATACCCGCGAGATCTGTCAGGCATACAACCTTCACGCAGGCATCAGGTTTTTTAACCCCGGGCACATTCGTAAACAGATTAGGACACAAAAAAGTAAAGTCAATGTTGCCTAGCGAAATAAAAATAAACAAAATATATTTTTTTTTAAAGTAGCAAAGCTTAATTTAAATATTTAGTTAAAATTAAGTTTTTAAGGCAAACTATTGCATGCATGAATCACTACAATAAGCTTCAAAGTTTTACTGCAACAGAAACGTGCTTGCAAATTCAAAATTCCAACTCCCAACTCGTTTGAACTCTGCTCCCTAATTCACAAACAACTAAATTCATCATATGTCACCCATTCAAGTCACCATCCTAAGAGTATCTCTTAGTCTTTCTTTGTGACTCACCCATTGTCACACGCTTCTTTTTAGATGGTAATTCAGCTTAGAATAACGCCACAATGACTGTATGCTTTTAAGTCTTGACCCGTTGGCCACCGCAGCATATAACGTGGTCCAGTAATACTCAGTATATAAGTTGGAACTTGTTGCCATTCGGAAACGATACAACAATTCATTGGCCGGTTGCTGTGATTCGCGATAAAACGTGTTATCTAATGCCTTTTTTGTATTAGTATTAAATTCTAAATAAGCTAATTCATATGAATTATGTTCAGGCATTTAAATTACAAGAAAGAGAAGTAATACCTATTTGCATTTATGAAATAAAACTGTGTTCACGGAACCTATCATGTGTGCGTCATCCCGGGAGATCCCATTTGTCTTTCTGTAATCATGAATGGTGTTAGGATCCGGAATATATGTATAATAGAAAATTAATTAAACGTTTTTGATTTATTGATATCAGGAAGTAAACGGGGGTTATCAGAATGTACCTATACATATATACATTGCGCTGTTCAAGCAGTTTAGCAAAAAGATATTTAAGTATACAATCTGAGTAAAAACTTCCAGGATAGATCTATATAGAAATGAGGTTCTATGACCGGACGCATATAGGCATATGACGACAAAGCTATACATCCTTTGTCATACGCAAGCCATTATAATTAACCCTTACAATATTCGCCGATTGCAAATCGAGTCCACACAATACTAATACCTACAATGGGTTGCGTTCGCGCACCCACGCGTGACATTCTAATTTCAAAGTGTCAATAGCTCCGGAAAGCCGCCGGGACGAATTGAAAAGAAAAAGAGATGACGCGAGATGTAAAAACGGGATGGCAATGTGAGATTAGCGTCTATTGTGACGGATGACGCGGCGATTTCGTAGTGCAAGGTGCAGCTCAACCCATTTTTGCGTAAAACTCGTCATTTTTGAAATGTGGATAACTAGAGTGGCGCAATGTGTTCAAGCATCTGCGTTCTTCAATTGTTTGGTTAGGATGTTGCATATTCAGGCAGTCGGGTACGAGTGAACCGTTGGTGGCATTGTAAGGGTTGCGCTTTGATAGATGCCGACTTACGAGTATATACGCGATTATTAGCACGTAACACATTACTAGATATCTTATTTATATACTGAACTGTATCCCAATTATGTTTAAGTAAAATCCACCTTTTTTTTGTTAAGGCGGGAATAAATGAATGTTCCTAACCGCACACCCTGTCGTTCGGGGCAACGACCAGGCTAGTGTGGGGGCTGCACCCACTAAAGGAACCCGCCGTGTGCCATCTCTCCGCCTTTGTTGGCGGGCCACTGGAACTATGTTACATTCCTTCGGTGGTCCGCCGGCGGAAGTAAAATCCACCTAGACTTTTCTTCATCTCGGCTTAATCCGTGTGTTGACGGACTAAGAATACAAGTGTCACCGGGCGAAGTAAGCAATTATTGTCATATACGGTATGCCTCTGATGGCTATGTAGTTAGCCTTTGGTAGACGGTGTTGGAAATATGTATTAATAAAACTTCTTATTATCACCCACTGCATACTTACATGCTGCATGCGTACAGTTGGGTACCAAGTGGGACCACTTGTAATCGAATCTTGTTGGTATACACCGTCTCTCATTTGATCGACGGTCAAGCACCTCAAGATGTTTTGATTGTAGTGAGAGATAGGCGTGCATTCTTTCATTTCCCAAATGTTGACAGTACTCTTGGTATAGATGACTTCGTGAGCAGAGGTTGCCTACCACTTCTAATCAGGTGGACCGTGTCTCGTCTGTCACTAAGCAATATAAAAAAGACAAAGTCACCGACATAACTTTTCCTATTGATATAAACTAGTATGGCTGTAACATTCACGACCCGTAATAAATTTCAAAAATAAATATTGTGCAATTGAAATCTTGACAATCATGGAATAATCCATCAAATTCATAGCATTGCGTAATTACACAGCTCTTGTAACCCTATGGGTGAATGTTATTTATTGTTCAGGAACAATCCGCCCGCACGCGTTGGGGGGTTAAGTGCACATTCGGTCAAATTGGCTCATGAGATTTGGACATCTGCGCGAAATGATGCAAAGGGGTGAAAAGTGAAAGTTGCGTCAGATAAAACTAGTTACATTTCGTCAATGTATTTGATTCCGCGGATTTTATACAATGGATAAATTATATTTATTTATTATAGTGAACGTACCTATATCTAGCGTGTCGAAACAAATCATGCTGTATAAGTTTATTATTCAACTAGGCGGTTCCTGCAGTTTTAACTAATTTAGTTTTAACAAAAAAGTTATAGGATAAAATCGGGCTCTTTTTTTCAACTTACGTTTATCCTTAAGTTGCTATATTTTTAAAGGTAGCAACATAATCTTACATAGCTTATAAATATTTCCGTTATACGAGTATGTCATGACATGTAAAAACGGTTTTTAAAATTAGCTTAATATTTTCATAAATTTGTGCGTTCAAACAAATATAAAAGAAAACGCGAAAATGCAAAATCGAAAATAACAGTCACGAGCAGGATTTGAACCTGCATCTCCTGGAATACCGTCCCAAATGCAGGATCAAATCCCACTCGTGACTGTTATTTTCGACTTTACATTTTTGCACTTTGTGTTAATTGATATGGCTAAGCATGTCAGATGCTTAAAAATATCACAATATAAAAGAAAACTTAAAATTTGTTGTATATGTAAACACATTGACAACTATCTACGTAAACATGTATATTATGATACAATAAAATTACTATTAAACTTAATTATGAGTAAACAAGGCATTTTTTATCCAGCCAGTAACAATTATAACAGCTACGAAGTAAAAGCTTTGGTAAAGTTAAAGGAGCAGGAATGTAACGAAAAACTAGAGTAGGAAAGTAAAAACTGGGTTGCCCCTGAAGGCAACGCGTCGGCAAATCCTTCTGGTTAAAATATCGTCTGACACGCACACTTTCGTAAGCCTACTTCCCTATGAATGTGTTGTCAGCTGTAAGCAGTTCTGAACTTGTGTGCGCTAGCCGTGGGCGCGAAGGCAGAAGGCAGTCTCCACCCGCCGGTCGTGACATTGGGCGGGCGGCTGATCAGCTGACGCGACTATCGATTCCTTTACCCGCCACTTCCTCTTTGTTCGATATGAATTTTTCATAGCTGCCATTATGTTTTGTTATGACACTCTTAGTTACCGACTGCCTTTGTGACCTTAGCGATTAGATTATAACGTTATAGGGATGCGATTAGTATGTATTCTTTTCATGTCAAAATTCGGAAGCATTTCATCAAATGGTTATAGAATCTAAATCTATCACGATGATCCCGACGTTTCGAATACTTAATAATGTGTTATATTTGCGTAAATATCAGAAAGTAGAAGTACAATTTGTTTTAGTCACCGTACAAATCTGTTTATCAGTAGATTTTTACAATACGCATTGGATTTTGATACGGATTACGTCGGTATTTGGCTATTTTAGGAAGGTTCGTATGTGCAATACATTATTTTTAAGTAGAGGTATTCAGTTTTCTGTTATCGAGTAGCGAAAAATAGAGTTTTACCTAGAAATTTTGTTGTTTATATATAGATCCAAGACGATAAAATATCTGTAGATATTATTAAAAAGCCGTAACAGAGCTATGTCTGTAAATTGAAGATATGTGACAAAAAATGTCTGCATTAGGCTATGCGAGTGTTTCTCAACCGAAAACAATATTTTTTAGAATTTTTGTCTGTTTGTTTGTTTGCTCTTCACGCTGCTGAATAAATTTTGATGAAACTGTTTTGTTATATAGCTCTTCATTAGTCTTGAAAACTGGTAAACGTTATATTCCGATAATGTATCGGAAACCTGAGATATATACCTAAAAACTAGCTTGTGTCGGCGGCGGAGACAGAGGCTAAATGCTAATATTTTATAAGCGTTAAGTAAAACTATTATTATATATAAGTACTTGACATACCTATAACTCTATTATACATTATATCAGGACTAGCGTAAGCCTCAGTTCATGAGCTGAAACGGAGCTTTATACATTCTATATTAATGCTTGCCTAGTAACAAAGACTACACACGCATGTGAAAACAGTGTACTCCGATCTTAATAGACTTCATATTTCATCAGTAGAAGTGTCAAGTATTTTGGTTTAGATTTTAATTTGGTTTTCACAAAGCACGTGTGTGGTTTTTAAAATACCAGAATATTTCAAAAGCTCAAATATCGACCGTTACTATTTATTAGTATATTATACTGCTTTTATAAAGTTATACCCAGTGTCTCTATACATAGATATATTATATAGATGCTAACAGAATAGGCGAGTTATAAGCGGGCACGAAAGGAAGAGAATATACAATTGGTATACGTGTCTTACTTAAATGATGCATGCATCTATATACAATTATAAAGCTGTAACAGAGCTATGTCTGTATATTTCAAGATATTTGACAAAAATTGTATGAGGCTGTTTAGACGCTTTTAAAGATGCAGCATATTTGTTTAGAATTTTTCCTGGTTTGTTTGTTTCGCAAAAACTATTGAATGCATTTATGTACTGGCTTTCTTAATATGTAGTTATATAAAAAAATGTACTACAATGTAAGCGTTACAAATATATTACAATTTAGATAAAAAAACACGTCACAATAGAACTTGCCGGTTGATAAAATACTCTTATCTTTAAATAACTATTTATTTAATTAGAAAAATATAGTAACAATTGTATAATATTTAGAGTTTGGGATAATAACATTTTTCTTTTAGGTATATTATTTCTGTGCGTCATTAACAGGATTACATTGTGGCAGATTAGATTATATTTTAGTTTCGTAAGATATAGTGATTGAATGACAGATTAAAATGAAAGGTAGCCAATTTTATTGTGAATAATTAATAATGTCCGCATAGTGACAGACTGAGGGACAAATACTGGAATGATTATTAACTTAAATATGGCTGACCGCGAATTGCGCATCGTCAACGGCAAAAACGGGTAAACTTGGTGTGACACTTTATAGCATTACCTATTTAAAAAAATATATTAGGTGCTTTCTTTTTGACATCCGGGATAGTAGAAAATCAAGTAAACGCGAGAGTTTCCGTAAAAGTAACCTAGTGTTTATGCATAAAGTATTGGCTCTAAAAATTCAAAGTCAGGTTTCAATAGTATTTAAATATTGTTTATAGTTTCAGCTTTCTAAATTCAAAGTTATTTTTTTTTTATTTAATGCAAAAGTGTTTATGGTAGACAGAGGTACTAGCAAATATTTGTATTGCAAGATTGAAAAGCTCATAACGCGAGATCACTCGGCATTGTCGCGTTCATGTTTAACGTGAGCCACGTAAGGCATCTGTGACTGTGATATGAGATTTTAATTTTATAAATATTTTTTATTTATTTGATATTAAAATAAAATTGTCCATCGCCAGGTTTTGATATATCTCGCCTTAACAAAAAATAAAAAAGGTTTTGATATATCTATCATTATAGCAAATGAAATGACTACAAAAAGCTAACATTAAAAGATATTGATAATACGTAATGTAATTAAATTACTCGGCAAATAAAACGTATTATTCTGATATGATACTGATAAATTAGAGCGGCTCTCTCCGGATATTAGTTCGAAGCAACAGAGCATAACAATTTCATGTACACGCTAGATCAAGTCGAAAATGTCAAGGGTAGCAGTAATAAAATATCATTAAGGATAATTTTAAGGTAAATAGAAATACTTGACGCTTATTTTTAGAGTAAATAAACTATAAGTTACACACATATACATGTCTGAGCGCTCAAAGTTACGTACGTATTTGTTTAAATTAATACTGCCTGGTGCAGCAGAACGTCGTGAGAACCTGGTTGCATGAGAGATATTTTCTCGACCGGCGTAGTAGAATATCGCCTAAATGACTGTCATTCTTCATGTGTAATGGTGGAACAGTTATAGATTACGGACGAAAAATAATAACATGATCAAGGATGAATGAGGGTAAGAGAAAATCACACGCCTTCGAAAAAATATTAGCATGAAGACTTACGATATTTTCCTTCAAAGTGCAAATATTCGAAATCGAACTCGAAATCTCCGTCTTAGTAAACCTCGTTCTTAATTCTATTTTACAGTTCAATGGAATGGACTGGAGGTATGTGTTGTTAGTATTCTAGAAGTATATAAATATACTGACCTGTATTGGGAGTTGAGTATAGGTGGTGCCTGGGCCCAGGGCCCGGTGCTAGCAGCAGCAGTGCTCGGCTCAACGAACTGCGGGCCAGAGGCAGACCGGTGGATTCGCCGTCTACTGCAAAAAAAAACGAAATATTACTTTATGTTCGATGGATTTTAATATTAAAAAAAAACGCAGTTTATAGGAACTGTGACAGGTACATTTTAGAGTTTAGAGCTTTTTTTCTAATATAAAACCAAAATGAGCAAATGGACCAGATGATAGGGTAACACTCAACTCAGGGTTCCGTTAATAATTAGAGTAAAGATATGGTACGCAGCAATTTGACGCTTACCATTGGTTATTCTAATATCTAGATGGAAACCATTCCGAAAAGTACTTATTTGTAATAGCCCCATCACCAAAACTGTCAGTTATACACTTTACATGCCATTACAGCATGTTGACTCCACACAGATTTTTCACAAAATTAAGCTATATATATTTATTATAAAAAAGCAGAAAACTCCCAATAGTGACAATGATGGTGAAAATTACAACTAAATTAATATGTGCTAGTGTGAATATTGTTAGTGTATATATGCATAAACTAGATTTTGTATTAAGTACCAAACTCAAGTCCGCATTAGTCTGTAATGCAGTGTGTTTAAAAACTTTTTAAATACAAGAAGAGATATCTGCTCAAAAGGATTACACAAAATGTTTTATGTCTTTTTCCGGCTATTTTTAATTTTTAACACATAATGAATAGACGTCATTTTGTAATTTTTTTTAGACGTATGCTTTTATTGTCCGGATGCTTTGATTTTGTATTTATACCTCGGAGCAAAATATCTCAAAGGCTTGTCAAAACTTGTACCTCTTACTTTGTGTTAAATTCTAGTCTACCCAATTACATGCTCGTATCAAACTTGGATTAGCCTTTGTAGGTTTACTTAAAGTCCGTGAGCGAGTACGCGATCAAAAGGATTATTTTTTGATATGAATTAAATATTTCTAAGTACCTGTCTAATTATATTTTACATACTAAATGTCACTATCACATAATTTCATGTGAGTTACGTAACTTGCGGTTAAGGAAAAAAAAAACTAAAAAGAACCGAATTAAAAGTACCGAATGTCAGGCCTTATTTGTTGCGACAGTTCAACAGAACATTCATGATCATTTAATCGTGAAGTATTTTGGTGATTTTCAATATGTAGGTAATGGCTGAGCCAATTTTGTCTCCTCTCATGAGAGTAGAGGATCTTCAGGCCACGCTTTGGAACTACTTTGCCTACAATTGACAGTTATTTTTATCTGATCGTATGACTCATAATTAAAAAGGCAGCAGTGCTTACCATTGCTACCTTTAAAGATTTTATAACCATACCTATTTGGTAATAATTAATTTAACTTATTGGTAACAAAGTAAATTGAAATAGAGTTATTAGGATTAATTGTAATTGATTCAGTTACGTTCAAAGTAGAGTAACAGGTTAAGCTTTCAATGTTTAGCTGATTTATAGTTTAATAAGGACGTAAAATCGACTGAGTTGCGCTAATAAATAACATCAATTGTTTGTATTGTCAAACTTATGCTCCCAAAGTGTTGATATTTGGGAACAATTTTAGGTGGCTCAGGCATTTGACACGTGAATCAAGAAGTCTCAGTCCATCTATGCATATACCAAACTAATCCTATACTGTCTGTTAATAAAGTAGGCCTTACATCATTTCGTAATAACTGTCTTTCAAAGAAAACCATATATATCTATAATTCCATATATATACCATATATATCTATAATTTTTATAGATTTGCTTATAGAGCCGCTCGAACTTTTTAATACAAAGAAATTCGTATCACATGCATCATTATAGACTCGGATAAACGACTGGCGTGTTTCAAGGAAATTATCGCAAAATCAATATACATTATATATAATCTGGATACATCCTAGCCAGACGCTTCCGTGCGCCGACCTTGGTCTCTCCACCACCCGAAATTATTCACAACCCACCTGTTGTCCCGTTCTACCCCCGAGGGTACACTGCGCAGGTTTGACGCATAGAACGAGACGGGTATACTTTCCCTTTCGTTTCTCAGGTCGAAGTGTCTAGACGGAATTTGAACTCTTTAAAGCGGGGCATATGTGCCGGGCGGTTGTGATAGCAGTTATCAGGAGAATATGTAAATGGTAACTGGTCGCCACGCGAGCTGGTGCATGCAATCAGATTTATAGTCAGATTGTTGCTAGTAAATTTTAGCTTTATATTCCTCAGATTATTTCTGAAAATACTTTGTTAAATGTATGAGCAAGCGCTGGAAAAAGTGAGAGTATTATACATCTATTAACGTTTTGGGCGTGACTGCTGTAAATGCTCAAAAAATATAGTATTACGTACGATTCACATGCACCTAAATAATCTATGTGAAATGTAACGTAAGTTATAGGATTGTGGAAATAAAAAAGTGATAATATATATACGTTGGATAGTGCGAAATGCGATCTCTGCGGAGAATCTGTGGAGTGAGGCTGACTGACCGCATTCGTAACAACGACGTAAAAGAGCGAGTAGGTATGAAAGAGAGTATTGCTGTAAAGATGCGGAAGGGAATGCTCCGATGGTTCGGACATGTGGAAAGAATGCCGGACGAGCGACTGGTTAAGAAGGTATACAATGCGAAAGTGGAAGGATGTAGGTACAGGGGGAGACCGAGACTCACCTACCTAAACCAAATCGGTCATGTATTGAAGGAAGGTGGAGTCAGGAGTCTCCGAAACCAGCGAGCGTGTATAAAGAGAGTTATGAATGTCGAGGAAGCGAGAGATGTATGCAAGAATAGAGCCTTTGGGCACTCTGTTCTCTCTGCCTAGCCCGCAAGGGAAATGACATGATGGTAAGTAAGTAAGTTGGATAGTGGTATTTATACCGTGAAAGGTTTTCTTTACATTTCACATATGTATGAGAGGAATTGATTGCCATTTACTTCATTCTTCACAGCTGGGTTTGAGATCATTGAGTAGGGACAAAGCTAGAGTGGATTAGTTTCCCGGGAGTTCTACATACTGTATTAGCTTGAAGCTTGGAAGAACAAGTTGCTTACAAATTAGTAATTCTTTAGAAGATGTTGTAAATGAATATAGTAATAGTTTAGATTGACGGCAGGATTTTATGATTACAAAAAACCTTTAAAACTTCATCCTAATTGCCATTTTCGAAGAAGGTCTATTCAAAATATCGACCAGAACCATAGGATTTATTACATAACTAGTTTTTAGGTTATATCTCAGGTTCTCGATACAGGAGAGAGATAAAACGTATACCAGTTTTTAAGACTAATTAAGTACTAACAAAAAAGAATGGTCAAAATCCGTTCAGTAGTTTTTGCGTGATGTCAGTGATAAACAAACAAAAATTGTAAAAAAAAGTTTTGAGTTCAAACAGCAGCTTAAGTACTTTTTTTTTTCATAAATATCTTAAATGTATAATAGAGACATAGCGCAGTTACACCTTCATAATAGTTTAGATTATTATCGCAATAAACCCGTATTTGTACAATTTTATCGTCAGTGAAGTGAATACAAGAAGGAACTTTGTCACGGTAAATAAACGGACGAAAAGACTGTTTTTCTTTTTAATCCAATTCAATTTATTAGGTGTCTTTGAAAGCGTTGAAACATTCCGGGAGAATTTTATCTCTGTAAAATTGGCAATTCCAGTCGGTGTTGCCATTTTAAATTATTGAGTAGGAAGGCGACGCATACTCTACAGTACTCTACACATACGATGCACGGGTTCAAGAAACTTTAAATATATTTAAAAAGAATTTGTATTCTCTTTATCTAATCACAAAGAAAATGGGGCAAGCAGAAGTGAAAAATTCTATATGATTAATGGAAATGCAATATATATCAATGGAGTATTCAGAAAACTGTTTGTAATTATATTTTTATTCAGTTTTGTTTCCTTAGTGTAATATTTTAGTTGTTGTTACAAAATACCGAAATTTTGAGTTGTTGTTATAAAATACCGATGGTAAAGTTTTTGAAATACTGTTTATAGTTTCTATTTTTTTTTAATTATAAGCAAAAGTATTGTTTCTTGTTTGTCCTCAGATACTTTTTAATGTTTTTATAGAATAAGCAAATTTATGTTTCTTTGGATAATCGTTGTCCTTATATTATGGAGGTAAATTGGAACTATCAATGTCAAATAAAATTGTGATATCGACTGAAGCAATCAATACATTGTACCACCCGCCCTTAGCGACACCCAGACAAAGGATTCTATCACAAGTAATAATTTTGGTTGTGTACTATCTAGGGCGTCTAATGATCGGCTGGAATAGCAACTAAATACTTCACATTAAATCTAGGTTTTGCTAGTCACGCATTATGAAAGGCGATAATCAATATCCACATTTCGACATTAACCAATACTCAAAAGGTAGGTTCATTTTTTATTTTAATTTCTTATTGATATAAATTTGATAATTAATCGATTCTAAGTAGAAGACTAAGTTCTAAAAGAAAATGGACTCAGTTGAACAGTTTACTTGATTTTAGATGTGAGTGAAAAAAAAAAAATATTTAATAGGAATGTAAAGTAGAAACAAATAAGACAGTATTTTATTCGGTTGGTTCAAATAGAGGTTTCGTATTCACTAGTAATGATATTATTGGTTCGATTCATAGGAACTTCTAAATTATGTTTTTTTTTACGACAACTAGTTTTAAAGTAGTTTTTTTTATTCCTGCAATAATGAGTCAGTTAGACAGAGGTAGTATTTAAATATAACACATAGCAACAGTAGATCTCCTACTGTCGAGTTTTCGGTGAGTGAGGGCGCAGAAGACCTAAAATCCTTTAATATTTCTGTATCCACTTTTTATGCTTTTCCCGAGCTTTGTCTTATAAACCAGAGTAACCACTTACCATTAGGCGAGCCGCGTGCTTATTTACCACCCTTTTCATTTAAAAAAGTAACAACTAAAAGATTTAATCATAGCACTATATATTAACACGTTATTCGCTGGTTCAAACTAACAAAAACACCGACACGAGAAGTAAAGCGAACATTGCACCGCATAACATACCACCCATATTTCGCGTGTATTGCCATCTCGAAATAATAGAGCTGCAAGAGGGGTGGCCGCCCCGTGCATTCACCTGGCAACCCCCCCTTATGCAACTTAGTTAATATTTCAGCGTTGAAAAGTAAAAGTTGTTTTCTGTAAGATTACACTGACGTTCCTCTTGTTATTCATAGTGGTAGTTGATGTTATTACTCATATATAGTCTTTGTTTAATGAGATTAGTTACAAAGACTATTTTTTTTTTGCTGGAAGATGCTAATATTTAGTTGAGGGGACTATAAAACGTGGAAACATTGCACATTGCCTGATTAATGGTAGGCGATAGCAGACTCTCGATTTCCCCAGGGAAAGGGGTAAGACGTGGAGAGTGAAAACAAAAGAAATGAGATCAGAATTCGAAACTATTTTAAATTATTTAGTACTTCCCTATTCATTGTGGAACCACCTTGACTGTACGACCATTTTATTCGGTAATAACATCCCAATCTATCTGCTGACATGATAATTAGTTCCATGTGATTGTGATGTATTCTTACCTAAAAACTGATGATACCATATCATCAGTTTGTCTGTTAGTCAACTGCTTTATTCGTATAACGTTCTTATAACTGAAGGCTTGTAAAGTATTTTAGAACAATACTCCTGCCAATCTGTTTTCAGGCATAAACTCCAAGTACCCAATTATAATTTTGGACAGAAAACCACGTCAGTTAAAACATGAGGTCTTTTTAAACGTTCTATAATAATCTTAATATTGAGTCGAGAGATGAAATAATTTGCGCTTCTCATCAAATGACTCCATCTGTTCAAAGCGTACATTTTTTTAAATAAACGTAAATCGTCGCTTTTAATTATTTCCTGTCGCTTTAAAAACATATGAATTTTTCTGTGGTGTTTGTGAAAGCTCCTTGTATTCTGAAAATACACTTACTAAATTAATTGTTGCAAAAGATAGACGTCACGTTGCAGTTTTTGCCAATTGAGAGATATAAGAACATTTATATCCAGGGATAATGATAATGTATGCAATTTAAACCCTGGATAAACTCTGGAATGTGCTATTAAAATAAATACAGTCTCTCTCGTGGAGAGAACAGAAATGCAATTAAAGCATTGCTTTGCATAATACTTTCTGATATTTACGTAAATACATACTAGTGTTATTAAATGAAATGTTTTTCAGGAATCTATCGTGTTTATGGATTTTATATTATTCCGACGTTCCGAATACATCATCACTGGAGAACTGATTGAGACGATTCACTAATGGAGTATGTAGACCGAGTGTTGTTGGTTCCATTCCCATACAGGACATCTCTTTGTGTTAAAAAATAACTTTTGAGTCGCATGTAATCTGTATCCTTTAATTTGTATGTTTGTAAATTCCCTGCGGTACAAGATGCAGGAGGAAATGCAGGCAATCCATGGACAGAAGCTATTATAGTATAATATTATAGACTGTGATGTTATTCAGCTCTTCATAAGTCAATCCGGATTTCCCCTGGCCTCTCCTTGTTTACTACCGTAGCGAGTATAGCAATGGCTGCATGCCAGTTCTCAACTCAAGCAGGCTTCAATCCTTATAAAAGCAGTTTTGAGAATTCATTCAAGAAGCACTTAGCCCATTCATTGATTAGGTAGTTGGTAGGGAAACGTCCTTCTCTGTACTTTCCTTACTAGTTGCATGTTCCTTGTACTTAATGAAAAATAAAGGTCTTAAAAAAATCAGTAAGGTTTTTAAGCAATGTAAACACTGAGCGATGAGAATACTACTTTGTAATGTCTACGTCTATATTGACATGATAAACAGTTCAGTTATGGTCATGTGACAATAATGGTCAAAGGCAGGGAAGTGGTTACTAGTACAATGAGCGAATACCCGTGCCTCTGACGTCACTCGATATGAATCCGAACGGTTTAATTCATAAGAGTTTGACGTGAAAACATAGATTATTTACATGGTGGTATTGTTAAAAGTTTGACGCGCTGTGTAGTTACGAAAATAAGGTTTAGATAATTATTTTATTAAGGCATATTATCTGTTATTTGCTTTAATGGAATAAACATAATATGAAATAATATTACTTTTGTTATCAAAAAGAAACAATAGCAAATTATACATATACTTATCAGTATCTAAGATGGAAAACTACATTTAAAACAGAAATAAAATAATAGTATATAATCAAAATAATTCAACAATACCACGAGGAATGCTGCCAAACTGCTGAAGAGCTAAGATGCTGCCCGTGTGGCCTCTTTATTGTACAATAACAATACTTTGATCAAAGAATCCATTAGCTTTTTGGGGCCCGTGATTGAGCCCGCGTTGAGAGACCAGTTTTGGATTTGTTTATCGATAGAAATTCTTTGCACACGAACTCCGTGGTCAATAGCGACACTAGCGGCAGTTATTATTTGAATACGCTGGACTCTTTTCACTTCTAAGTTTTTAAATACGCATATAACCATTGAGGAAAACGATTCTAACTATTGCGGATCTCCAAAAGTGACCAATCCATCCATTTTGGTAGTACTGTTTATTGAGGCGGGTGGATGCCTGGATGCGTACATATCGAGGTTTTTATGTGAGATGCTTGAGCGAGTTTATAGATAGGTGACGCCTTTTTATTAAGTTTCCAATATTTAAAAGCTGTAAAACTCCAGGTAGTGATATAGGTACATATACCTATTGATCTTCTTTAGTTACAAAGTTAGCGATGATGTATTGGTCAACTAACTGCCTTCCCGTATCGAGAGACTCGAGAGTAATGGATTCAGATCCCACAGGAAAAATTTTTCTGAGACCTGCAAATAGTTATTGATTCTAGCTGCCTCGTGTTCGTTAGTTGTAATTGTATGAAGTTTCCCACGATACAGTTATTTTAACAGAATCCTAGTGTGGTGTGTTGTCTCTAAAAAAAGTATAATATTTTTTTTCCAATGACAACACCAAAAGGGTAAATCAGTTATTCTATTTTTATAAAAGATTTGATTGCTTTTATTGAAATAGAAACAGAGTAGCCACAAGATTGAAGCTCCATCCTCGGAAATTCATATGAATACTCTTTCTGCAGGTGATGTAAAAGATTGCTCGTCGATTCAAAACATATGCGATGCTTGTAAAGCAATGATGTGACGACATTACATAGTCTATCACTAAGCGGAAAACCTTTGGAGTTGATCATTATTACATAGATGATAATTCATTAAATACATACAGATGTTGCTGTAGATAATATCATGCCAATCGAATCGACACTTTTTAGATATAAACATAAGAGTAATTTGTGATTGACAATCGCTTTCGGCAAATCTGCCGAGATAAGTGACGTCAAAGAGTCACATCCGGGAAGCTCTGCTATTTCGATCGCTAAATATCTTTATACTTATTGTGACCTATGTTTCTTTGAAAAGTGATAGTTGCTTGCGGTCAAGTTATACTGGTTCATCCATTACTATTGTGCTTTGTCTGTAAGTGAATAATATGTTTTTGCGTTGAACGCTAGTATGGCGAATCCATCCAGCTCAGCTCACCAGGAAAGTCTATATTCACTATGACTTGTACATTCTTTCAAAATATAAATCTTCTTGGTGAATTCATGACACAAATGACAAGAATGAATTCGGAAAAAAAGGACCAATATGTACGTAATATTGGTCCTTTTTTTATTGCGTTGTTCCAGGAGGACAGGATACGGGGAGTAGCTATATAGAGAGGATACAATCTCTAGCAGAGAGGAAATATAATAAAGAAGGGATGAAGAGGTGGAGAGTAATGCCTTTTTTTTTTTTTTTTTTTTTCTTTCGAGAGCTGGCTGTTTGGCTTCTAATCGAATCCGAAGCACTCGGTACTGTGTGTGTAGTAGGTACATATAATATATACAACACACGTCTCAAAAGTTAATATTATAATATCACATTGAACGTCAGTTATTGCCTACTTAAAAATACAAAAAATTTAAAAAATAATTTAAAAGTATATTATTCGTGTTTAAGCATTGTATCCATTATTATCAGATTCCTTTAATGGACTAGTGACGTAATTAAAATATTCAAAGACAAAAGTAACTTGTTCCGTAACTTTAAATGAAGATACATTCGCGCATGTTTCCCAAAAGGTTAATCGATCTGAGCGTTGACACATTTTTTTTAAGTTTAATAATGTTATGGCCTTATTAAACCTTATAACCTTATTAAACCTTGAATGTTCTATAACTACGAGTAAATGGTCACTGCAATAAAATAACTTAATACTTGAAATAAATATAACTTATACTGGATATTTACCAAAATTAACGATACGGCGATAACAATTACTATGCTGGATGAAATTAAATCGATTGTTTTACTATAAAATCGATTTGAGTGCAGTCCTCACCGTGTCTAAGATCCTTGATGGTCTTGTTAAATTACTAGTCACGGAAGCGTATGCGCACGCGACACTATTTGTAATTGATAGATTTTTAACATTAGGTGTGTCAAGTTCTACATAAATTTAGGAAAATATGTCTATTAACATCAAAACTTGTTTACTATACCAGTAATACTAAAAGTATTTCAACGCGCTTATCATTTTGGCGTTTAATAGAGAACAAAAATATCGCGTAGAAGGAAATGCAATCCAATATGGCGTTAGAAAAGTGTGAGGCACTTTCCCAGCGCGCGGGAAATATAAGAAAGTGCCAGAACGGCAGCGAAATGGAAACCGTCGCGATTAATACTGATAACATGTTTATCTGACGACTTTAATAACCGACTTCGAAAGAAGGAGTTTAATTAATAGATACGTTTATAAAATTATACATGTTAACATAGTGTATAAGTATGCGACTGTAAATAGCCATTAAAGCGATATCTCTTTCTAACTAGCAAGAAAAGTAAGGGACAAAGAATGTAGTAACTTCCTTAAGTTAAAACTTTTTATTATTTTGTTTTGTCTATGCCAGGCAAGCTAATATTTAAATTTTAAATGATCTATTTGGTATATTAAATTTTATAAAACTAGTTATAAGCCTGTCTGTAGATTGTTTTAGTTGATTTATATTTATTCAGTTTTATATTTAATATATTATTAAGTCAGGATGTGATTACAAATGTTATAATTGAGTGTTTATGATTCTAGCGACACTGTTTAGCCGGTAAAGAGTCCTCATTCCCTCTTTTAAATAAAAAAAAGAAACAATGGATATTGTTCTGTAATTTTAGAGATATTACGTGAAATGTGCATACGTTATGCGTTTTCTGTTACGCAAAGTAAGGTGAGTCACGGAGGAAAGACAACCGCGGGATATCGGAGTGACTAAATACGTTATGTGGTTGATTGGCATCGATAATTTCCGCTGTCTGCTTTTAGAATGCATTAACAATTGAATCAATAAGCGTTTAAAGTTTTAGAATCAATTTAAATGCGTCAGCGATATTGACAGGTGACTGCCACTGTCATAAAATTTAAAAAAGAATATGTCACAAGGATTAATTTCTCTTGACTTATCTATTGGAACAATAATATCGACAGAACTTATATTTATCAGTGAAAACATGCAGAAAATCGGTGGTATGCTAGTTACGAGCTCTATATTATTTGTGTGGAGCATGTTTAACTAGGTCAGGCAGGCGCGAAGGGCGAGATGCGCCCGCGCTTCCTACGCGCCGTTCACCGCTACCGACTAGTGTTGGGACGTAATCCCTTCTACTTCCTAGAATAGTCGCACTATATCGATTTTATTTTTATGAAATAGGAAGTTCATTAAATAAACAAGTTGTTTATGTATTAAGTTTTCATCTGTAAATATCTGGCCGAGGACAAACATTCATAGCCGTTACAGTCTATTTATACTTCAACGGTTGACTTATAAAGATATCTCTAGAATAATAGATCTAGATGTGTATTCTATTGATTGTAGTACAATACTAGTTATACAGCTGATTCCATTTCG
The DNA here is from genome assembly GCA_948253155.1 of Leucoma salicis. Classification (NCBI taxonomy): domain Eukaryota; kingdom Metazoa; phylum Arthropoda; class Insecta; order Lepidoptera; family Erebidae; genus Leucoma; species Leucoma salicis. Next base: position 29,968,375 of record OX411805.1, on the reverse strand, counting down.
TAAACCATTGTCCATTAGTCATGTCCTAAAAGTTTGTACGTTGCGATAGTTTTTTTTTGGGACAACCTTGTTTGTGGAAACAACAGGTCGGTATACGTGCAACCTCGAATAGACGTTAATTCAATTCGCGGTCGCGGCGAGATATAAACACGCCTTTATAATTTGTTTATTTTTGTATACAATCATTCGAATGTTGACCTATTGCTAGTGGAACTAATATTGCCTACTTAAGGGATCTGTTATAAGTAAAATGTAAATGTACCTAATACAGATACATAAGCCAAACTAAAGTTTTATCTAAGACAATAAACCGCAATGAAAAGCATAGAAATCTCCTGAGCTCTGATTAAAACCTACTTGGTAAAGAATTTTCAAATATGCATTGGTTATAATTTTATATTATCTATTTAATATAGAAAAGTAGTTCACGATTATTTCATTCAACTAATCAAAATGATGTCAATTTAAAAACAAATAAATTCCGTTGTTTATCGTACTGTACGGTGTATTGCATTATAGTAGACGCTGATAAGATGCCACTACGGACAGATAAGCAACAATCATGATTACGTACGATACTCATCGTAGGAAATAAGAAATAGGGACAAGGATACTGGGTCGTAGATATAACTTATTTTGTTTGTTTCGTCAATTATATTACACGTGTAAAATGTTACAACACACATCTGACCTGATTGTGAATCAACGAGAGGAGAAAAAACGGAAAACCGCAAAATGTGTCATCGAGATTGAAACTGTACGTCACTACGTCCGCCATGTTTAGTAGTGCAGCGCGCGAAAGTGAGATTTATCGCGAACGGTGCATCGGAGCTCCCTTGACCTGCTTGCGGCGCTTGCGCCCGCTCCGCCCCACTCCCCGCACTATGATAGTAAACCCAACATAGATACTTCGTCTAGGCGAGAACTGCATCATATCTACGCGCAACCGTGCATGTGTGAAGAGTGCGCGTGTGTGCGTTATTAATAGAACAATCTGTTGCCAATGGAAATGTTTTTCAGGCTACTAAAGATTAGGTGAAAATATTGGGTCACTGATACGTGTTTTAATTGGAATGTTTAGTTAAGAAATATATGTGAAGTAATCGTTGTATCGTGATAAAATAAAGGAAATAATTTTAAACCGGATCCATTAATGGGCTACGGAGTGGGGCCTGTGCGTGTAAAGTTGATTTCGCCTTCATCGGATGAACTTTAAATTGAATTAATAGTTATCCAAATCATTTTAGTACGTTAGGGATATTTTTAATATATTTGTTTTGAAGTTTGACTCTAATTACCTTCATCTGTAAACAACAATTTTATTACACCAATAAAATAAAAACCGCTAAAGGTGGTATAGTAATATTAAACAAAGTATTAGATAATTTCTTTGTACAAGAACATCTATCATACTCATATACCACATAAATTATTCAAAAGAATTATCAGAGAATAAGCTATTTAACAATACAGGCAAAAGTCGAGGAGAGAGACATTTTGTAAACCGATGACATAATTTAACGCACAAAAAGTGTGACAAGAAGACCGGTAAAAAGTTGATAACCGGAAACGTTTGGCTATCACTACAGGTGGGCGTTTGAATACAACTGCGAAATAGTTACCTCACAGTGCGTCACTAGAACCTAATAATGATCTTTCTATTGCACTATATATCATGATTATTGTACATGATGTCTTTTTTATCTTAAAACTAGAGCCTCACTCAAAAAAGGTCTAGATATATATCGAGTCAAAGAGTCAAGTTCGAGTACTTATTAGAAGAAAATATTATATTTTTAATATTAAGCTAAGCGCGTGATTACAAGATATCTGAATTTATTTTGTGTCAAAACCTTTACACTTTCTTACAGTATTAATATGATATAAATCATGGCCTGCAAAAATCAATGGTCTTGTAGGATATATAGGATTTTGTTTAAAAATCTGCTGTTTTTAAGTAAGTTCGCTGAACTCTCTCTGTTTAATATATATTTATGCTATTCATTACCCTGCCTTTGTTGTGTACGGGTATCTCCCCATAAGAAAAGGAATTCAGGCCCTGGTCTTCGCAAGCCGTGAAATTATTTTCAGAAGATTTTCTCCAGATAAATTTAATATTTATCTGATGTTTTGAAGTACTTATCTAATTGCTGAAATTTGGTAAAATGTGTGGGTTTATTTTGAGTAGAGCTTTATAATGAGGAGCAGGTAGTTTTTGCAGCATAATTAGATTAAAACTATGCCGAGCCAGTAGGTAGGGAACTTTGGCCGTGTCAAGTTACTCGTACCTACTGTATGTTTTAGCTTCAAAATTGTTTTTAATTTATTTTTTTAATGTTCTCATGATGTTTTATGTGAATATGTAATTTTGACTTTAGCTGAGTCTACAGTTTTTAGAACATACATTCAATGAACGTCTATAATTTGTTAGTACAGTTAAAAATTAATATTGGTATTTTCCTGGTGTGGTTAACATTAGACAGGATTTACAGATTGAATCATTTCAACAATAGAATAATTATATTTAAAGTATGATTTTAAAATGTAAACAGCTATATTAATGAATTAAAAAGCGTACAAGTTTTGGCCGTCAGATTTTCGACAGTCGTTTTCCTGTTTACTTGCGCCGGCACAGTTGTAGGTCGTACGCGTACACGTCTCGTTGCGCAACTCGGGCCATATTTATTCCAGTATTACGGTAGCTCAACAGGTTTACAGCCATAATTGACAAACGAACATCATGAAGTGGAAAGTTTGCGAATTTGTTGTCCGGAAACTGTAAAATACCGCCATTGCACACGCGCCGCCAGCGTACAAACAAACAAATACTGAGATATTGCAAACATCCACGAGCACATTGTTGTCGGTTAGGCTGAGTGGTCGCTTCCTTTGCCTGTTTTGTTATAGTATACCTACTATACAACACGTAGTATTTGTGATCAGTGCAACAAATGACAGATTACCTTGAACGCAATTTGAACTGTCATAGAATTATTCTAGAACATCCCGCGGTCAAAGATGGCGGTCCCAAGCTATTTGTCAATTAAATAACATATTATATTATTTTGTATACTCTAAGCATAAAAAACTTTTTAAGTAGTTTAGGCGGGAATTTTAAACAAGTTTAATAGTTAGCCGGCGTAATGCGGCGCTCTAGTAGCTCAGCCGGTGCGCGCGCGCCGGTTGGCGGGAACTCTAGTGACATTGACACACTTGCGTGTTTCGTAACAAGCGTGATGTTTGCAGTGATTGTCTACTGGATTTTTTATTTCGTGAAAACGCTTTTTGGCCACCGTCAATTTAGTAATGTCGTATATTTTAACATACCTCTAACTACAAATAATTAGATATTGTTATTTGCTCGACATGAAGTCGTTTAAAGAAGCTTCGCTAAATTCTGTCACTTTATTTGTCATAATATGTCAAATAAATTTGAACTAGAGATAGAAATAGAAATGGTGTACTGAAACCGAATGTTACCGATATTTTTAACGACGAAAACATTTTTAGTTGTAAACATAAATTCCGTCTAAACAAAAAAAAAGGGTAAACATAAATTAACATACTTATTAATTATAAGTACCTACTTAGATTTATTTATTTTAATTCAAAGTGCAAATATCAAATAGAAAATTACAGCTGCGTGTAGGGTGGCTAAATATTCATATTTCCACACTTTTTAATGGTAATAAATTGCCGAGCTAGCGCCCATTTACCATCAGGTGGGCCGCGACCGTCGTCCGCCATCATAAGCATTAATAAGAGTGCATATCAAGTAATTAATTGTCCCAACGTTATTATATGGAAGCGAGAGTTGGGTATGCAAAAAGGAGCATGAGAGTAAAATCAATGCGGTCGAAATGCGATCTCTGCGGAGAACCTGTGGAGTGTGGCTGACTGACCGCATTCGTAACAACGATGTAAGAGAGCGAGTAGGTATGAGAGAGTATTGGTGTAAAGATGCGAAAGGGAATGCTCCGATGGTTCGGACATGTGGAAAGAATGCCGGACGAGCGACTGGTTAAGAAGATATACAATGCGAAAGTGGAAGGATGTAGGTACAGGGGGAGACCGAGACTCACCTATCTAGACCAAATCGGTCATGTATTGAAGGAAGGTGGAGTCAGGAGTCTCCGAAACCGGCGAGCGTGTATGAAGAGAGTTATGAATGTTGAGGAAGAGAGAGATGTATGCAAGAATAGAGCCTCTTGGCACTCTGTTCTTTCTGCCTACCCCGCAAGGGAAATGGCGTGATGATAAGTAAGTAAGTAATTATAAATAAGTAGATCCCGTATGTATGATTGGCTACTAGATACATATTTTGGAACAAATCCCCGAGGCCTTGAAAATCTACAAAGACAAAATTGACGGGCGAATAAGTCATTCGCCATTACATGTCGTAAAAGGATGTGATTATAAAAAAACTAATTGTTTCCTTTGAGGTAGTTTTTTAGACTAATCGCATTCGGACTAACGAGAGGGCGATATATTTTCGAAGATGGAAATCTGGACTTACTTACCTAATGTGGTACCTACTTAATTCAGACTATTTTTTCGTATTTTGAGAGGTGTATATATTTGGATATCATAAATATGATGAAGTTACTGCAACAACCAATCGAAATTATGCAAACGGCAAAGGCGATTTTAAAGAAAAATAAATATCTATTCTGTTCTTTTTTTTTCAAATATAATGTAGGAGCTGGAAAATGTAACCGTTCTTAATGTAAAGAGAAAGTTGAACTAACTGAATTAATTAAAACCCTTATTATCTCAAAACTTGTATACATACTCGTACATATTATTATTAAATATGTGCATACAATTTATTTCAAGAATCAATTACAGATATAATTTATTTGCTGTTTTTGTCTCATGTTAGCAACTTCTATTTGATCTTGAGTCATGCAAAAACTGTCAGCGATAGAGTCTACAATTTTGGTTGCTATAAATTTTCCACCATTATTTGAGAATAAGTACATAAACCTAACATAGATGGCGTAGTAGTTCACCTTCCGTACTAAGTATTGTGAGCTTGATTCCTTGACGGTATATTGTGTGTGATTTACAAATGGTCTACTTACTTTATGTCCGTTCAATTTTACGTTTGTAAAGTATACATTATTCGCCAGTGCAGAATTTTGTCTTAAATTGTAACTGTATATACGAGTATGTGCAAGAGTTGCATTAAATCACATAAAAGTTGAGGAGCAAACACATAATCTGCCTGTAGTTTAATCGCAACATTGGATCAAGTGCGGAACAAGATTTGAGAGGTAAATAAAAAAATGTTTTGAAACACCCGCGTGGGCGTTCAAGGTGTGAGCATCGCAGTGGTGCCGTTCGGCAAATTGCACAATTTAGTGGTGATGCAATGTGTGGTGTGTTGAAAACTTGTAAGAACGCAGGCGGTGACGTCAAAATGTCCTGAGTATATTGCTTTCAAATTTACCCTCTGTAATTTATTTTTGGAGTAAATACTTATTGAGCCGCGACTTGAAAGTAACTCCGATTTTTATTTCGAACGGAAGTAATTCAAACGGAAATGACGTTCAGTAAAATATAGCCTTTACAGGGGGTAGCCTAACTATAGTGTGAGCATATGTATTATTTACACATTAATTTATAATTTTCAGTAATATATTATACTTAAATATTATAATTATAATAATTGAATTAATTAATATCTAAATACTGGGTCGTAATGTCCTAAGAAGCAGTCAACGACACGAATGACAGGTGGTAAAATGGTATTTGATGTAAAGTCGCCATGATAGGAATGGCAGTTCACGTTCCACCATTTTGTGATTTTGTTGTTTTGTGGTGGCATTCGCATAAAGGTTACACGCCCTCATTTAATGTTGATTAAGTCACTGGTAATATGATCCTACTGGTAGTATAGAGTTCAAACTGTGAAATTTCATTTATTTTATGATTAATATTTTTAGTAATATCTACCATATTATTCAAAGTTTTTCTTTAACGCGCCTAAAGGTTACACGTACTCATTTATTTTTTATTTTTGTTTGTTAGAACGCGCCGGTCTCTTGATTGGTTTTTGGATAAATATTTTTGGAATTAACAGCTTACTTACCTAGAACAACTTTAAGCTAACCAACATCACGTTAAATTGTTAGGAGTGGAACAATGGCAGTGGCAGGATAAGTGTTAAATTAAAAAATGCTTAATTTTTAAAAAAATATAAGCTCATCAAACCGTGGGTAATTGAAAATAAATATTCATTAATCCGTATGTTAAGTAGGTATGAATTAGCACATATTAGTTAATTTTGACAAATAATTCCTTCGTACCTATCGTTTTAGAATAATAGCGAATGCAAATTACCTAGATTTTATACTTTTAAAATTTCAGTTCAAAGGTTTTCTGGATCGTTAGTGGTCACACCGCCAATTACATAATATATATTGTCATTGTACATGGAATATATAAAAGGTAGATAAGTAAATAGGGTACTTTAAAAAATTGCATTAATGTAGCGATGATTTTCGTATTAAGAATGGCAGACCAAAGACAAGGCAGAATGTGATTTTTTTATTCATGGACCATAGAACGCAACTCTGTTTGCCATGTTGCGTTAAGGACTCGATAAATTATAAACATTTTAAAAGTTAAAACACCCGATTTCCTGTACAATATAAAATGTCAGTCTTATGTCGTAATATCCGCCGATTGCCAATAAAACAGGCAAGACCAAAGGCTATTTTGTAATACAGATATTTATCGTTTACTGCCAAATAAAAATTAAAAAAACCTGTTAATTGTAGAAAACAAGTCAAATTAAAAACGTGATACTTAGTGACACAAATAATGTTATCCACAAATTAAGTTTTAATTTTTTATGCAAGAATTTATGGTGAACTAAAAAAAATAACTAGTGACTCTAGGCATGTATATGTAAAAAAAATAATACATTTCAAGAAAGATTTGACGACACAAAATCAATTATACAGCTTTTACGGCAAAGCAGCTCAGCGCAAGAATTAGCAGTAAGAAAAAACATACATAGGTACATATTTCTAATATTAGTGGCACAAAACTATAGATTAAAGAAGCTTTATTGAGCTTGGGTTGGTGTCACTTTTATAAGTCCTGATATAAATATATGTATTTTTATATTTCGAAATAGTTTCATCGGATTATAAAATGGTATTATAATTTATATTAACTTTAATAAAAGTGGTACAGACTTCCGATGCCTAGTTTATTTAAATCTAGATTTAATTAAACACTAATTATGTACAATTAAGAGCACTTGCAACAAATTTCTTGACTATCCGCTAACTAGGCATATATATTGATGAGATCCAAACGGTTTCTTTAGCTTGATGTTTTACAGTATTTATATAAAGGTGTGTATTGATAAAACTTTGCTGTACATCAGCTAGCTATATACTATAGCTATAATATGGTTCCATACGAAGCGCAAATTTTGAGAATGGTGCCTATTTATTTGTACTTATAACGTATTTTAAATTAACGCGCATTGTAGGTCATGGGATCATCAAATTGAATTGTAAATAGAAAAATAAATCGATACGGCGCGAGAGTGAATCGGTCTGCCTACTAAGTAGCTTTTTGATTTTGGATAATATAAATGCGTGTTGGATTATGACTCGCGCACGCATCACGTAAGCTTACATTCTCGTGTGTGCCTTATGTTCTCGAGTAATGGTATGAAGGTGTGTGATCATCACGTAAATTATGGAACTTTGTTATATTAGAAGTGTCGGTTGACGGCTGTTGTAGGAGTCAGCTAGCGTTGCATTAGCCGCCAGTATTACCTAAGTAACACCCAGTTTAGATATATGTTTCGTCTGGCCAGACCGGGATCCTTATTGAATAGGTTACTGTAGTTTAGTTGCCCGCGAACTGAAACACACACTGGCTTGGTGTTTAACTGGACAGCGAGGAACAGTATTGAACAGGTGGATCTTTTTATATACTATAAACGTGGCAACACAGTTACTGATAACAACTTATTTTCGCAATTCTGAAACCACGCAATCACACGCACTTTACCATCCCATTGTAAGTGCATAATAGAGATATAATAAAAATGAAGACTAGGTCACTGGTGCTCTCTTTCACAAAGCGTATTGCAAATAGGAGTAACTACGTAACGATAACTGGTATTCTCTATCATGATGCTACTAACTTGAACAGGTCGCTTAAGTTATTCTGGTCGGATTATAGTGACGTCTATTCTACGTGTAACTACACTGATTATTTGTTTGTATGATGGCTGCGGTTCTTAGAAAAGCTATGTGTCTTGCTGTTTCCATCAGCAGTGCTTACCATTAAGTGAGCTAGTGGATCGCTTGGTGATAAAATAACTGTCAGCATCGTTCCAGTGTTACAAAATAAAGCTAGAAAAATGTGAATTGGCAGTTTGCCATGAGGAGTACTGACCGTGCTATGGTAAACACAACATAATGCGAATTGGTTTCACATGACGATTATAAATGCAAAAGCTTATATTTAATTTAAAAAACCTAAAATGAATTAAATTAATATTTTTAACTAAACATAGACTCAGTTGCTTTTAGTTTGTGAACTGACTGCTGAAGATGTAGTTGCAAGTAGGAACCAATAAACTGCAAGTATATCGTTCTGCGCTAATTGTACGAGTAAAATATATATATTATGTTGCTTAATTATTTATATTATATAAGATATAATAGGTAGTACAATATTTCGAAACCAAAACTAAATCTCTAGAGGGAGATTTACAAACATTTTTTGTTGCTAACGTTGTTACATGAGATATAGTTCAGGTACGTGTGTAATTGTCATTAGCAATCCCAGCTACACCTGAAGCGCCTGCCTATCGTATACATACACCACTAGGTTTAAAAGAGGAGTGGGTAGAATAAGCACAACTCAATTATATTACTTAGTACAAAGCTAACAAATTTTCTATAGCCTTCGCTTCGCTTTTTGGACAATACAAGCATAAAATAGAGCCTTGGGGTACACCAACTAAAACACTATTACAACACTGTACGTCTAGTTTTAGTAAAAGAGAATTATTAGTTTGTCTGTCCCTGGGCAAAGCCACCCCATCTCCCCCTGGGCGGCTGGGGAGCCGACAAAAAACCGAGGTCCCTTGTTACATGTTTCTAAACTATCTAGACTGTATATAATACGTATATTATTTAACTTGTCTGCCCTTTTCTAGTATATAAATTAAACATACCTAGCGATATTGAAAGAACAAGTAATTATGTTATTTAAAAACTGCTACAAAAACAGGTTTTTGTATTGTTTTAATGGTTTGGTTTTTTGACAAATTTCTTAATTTGAAATATGTTTTCGATACATGTGATGATGAGTGCTAAACGCACTTTATGGGATTGAGTGAAAATGGACAATGACCACCTGATTAGTTGACCACCAGCTAGTTGATCACCCACCACCACCTAGTTGGCCACTCTCGTAGTAAAAAAATATACATTCTAACTTTACATTAAATGCACATTATACGGCATTAAAATATATTATTTCAAAAGACAATAAACCTATTATTATTTCTCTTAAACGGGAATTTGTCCGTCTAAGCAATTTTTAAATTCAGAACACCTTTATTTTTTTAAATTCCTGACCTTGAGACAAGTTCGTTTAGATGAAATCATATTATAAATTAGAGCATTTCACCGCAAGAAGATTTTTAACTGAAGGACGAATTTAACAAATCGGACGTAACAAATTGTATCTATTGTTTTTGACACAAAACGACAACGGCAGTAAATAATTATTCAAGAATATTAACGTCGAACCAGCGATAGCAGCGCCGAATGTGTTTTAAAATTTAAATCATTATTTGTATTGTAAGTAGAGTGTACACGCGACGGAGCTAATGTATTTAGCATAATATGTTACATACTTCCTCGTTGTGACGTAAAACTGGTCTAACACTGTTTATAGAACATCGCTACCCAGTTGCGATGCGGAGCTGGGCAGTGAACTCTGCCTTAGGTATCAGACAAGCTTTTTACTTTTTTATTAAGTTCAATATAAGTAGCCAAGTTTGTGTCATGTTAGTAATTAGGTTTTGTAAAAAAAAAACACTGGCTAGTCTGTGTTTTTACGAGTCATAGAGTAGACATATACACTTATACACACTCAAAAACTTGTTTGCACGCGGCACGGGAAAAATATACTGAGGCAGTTTATACGTTCTGATTATAATATAATATATAAAGAATGTTTGCTAAATGTTTTTATATATAGTTTCTCTTTTGTAGAGAAGCTTTTAATGAAATGTCATATACATATTTGAATGTTTTCTCAGGAAGATTCGGTAGCCCAATATTTATAAATATTTTTTTGTGTCGAAGGAAAATTTTCCGTTACTGTTTATGTAGTAAGTCGTTATGTAGCGTAGTTTGCCAATTTTGCGAATATTTACAATAACAATTATACGAGGAGCTAGTCGGACGGTATATTGTTAATTGTTCACATACATATATAGCTATACCTATATATCTGTGTCTAGATGCGTGGGCGCAGACCGGAAACCCGCGGCGATGACATCACAACCGCCGCTTCTGACGCACATAACTATAATACATAATATACTATAACTTTATTTTCAGTACTGAATTCTTAATTACTCGCAGATAGACTGAAATGATAACAAACAGGCTATACCAGGACCTGCTAAATGTTGGTAAGAAAGAGATCCTATTACGATCATAATACCCACGGCTCTAGCAACGAATGCACAGCGAAAAAATAAAAAACATTTGTAAATGTCTTCTACCTAAGTGTTGCCAACGATTTTAATTGATTTTTTTATTAATTTATTGGTAACATTGTTAATATAGAAATCGATTAATTTTTAAAATATAGAATTACGTAATATAAATTAAAATCGATTGTGAAATAGGATTATATTACAATAGGGGTTTCTAAACTACAGTGAGATTATACATTGTTTACTGCTAGTTGATGCTGCCGGTAGCTCTAAATTTAACATTAGGTAGTTGAACGGATTCCCAAAGGTCATGGGTTCGACTACCTTATCTATTTCTCCGGTATTTTTAATAACAAGTTAAGATTATTATGGCAAATGATTGACCGTTGAACTGCACTAATATCGATTACTATATAAATAGCATTGATGCACGATGTCTTCATAACATAAATTATCTAGTGTCATGGTTACTTTAGATAATTTGATGATTTTCACGTGTTCACGTGTTCAGACACTTGCTTCGTAACGTGCACATTCCGATCCGAATATAGGTGCGCAACAAGTAAACAATATTTTAGTTTTTTTTTTAAATATTACACCAATCAGGCTAAATCCCTAATTTTTCATAGCGAAATACTATTTTACTTCCAGCTTATCTTACTACTGTATAACCTGAATACTTAATCCACGAATATCAACATTTGAAAATTATTTATTCTCAATAGCAACCGTTTCTAAGTAGTACATCCCTGCTTCTCCTGGCATAAACGGGCTGGCTCGAACTGGGAAAGTACCACCCTTGCACAGAAGATCAGCGTGAAATGTTACAAACTACTGCTGTTGTATTTCTTATCGTGAGTGAGAGCGTCGGAGGACTGCCTTCTCCTGGTTGTTACCGTTTTTCTCAATCTCTTACCCTTTTCCTTGGAGTGATGCCTGTGGTGTTGCTAGTGTCATGGTCCGGACATGCTTATGACCCTCGCAGTATAAAAACAAGTCATTAGTTCACTCGCCAGAAAGGTGTAACCGCTCCCAATGGTAAATATTGATTACATTAGGCTACTGTCTAGTTGAAAGAGTGCTCCAAAATTCGTTTTAATTCGAGTCTAGCTCGTAGTAATACTATTTTTTTTTATGCTACGTGAGTGGCAGACAAGCATACGGCCCACCTGATGGTAAGCGGTAACCGTAGCCTATAGACGCCAGTAACCAAACCAAGGTAAAGGAGGTGGGCAAGAAGGATAACAATGACTGCATAGAAAGAATACTAAGGAGAGGACAGGAAGGGTAATTAGGAATGGATAGGAAGGTTAATAACGAGAGGATAGGATGTACTATCTGAGGAGGATAGAGAAGGGGTTGGGCCTCTTCTATTCCATATAACTACCTAGTTTAATTGAGTACTTTAATTCTGAACATAATATTGTTGTTTTTGTCAAATGTATTCAATTTATGATCTCTCAACCTGTGTTGATAACAGTTGATAGATTATTGCTAAATTACTTTCCACAGAGAAATGTGATTTGTAACACGTGACTGATATTTTTTGTTATTACAATCAGCCGGGCACATGAAATAATGTTTTATTTCTACAAGCGTTTGGGTACATTTAAAGTTGTTTATTGAGCAAATCTTTATTTGGGGACGTTCAAAGTCGAATAACAAATAAAAGACAGTTTTTTTGTTTTTCTCGACGTTACTGTCAACTTTTGGCAATGTTTGCAAAATCTACAATCATTTGTTTAAATGCAGGGTTAAGATTTTTTAAACAGCGGAGAAAGACGAACAAAGGTTAAAATATTTTTTAAGGAAGTCGAAACTATAGAACTATTATTTAAAAATAAAAAAAAACATGTGCAATATTTTAATAGACAAAAGCGGGCAAGTACCGTTGCAAAAATCGAACACGCTATAAACATTGCCCGTGGAAAAAAATTGCAGCGTAAAAAATCGTGAAGAAATGCGAGCTTTTAGGGTTTACAGTTAACTTGTTTTTTTAATGAGGGGGTGTACACCCGCTACCGGCAGGTACGAGTTTTTTGACACTCTTTTAAAAATTGGGTTAAGTTTTTTTTGTGTGACAGATGAGAAGGGCAAGGTGAACGGTGTTCTGTTACGGAAACCACAGCTTTTTATTGATACTACTACCCTATTTAGCTTAGTTATCGGTTCATAAAAAAATTAAAAAGGTTTTGCTATAACTGCATTCAGTTGGTATGTAAGGTCTCAAAGTAACAGACGTAGTGCCGGCTTGTTTATCTGAATGTGTTGTGAAATTTAATAGCCTTGTATCGCGGTTGAAGGCCGGCCAAAAACTGCGCGCACGGCCCCACGCCCAGATGTGCCCGATTTACAGTTTCACGCATAAATACATAACTGATAAGATAAAACCTTTGATAAAAATATTGATACAATTACATGGATGTTTTGAACGCGCCCGTTAATTTATTGCGGTAATTTGGCAACGACACGACCCTATTCAGCCTACAAAATTTCGATCATAGGACCAAGTGGTACACTTGGACCTATGATCGATCGTAAAAAAAAGAATATCTGTTTAGTTAGGAAGTTATAAAACAGTTTGTTCTATCAATAGCTCGTGGATTTGGAACGTTTATTTATTTTTGAAATTCTAAAAACGGATGCGTTCACGTCATTAGAATAATAAAGCTGAGTTTTTTTTAACTCAGTCGCGAGCCGAAATCAAATTTGTTATTGCTATCTCTCTCTTACTTTATTGTTAGTTATTGCAAGAGAGAGACAAGTAGTTTGCAGGAAGCTATTCAAAAAAAGAACAACCCTTCCTCACCCTTTTGGGACATTCTATTGTTTACAATAAAACGAAACGTCATATAGGTTTCTGCCGGCAATTAATTTTGGACACAAAGCATATAATCTTAAAGTTGATTTTATAGTCTTCTAATTGTTGTTTAATATGATTTGGATTGACGAGATTGTTAATAAAATTAGTTTTTTTTATTCCTGGTATCTTACAACAGGTAGCTGACCAGTGTTTTGATTACGGCCAATATGATTTGATAAGTAGACAGAACTTCTTACATCATTAGATGTTTTTATAAGGAATTACATATTTGTCAGAACAGCGATCTGAGACGAGTGTTACGAGTAAGGCAAGTATGACTTACTGTATAGATTAATAATAACCAGAAAGCGTCTATTAAAAAAAAACTGGATTTCAAATTTTCCTGAAACGTTTCCTGATTGGCTTTAACAAGGAAATAAAAATATACATTATTAATATCTGTCTACGTAACAAGTAATTAATTGTATTTTTGTCATAGGATTTTATGACGAAGGGATGAATTTATTATAGGGTATTCTAAGGTTCTCGCCCACTAAAGAATCTGCTGTACACTATTAGCTAAGTCTCTCAGTCATCTCATCGATACTACATTCCAAAAGGATGTTAGCGAGACAAGAGTCAATAAATTCGTTGGTTAATTTTTATTTTTATACGATATATTTCATTTTTCGCGTTGCATTTGTATGATGCCATTATATTTATTTTGTCTCGTAGCTTCAACGGCATCATGTATTGTTCACATTGGATCCACGCATCCGCTGTCGCCGATCGCGTATAAATAAGATTTTTTAGTCACCTTTCACTTCCGACCTGTGCCCAAGTATCACACATTTCACCGGGAAGGACCATAATCAATATTATTTGGCAGCTGTCTAATAAAAATATACACAGATTATGTTTCCTGGTGCATCCTTTCTTTTTGAATATTTATGGGAAAGTTGGAAGACATTGCCATATTTTTTTGTCGTAAGTTCATTCAAGTGTAATACCAGTGTTATATCTACCACCTTGTCAAAATACTAATTGAGATTTAAAAAAAGAGTTAAAATAAGTCTGCATTCTAAGCCAGTTAAAAAACTTCGTAAACAAATTCTATATTTAAAATTTACTCACAAAGCCAATGACACATTATTGCGTAATTTCTACATTCAAATTGAATTATTAATAGAGACATTATCTTTTTTCTAACAATAGGTTTGAGGCATAGTCAATACATTCAGCCTATTTCCTAAATGACAACCTACTTGAATAATATTCAAGATATAAAAATATATTTTGGGTCGCAGCGTCTCGAGACATTAATCTTAGAAAATTTGCAAATTTTTCAGATCATGATACATGGTTGAATCTAATTAATTATCATATATCTAAAACATAATGTTAATTAGACATTTACATTTCTGATTCATTTGAACAAGAAATTTGTTTTTGTCAGTAATACAAATTGGTTCTATTTTATAGATGGAGATAATTCATTTAAAAATAATCTTATAGGTTCATTGATCAATTCTTGGGCATAAAAATCGTTAATTATTACCATCGACCTCCCTTATCGTATTACTAGTCTTTATACTTTACAGAGGTCGCTTACCATAGAGTGGTTCGAAATGCTTGTTTGTCAAGCATGTAGTTGAATAAGATATAGATTAAACGTAATATTTTTGTGTATTTTCTGTATATAAAGATAAAAGAATAAATCCATGTTTTAATAGTCGGTTAATAAACACGAAAACATAATTGCATTACATAATTAGAAATATAAATGGCATGTAACTGGAGCCAGGTAACGCGATGCAAGACATAATCGGAAGCGCGGGCATCGAACCTACTTACCGCGAAATGTATTGATGAGTTAGCAATCCACGTGTTTTGATGACATGATGCAATGCATCGCTATTAAGGCTTGTTTGTGTTGCAGTACTTCCTTTTAAATAAGCGCGGTAAGCGTAAAATGGACGGTACATGAGGTTAACGACCAACCTTGGTTCTGGAACTTTTATTGTTGGTATGGTGGTGTATTAGAAATGGTATAACCTTTCTGCTCCAGCATAACTGCACTGCCTTGACCAGGGAATGATACCCTTTATAGTAAAAGGGAAGTACTTCACAGAATATCGGCGTACAATAACGGACGATATCCTTATTGTTGCGATTCGTAGGAGAGCAAAAGCACTGAATATCTAATTGAAGGAGTCCTCATGAATTTAGATCATCCTTCTCTACTCCCTACCCCTTTTTTCTGGAGTTGAGGTAGATCACTACTACTCTGGTGTTGGTAATACGCGAATGATCACTGGTGTTGCTAGCGTCTACAGGCTACTTATTTCATACTGCAAGTGTGTGATGTCAATCTTATTTTATTACACTAGTTGTCGTAGAACCGCGTCCTATGATTATCAGCCTCGAAGTATAGACAAAATAAGACAGTGTACGTTTTTTTATTATCAATAACATACCTTTTTAGTGCAACGAAATCAACTTGACAACAAAAATAAATTTGCAGTAGCATATATTACGGTCAGTGACACTTCACGGAAAATATATGTAAGTATTATTATGTATTAGCATTATACATGTCGGATGAAAATAAACGAACCACGTTCATGATAAAGAGGACACATAAAGGGGTTTTCCATATCGTTTTCGTCTAATTATATGTAGTCATCGAGTACCAACTCATACCAATGAACCTTATGTCATTTTTACATCATCTAATAAACCCATGGGCGGGGCCAATCCCTTAAAAAAAAACGCATTTTTTTCTGTGTAATTCTTTCTATACATTGTCATCTCCTCATCGCTTCTTTATCATTCTTTTACATCATTGCAGGGGATAAACCCCTGCAATGATAATCCCCTGCAATGATAGGCAATGCGCGTGATAATCTTGGTGTTGCTAGTTTCTATAGGTTACGGTAACTGCTTATCATCAGATGGACCGCTTGCTTGTTTGAATAAATAATTTTAAATAAAGAAATATACATATTTTGTCTAAATCTTTAAACATTAATAATTTCCAATGATGTCCAGTATTAATAATTTGGTTAAAACATCGCTGTAGTAAACATTAGAACAATCACTATTGTTGTGAAGAATGTGTACATTCAATACTCGTTTAGATTCTAACTTTATACTCTTTACAACTTCTTAATACCTAATTGGTAAGCAGACATATTTAGCAGAATTTTATTAATAATTCCTGGTGGTAGAATCTTATTAAATCACTAGCTTGATGGAAGAAGTTGGTACAGTATTCTTAGTATTACGTTTTGTCCGGTGTTTCAGAGTACTGGAAGCCCAAACACCATTCTCATTTTCATTAATTATATGTATGGTATTTGAGCTAAGAGTAGCTCGAGGTCTGCTCATTGAAGCTACATTAATTTATTGCCGTTTGGTCAGTGATTCGCTACTTCCAAGTTGTATTGCTGGCATTCGCTAAATTTTTGTTTGGAAATACGAAAACAAGTTGCGCCACCGCATATCGTTTCTGATCAGTAGTGGTATAAATTATGATGTAATTAAAAAATATGTAGCATTATCATAATATATTTCTTAGCGAATAATAAATAATTGTTTTTAATCTAGCAGATTCTAGTTTATATTTATAGAAACAATATTTAAGGATGGCAATTAATTCAACAAAAACACTAGTACTAATTTGAAAGCAGGTAAATCACCTATTCCGTCAGCAATTTTCTTATAGCTTACAAAAACACGTCTAGAAATTTTTTGGACATGAATAAAAAGAGCCTGAAAAATGAGTTGGGTCCTTAGAAATATACGTAAGTAAAAAACGTCGTTCGAGATCACAGGCTGACTGACAAGACCTATGTCTGGGCCTCAGAAATAGTGTTTCATTCAAATCTTCGATCAAAGGTATATTTCAATCTTTTGTAACCATTTCTTTATACAGATTTTCGAGGTAATATATGCTTTTATATCACATAATGGAAGCTGTAAAAATACCTTAAGTCTATTGTATGAAAATGAGGTATCTAAAACTAATTATTCTTTAAGGGATAGTTGATGTCCATGTTACGTAAGACATTTTATTTTTATTTTAGCAGTATTAATGATAATTCTAATAAAGTAGCTTTATTTTTAAAACTACATTAAACCTCTATCAACACAAAGTGCGAAAATGTGAAATCGCAAATAGCAGTCACGAGCAGGATTTGAACCTGCATCTCCTGGAACGTTTTAAAGGGAAATCAGAGATGATCATCAGTCATGATTTGAGACTGACCGATTTCGATTTCACAATTTCGCACGTTGTGTTGAGTGTGGGGCCGGCTTTAGAATTGTCCCACCCCTCTCTACCCACGGGAGTCGTAAGAGCCGACTGAGGGTATACCGGGGGAGTGGGCAGCAGCACTCTCTCGAGTATTAACAACATCCACTGCGATCGCCAACCCGCCTGCCAAGCGTGGCGATTACGGCATTATCCCCCATGATGGGACCGCTCGTTGTGGCGTTCTTTTGGGGAGGCCTATGTCCAGCAGTGGACGTTGAAAGGCTGATGGATGGATGGATGGATGGTTGATTTATGTGTAACAAAAAATATATATAAAAATATTAAAATACATCTAAAACCGCATGTTTCGGCTAGTTCAAGTAGAACATGATTTGACTTATATTAAGGAAATCTCAAAATATATATTTGAAAATTTCATGTCATGAAATATATGACATAATTATCATCTTTGCGTGCTTATATCTGAAAGTGTACTATGTGTTACATAGTTACTACATGTATATTGTGAAATTTACAGACCGAATAATATACCATGACTATGTTGAAAATATATACATGTAAATATTCAGTATCTGCTTTTGAAAATGTAAATTTATATATCAGAAATAAGCAAATATTTAGTGTCAATATTTATAGTTTATAATAAAATTAATGTTAATGGTTAGTCAAGCCAGCACAGACTAGTCTTAGTGATTGCATGTTGGGCTAGGTCAGGACACTTCACACTATATAGGTAAGCCATTATAAACTCAAATTGTTGTGGTAGAGAGGTCTGTAGCATTATTGTAGACGCAGCTACGCTCGTAGCCCCGTAGCACTTTCTTAAAATTTCTTACCGGAAAATATATTTGCTCGTTAAAATGTGATAATCATTGTTTTGATTTTCTTTAATTATTAACACCTATTTTTATATATTTAAACATTTGATTTGTGTTGTCAATAAATATTTGTGCCTTACATTCATTAAGGCAGATATTATGATTATTCTGTAGGATGTAATTTATAAAAAGTTATAGTAATTTTTAGTTAAAAAAACTTACTGTATCTCCTCATGAGAGACTTTTTGTAGGCTTTCCCAGACATGGCGTCGTCTCCAGGGCTGAGGCGTCCGGCGGAGTCGTCGGATTCAGTGCCAGAGTCCCGGCCAGACGCCAGGTATTCCTGCGACTGTTTCAGGATAATCTGTGTTCTCACATAGTCCGAAGGGTCCGCGAAAGCCGAATGTCTCGCGAAATCGCAAACAGAAATCTCTTTACGAACAGTTAAGTCCAATGGGGCATCGTCTTCGAGTTTTGGAGACATGGGCTCCTCAGGGTAGGCTTTCCTGGCGGCTAGCGTGCGAGGCTCATCAGCGCTAAGGGCTCTTCTGTCAGCAGTTGGAGATCGACGGGGTTCCGGCCCGGCAGATGCCGGTCTCGCTTCCACAGCCATCATATTTAATTAAGAACACCGTACACCATAATCACAAGCCCACAGTTTTCAGTTATGTCATAGAGCGTAATGTGTCGTGTGAGAACCGCGCGCCGCGTCCGCCGGCGTTCGCGTCGTGTTACGGACTGATGTCCCAGTTTCACCGATGAGTTCTACTGACTCGGTGAGCTCGCTTCGGCTACCTTCGCCGTCGCTCGGACACTTTCGTTTTCGTACTGATGTACAAGAGTGTGCGTGTTGCACACTACGAGGCGTTAAGTCTGTGAGATTCTGTTTATGTGTGCGTGCTTGTGAATGTGTTAGAGCTTTTCCCACTTTCCTATGAAAGCTTTCCTTCATTTTCCGAGTCGCCCAACAGGTTTTTATAGATCAGTTTCGCCGGTTTGGTGCCAGTCTCGTTTGCAAGTATTGTTTTGATAAATTAATTTACTTTTAAAGATAAGTTTATTTGTTAATTATATTAGAGCTTATAATTTATACGATTTTTTTTGTTGTACTCCCCAAAGATAATAATTAATTTGAAACGTGTTTTTTTTGTTATGGCTGGTAGGTATAGTTTAAATTATATTATTTCATAGTTAAGTAACGAATTATAATATTTATCAGAAACCGGAACGCGAGGGCAATCAGCCGCGTTTTGCGTAACCGGCCGCGTAAACAATTTGTGTTTCTTTATCTAACGCTCGGGGCATTGACCGACTTTACAAATAAAGTTGCGCGGGCGCCGACCACGTGACACAGTGACAAGGCCAGCGTAGAGCGAACTCTGGCTACTTTACAATTGTTTTAAAGGTAAAACATCGTAGAGATCTAGTCGAGCTGGCCACGTGTCGTTGTATACTGGTTGTTAATAGGATACGTACTATGAATTCCGCGCCAATGTCACATCGTTCAGTAAATAAAATTTTGGCTGTCATACGCGATGGGGAAGTGTCTAATTATATTAGCGTATTCATAGCCCTGAATGAGAATGGATCTATTTCAATATATCCATCACCAGCCTTCAGGCATCCACTGAATATCGGCCCGAGAGCATCAAAACGAGCGGTCCTGTGCAACCTACATCCAACGGTTTCCTGCAGCTTCGACCAGTTCTTCAGTCTTTTTTTTAATTTTTTTTATTGCATGTGGTGGCAGACGAGCCACGGCCCATCTGATGGTAAATGGTAACCGTCGCTCATGGACTCGACTATACCGAGAGTATTGTCAAGCCGCTGCTCACCATTTCATTTCACAGATATGAAATGAAAGAAGTCTATTTGAAGAATGCCTATTTAAATTAACACTTTCACTTCTATATGTGTACAACAGCTGAAACGCCAGTTTTATCGACGTATTAATAAAAAAAAAATACTAATAGAGAATATAAGTATTCATATCATTTTCTGTCTGAACGCATTTACTTGCTTATTGCTTTGCTCCTACGAGCTATAGCGTAATATTACATAATTTATCACTTTTCTGGATAAATAGGCTAGAACATAAAATTATGATATTATATCTCCGTCAGATGTTTCCAGAAATTACCGCGTTCAAACAAATTAAAAATCTTGTATTAAGAAATAAAATAAACATAAAATGACAGAATATGGACAAAGTGTCACTATAATATTTTGTTACAGAAGGCGGTAGAGATGAAAAAGCAGTGACAGCTATAAAAAACGAAAACTTCAAATTAAACTACATTGCCGAATCGCTTGGGTATCGAGATAGAGTTCTCATTGTATCAAACAAGAGAGCAAAGAAGAGAGCAGACAGACTGCTTGAAGGTGGCATATAAGCATACGGCCCAATTGATGGTAAGTGGTTACCATAGTCTGTAGACGCTAGCAACACCAGAGCCATCACTCGCACGTCGCCAATATCAAGCGATAGGAGGTGGGGGTGTTTATGATTTTTTTCTGTATGTTTGAGTAAGTACCGGGATGGTTTAGATTCATTTTTGGACCCGGTAGGTGGCGCCAGGATAGAATTTTAGGATTTTTTTTAATGTTCGGACAGAACAACGTCTGTCAGGTCCGCTAGTATATAAAAATGGATTAGTTTAAACTTCAGACAGGCCATGCCTAGGTTTATTTGTATTACTACAATCTTCAATCTCAACTTTGAGCCTCTGTATTCCATACTCTTATAGTATTGTTTATGGTGGCTAACAGCCATGGTCCACTTAAGTCCTTTTTGGTTGTTCAAACTGCACCATCCATCCATCCATCAGCCTTTCAACGTCCACTACTGGACATAGGCCTCCCCAAGAATGGGGGATAGTACCGTAATCGCCACGCTTGGCAGGCGGGTTGGCGATCTCAGTGGATGTTGTTAATACTTGAAGGAGTCCTGCCCACTCCCCCGGTATTTCCTCAGTCGGCTCTTACGACTCCCGTGGGTAGAGAGGGGTGGGACAATTCTAAGGCCGGCCACACAGCCTTTACTTTATTCTGGACGGAGGAGGAAGTAGTAGTGTAGACACGCGCGCACTGCCGTACCAGTGCCAGAGACGCCTCAGCACAAACGACCCAGTTCTAAATAACTCACATAATATTATGATTCAATACAGAGTATGCATATTTGATCAATTTACGTCTTATGCTTTCACATGCTTCGTAAATACAGTGATTGAATTTTAGATAATTTTCTCCTCATAACGTAGTTATTTGCATAGAAATCTTAAGATAAGAATTAGAAATGTTACCTATAAAACTACTTAGCTACACTACTTAACATTAAATGCACCGTTCGCTCCCCGTAGGTCTTAGCTTTATACAACCTGTTAAATGGATTATGAAATTTCTATGAATGAATTGTTAAACCCATTATTCTGTAAGAGTAGGGACCGAAATTGTTCTAGTGGTAGAGGTTTGCTTATCCCAACACGAATGGACCCGGCTCGATTCGGGAAGCACCACAGAAGATTGGCGTGAAATAACTCGTACCGTTGTACAAATTATAATTTGTGAATAAGGAAGAAGAGTATTTTAGTAAGAGCAGCGGGAATCGAACCTGCGTCCCTTCCTATCCGGGGAAGTGCTCTAATCCACTGAGCTACCGTACTATTTTTTAGAAATATCCAATCTTCTTATCACATTTGTCTTAACGACCAACGCCATCTATCGGAATGCATTTACATGCATTAATCCAATATAGTAAGTTTAATTTTGCAATGAAAATTCATACTATTTGATGGCGTGATTTTTTAAAACATTTTGATCTATATTTTAGCACTTGACATGCTCAGCTACTCTTAAAGTACAAATTATAATTTGTGAATAAGGAAAAAGAGTATTTTTTTTAGTGGATTAGTTGCACTTCCTCGGATAGGAAGGGACGCAGTTTCGATTCCCGTTCGTACTAAAATACTCTTTTTCCTTATTTGTGAATTATAATTTGTACTTTAAGAGTAGCTGAGCATGTCAAGTGCTAAAATATAGATCAAAATGTCATACCGTTGTGTTTCGTATGACAAATGAGAGTGCCGGAGGCCCAAACCATCTTCCTATATCCTGCCTATTTTCTCCTTGTAATCCCCTTTTCTATCTCCTTTCCCTTTATTCCCAGTGTAATCGCTTACCATCAGGTGGGCTGTATGCTACCTATCTACTATAAAAAAGAATTAGCTCATTCAAGTTATATTTTATTACATAAAAAGCTAGGAAACTGCAATAAATGTACGTCGCTACACGTTTAAAGTGATAAATTATCAATGTATGTATCAGCGTCAAAATTAGTGATGAGACTTCCAGATTTTAGTTTATTATATCTATGGTTATTTTTAACGCAATAATTTGTGCAAGGGAATAGAATTTATTAGGTATAAGATTTCCATGAAGACTTTCTATGTCGCGCAAAATACTCTCAATATGAGTACGGAGTCTGTAATTGTACCAGGAAGACAGCATAGAGGGGGTTTTGGTCACCAAACGGAAGTATAGTAGGAGTACCTAAGATTGCTTTACGCAGATCAAAGGCGGGAAAGTCACCCTCTCACAAAAAAAACAGCTTCAGGGATAATGCGTATAAAACAAGCAAGGTTGATAATAATAGGTCAGTCAATCACAAGCCAATGAGATTTTTACTTTCTGGTAGTTATTACGTTGATAATATTATCACTTTGTTTATGTCATTGTTAAGTACAATGAGTATGTTTACATTAGTGATAACGATTTATCTCAAATAATTTCCCTGTTATCAACCTGCTGGTTACTTCATTGCTGTTACTACAATGTTACTGTTGAGCGGAAAAATTACAAGACTTATTCAGAAAACAAATTATTGTGAAAGTGGAAAAAGGGAGCTTTACTAAAAGCGGGATTCGAACCTGTATCCCTTGTCATCCGGGGTAGTGTAAGTGACGACAAGAAACTATAAAAAAAAGCAATTGTGAATTCGAGATTGGCTGTAGCCGTCGGTTACTGCGATGGCTTAGCGGTCTAGAGCACTTCCCCGGATTGGAAGGGACGCAGGTTCGAGTCCCGCTCGTAGTAAAGCTCTCTTTTTCCACTTTCACAAATAATTTTATATTTAAAGTAGCTGAGCATGTTAAGTGCTAAAATATCGATCAAAATGCTTTAATTGGAGTTTGAAAATAAAATATATAAAAATTAAAAGACTGGGGTCGATCGAGATAGATTGAAAGTTTGAAGGAGAGACTCCACGAGGCACCTTACAGTTTTGAAAATAATTTATTTGTATAGATATACGAGTATATTGTCCGATAACTCAAGTTGGTCCTGCAAGGTGTCACCGTGATACCGGTGACACCCACGTCCTATTTGAGTAATGTACAAATCAATATATACTGGTGCCATGTAAGCGCTGAATGGCTGTTTGTATAAAACTAGTATTTTGGAGCCCAAAACATATTATAAACAGGACTACATTCAGGAAGTCTTATATATACCTCAACGTGTTTAAATGCACGTGTATTTAAAGCGGTTCATAATTTTATTATATCTCTGATAGCATTCATGAAAAAGTTTAAATAAATATATAGTGATTTTGTAATCGTACGTTACATAAGCTGGGTCGTTGACCGGCGATCACTGATATGATAGTGGACTCCCGACCCCAAAGATAACGGCGCCCGATCGCCATCTTTGATTCTGATCAGGATTCTTGTACCACATAAATATTTTAAACTCGTTTTAGCAGCCCATCCATCCATCAGCCTTTTAACGTCCACTGCAGGACATAGGCCTCCCCAAGAGAACGCCACAACGAGTGGTCCCGTCATGGGCGATAATGCCGTAATCGCCACGTTTGGCAGGCGGGTTGGGGATCGCAGTGGATGTTATTAATACTCGAGGGAGTGCTGCTGCCCTCCTCCGGTATTCCCTCTGTCGGCTCTTACAACTCCCGTGGGTAGAGAGGGGTGGGACAATTCGAAAGCTAGTCCAACACGGTGCAGTAGCAGTAGCAGCCCGGAGTTTGGAAATGTACCCGGTAGACGACAATAGGCTCGCGCCCTATTATGTGGGACTTAAACATAGCTAGCAAACCGTGGGTGTATAATACACCTCTGCCTACCCCTTCGGGGAATACAGGCATGTATGCAAACTATTTCAAAACGTGTTACTGGAATTTTGCGTTTCAAGGAAATACTCAAAGTAGGTATTATAACTAATATATAGAAGTGCGCACACGGTTGGTATATGTCATCAGCTCTATATTTTGTGTGTGATCTAAACTTGTAACCTATTTCCTTCCGTATCCAACATGTGGAATTGCGTAAATTATATTATTTAAAATTAACATTAAGTGATCGATTAAATTTAGTCGATATACAATTAAATAGGAAGTTTACTGATGGTAGGGAAGGCACCAAGTGGGACTTGTTATTCGGCCCGAGAGATCGAGACAGAGTGTGAAGCACTTCAATATGTTTTAGTTTTAGCGGGATATAGAGAAAAGTGGCCTTTTAATTTTTTATTTCTCATCTCCGAATTAAAATAGTGAGCAGCGAATTGGCATTGTTTACAGCATTGAGTCCAGAGAGTGTTGGTTACCAGTCTCCGGCTACAACAAAAATACACCGTGATGTGTCCTTATTCACCATACGGGTGAAGAGATAAAAATACTTTGGAAAATCCAAAACTGCACGCCTTATAATCTTCATTTTTCACAATAAAATTGATTATTTGATAAGTAACTTGCATTGGTCTGACTAAGTAGTTTTCAATAAATCACATAGATAGCGCTAATTTAAAAAAATGCTAATGTGTTTCTCATATTTTATACGCCATCTAGCGCAAATTTTAAGAAGTACTAATATATTGGTCTATAGAAGTAGTTCTACGAAATAAGGTATAGCCGGTTTTATAGTGTGTCACTGTGCCATCGAGTCGAGCGTAAATATTCACTATTTTTTGTTTATTTAATAACAATTAAACCACATCAAATCAGACTGTGAAAAGTAATAGGGCTCTATTCGTAATGATACTCAAGTTAAAAGGATAAAAAAGACTCGATTAGTAAAGAATTTCGGTTGTTATCTTGTTAAAATACATTACCACACACGGACGTCCAAGACAGAACTTTTTTAAACAGTTTTTTAACTAGTTTAAATAACAAAGATGATATAAAAAATATCATGAGTGTCAAAAGTAGTGTTTTTTCTTGATATGTGTGATTGTTTTACAAGTACAATATATGATAAATAGAGGCATTTTAAGTTTGAAAAATCAGTTGTTCTGCGTAAAACGAGAATAGTATCCACCTCAACGCTTCGCTTATGAGGCGTGCAAAAGATGTTTGTAAAGGCAAGTTACATAGGAGCACATCTCCATTTTGTCTTAAAGCTAATGTTCTAAGTATGGAACAGACTGAAGTACCTAGAAAATAGGTGTTAACGTATTGATATCCTAGAACGTTTGATCCGATAAAAGGCTCTTTGTTTTGGGGCTGAGAAGTTCCATCTGTCACTGTCTTCAATCGAATAATACTAGTCCATATGAAAGCTTTAAGAGATTGAATATAGACGAATTATTTACATTGAAACGTACCTCTTTGTAAGAACGCGTTTAGGTCTTATGAATATGTATAAAATCATTCCATTTTCTTCACAGCGCTTACTTGATTGTTTAAAATATGTTCTCTAACACGAAATCACTTTGAATATTTCTATACTATTTATAAAGCTGTAACAGAACTGTTCATTGTCTGTATATTGAAGATATTTGAGAGTCTATATTATGTCATTTAGGTGTCACTGATAACACTTTTTTGTTTGTACGCACATCACACAAAACGTACTAAATGGATTATAATGAAAGATTAGAGAAGATTGTTTGATAGCTCTTAATCAGACTTAAAAACTGGTATAAGTTTTATCTCGCTACTATCAGGAACCTGCGACAACTTAAAAACTAGCTTTAGCTTGAGCCGCGGGTAAAGGCTAGTGCATATTATAAATGCTAAATACTTTAAGAACTAGGCCGTGTGGGGCCGGCTTTAGAATTGTCCCAGCCCTCTCTACCCACGGGAGTCGTAAGAGCCGACTCAGGGAATATCGGGGGAGTGGGCAGCAGCACTCCCTCGAGTATTAACAACATCCACTGCGATCGCTAATCCGCCTGCCAAGCGTGGCGATTACGGCATTATCGCCCATGACGGGATCGTTCGCTGTGGCGTTCTCTTGGGGAGGCCTATGTCCAGCAGTGGACGTTGAAAGGCTGATGGATGGATGGATGGATGACTTTAAGAACGTGGTATTAATGACATGTAATATTTAAAAAAGTCAATTGCAGAAAGAAAATATATTAATATCTACACATTTCGCACCTTCTTTATTCGCTATTTTCTTTTTGTAGTGATGAGGTACCGTGGACGTTTGTTTGTTCTCGTGCATTGTCTTAAAACAAATGCTTGTACAAAAGGAAAAAAAATTGTTTATTTGATTCTGTAACATTGATATTATTTAAGTGGTATATTCTAAGTAATATATTTTCTACCGAATATAGGTCAGTCGGAGGGCGGAGGAACAGACAACGTGAGGGACATTTACAATTGTAATGGCCGACCTCTAAATTTGGGAGGTCAGACGAACCCGTTAGCGTCTGCAATGTCGCTGCGACAAAAGGTAAATTGGTATAATATTGGTAATACGCTGAAACACCCCCAGGGGTCATGGCCCCGTCGACGCAGACAATTCGTTTATGCTGTATGAATGGTAGGTACAATTACATTTTGGAAGTATAATCTATTGTTCTTGCGATATGAATTAATTTTGATAGTTTAACGAGCGTTCAGGAATCTAATAAGAATTGTGTTAATACAGAAATAGCGAGGTTCTATACTCGAGTGCGTTTTTGAAATAAGTTTGTTTTCTTGCCTTCGAATGGATGTCCGGAAATCACTGTAAATATCTTATCGTTCCGGCCTTTTGCCGATAGATCTATTAGCGATTGGTGCGAAGTATTTTTGTGTTTTTTTTATAGTGCATATCAGTGTGTGTATTGTTTATGTTATTTTTTTTTAAAGCCGATGTCCACATATTTATTATATAATTATTGTCTTGCTCAATGTACGATGTATGTAAACACCATGTTTGTATACCATTAAGTTCTTTTTTAATTGTATAAATTGCTGGATGAAGTAGTGGACGCACTACTTCATCCTCGTGAACTTAAATACATTAGCGTGTCATTCAAGAGTTCACTAGATATTTATGCGAAAATTGCTATTGCCTATGTCCTTTCCGGGTCCAGGAATATATGTATGCTAATACATATATTCCTGAACCCGAAAAGGACATAGGCGATAGCAAAGCGATAGTAAAGCGATTAGTACCTATTATACAAAATTAATAGCAAAGGATTAAGTTGCAATTAAAATAAATAATAAATAAAAGATATTCATTTATATGCACATTTACAAAAACAGACGACTCATATTAATGCATTTGTTAAATATTAATTGAAGGTAACACATTGCGGAAGACCATTGTTACATTTAGGAAGCCAATACGCGTCCAGGGACCATCAATACAATAACCAAAGATTGCCGAACACCACAAGTTTAGCATTTTTATACTAGAAGTATGAAAAATAAGCACAAAGTCCGCGTGATCATGAGCGACCAACTTACACACACTATAGCAACAACACAAGTACGCAGTTACATTTTCACGGACTTAAAAAATCACTTAGTAGCCACAACCAAGGAAATGGATACTGGGGGTTCTAAAGCCAGCCCCACACGGCCAAACGACAGTGGCTGCGGTTAAAATTGGTATCTATCTAAGAGTTAGATATTTAAAAACAAATTATTCTGTCAATTATATAATGTAGTATTTTTATATGCTGATTAGAGGGAATCATATTGAAATGTATGCATTTTTAAAATACTATTCTGTACTAAGGAATAATCCTTTTTACTAAGATGGAGCAATGCGATGTTCAAAGAAGTTTAAGCGATACGTAAAGAGGTTCGTTATTAAGGAATTATGGATTTACTAAATGGCATTAAAAGAATTGTCTATTTTTGCTTCTTATAAAACTTTTCATAGTACTAACACAGCTTTTATGTGGCAGTCATTTTCAGATGTATTAGTCTGTATAGAGACAAACAAACCCATTCATCATACTTGAAATAGAATATTGTCATACATACTAATGTTATATCGTCCATAGATTATGCTGATCTCCGCCGTAGACAAAAGCTAGCTTTTAGGTTATTACCATTGAGCTCTAATAGGGGTTATTACTCAGGTTCCCGATATAGTAATCAAGAGTTATCAAGAAAAAAAGTTTTATGAAATTCCATTTGCGTATAAAAAACAGATAAAATTTCTTAAAAAAAAAGTTTTGTCCAGGTACGCTTATATAGCTTAACACAGTATTTTGATCTTTATTTTTAGCACTTGATATGCTCGGCTAATTTAAATGACAAATTATTTGTGAATGTGGAAAAAGGTAACTTTACTGCAAGCAGGATTCCAACCTGCTTCCCATCCCGGGGATGTGCTCTAGACCTAAGCTAAGCTATTGCAGTCGCCCAACGACGATTCCAAATCTCCACTTAACATTTGTCTTTACGACCCACGCCACCTATTGGATGCATTTATATACATCATTCGAATATAGTAAGTTTAATTTTGCAATTAAAATTCATACTGTTAGATAACGCGTAAATAATTTGATTGAAAAAAATTGAATTGAATTGAATTAAATAATTTGAACTGTATTTAACATGGAATAGATTAGCGTGTCCTCTCTTTAAAACATAGGTGGTATACTGCATAGATATTATATGTATCTTCATAGTAGTTTAAGGTATGTCTTTACTATTGATAAATCAAGCGAGTGTTACCACTAATCATTCACCACCAAAGCACAATGTAAATGTTATATATTTTTATCGTTGACGTCAACATCTCTTCATTTCCTATAGTTAATATAACAGGAAAATATGTTTAAGAAAACCGTTTATAATTCAAAGAATCTATTACGTGTGTACCAATAAATTTAGCCTATAAAAGTCAGGAGAGCGGGACACTGTCTACAGTTTTGTTAAGTATCTAGAGCGTGACCTACTCTCTACTAAAGTATGCTAAGTGACAACTATAAACTGAATTGATACACAAAGGAGTTTGGATCACACTTCTTAGGGTGCATTAGCCTATGATGATAAAATATATGTTCAGATGGTCACGCAATTTAATTTTTTCATCTTTTTTATCACTGTTCCTCTATGGGTCACGGGCCCGCCAAATCACGTGGGCTCAATAAGGATTGGGTAGATTTCAAAAGGCTTTGTTAATTTCTTAGGGATGTGGATATCCTCGTGATGTTTTTCTTCACGGGACGGTGTGAATACTCACATAATATCGAATAGTGACAGGCGTGTAAATTCTTTCAAACTCGATATGTATTGGCAGTGCTCAATATTATCGCTGGAATGAACTATATGTAAAATAGTTTTCTTTTAAATCATAAAATAACTTTATTACTCTCTAAGAGAGGAGTTAATAAAGTAATATTAGGTATGCCAAATAAGGAAAGTTTAAAATATCACCACATTTGAACTGAACGAGAGTACTTTTCAGTCGGTTTGTTGAGCAGTTCTATGTAAAGATACTGTCTAGTCGACATGCTGTGACATGCGTTTTAAAATATAAAACAATTCGTTCTGCTCAAATCGTGGATAGATGTTCCAAGAAAAGTCATGAAATGGTTACCCATCTACAAGCTGATCGTAATAACATTATTTACCGCCAGTAAATAAACATGAAAGTCTCAGAATAACCAACGGCTCTTGCAATAAGGGGAAATAAAAAAAAAAATTACCAGCTTAGATCATCAATCTCGGTGCGCTTCCTGCGGCGCCAATTATGCGTGTGCGACTGTGATGGAAATACATGAGAAATATGAGTGGAAAAGAGAGGGGCTACTTGAAGGATAAGACGAGGCGTTGCAGATCTTGGTTCGTTCGGAAACATGGCGACTGTGAAATAATCGAGATAATGATCGAATTCTTACTTTAATCCTACTAACATCTGATAAGGATGTTATGCAAATAATACACAATAAAAAATATTTAAAAATCTAACTAGAATTTTTATAGTTCTAACTAGGAAATGAATTGAGTGTATTATAAGAAATATGTTGAAAGAGAATACGTAGTGTTTGATATTTTGACCCATAGACTACATATACATATATGTATTCCATATATCTATCTATCTATACTATTATAAAGCTGTGATAGAGCTATGTCTGTACATCAAAGATATTTGAGAAAAAAATACTGAATTAGGCTACCTTCGGGATATCGGGAACCTAAGATATAACCTAAAACTTAACTAAGGCAAAGGCTAGTCTATACTATTATAAAGCTGTAACAGAGCTGTGTCTGTACATTTAACATATTTGAGAAAAAATTACTGTAATAGGCTATATAGATGTGTCTAAACACAAAACAATTTTTTTTTAGAATTATTGTCTGTTTGTTTGTTCGCGCATTACGAAAAACTACTGGACAGATTTTGATGCAACTTTTTTATTTGAAAGACCTTCTAAACGTTTTTACGGGATTTATACCATGTAAATTTTTACTTACGAGTTTCCGATATTGCATCCGCAGTTGTTCCGTGATCATGGCGCTTGCAACAGTGCCGAAATATCGGAAACTCGTAAGTAAAAATTTACATGGTATAAATCCCGTAAAAACGTTTAGAATTATAAGTGACCATGAAAGTTTGAAATTCTATATTGAAAGACCTTGATTAGACTTAAAAACTGGTATACATTTTATCCCGCTACTATATCGGGAACTTAAGATATAACCGAGAAACTAGCTTTTGGCTGCGGAGAAGCCGCGGCGCAAAGGTTAGTATTATAATAAATATGTATTCCATTGCGACAAAAAATCAAAGATTACAGTAAGTAAATTTATTTTATACTAGTTTCTGGTCGCGGCTATGTCCGCGTCCGTTATATCCCGATGTCCAGAAAATAATTACGTCACTTGATTGCACTTTTATTATCTCTATGTAAAAATATCTATCCTACATTTATTATTACATGCATGCAAATTTTCATTATAATTGGTTCAGCAGTTACGCCACGAAAGCTTAATAAACGAACTCACTTTTGCATAATTATAATATGTATTAGTAAGGGTGAGATCTCGCACGTAAAAATATTCCTTGTTTTGTTTCACATACAGACAAAATAATAAATACTCAATATAAATAGACAATATATAAATACTCAAGAATATTTCGGAATCAACTGTAGAAACATTCGAATTAATTAACATAATCTGTAAGTAATTTGATATAATTTCATGAGGTAATTTAAATCATGTTCCTGTAGTTAAGCTAAGTATTAAGTTCTTAAAAAAAGAAATGTTAAATAACGCTCTATTAAATAATTATAATAAATAAAATAAAATACCAATAATAAAATAAATATTACTATTATGTTTCCGAACTGTTATCGTAGTGAGTGCAGTCGTTGTACGCCTTCAAGGTTATGAAGTTACCGCGCAAACGCACACATGCGTATTGTACAAATATGTTCCGAAAATACATGAGCAAAACAAAGTTTACAGTTTTATTAATCACATGAATTGAAATTATGTTGTACTAAAAAAACATACAACATAAAATACATTTATTCCAAGTGCTGTATAACGATAACTGATATGATTATTTCTTACAAGAGAATAATTATGTAACTTCATGTTTTTATAGATAAAAGGTTAGTAATATTTTTTATTTAAAACAACTATATTGAGAGCAACTTGAGCACTGTAGATACCATACCACGTCAGATTGTATGACCAGCAATTACTAATTACGTTCAAGTAGACTGATAAACCATCAGTCGTTCATCATCATGTCTATTTGTAATAAAAAACATCTATTAATAATTAGGTCTAGATTTAAAACCACCGAAGAAATGTAACATAGTTCCAGTGGCCCACCAATAAAGGCGGAGAGACGGCACACGGCGGGTTTCTTTAGTGGGTGCAGGCCCTACACTACCCTGGTCGTTGCCCTGAACGACAGACACACCCACGGCTCGCCAGCTATATTTGAGTCCCACGTAATAGGGGGCGAGCCTATTGACGTCTACCGGGCACATTTCCAAACTCCAGGCTGCTACTGAGAATTTTTCTTTTTAGGAAAAAGCTCAATAACATTGCCCGACCCGGGGATCGAAACCGAGACCTCATGATTAGCAGTAGCATACACTACCGCTACACCACCGAGGCAGTTTAGATTTAAAGAAAAAAAATTATAAATTATATAACTATCTAGACTGTGTATTGATAATAATCTATAAAAATAATGGTTATGATTTGGTCCTGTGTAGATATCACTAAAACAGCTGAGTATAAGTAACAGGTACAATAAATTAGTTAGTGCAAATTTTAACGGTTCCAAAATTATCGTCCTGTGCTTGATCACTGAGTAATGGAACAAGGTACACACAAGCATAGACGAACTGCAATGTTCATTACGGATGCATTAACGGCGGCACAATCGAGAATTATGAATAGTAAATTTATCTGTCTCTTTCCCACTTAGCTTTATCTTGGTGATCAAGTACGAGATGCATCATCGTCCACCGGTGGTCACGCCAAACGTTATTGTATCCAGATATTTATAAGTTGGATTTGGGGTAACTGTGATTTTATTTATTATAGGATAGTCCTTGTTACTTATAAATTGCAGATAGGATTTATCTAATAAGAATTTAGAATATTTTTTATGTGAAATTAGAATTACATAAATATCATTTGACTCTTTAAGTATTGGATTTGAACGACTACATGCAGGGTACGTACTTCGTCAGTACCAAGGTAGGTACTTAGTTTTCGTATTGGAGCAAAACAGAAGTTTATAGAATCAGTTCTTACTCTTGTTATTATTAGCGGTAAACTCGTGGTGACACATCTGGAACTAAATAGGTATAAACTTGGGGTAAACTGCTACAGGCTAATAAAAGTATTTATTACAATATATTAAAGTATGTACCAATCTTTTAAACGGTGTACCTGTTTTATAATGCAAGGTAAAAACTAAACAAAGTATAAGTCTAACGGCTACTAAATACTATTTACTTATTACATAATTAGGCATGATGATAGAATGGCACACCCATTGGATGTCAAAAAATGTAAAAATAAGGACACGACATGATCCCCTATTACAAGAATAAATAATTGTAATCAATAAGACGTCTTCGGATAGACGCTAGTGGTAAGAAGTAGAAATTGAATACTAAAAGGATTTATTTATTTGTTACACCAACAAAGTTACACTCATAAAAGCAATAAATAAAAAATTAAGGTTACATGGTAAGTGTCACCTCAATTATAGGTGCAAACAGCAAGCAATGGAGACAACAACTAAAATTAAATTTTACATAAATTATATATACATAATATATAAATTGTGATTTTAATTATTATTTCAGGTAGTTTAGTGGTTATAGCGTTTGAAATGGATTTTTAGAAAGCCACGAAAGTAGAATCGAGCCAGTAGTATGGTATACCTGTTTTCAAAATAATTTATTCTAATACTAACGGAGTATAATAGCCTAAAACAGGCAATTATATCCTCAGTTTGAAAAAAAGACGCGAGATTATGTCCTTGTTCAAAAGACATCACTAAAAGCATGCATAAAAGATTTTTTCGACAACTTCTGAAGTGTACCAATCCACACTGGGCCAGCGTGGTGGCCTATGGTCTAAACCTCTCTCACTACGAGACCACAATGGTTTGGAAAAATAACTAATTTGTAAGGGATTCAGAGTAAAAAGTTTAGGAGGTACAAATAGAGTCGCGATTTATTATGTAAGGTTTTAAAATCCATAACGTATGGATAACCTACTTATAATTGCCATCGATTAGCACAGGAAGACTGGTCTACAGCTTTTTTTATTTGTGTGTATTTTTAGCCTGTGTCCGGTGCAGCGGGAGTGTTGTCCTAGGTCTAGTAAAGAGGTTTTCGAATTCCGAATCGTTTAGTTTTTTTTTGTTGCAGGCAGTATTCAATTTTCAAAAACAATATTAAGCCAAGATGGTGAAAAGCTGTTTATACACTTTCTGATATTACGTTGCATTATTTTAAGTAATTATGACCATAGAATTTACTCTAAATAAAATAACAATAGCATATATTATGTATCTAATGTTAACAAAAAATATAAATATTAGTTATTACTACTTACTTACGTACTTTATAAGATAAAGTACCGGTCCACGTTTGTGATTTTTCACTTACTTTTTAAGCCTCATAGTGAATTTGTATTTTTCTAGGAAGTTTTCTACGTACAATACAATAATTATATTGTACTAATGAAAGTTTTTTTTAAGCTACGTGGATTGGAAACAAACATACAGCCCACCTAATCAAGTAAGCAATTACTGTAGCTAGCAACACGCGCGTCGCCAACTCTAGATAATGAGCGGACGAAATGCCTATGGCGCTCTCACTCACCATATAAAACACAAAACTAGGAATAGCTACTATTGTATCAAACTGATCCTCTGTGGGTACTCCTCAGTCGAGTCGACCCATTCATTTTGTGACAAGCAAGGCTTTACCACTTTTTGTTATAAGTGGAAAATATCAGGTCTAATTTACCGTACCACTGAATTAATATAACATAGTTCCAGTGGCCCGCCAACAGAGGCGGAGAGACGGCACACGGCGAGTTTATTGTGAGGGCCCCACACTAACCTGTTCGCCCCGAACGATGGGGTGTGCGGTTAGGAACATTTTTCCCGCCTTAACAAAAAATAAGTTCTAATTTGTTTGTACCTCGGTGGGAGATGTCGAGGGTGAGCTGTGTATATATGCAGCGCTTATATATAGTTTTATACCTAATCAAATCTTGCCTTGTAAACAGTTCTCTAACAGTTTAAAAATGTTTGTTCAAAAAAATCGCTACAAAATCATTTTTCATTAGAAACGTATTGTGACGTTATCTATAAATTTTAATTTTGTCATTTATTATCTATTGTAAGTTTAGTTATCAGTACGAGTTATTATAATTAAATTTGTATTGTAAATTTAATTTCATTAATAATTGTTAATTATATTTACGTTTCTGATAAACGTTTACCTACTTGATCATAATGTGTCTTGTTCCTTTCAATCTTTTTTATAACATCTTTATAACTACCAAATATGATATGCAAATAAATATCAATTTTCATTACAACAATAAAAATAATATTTTAATATTATTGTTTCATTATTTGAAATTATTTTTCTTTATTTCAATATTATTTTAATATTTCAAACTACATAGTGACATTTAATGTGATCTAAAACTCGCTCCCACGCAGCTGTTCTACGCGTGACCTACTTATTTTTCTTATAAAAACCTTTTAATGTCGTATCATCTTATGCCATTTCTTTTAAAATCATAACAAAAACACATTCTATTCTAAATCACGAACTAAAAATACATACATTTTATGATGACATCATGTCGAGAATAACAGCAAGAAAAATAAAAGTTATCAGTTCAAATTGATTGAATATTGGACCCGTGATGTTTGTTATCTATGCATGAATATAAGTTTATAAAATATATACCTATATAATGTATAGTGTAAAATTAGTAATATTTTCTTCTGCAGAGTTGAAACAAAATAAACTGATTGATTTAAGTTGCCTTAGTGCGGAGTGAAAAAAAATACTTTTGTGGTTTTAGCACAGACAATATATTTTTTGAAATAATGGTTAGTCGGTTTGAATATTTGCCAATGATTTATTAGGGGTATGTTTCTTGCAGATAAGATTAATTTATAAAAGAAAACACAGTTAAAAAAAAAAAAAAAAGCGATACAAAATTAGGCATAGTCAAGCCAAAGTCATGCCTCGGTAAAGTGGTGGCAACACGAAAAAACACGTTAAGCTACATTACATCACTTGCCAACACTCGTGCACATACGCAAATGGTTAATTAGTAAAATACCATCACTTTTAATATGTACATGAATACTTGAAAAGTAACAAGGCCCTATTTTTCATTCTGCCTGCAGAATAATTGACGAAGAATAACATTTACGAAAATTCAAATCTATTTTATTATTTGTTAAATTAATCAGATTCCTTTACATATTTTTTAGTTAAAAGTGAAGATTATAAAAGTGTGTTGAAAATAACTTTCAGTTAGCAATTATCGCGATAGCGTATATGATCGAGAATGTCGGCTTGCTATAAATTAGAAGTTATCGAAGCGTGGGAACATGTTCAAGGACACGATGCACCGGCTATATAGAGCACCATGCACTTGCAAGTGACTGCGCAAGCATTATGTCTTATTATCCTTACCAATATTATAAATGCTAAATGCGTTTGTTTGTTAGGCTTTTACGACGTAACTACCTAACCGATCATCATTAAATTTTGCATACATGTTGAAAACCCAGAAAAAGGGCACAGTCTTCATAGATAAATGAGTTATAAACGAAAAAATAATTTTGTAATTCGAATACTTTTAGATTTCAATTAAAGAACAAACAAAAAAACAATATAGTTTTTTTTTTTAATTAGCATTGATAAATAATCGTGTCTTCCTAATTTTAAGATATAACGGAAATA
Source organism: Leucoma salicis (assembly GCA_948253155.1). NCBI lineage: Eukaryota > Metazoa > Arthropoda > Insecta > Lepidoptera > Erebidae > Leucoma > Leucoma salicis. The sequence continues at coordinate 29,931,080 of OX411805.1, read as the reverse complement.
ACTATTATCAGACATACACTGTGCTCTCCGTACAGATGACCACAAAAAGAAAAAACATATCTAAACAAATAAATAAAATTGTACTGTCTGTTTGTATTGTCTAAATAACAACGTTTTACTAAATGTATAACGGATATACGTTACATATAACAAAATACTTTAAATATTTCATTTGTTTTTTTTTATTGCATGTAGTGGCAGACAAGCCACGGCCCATCTGATGGTAAATGGTACTCGTCGCTCATAGATTCAACTATACCGAAAATATTGTCAAGCTGCTGCTCACCATTTCATGGTATTCTTAGTCCGTCACCATACGGACAATTTGTCTGTCTCTCTGTTTGTCCGAAACGGCGAACTGAACCGATTTGGACGGGATTTTCACTGGCAGGTAGCTGATGTTATAAGGAGCAACTTAGACAACTTTTTTTTTGGAAAAGAATTAGGGATCTGCACTAAAATGAAAATAATAAAAAAAATCGTGGGCCTGTTGCATAGTACACAATAAATCTTCTAGGTAGTGATATAAGATAAGCATAGCAGATAAAACTCATAAAGAATGGCAGGTTTTCCTCATGAAGACATAGAAACCAAACAAATTGAAGAGTTGTGTAAACACATGCTTCTATCAACGTAAACACTTGGTGTAATCAGTCGATAACTGGACCTTGGCTTATGAGATACAGCCCGTTACTATTGGTAATTATAGAAAGTAATAGGGAATATAATATCACTCAATGCAATGCTATAAGCATTTATTAATAATTTTGTGAATTCAATTTCAAGGACCCGTCACGTAGATTGCCACATTTCGTTACATGAGAGAGAAGAAAGATATAATTATAGAGTAAAAGAGAAAGAAGGCTATACATTAATAATAGAACAACGTATGTATATATCTTTTCTATTTATTGTCTCCCAGTAGTCCAGGGCTTCTAAAAAAGATTTCAAGCCATTACGCTCTATGATACTCGTATTTCGCAGACGATTAATAAACAATAAGTGTACAGGAACTCTTCTTTCGTACTTTAATGAGTACTTAGAACGTATGTTAATGAGTAATTGCTCACTATTGTCTGGTTTGTGCCTTCCTCACACTTGAAAATTTACTTGGCTCAGAGTGCGCTCTATTAATTTTAATTAAACTAGGTTTTGTCTGACAAAAAACTGTTTACCTGCTGGCTCTAATTTGTTCTCCAATTTCATTGAAGTCTAAGTAATTTAGCGCGGCCTAATTCTTCTTAACTTCTTTTAGATTTACATTTTTCTTACATAAGATTATTAATCCGTAAAGTTCTTTTCGAATTTTGCCGTGACAAATAGCATCCGGCTCGCTGTACACAAACTTTGCTGAACGCGAAATTTTAAAAAGTACTATTTTATGTTTTAAAATTACGCGTTTTGTATTAGAATAGAGTCGGAGTCTACTCGTGACCACAGCTGGTGTAACTCAGCCGAAACGTCGAGGTTAGTCGAAATAATAGTATTTTGAGAAGTTTAATGCGCGTATAGACCCGTCAAATATGTTATAATTACAAACCGCACAAAATAAAACGCACATTCAATTTATTGTTTTCGATAGCGGCAAATAAATCAGATAGAGACAGTAACAATATATATAGGTGGTAAGATGAGTTCTTGTTTCAAATGGTGAGAGCTAGTATACCATCTACATTGAAATCTGTGTTCATCTAGCTCTATTCTGTTCTACGCTGGAATCTTTGGTTATTGAGATTGATACGATACAACATGGTTGCGATTGACAATATGTAAGTGTATGGTGAGTTCTCCTTCTAAATACCCTATTCTTAATGGTATTACGTCAAGTGCCTTTATCATAATTTATTACTTTTGGAGAGTCACGGCCCATCTGATCGTAAACGGTATCGGCTATCTTCTCCTACAACTGAAACTCATCCAGACATTCTTAGCTGTTTGAAACGAAGAAAATCCTGCTAGGTATAAGTGTGATTATTTACACTCAGTGAAGTTTGGTATCTGAACCACAACACCAATTATTCAGATATTTACTAGAAAAAAAATTATAAAAGATAGAAATCCCAAAACAGTTTACATGAACGAATTTAATATTTTTTTTAGAAAAGATAACTCCGAGCGTAATGTGAACGTGCCTTTTGTGAATTGCACTGTTTACAGGATCTCCATATTAATAAAGCCTATCAGCTAGAGTACAATAGTGTGATAATAGTTTGCATGTCGACCCCTTTAAAAGGTTGGGGTATGATATGCGATCTACTAATCTTGTTGCGTGACAACAAAGACAGTTCGCACGCATCCTCGTTTGCGCAGCCATCTTGTCAGAACCAGCGCACTTTTCACTTACGAGAAATACATTGAGAGTGAAAACTATAAATAAACATACAGGTACTACAGCATCGTATGGTGAGCGCAATAATTGTATGCTCTACTAGTTGAAACTTAAAACTTTAACTGCCTCTGTGGTGCAGCGGTAGTGTGAGCATCTGCTGGTCATGAGGTTTCAGGTTCGATTCCCAGGTCGGGCAGAGTTATTGAGTTTTTTTGTAAAAGGAAAAATTCTCAGTAACAGCCCGGAGTTTGGAAATGTGCCCGGTTGACGGCAATAGGCTCGCCCCTATTACGTGGGACTTAAACATAGCTGGTGAACCTTGGGTGAGTAATACACCTCTGCGTACCCCTTCAGGGAATGCAGGCGTGATGCTATGTATGTTATGTTTTTTTTCTACTAGTTGAAATCAGAGATTAATGATATCACATTTAATAAAACGCAGTCTTGGATGGCAAAGCGTAATATTTTCATTGCCTACGGTGGCAAACGGGCACGCGGTCACCCTGATGGTAGGTGTAGTAGTAAACTACTGCTCATGGACTTTAGCAATAGCCAAGTGAACGCCTACCGTCAGTAAAGCGCTGTTTTCAAACCTCGTTTAAGGAACACAACAAAAGAATTATTAAAATCGGTTTAGTAGCTGTACAGTTTATAGGTTAACAACAAATATTTTCTCTTCTATACTACTATAAAGCTTTAACAGAGCTGTGTATGTATATTGAAGATATTTAAATAAACGCTAAGTATATTAGGTTAACTAGGCTCTCTGAGCCCAAAATGCTTTTTTAAAAAATTACTTTTCAGACACTCTGCTTATTCACATATCACATTTTATCTTACTATTACGAGTATATCGAGAACCTGAGTTATAACCAAAAATAGGGCCAAGGTTAGTTATATACTATTATTGTAGATAGCAAAAGTTGCATTTGCTTGGAGTTTAAAACATTTGGATTATTTTCCAGAAACAGATGGAATATTTTCAAATCGATTGAAATATAATACTAAATAATATTATAACATTTACGCAAATTTTACACATTTTGAAATAAAACTACGTATATCAGCTTTGGACGCCTATCATCTAAGTCCACCCGTGATCATGAATGCTGTAAAGTATTCGAAACGTCGGGATAGTATAAAAATCAAGTAAACGCGATAGATTCCGTAAACGTAGTTTTATTTCTAAATAATATTGCTGAAACAAACTTGCAACCAGTACTGCACAGAATGTTACAAGATCCACGAATGTTTTTGTACGCTCACAACGGATCAGTGTGAGGGAAAATGAAAGTGGGAATTGTGACGACATTGTTCTTTCAGTGAAAAACGCTTGCATACGAAATACTGGGGAAAAGCTGCCGGCTGTAATTAGAGGAGACACGATACTGTCGCCGATAGAAAATGCGGCGTAGCGTGATATAGTTTGTGTCTCATATCGTATCTTAATAGCATAGTTTTAAGATAATATCTGTTCGTATTTACGACGATAGTGATATAGATATTGATCAATACGAGTGAGCGTCATGGTGGCCATTTACCCGGATCCTTCAACATTAAAACGGTAGTACTTTGAGTACATATTAATTAAATGAATACTTATCTAATATATAAAGTTCTCGTGTCACAGTGTTTGTCGCCATTCTCCTCCGAAACGGCTTGACCGATTCTTATGAAATTTTGTGTGTATATTCAGTACACAAAATATCATAAGAATCGGTCAAGCCGTTTCAAAGGAGAATGGCGACAAACACTGTGACATGAGAATTTTATATGTATTATATAGCTATCCTACGGGAACCATTTTATTTTCCAGGATAAAAAGTTTTGGGCTCCGATATATGTATGCAAAATTTTTTGATGATTGGTTCAATCGTTACAGCGTGAAAGCATAACAAACAAAGAAACTCACTTTCACATTTATAATATTAACTAGCCTTTGCCCGCGGCTCCGCCGCAGCCGAAAGCTAGTTTTTAGGTAATATCTCAGGTTTCCGATATAGAAGCGGGATAAAATGTACACCAGTTGTTAAGTCTAATCAAGAGCTATCAAACAAAAAAAGTTGCATCAAAATCCGTTCGGTAGTTTTTGCGTGATGCACGAACAAACAAACAGACAAAAAATCTAAAAAAATCATTTTGTGTTTAGACATGCCTATAAAGCCTAATTCAGTCATTTTTGATGTGAAACATCTAATGCGGAGGTAAAATCGGCTGTTAGCGTGGCGACGCTTTTATTTTGCTTGTCCCGTTCAAATCTTGCAAGTTAAATTTGACACGCTTCCCAGATTCCGATTGAGCCGAAATTTTACACGCATGTGTATATCACGTGACAATGCAATATTATGATGACATGGAGCTGATCTCATGATGGAGCTGGAAGGTGGACATAGAAACTCTATAATGAAACGGCTTGCCGAGTACTTTGTGTCTAGATGGTATCCAGGGTCTGGTGATGGAACTAGAAGGTGGCCATAGGAACTCCGTTATAAAACAACATAATTCCATCGAGTTTAGGCTCATATGATTTGTCTTGACGAGTACTTTGTCTCTAGATGATATTCGGGGTCTGACGATGGAGCTGGAAGGCCACGGTAACTCTGTAATGAAACGACGTCATTCGTCTTGAGGGGTACTTTGTCAAGTTATGATCATTTTATTTCTACAAAATAATTTTGATGATTTCACATCTGCTAGACGTCCCGTGACTTCTAAAAACAACGTCTAGTTTTTTATAGTGTTGGCAACAATCTGATTCTGAGAATAGACTTACCATAGTTTTTTTTTACAAATATCTTGAATGTACAGACATAGCTCTGTTACAGTTTTATATATAGAGAAGATTACAGTATAGATTAGCATTGTAATTTTAAGGCTTTGAATAAGGTGAAATACAGATATAAATATAATAAGAAGCTATATTATAAACTATAAGAAATACAGATTGTAAAAGGAATTTTGCGATTTTCTTACAATTTAGCTCTCATATTTAGCTACAAGGTTCTGGCCAAGGCCTCCGTCTAGACTTCATCTAGGTATACTACATAGTACCTATTTAATTAAACCACCTACTCAATTAATATTAAATTCTTGCCGATAAGGTTTGAATATTCCGAAGTTTATTGAATACAGAACAAAGACTCGCAGAAATAGATCAAGCGAAGTTTTCAGGCTTTAACATAGACAAATGAATTAGAAACTGTACGTAAAATCATTATGTACTAACTTGAGTACATATGCCTATACATTGTATATAATATATGTTGCCCCTCTTTGCTCTTCCAGATCGCTGTGTCATCGCTTAACTGCCTCTGTGGTGCAACGGTAGTGTAAGCGACTGCTGATCATGAGGTCTCGGGTCGCCAGAAGATCGCTATAATTGCATATTGTATACTATAGGGGCGGCAAACAGGCATACGGCCCACCTGATGGTAAGCGATTACCGTAGCCTATAGACGCTAGCAACACCAGAAACATCACTCGCGCATCGCCATCTCCAACGAAAGGATTAAGAGGTGGATAGGGAGGATAATAAGGAGTGGATAAGTAAGATACCGTGGGGGCCGGCTTTAGAATTATCCCACCCCTCTCTACCCACGGGAGTCGTAAGAGCCGACTGAGGGAATACCGGGGGAGTGGGCAGCAGCAGTCCCTTGAGTATTAATAACATCCACTGCGATCGCCAACCCGCCTGCCAAGCGTAGCGATTACGGCATTATCCCCCATGACTGGACCGCTCGTTGTGGCGTACTCTTGTCCCCAAGACTCAGCCTCCCGGCCTATGTCCAGCAGTGGACGTTGAAAGGCTGATGGATGGATGGATGGATAAAGTAGGATACTAAGTAGAGGATAGGAAGGATAAAAAGGAGGGGATTGGGTCTCCGGGGCTCTCACTCACCATACGCAACACAACGGCAGGAGTAAGTGCCGTTGTTACACGCTGATCTTTTGTGAGAGATCATGGATACGTTTAAATTTTTTGAGGTACGGTGTTATCTGGGGTGTTGAAAGCTCAAAAGAGATGCGTAAGTGTAATGTGCCACTTGAAACCTGTAGGCCATTGTTTCTAAAATTTAATAGCTAATAATTAAATAATTTATAAGCCAGTAGGCGTGAGTTCAAACCTCGCTCGGGACTATCATCAACTCTACCCTATTTTGGTACACTGTGTTCTGGTAAATGGCCGAGCACGTTAAGCGCAAATATAAAAACAACAAAAAAATTATTTAATTTTATATAGATCAGAATTACGTGTCTAGCGACCAAGTGAAGTAAACGTAATAACAGCGCGGAACTGTTTCAAGTTTACTAGTGCAAGTGCATTAGGCTGCGCAAGCGCGTGTTTGGCATACACGAGATATCGTACACAGAGATACGTCCTGAGATAGATAATGTTGATGGCAGTGATAATCAAAAAAAGATTTAAGTTATTGATTTTTTAAGACGTAAACGTAAAATGAGTATTAAATATTGAATGGTAAAGATTATATTGTGGAATAAAAAAATATCCAATCACCAACCTTTAGGAAATACGTTCCATCTATTCTTCTGCAAACACAAGATAACAATCACATAGATGGCGTAAAGTCTCTTAAGATCATAGAAAAATAGAGATTGGTGGCATCATTTTTTACTCGAGTACTATTAATATAATCTTAGATTAGATGTTCTATGTAAAATCTCTACTATAATTATAAATATATAAGTTAATTGGTTTGTTTACTTGTTTAAGTATTTCTATGCTTTCAAGTCTACTTAACCAATTAATTTTATTCTTTTAATCCCAGCCAAATGGACGGTTTCTGTGTGCAAGCTATTTTTGCATACACATAATCAACGTGTTGTAGAGTGACGTATTTTATTGGCCTAATCTTGAGGTCAACGCGGACGAAGTTGAGGGCATAATCTAGTAAAATTTTAATACATACTCGTTTTTTAATAATAAATATTAATCGGAAATATTATTAATCAAACCAAAATTATTTAGATATATATCTAATACTAATGTCAAAGCAGCACACAGCTTTTTACATAATACATATGATAATATATACAGTATATAAAAAAAACAATTTAATTTTTATGTCTATCTGTTCCCGAACGGCTGGACGGACTGGATTTTGACGGAGATTTTACTAGCAGACAGATGAGTAACTTAGGCTAGTTTTGTTTTGGAAAAATTATTAGGGTTCCGCGCAGAAAGATAAATAAACTACACTCTACACAGATGGAGTCTTGGATAAAGAGCTAGTTTACAATTAAATTGTACGAAACACGTTCCGGTAACTAATCATGTAATAAACTCTCAAATACAATGAAAGAAAAATTGTAGGAAATGAAAGTTCACCAAAATAACAAATCGTATCTTGAGATCTATCCGCGCTAGTCACCCTCTTGTGTAGTGGCCAAGATAATGTCAAGTTTCCCCGACTAGGCGGCCGTACTACCAGAATGCACTTTCTTCCTTCACACACAGACAGACACACTGTTCCAAATGTTATTGACCACAATTAAGATAACGCGAAGCTTCAAAATACTACTATCCTAACATTGAAATTAATTTAAATATTTAAGTATATACGTAAAATATCTTAGCTTGGGATGTTCTCTTTGATGATTATAAAAAATACTTATTTAGAGAAAAACTAAAAAATATTTGTCTATGCTTCCATTAGTTACTATTGGAACTTGTTCTTTACACACACTTACAAGAGCAGATGTGTGCAACAGTAACGCTACATTGCACTTTGCACACAAATAAAGAATTTTTATGGAGGTGTGAGTGAGGTGTGGTAAACGAAAGTTGAATGGAGACGCATTATGCGTTTTATTATTTATTTTCCTTTCCTGTAGATAAGTTATGATTTCCGAGAAAACTACAGGAACAATTATATGAAATCAACACCAATAAAGACACGATTGTAGTTCTTAGTTCCGTACTTAATTTATCATTAAATGATGATTTTTGCGTAAGAAGGCCCACTAGAGCTTAATTAAAATCTACCCAGTAGGTATTTTGTGATGCGCATTCAACGGCAGACCTCTATTATTTTATTTATATAGATTACTAATATGAGTGTAAATGTGAGTGAGTTTGTCTACTTGTTACGCTTTCACGTCGTAACTATTTAACTCATAATTATGAAGTTTGGTTATACATTTAGTGCGAAGTCTAGATAAGGACCTAGGATACTTTTTAACCCAGAAAAATAGATATTAACTATGGAATAGAGATTTTTGCGTAGAGACAATGTTTTGTAGAGTAACGTACTTGCATTATATTGACCTAATTCTAAATTCCACACACATGAAGTCGTAGTCAGAAACTAGTCTATACTATTATAAAGCTATAACAGTGCTAGGTTTGTACATTTTGGAGACTTTTTTTCTTTTTTTTTATTGCTAATGATGGCAGACGAGCCACGGCCCACCTGATGGTAAGTGGTAACCGTCGATCATGCACTCAACTATACCAAGAGTATTGTCAAGCCCCATTTCATTTCTCAGATATGACGTGATTTTGAGAAAGAATGTATTAGGTTATTTAGGCGTCTTTGAACAAAAAACGACTATTTGTTTGTTTAAAAAACTGGCTACTATACAGCGGGAATGGATACCTGAGATATAACGTGATAATTATAAAATTAAATTTAAATTTAATAATTTATCTCCTAAATTGGATACATGGAATTTTATAAATATTATAACAATGAAGACGAGCTTAAGGCTGATCGAACTTTGCCAATTTTAGAATGGATGGACTGGCTTACCCTGTGAAGTACCACCCTCTTTAACAATACCAGTATATGTAGGTCATTGTAATTTCCTCTCCATTTCCTATACTTCGCCTGAGATTACCCACGTGCAAACGATGTCTTTGATATTGATAGCGTTTATGGATTTGATAGCAACTGATGCCCACGTATGGGCAATATACCTTCGTAACACTATATGATCACTCGCACGTTGCGAACTCTAGGAAAAGGGATCGCAAGTGGAGTAGTAGGATGACAGAGGATACCACCGAAGAAATGTAACATAGTTCCAGTGGCCCGCCAATAAAGGCGGAGAGACAGCACACGGCGGGTTTCTTTAGTGGGTGCAGGCCCGACACTACCCTAGTCGTTGCCCCGAACGACAGGGTATGCGGTTAGGAACATTTTTTCTCGCCTTAACAAAAAAAAAAGTACACAGAGGATGCGCTCACCGAAAGTAACACTAGACATTGTAATTCCCAATGGAAAATGGGCTAATGAGATCATCAACATAAGGTAAAATCTGTTATTACCAAACACCAGTGTCTTCCAATTAGTATAAGCTTTTATCTCCAATTGCGTCTTCTAAATTAATTTACAATGTTAGTACTAATATTTTACAGTTAGTTGTTTACGTAACAGTGCTGTTTTTCTTACTTATTTGTTAAGTCCAGCGTGCATGCGACCACTGGAACTTACCTGTGGACAAACAAACAAACATATTATTAGTATATAATTCACAATAACATTTTTAATAAGTAAAAATAAAATAAATAATTTACGCGACAACTACCACTTACGGACTTAACAATATTAATAATACTACCAAGCCGCTGTTTATCATTTCGTTTCGCGAATAGGAAATGAACGGCTATCTTCCGCTATAACTAAAATACACCGATGTGCTTCATAGCCGGTCACACGGGTGATGGTGGTACCAACCCGTTCGGGCCAATAGCAAGTAAGTACTCCCACTCGGTACCCAGCCCTACCGCTAGTAAAACAATGGGTGATAATTGCTTATTTCTCTTAGTCACCTCATACGACACCCGTGGGAAAGGATGGGAAGGTGACACTTGTACTCTTAGTCCGTCACCACACGGACAGCGTCATGGACTATGGTCTAAAATCTCTAATATGACAGTTCTAAGTTGTGAAAAAAATAAAACTTTGGCTACCGAATTGCTTACTTTCAGTCAGCCAGCTCCCGCTTAAGAAATCTTGTACCTTTTTTATCGAATAAGGTTATTAATTATTAATGTAATGGTGAGACGTATATATCAGAAATATTAGCTATTTATATTATAACCGAGTATTGCTCATACTACATAACATTTACTAACGGTACTTTTTAAGTATTACACGCCCCATAATAAATCGTACTGTTAAAAATGCACATTTCCCGTCAAACAATTTGTGGGAGCACTACCGCGTAACCATCAGTGAAAACTGCATTTCTTTGTAGAACGAGATAGAAATATACATTACAAAAACGTGCGAAAGAGTAGAAAAGTTATACCAAAGCAGTATATCATTTAAAAGCGAACGTTTTTCTTGCTGCATCAAGTGAGATGTATCTACTATAAGCTGGTCTGTATGCATTGAAAATTGTGTGCAATGAAAGATCTTTATATAGTGGATGGGAAATAATGAAATTTTATCACATTGTTAAAAGTGTAGAGCTAGTTTTAATTGACAATGTTTACTTTTTTATGCTCAATTTTTTTATTACCTTACTAGGGCATAGATCTACAAATAGATATTTAGAATAGTTAATTTGTATTGTCAGAGAGACATCGGCAATATGGCGTTCAAATTATTACCACAATATAAAGACTAATTTTGAAGACATACGGAGACAGCTCTGAAATTGATGTTATCGAAACCATACTTTTTTTATTATTGTTTATAGACATAGATATTATTGTTTATAAACAGACGAGCCACGGCCCACCTGATGGTAAATGGTAACTGCCACTCATGGACTTAACTATACCAAGAGTACCTATTGTCAAGCCACTGCTCACCATTTCATTTCACATATATGAAATCTTTGATTAAATACCTGTCAAGAAATTAAAGAATAAACGGCTATCTCCTGCTACAACTAAAACACACCGATGTGCTTCATGGCCGCTCACAGAGGAGGTGGTGGTACCAACCCGCTCGTGCCCTATAGCAAGTGAGTACTCTCACTTGGTACCCAACCCTACCACCAGTAGTGCAATGGGTGATAATTGGTTACTTCCCTTAGTCGCCTCGTACGACACCGTGGGAAATAATGGGGTAGTAACACTTGTATTCTTAGTCCGTCACCACACGGATATATATTTAACTATAGATACTATTATAACAATGTAACAGAGCTGTGTCCTTACATTGACAATATTTTAGAGAAATTACTAGATTAGGCTATGTCCAATATAAATATGCCCATAATATTAAAAAAAAATGAGATTTTTTGTTAGCACATAACGCAAAAACTATTGAACGGAATTTGATAAAGCTTTCTTGTTTGATAGCTCTTGATAAGACTTAAAACTGGTATACGATTTATGTAGCTACTATATCGAAAAACTGATATAAAAACTAGCTTTTGCTTGCAGCAAGTAAATAAATATATTGCATTTATTACTACAGGAAATAGAGAAGTGGACATTTCTGGCGTAAAAAAGAAACACCATAGTAAAATTCTTGGGACTTTTAAAATATTCGCCTTTAGTGTAAAACTTCCTTATTTTTTTCATAATATCTACCTAATTTAAGATCACATGTTGCGCACGTAACGCGTTTAAACTGTCAGATGGCACTTATTTCACACCTAGATGACAGGTCCTCTGGGAAACTGTCAATGTTGTCAATTGTTACGTCAACGAGAGCTTGCGGATATGCGCTGTCGTCGAAATAAATTTGAAGCTTTTTAATTTTTTCATTAGACAAGTTTATAAATAAACAGAGAAAATTTATTTAATATAAATTCTATGCGCTTTTTGAAAGTGTGTTGAAAGAATTGTGATATTAGTTTTTAAACCTTTTGACATAGGTATATATATACATAATACAAAACTATTCGAAACGGATTTGACTCGGGTCGTTAGCTTAGAATACTAAGAAGGAATAGAATGAAATGGGTTTAAACAAGAGATTCGATGGCTTATGGAGTCGCCGCCCCCGAATTGGGGCATAGTTGAAATAAACTAAAATCTCTCTAACTATAAGAAGAGATTCGCAAAGGAAGTGGTCAAGGGTTGTTAAAATTAATTACTATAAATCTAAAAAGCTGGCTCAAACCAAGTAGGTTTTATAAATAATTTGTATTTATGGTTGCCGAACAATTCTTTTTTACAGTACAAATCATTTGTGAATGTGGAAAAAGAGAACTTTAGAACGATCCCGTTTAAAGTAACTGAGCATGTCAAGTCCTAAATTACAGATCAAAAACTCTTTTTTATGTTTTTTTTACATTACTACGGTACACGGCCTATCTGATGATAATGATGTCTACTGTTAGGTACTATTAGCCAAGATTCTAATAGAGGATAAGTATACCAGTTAGAACTAGAGATGAGAAAGGCCGTTAATTTATTGTAATGTACAAGAATGAACAACGACTATCCTGTGTGGGAATTGAACCAAGAACACTTGGTCAGTATCTAAGCCACTGCACCATCTTTGTCTAGGAATGCCTTGAAAATAATAGACACCTATGCTCGGGAATTGCCCTGTGGGGCCGGCTTTAGAATTATCCCACCCCTCTCTACCCACGGGAGTCGTAAGAGCCGACTGAGGGAATACCGAGGGAGTGGGCAGCAGCACTCCCTCGAGTATCCACTGCGATCGCCAACCCGCCTGCCAAGCGTGGCGATTACGGCATTATCCCCCATGACGGGACCGCTCGTTGTGGCGTTCTCTTGGGGAGGCCTATGTCCAGCTGATGGATGCTCGGGAATAAATAAATAATTCTCCTGCCTAAGAATCTAACCCACAACGCAGATATTGGGGGTCGGTAACTACACCGCTCCGCACACAGCTCAATGAACGATTACTGGGAGTAATATCTAAAAGGAAGTTTAAAAGGTAAAGTTTTTTTAAAATTAACATTATGTGTTCGTATGAAATAAAATCCTCTGTTATCACAACAAATTATTTGAGCCAGTGATATCCGAGCACTATGTCGAGGTAGAGGTTCTAGGAGGCTGTGTCTCATATTTTAAGAACTCCGTTATAATTATAATTAATATTTAACATCAAAGCTTTGGAGCTTATGATAATACGAGACAGTCTAGACGAAATCATTACAAGATAGATAATTATAGCATATTTTGGTAACTACGCACATTTTAGGTTAGGCTGGAGTTTAGCTGAAGATTTGGATTCAAAGCCTCCCCTAATTCTTTTATTTTCTTCATACTTTCTCTGCATCATGTTCCTTTCCACTTCCTGTCCCTTATTTTAGAGATGGTGTCACGCGAGTGATGCCTCTGGGGTTGCTAGCGTCTATAGGCTATGGTATCTGCTTACCATCAGGTGAACTGTATGTTACTTTGCCGTCTTTGTAGCATAAAAAAATTGTTCCTTATTATATATAGCCATGTTACGTAATAGTACATATACATTTATATGTTATTGTATTACCTATTAGTTACATACACTTAAGTACTTTAGGTACTTAGATATTTTTAGAATGTCGATCGATTAGTTCCGACCCTAGAAAAAGTTATGTAGGCACATATTACGTTTAATATTAAGTTAAAATTTGAGTGTTTTATAGATAATTTATGAACACCTGATAAGCTGTACTTTCTATATATATAAACTAGCCTTTGCCTTTTTTTCGGTTATATCTCAGGTCCCGATATAGTAGTGAGATAAAATGTATACCAGTTAAGTATAATTAAGGCCTTTCAAATAAAAAAAGTTGCATCAAAATCCCTCCAGTAGTTTTTGTAAATAAATTCTTAAAAAAATCAAGTTTAAATAATTTTGTAGTTTTTCGGTTATATCTCAAGTTCCCGATACAGTAGCGGGGTAAAATGTATACTAGTTTTTAAGTCTAATAAAGGCCTTTCAAATAAAAAAGTTGCATCAAAATCTGTCGAGTGGTTTTTGTGTTATGCACGAACAAACAAACAGAACAGACAAGAATTCTAAAAAAATTGTTTTGGGCTTAAACACGCCATTTTTTCTCAAATATCTTGAATGAACAGAGACACAGCTCTGTTATAGCTTTATAATAGTATAGATTATTAATCTCTAAAAGTCATATCTAGTGTAAAGGTTCTCGAGTGGCAACCTCATATTGGACGGCGCAGCGTAGGACAGCCTTCCACCAGATGGACCGGCGATCTAATCAATCACACGAATCAATACCCACCCGTTGTCGTTCTGTTAAAAATCTAATACTTACTAGTTATTGAGCAATTAACAACAAATCGTGATACCTTATTACACATCACAAGCTCAAAAAACCTGAAATTACGTATAGATACAACTTCACAGACAATTCATCTAACACACACTATTAAAGCTGTATATAATTGTGAAGAACAAAAGCGCTCAAAGACTTTCTCTTTAAATACGAAAAACCCCTACAAATACACTATATGTAACTTTCACTGTATTTTCACGCTTGTGTTGGTACTGTGGGGGCGGGGGGTTGTCTGCGGGTGAACGGCCCGACCTTCAGACGTGCCAGAGGCGGGGATGTCTAGGAAGCACCCCTCGGTGAGCAATATTATAATTAATACGTAATGCTCAGTCTGAGTTCGAGATCCGTGTAATGATTAAGACGGAACGCGGTTTTGTCTTGTACGAACTCTCTAGAGTAGTAACTAATATACCAACTATGTCACTAACTACTCTGTGGGAACGCAATGAAGATTTTTAGTAACAATCATGTTGTTTGTGGTCGCCATCCGTCACGTCTCGTTTCCATGGGGGATCTTTGTAAATCTTTGTTTTTTCCCCAACTTTACCATTAATAAATTCCACTGAATTATTCGCAATTTATGTATATCTATCTGTTATACACATATTAAGTCCCCGCGTCGCATCGCTGTCTGAACGCAATAAATTCTAAAACTATCGAACGTATTTTCATGCGGTTTACACTAATGGATAGCGTGATTCATGAGAGAGGTTTAAGTTTATTCATTAAGATTTATTTAAATTAGTTAAGTATGACAATGATTATTGAAGATGTCGACAAAAATCATAGGTCTTCGCACATATCTGAGTTTTCGAAATCATGTGCGTATTTATTTGCAACTAGCCTTTGCCCGCGGTTTCACCGCAGACAAAAGCTACTTCTTAGGTTATATCTAAGGTCCTGGTATAGTAGAGGGATAAAATGTATATCAGGTTTTAAGTCTTATCGAGAGCTATCAAATAAAAAAAGTTACATCAATATCCGTTGAGCAGTTTTTGCGTGATGCGCGAACGAACAAAAAGATAAACGGACAAAAAAAAATCGTTTTGTGTTTAGACACGCCTATATATCCTAATACAGTATTTTTTTCTCAAATATCTTAAATGTACAGACATAGCTCTATTACAGCTTCATAATAGTATAGATTTATCACTGCTCGAAGAAGGAAAACATCGTGAGGCCTGAATGCCTGACAGGTTTTCTCAATGGCTTGTGAAGTCTGCCAACTCGGACTAGGCCAGCATGGTGGACTAGGGCTTAACTCCCTCTCATTATGAGGAGATCTTTGCCCAATAATGGGACATGGGATAAACGTGAAAGACTGGCACAAATCGCGACTGCTTTAAGTATATTATTTAGATACAATTTGTAGACATATACCTAATATGTATGTAAGCTTACCACTGAACTATAGTCATACAGCTCCAGCGGTTTCCCAATATACGTGTAGGAGGAAAGAGGGCTGCAGGTTTATTTAGTAGGTGAGGGTACACTACCCTATTCATTGCCTTGAACGACGGGATGTGCAGTTGGGTACATCTTTTAGCACCTTTACAAAGTATAGGTACATGTAAGCTTACACGGCGCGTAGTTGGCGCTTATTTATTCGGAAAACATACAGTGTAAGGCATCTCAGTAGGTAAAGTATATATATGTCTAAACACCATTTACAAGTTTTCGCATATTGAGCATATTTAGGCTATTACGTTAACCGAGTCCGTCCAAACAATTATCTCGAATATAACCAGAACAAGCATTTTTTACGGCTATCAAAACTTGAAACTAATTAGGAGCGAATATTGTTTGGACTTTGAATATTTTTAAAAACCAATTTGCTGGATAATGGTTATCATAGCCTATGCTCGTGGCGTCGCCGTAACAAACTGCCCAATATGGTAGTTGGATAAAATATATACCAATTTTTAAGTCTAATCAAGACTTATAAAACAAAAAAGAATTGAGTAGTTTTTGAGTATTGTGCGAACAAACAAACAGACAAGCTGACAGACAAAAATTCTATAAAAAATGTTTTGTGTTCAGAAACGCCTAAGTCGCCTAATACGGTCTTTTCCTCCAATATCTTAAATGTACAGCTATAGCTCTTTTATAGCTTTGTAATAGTATTGCCGTGTGGAGCCGGCTTTAGAATTGTCCCACCCCTCTCCACCCATGGGAATCGTAAGAGCCGACTGAGGGAATACCGGGGGAGTGCGCAGCAGCACTCCTTCAAGTATTAACAACATCCACTGCGATCGCCAACCCGCCTGCCAAGCATGGCAATTACGGCACTATCCCCCATTCTTGGGTAGGTCTATGTCCAGCAGTGGACGTTAAAAGGCTGATGGATGGATGGATGGAATAGTATAGAAGTTTGTGGAAAAATTATTTTTCACTAGCCGACCCAGCCTCAAGTTGCGTTGGCACACATAGAATTGGTTTAATTATTACTTATATTAAAATTTTCAGGTTTTCTCTCCGGAATCAGTTAATTTTACAATAAAAAAGCAAATAATCGGGATAAAAATTATCCTATCTTATAAGATGGAACAAATCACATATTTGAAAGAAAAATACATTAAAACCAGATAAGTAGTTTATTAGTTCATCGACAAATAACGTGACATGAAATTGTTATATATAAAAATAGAACACTGATTATATTTTCTTTTGGAAAATCATGTGAAAACCTGCATAACTGAGAGATTTTCTTAACAGCTTGAAGTCTGCCAACTCGCACTGAGCCAGCATGGTGGACTATGGTCTAATATCTCTCACCATGAGAGGATTCGCACCCAATAGGGGGACAGAAAAAGAGTTAAAAAAAAGGCAGTTCAAGACGCGGGTTGAACTTATTAAGAATTTTTTATATATATTTTTAGCATTTGACATGCTTAGCCATGTACATTAAACACAAAGTGGAAAATGTGAAATCGAAAATAACAGTCACGAGCAGGATTTGAACCTGCATCTCCTGGATACCGTCCAGATGCTTTGCGATAGTTAGTAGATAGTTGGACTGTTAAATTGATTATATCGATCGATGGAAAACTACAAAAAAAACTTTTACATCGCACATATCACAGAGCAAATTATATATTATTAGTAAAAAATATCCCTTCTTTAAGCGGGTATAAGATGAATTATTTCCCGAGAAACGGAAAAATATTGAAAAGAGCCTTTGATTGTAACATCTATCGGAAAAATCCAAACTGTCTATATATAGTTACGTAAAATACCTGCCGTCTCCACGAGCTCAGTATTTCGGCAAATTCGAGAACCTTATTGGTATATTATAAAGCTTTGTTATTACAGAATACGACGAAACTGTTGTGTATTGTATGTAGGGAAAATTCCAGAGAAAATAAATTAGATCAAGAATTAATTGAACGGAAAGTTTTCTAAGCAAGAACTCATTTCGGAGAAAATGAAGGAAAAACGTAAGTGACAGAGGGTGAATATTTTTCAATAGAAAATATCCCCATACCAAGCAATGATTTTTTACTACAAAGCTGACAAACAAGCATACGGCTTGCTTGACAGTAAGCGGCCTATAGACGCTAGACGCTAGCAACACCAACGCAATGAAAGGCGTAGGAGGAGTTGAGAAGATGCGCGGATATTTGGGAGGGTATAAAAAAGAGGTTTGGGCTGTGGAGCTCTTACCCACCATACGAAATACAACATTAGGAGTACCTACCGCTGTATGTCGATCTTCTGCGAGAGAGTAGCACTTCCCCTGTCGGGTCAGCTCATTTCTGTTGGGAGAAGCCAGAAGCAGCCACATAGTGGCAATATCTTACTCTTGCAAATCTCTCGTCACTCCAATCCTATCACCATTTTTCTCTCCCGCTCCAATCACTGTCGCGCCTGTGATTTAGCATCGTGAAGTGATAATTCTGATATTGTTGACTTGTATAGGCTACGGCAACAAAGGTTATGATTTATCAGACCCTATACTTACCACCCTAATAATACAGAAAAAAGTGGATAGTGTGTGACTAAAGACCGATGATAACTAGAATAGAAAGCTAGATAATTTGATAATCTGAAAAAGCAGTTCGAGGAGACTGGGGTGCAGTGCGTCGAGAGGTAAATTGGGTTAGAAATTTGCCCAGTAAGGGACAGCTATCAGCAGATTAATAATAATTTGGAAAACTTTCATCATCTAGGGTAGTCATTTCACTTCCGCCGGCGGACCACCGAAGGAATGTAACATAGTTCCAGTGGCCCGCCAACAAAGGCGGAGAGACGGCACACGGCGGGTTTCTTTAGTGGGTGAGGGCCCCACACTACCCTGTTCGTTGCCCCGAACGACGAGGTGTGCGGTTAGGAACATTTTTTCCCGCATTAACAAAAAAAAGGGTAGTCATTTCACTTGGCAACACTCAAGGTACTTTCGTAATGTTGTAAGCAAACGTGCCTAATCTCTCTGGTACATTACACTCATTTCAGTGATGTATTTTTCCACCGATACTTAGGAAATATAAGTACATAGTAATATAGAAATGCCTGTGCGTGTAATAGTGTGGTCAGGTTGCGCAAGTTTGGAGAAATCAGAAAGAAGAATTCCGCTGCAATTAGAAAAGTATTAAAATATCATTGCACTGTGAAGAATAACATCTAACTAGTCGACACGTGCGGTTTCACTTTTTGTTTCCATCCAATCCACGTCCAGGATTTTAGATGAGTTTAAATCTCAAATGTAAGAAGCGGTACATTTTTAGACCTTAGATAAATTTTTCGCCATTCACAGACACCCGGATTTAAAATGGGTAAATCAAAGAATTTGATAAAAGAATAAGGGGGATCTCGTGGACCGACAGTAAAATAGGCTAGATAAATAATATATAAGATAGTCTGCATATTCGTGAGTGAATGAGTTTTTAGAGGATCTGTGCAGTTTGGAATTCCACATTTTTTTGTGTTGAGTCGTGTATCACTTGCCTCTATCCGGGGAGATAACGTGGCCTCTAACCCACTAGACAAGCCGCCGTGTGCTGTCACTCGTCCTTACCCAGCGTGCTATTGGTATCGCGGCAGCTACCACAAACCCCTTTCATTGAGAATTTGAAAATATCTGGTGTTTATCAATAGGAGAGTAACGAGTGGCGTAAATAAAAAAAAAACATCTCCGTGGCACCGATTACGTCATAGCCGTCACAGGTAAGCAGTTACCATAGCCTACTAATGCTAGCAAATACGAACGAGATCACGCGCATTGTCGAATTCAGGAGAAGGGGTAGGGGAGGGAAAGGAAGTATGATAAAGAGATAACGTGAAGGTGGATAGGAGAGATGACGGAAATGGAATGAAGAGGGGATATTTGCCATCCGGTGTCTCATTCACCACCCACCAAATTGGCTAAAATCTGCATTTTATTTCTTACTACTGTTCAAATATTAGGCAGGGATTTCCTCTTAGAGTGAGAAGCATTTAGGCTGTAGTTGACCAACACCAGGCTGGCTTGTGTGAGATGACAGACTGCACAAGCTGTCGAGAAAATCTCTCGGACACTTCCTCGAGGTGTATTTTAGCGTGGTGTTTTCTTCACCAATCAACATTTATTGTATATAGGTATAACAAGTCAAGGGGTTAGTAAATAATTTATTTAATTTAATAAATCTATTATGACATTGAGTGCCTCTTACTGGGAACGACCCAAAAACACATCCATCCATCCATCCATCAGCCTTTTAACGTCCACTGCTGGACATAGGCCTCCCCAAGAATGAGGGATAGTGCCGTAATCGCCACGCTTGGCAGGCGGGTTGGCGATCGCAGTGAATGTTGTTAATACTCGAAGGAGTGCTGCTGCCCACTCCCCCGGAATTCCCTCAGTCGGCTCTTACGACTCCCATGGCTGGAGAGGGGTGGGACAATTCTAAAGCCGGCCCCACACGGCTAAAAACACATAATACTTATATATAGCACTGAAAAATATTCCTAAGAAGTAACGATTTAAAATATCGTTATGAAAATATTGCTAGATATTATTTTATCCCGGCTAGTCTAGGTAAACTAGACCAGTTATGTACTATATTATGTACATATGTACTAGCATTTACATAAATTATTATTCTCTAGACTAATTCGTTCTAACCGACCAAGGACGTTGTCGGGAGACCTGGAACCGTCTAGGTATCCCCAGAGCAATTACAACCTCAAGTTTATGTATTTTGGACTTAATTTCCTTTAAGTTTACTCAGGAGATACATCTTTATTGATATTAAGAGGGCTCAGCTTTGAAAGCGAAATTTATACCTGAATTTTAATCAAAGTAAAGTAAGAGCTATCTTGATGGTGTAAGGTCCAAATTTGTGTTTTAGGGCACCGTATTTTGTAAGGAAGGGACGGATGTATGCGTCAGAGAAGGACGCCGATATCCGTGGTGGTCCGTGACCTATCCTACTGACGAATGTCGAGCCCCGGAACATCGCATTTTAACAAGTCGTCTAGACAGTTGCGCGTGTAGGGGTAAGGTCTGCAGGTGTGAGTAAGTTTGATAACACTATTGCTTTAGTGTGCGTCTATCTGTGAATAATCCTTATGTATATACACGGACGTTTATATGTGTGCGTCCAGTTTTTGTATTTCTGAAGTTTTTTGCTAAAGGGATGGTAATATGATGTTGTCTGACGATGTTATCGCTTGTGAAACTCTTTGTAATAGATCAAACGTCTGTAATAAATCTAACTTACTTATATCTGTAAGGGGATGGGTAGAGATCCTAACACTTTTCAGCTTCAGATGTAATTTTCTTTGTTAATAACAGCCTCTTTTTGGGTACCTAGCATAGACATTATAAATTATTTATAAACTTTAAAAATTAGAAGGTATGATCATTATGCGGATTTAACAAATGTGAACCTTTGGTTTACTGATTAATTAAGAACTGGATAAACAATTTTATCCCGATAAGGATTTCTTTTGAGATAAGCCTAAGGGGACCTCTGAAGTCTACGAGGTGAAGTCGCCGGCAAAAAGTAGTTTTATATAATACAGACGCGTAAGTACCTACTAGCGGTATTGGACGATTGATGCAACATGCCCTTGTGGGGGATGGTGCGACGAACTTCGTCCGGGACGTCCGCCAGTTCGATAAGGTGAAGTAAGAGTTGATTCAACCCTACGCAATTTCAGATTCAGCTCCGTTTTGGCGCATCAAATAACTGATGATTGACGGTAGTGATTTTTAGATAGACTAGTTAGGTTTATTATTTGTGGTACTATGGTCACACGGCATATATTACCGAATAAAAAAAAACAGTTTAAAAAAATTAAGAAAAGATATTGCATTTCACTATTTAGGCGTTGAAACGCCTAAATAGTTCAGAAGAACATACAATTTTTTAGTATTTTTGTTTGTTTGTTCGCACGTTACTCAATCACTACTTAGTAAATTTTGATGAAACTTTTTTTTGATAGCTCTTGATTACAACGACAACGTCCTCTGGTCTCAAACTAAGCTTAACGCAAGCACAAGTGCTATGGGTATCAGATTACGGATATAATACATATATTACTTTTTTTTTGTAAATACATAAATATAATAGATAGAAAACACCCAGACGCAGTACAAATATTTGTGTTCATCACACAAATAATAGTCCTGAGTGGGATTCGAACCCACGACCTTGTGCACGGAAATCGGTAACACTGCCGACTACGCCACGAGGCCGTCGAGATTAGAAAAACTGGTACAGTATTTTATCTCCCTTATATATTGATAACCTGATATATAACCTAAAATCCGCTTTCGTTAGCGGAACATTGGTATATAGACAACTTACTTAATTTTATTTTTTTATTCAAGGGTGACAGACTTGACAGCCTCATGCAGCAGGCTCGGACTGCACCACCAAGACGGTTACAGTAGCCTATAGACGCTAGCAACACCAAAGGCATCACTCGCGCGTTGTCAACTATAACTCCATTTGCTTCTCTTACATCATCTCATCCATTTTCTACCAGCTTTCTTGTTCATCTTTTTACTTCCTCGTATTTGTTTACATCTATATGCTATGGTAACCGCTTACCATCACTTGGGCTGTATGCTTGATTGTCAGTAGTATAAAAAATAGCACAGTACAAGGTCTCTGCCCACACAATAATCTCACAAACGAGACATATAAATCAAAATATTTGCCAGACTTCGGAAATTTATTTATAAACTGTACCATAATTGGCAATTGTATGCCACAATCTATCCTAGAAGTTAGTAATTGTGTTCCAACGTTTGCAGACAGAGTGTCCTGATTTGAACGCCTAGTTTAATAAATAGAAGTAAATTAAGTAAGTTTTCACCAGGTGAGCGAAGAGCTGGGAAATTGTTCCCGCAATTGGGGTTAAAATTCTCATTGCGATGGAAATCTTTACTAAAATTGTAAATGCAAAAGTGAGCTTGTTTGTTACGCTTTAACGTAATAATTAATAATCCAATTAAGCCAATGAAATTTTGCAAATTTGCAGACTGGAGCCTGGAAAATGTTTTTTTTTTTGAAAAATGCTTAATTTCTGTAGAATTGTTATTTTTGCATACAGATAATTAATGTGCCATGAGTATAATAGTAGGAAGAGTAATAGCAGTATCTACCGTTGTTTACACTGATCTTCTGTGAGAGGAGAGTACTTCCCCGGTCGAGCCGGCTCATTCATGCTGGGATAAGCAAGATTCTACAACTAGCTAGCTTTTAACATTCATAAATAAATCAGTCATAACTATATTAGATTTTCCTATTTCATAATATTTTTCTACAGATAAGTAAATAATATTATAACATAAATACACTGAGTATTACACGTCAAGACCGCGCGGTCATTGGGTCGTAGCCCCTGCGTAGCGGCACGTAGAGGACACCTCTACGAGCCACTACGAAGGCTCTGCTCGGAAGGTCACTTAAGGCAGAGTTCACTGCTTTCTCTATAGCATCTGAAAGTTAACATAGCGATTTGTACAGGGTAGTGTAATATTTTGTAATAATTGAATTTCTCTAATGAAAAGATTTGTTTTATAAAATCTTGTCATTAGGTAGACAATGGCTAATAACGCACGCTTTAAGATGCTTTTTATTCTTGATGAACTAAGAACACAAGCGTCAATGGGGTGAGTATATTACGAGTTTACTAGGGGTTTTACCACATCAATCGATCGATAGTGGAATAGTTTAGCTGACGTCGATCGATAGTTTTTACCACACCAATCAATGGTAGATGGCATCGCTGAATTGATTATATAAGAGACCGCCCCACTGACCGCTGCCTATTGTGAAAAAAATGTTCACATTCAGAGTCTTCTGCGATTGCCTCTGTAATAATAATATGAGCAAGAGTCTACTGGCCAATATTAACGGGTCCTCTTTTATATATGTATATTAAGAAATACTAATGAAATATTGACGGACGATATGTCGCTCTGTTGAACTCGAATTTGAACTCGATATTCCTATCTTATAGGGTGGTCGTGAAAGTGATTCAATAAGATAATAATAATAAAATAATAAAGTTTATTTAGTTCCTTCACAAAGGTATTACATTAGGTTACAGTATAATAATTAAGCCTCCTTCGTGAGAGGCTGGTATCTGCGGAAAGTAGGCCTGTGTTACAGATTACCAGGGTCTTACCCTTGAAAATGACTTTGTAATTAACTTGATTTATAGATCACATAGTGTCGATGACCTCTCCTAATTCCATCTTCCTTACTAGCTCTGTATCCCCTCTTTATTGATCCACCTCATGAACTCTTATCCCTTTCCCCAGGGTTGGTCACGAGTAGACCACGGCTGGTGCAACTCAGCCGAAACGTCGAGGTTAGTCAAAATATTAGTATTTTACCCGTTAAATGTGTTTCAATTACAAATTTGTGTTTTCATAAACTTACGAATCTGTGTTTTCATAAACTTACAAATCTGTGTTTTCATAAAATTGCAAATCTGTGTTTTCATAAACTTACAAATCTGTGTTTTCATAAACTTACACATCTGTGTTTTCATAATCTTACAAATCTGTGTTTTCATAAACCAACAAATCTGTGTTTTCATAAATTTACAAATCTGTGTTTTCATAAAATTGCAAATGTGTTTTCATAAACTTACAAATCTGTATTCACATAAACTTACAAATCGGTATTTTCATAAACTTACAAAGCTGTGTTTTCATAAACATACAAATCACTCGCAAGTCGCCATCTCCAAGGAAAGGGATAGGGGGAGGAGAGGAAGGATAATAAGGAGTGGATAAGGAGGGGATTTGGGCCTCCGGCACTCTCACTCACCATACAAAACACAACGGTAGAAGTACCTACAATTGTTTCACGCCGATCTTCTGTGTGAGGGTGGCACTTCCCCGATAGAGCCGGCCCATTCGTGCTGGGATAAGCGAGGCTCTACCAATAGAGAGATGTACAAAACCTTAATGCATCCCATGAAATTAAATAGAGGCTGCATAATCATATGACATCTAGTAATACAGCCTTTCGAAATACACGACATTGCAAGGTTCAATACTCCAAAAGGAGATAAGTGGAAGTTAGGGCGGACGGCGCGTCCTTCCTAGGGCGGGCGTCAACCCGAGTCTGGCGCCCGGGCCTAGCTAAGTATTGCACTGGGAGGCTGTAGACGAGTAAATATATTAAAAGGTATTTGCGATCTACACATGTTATGTATCTTCGACATGTTTATAAGTGAACACAAGAAGACGGATGAATTGCTTTCCAGGAGATGCAAGTTCAAATCCTACTCGTGACTATTCTTTCAATTTCACAATTTCTGACTTGTGTTATTTTAATTCCGTTTTGATAGACTTTGAATATAAGCATTCAAGCCTAAGTTCCTGATGACCTGAGTATATCCCTTTAAGATTTATATTTTGCAATCTGTCTGCTTGTTAGAACCCATCTCTGAAACTACTGAATGGATTTTCATGCTGTTTTATGCGTCGAGTATGTTTGAGCTTGGTTTAGCAAAATATAGGTTTTGTTTCATTTAAATCGTATGTCAGGAAAAAGAGTTATGCTCATTTAAAGGCACAATTAGTGAGCAATAAAGAAACTTTTGTCAAAAGAGTAACCATGTTCAGTTGTAATGACGGAAAAAAGAATTCATTCCGAGATTAAAGAGATTCATTTTTGATCTGAAAAAATCTATTGCGGAGGGCGACGTCGCCACGCCTACAGCCGGTTTTACCCTCCCTGCAAAAACAAAATAGTCTAACTAGGAAGTATAATGTCCGTCAATAAACCAATAATAGTTTTAATTCTTCTATGGATAAGGAGAGTTCGTTTACCAAGAATTATATAAGACTCGAAGAATATTTGAAGAAAGAAAGAAAATAGATGTTTTCACATCTGCGAGACGTCCCGTGACAGCTAATTTTTTTTAGTGCAGAGCGTTAATTAAAATAGTTAAAATAGATAGTAAATTAAAAAGATGGATTTTTCAAAATTCAGACATTCTTTTTCATAAATAGGTACTCAATTTAAATTTTGTTTTTATATTTCTGATAGTTTTCGCCAAAAGTGGATCACTTTCGTAATACCTAAACTAAATAAATTATTACATATTTATACGTAAGTACTCATAACATTAATAATCATATTATTATATAGCAAAATTCCAATTTTATCTAACATATCCTATTATTAATTCAATTCATAAACCTCTCATAATGAGATCGTCCAATGAAATGTTAAATTTAATGAAAGCTTTTAAAATACTCGTTGGTGATTTTAAAAGAAGTTTAGCCCACGAGTTACTTGCCCTGTGCATGATACCATTACTTACATTTAAAAAAGATTCCTCGTAGCGATCTTCCATGGATGCTGATGTTACCAAAACCTTTATAGTCGATTAAACTCCAATTATTCCGTTAAAATAGTTTTATTTTTTATTGTTAAGGTGGGAAAAAATGTACCTAACCGCACACCCCGTCGTTCGGAGCAACGAACAGGGTAGTGTGTACAAAAAATAAATTAACTAAATTTCACGTGGACGAAGTCACGAGTTGCAACTAGTGGTTAATATAATTAGTAGGATATCTAATACCTCGCGTAAATATGAAAACTTTAAACGATTTTAAGAGCCCAAAATGTCTTCGCAGCAAATTACTTAAAACTTTAATATGTGCATAAAAATGTTTATTCTAAACACAGTGTACATAGAGTGTTTAGTTCCACTAGTCAAAGCCTATTTTTTCTCTTGATTACGAATTTCTTTACATAAACAGGTGGCTCAAACAAAACAAATTCTATTACAGAAATACTTGCGAAAGAAATAATCATTTAAAATTAAGGGACAAGTAATCATTAACGGAACCCGCAGATTTGCACTCGTCCGGAGTAGAAGGACGCTACGTCCCGAGGCGTTTGACACAACCCTGCACCAGACGGAAAATAGGGCTGGTTCACCTACGCTTGGCGGCAGGACGTCCTCCAGTCGTCTCGCGGTCTTTGGCACAGCCCTGTGCTGACGTTTCAGCGGAACATGGACAGGGTTGCTCCGTGGGGAGGACGTCCTAGGGTTGACGACCGAATTACGTCGCAACTTATTCAACGTATTGTTTCACCAATGCTTTTATATAAATTGTGAAATGTTTCGTATGAAAATGTTTTGGACTTTTGTAACAATTTTTATTTTAGAAAGAATATTTCGTCATCTATTAACCAGTTAATAGGTGATTATAGAGTGAAATAATGTCGCACAAAGTATGTTTATTTATTGGTTGAAAACCCCATACTATACTGTTTGTTCGTCAATGAAGCGATGTGCGGTTAAGTATATTTTATTTTGACTTTTCATATATTCGGATATAAGAGCCTATTAAAACCCTTATTATCTTCAAGAAAGTTTCTCTGCAAGAGTGGGAAACAAGCATACGGACTGCTTGATGGTAAGCTGTTGGCGTAACATAGGCGTTAACAACACTAGGTAAAAGGATAGGGGATGGAACAGGACTATAGAGACATCCCCTAATGAGACGCTTTAACACATTGATTGCCGCTACTATATACCAATTGCCATGCGACGGTGGTATTTCCACAGTCAAGCCCGCCTGTGGGCAAACAAGGCTCTACTTACTTTGTAAAGTTCAAATTATTTGTGAATAAGGAAAAATATATTTTTTGTACTAGCGGGAATCGAACCCGCGTCTTTTCCAATCCGGGGAAGTGCTCTAAGCCACTGAGCTATAGTACAGATCTTTCGATCATCCCAATCTTCTTATCACATTTGTCCTAACGACCAACGCCATCTATCGGAATCGCATTTACAAAGACAAATTCCCGTTCCGACTAAAAATCTCTTTTTATTTATTCACAAATAATGTGTACTTTAAAAAGTAGCGGAGCATGTCAATTGCTAAAAGAAATAGATCTAAAAAGACAAATGTGAGATTGGGTTGATCGAAAGATCTGTACTATAGCTCAGTGGCTTAGAGCACTTCCCCGGATTGGAAAAGACGCGGGTTCGATTCCCGCTTGTATAAAAAATCTTTTTTTCCTTATTCACAAATCATTTGTACTTTATAAAGTGGCGGAGCATGTGAAATGCTTAAAAATATAGATCAAAAATCTCTACTTACTTACTTACTCATCATCACGCTATCTCACTTGCGGGGTAGGCAGAAAGAATAGAGTGCCAAAGGGCTCTATTCTTACATACATCGCTCGCTTCCTCAATATTCAAAATGTTCTTCATACACGCTCGCCGGCTTCGGAGACTCCTGACTCCACCTTCCTTCAATACATGACCGATTTGGTCTAGGTAGGTGAGTCTCGGTCTCTCCTCGGTACCAACATGCTTCCACTTTCGCATTGTATATATTCTTAACCAGTCGCTCGTCCGGCATTGCAAGATATGTCCGAATGCTAGACAAAGGCAAGGCAAGACAAGGCTCTAACCAACTTCATTATTATTAAATAAGATTAGATTTATTAGGCATAATTTAGATAATAATTTAGATTTGGTTGGACACAGATATCTCAGACTGCAATTGAAATGGACACTCTTGTTGTGATAACCTTTGATCCTTTCACTTGGCTAACAAATTAAATAAATTTCAAAAATTTCATTAAGTGAAACGAAGTGATTCGGTTTGACAAAACGTTCCCAGGATCTGGGTCTTTGAAGTCTGGAGGACGTAGGTAATCTTTACAAAAGAAAATGAAGCTTACGGAATATTTTAGCCTTAGATTAATAATATGTCTAGATGGAGTGTCACTCTTCCAAACGTCATAAAAAACGGGCGGGAATTATAATGCTAGTGTGCGTGACAGCTATGTTTATGTTTGTGCAATTTATGCTAGTGTGTGTGCATAATGATACCAGTTACAAAGGCAGTTCTATTAGATTATGGGAGAAATTATGAAATAGATTCAATACATTCTTATAATACAAAAAGTTTTGTAGGAATATAGGTAATTATCTTTCTAATATATATATTTTCAATTAGTCTTTCCAAAACTTACATTTATCCTGAAAAAAAACCAGAATAATTCTTGTTCAACTGTAAACAAGTACAACAATATGTGAAATAAACTTATTTTTTTTTATGTAATCTCTTTATTTGCACGTTACGCAAAAACTACTGAATAGATTTCCATGCTACTTTTTTGATTAATAGCTCTTAAAGTTGACTTAAAAACTGATATACTTACGTTTTATCTACTTTTAATAATATTACAAATAGTAATATTATAATTAATTCTGAAAATGGTATCTGTGCAACTTTATGAACATTAAAAACGATAGTAAAATATCATCAACATCGGGAAATTTAAGTTCATAAACGGACTAAAGTTAATTTATTTTCGGAATACTTGAACGACTTATTTAGCCAGTAATGGTATGAAATAATGTTACTAAACGATGATAGGAAACATTTTTGGTGCTGTTTTTACCGATTTTTGTAGTTTTAGCACACTTTAATTACAAACGTTGACATTTTATATGACACACTTTCATTTCTGGATACAATCGTGTCAAGTAACGTCACGATTGACACTAACAACATAGGGACTAAAGTTCACCTCTATTATTTTGGACGCGGTCGCAACTCTGTCTATCTATTTAGATATTTTTATATATATTTTTAGCATTTGACATGCTTAGCACTATACATTAAACACAAAGTGAAAAATGTGAAATCGAAAATAACAGTCAGGAGCAGGATTTGAACCTGCATCTTCTGGATACCGTCCAGATGCTTTACCAATTCAGCCATCCTGACAATTGCTCCTGACTGCTAATTTCGATAACACATCATACTTAACGTCTTTGGGTGACGCCTGCGCCATCTGTCGGAAGTATTTTCATACATCTGTCTATCTAGACAAATTATTTTAATCTAAGATTTTAACTGTATTTTATAATAGCGAATATATAACTTTTCTATAGTGCGATATGTGGGTAGGTGTGCTCAAAACGTGGTATAAAACCGGATCGATGGCGCTCGAAGTTTTAAAGATCGCACTAAGCAATGATAATATTCATGGAGCAATTCCAAAATTAAACGAACTCTTGTATTTATCCCAGCATGAATGGGCCGGCTCGATCGGGGAGGTACAACCATTTCACAAAAGATCAGAATGAAGCAATGGTGGGCACTCCTACCATTGTCTGTCGTATGGTAAACGTCCCTATCCTCTCCTTATTATCCACCCACTCCCTTTCCTTAAAGATGGCCACGGTAACCGTTTACCATCAGGTGAACTGTATGCTTGGTTACAACCCACGTAGTATTTATTGTCCGTATATATGAACACGGCCGTGTGGAGCCGGCTTTAGAATTGTCCCACCTCTCTCTACCCACGAGAGTCGTAAGAGCCGACTGAGGGAATACCGGGGGAGTAGGCAGCAGCACTCCCTCGAGTATTAACAACATCCACTGCGATCGCCAACCCGCCTGCCAAGCGTGGCAATTACGGCATTATCCCCCATGACGGTACTGCTCGTTGTGGCTTTCTCTTGGGGAGGCCTATGTCCAGCAGTGGACTTCGAAATGCTGATGGATAGATGGACGACATATGAACTGTTTTGTCCAGGAATCAAAACCACAATACTCAACATGATTTCACTTACTGAGTGATGCCGAAAACAAAATATTATTCACTCCATTATATCTATTCTCCACTTCTCCATCCATTCTAAACCATTCTTCATCTCCACCCCTGGTGTTGCTAGCAAATATACCTTTACCTTCTTATAAATTTTCCAACGGGGGAATCGTACGTTTGTCTGCCGCCCGTGTAGAATAAAAAATTATGTGTACTAAATCTCACCTGAAAAATTTCCCGACACGACATAAAAAGCCTAATAAATCAAAACCCTAAGGGCAGGGTACACACGCCCTTCAGACGAACAGAGCATTACCCTGGGCCAATATAATCGCCCTTGAAATGTTGTCTGTGTGAACTCTCATAGATGCTAGTTATTCACGCGTAACAAATGCGTGTGCGTTAAAATAAATATAGAAAAATGTATTAATGTGTGCGTTTTATAATGTAATGTATGACAATATGTTTATATGTAACTATATTCTACCTGCAACTTCTTTCGCTTGGACATCAGAATATATAACATGTAACTCTATGGCATATTAATTATCGTTATGAATAAATTGGCACCCATAGGAACCTTCCCTTTTTTTTTAATAAAAAGTACCCTATGTCCTTTTCTAAGTTCCATACTTTACGTATGAAATATATTATGATGATTGGTTTAGTAGCTATGGCATGAAATTATAACAAATAAACAACGTACATTTGCATCTGTCTCTGAACTTCTGGACTATTAAAAAGCTGTACCAGAGCTACATATTTTAGGATATTTGAGAAAAAATGGTGAACACAAAACATTTTTTTATAATTTTATCCGTTTATATGTTTGTCCGCACATCACGTGAAAACTACTGAACAGATTTCAATGAATATTTCGTTTTCCATAGTTATTGATTAGATTTCAAATCCACAGAGAAGCAATGGAACGTTATTCCATAGGCCGCGGGTTGCAGTGATCTTTCCTATATTCACAACACATTATTTTAGTAAGTACCTAAATATGTCAAATGTTTATGAAAGAAAAAAATAACAATAATAATTATAGTCAATCTGATAACGTAAAAACGTAAACGTCTTTAAGACTAGTTCTCATACCTAATCTAGTGGAATTTTCTTATATGTTTGTCAAGTCTACCGTGAGATAGGTACTCCTTACAACTTCTATAAATACTTAAGTTGTAAAAAACCATTTGGGCAGTTTTTATAATGCCCTGGAGTAGTGTTTCTTGGTAGTTTTAGTGACTTAATTATATTAAGCATTCTTCGTCGTTTACGCGTGATTAACGGACAAACATTCAAACATCTAAACATATTCACAAACTTTCGAGTAAAAACATCACGATAGTAACGCTTAATAAGTCAACGTTAAATTTTATAAACGCCTTGGCCCAAAAAATAATTAAAAAAATTAACCGTTTATTTTTTAATTGATTTTTGTTTGGCATAAGTTAATATCTGTATTCAAAATTGGAATCATAGTTCCGTTCCGATGCTGGCAACGTTTCGCGGTCATTTAGACCTTGGTTATGTTTACGTCTTATGTATATTTCAACTATGGAAAATCCATTGTGTTTGGGACGAGCGTCACAATCTTATGTAGTTTAAAACATGTTCGACCTTATAAATAAACTAGAATCTGGATGTGACTTCGTCCACCTAATCTTTACAATTGGGTCAATATAATATAAAAAAGTCGCTATATAGTAGAGCTTTGTTTATACCAATGTGCTGGCTCAATCGGAGAAGTACCACCGTCTCACAGAAGATCGGAGTAGGAGTTCCTACCATTGTGTTCCGTATGGTGCGTGAGAGCGCCGGAGGCATAAGACTCTCCCTATCCTCTCTTTATTATCCTTCCTGATCTCCATTTTTTTTCCAGATAAAAAGTAGCGTATCTTCTGTTCTCGGCTGCAGACTAGTTACGGCGGCGGTGAAAGTGTCACAAACCAACAAACTTACTTGCAGACAACTTACTTACAGAATATTAGTAAGGATTAGGTGGCTATTTGGCTATCTATGTTGTGTATGTATAAATAACAATTTATAAGCTTAAGACAGCTGTTAGAATATTTCAAGGTAGTTGCTGAATAACAAAAATGTAACAGGATTTTTTTTTGATCATGATTTTTAGCATTTGAAATGATCATCATTTTAAGTGCTGTGTTTATGAAAGTGGTTTAAACCAAACTGTTCGTAGAAAACCTCTTTTTTGTGTGCGACTACTGATCATAAGATCTCGGGTTCAATCCCCTGGTCGGGCAATGTTATTGAGCTTTTTCGTAAAAAGAAAAATTCTCAGTAGCAGCCTGGAGTTTGGAAATGAGTCTGATAGATGGCAATAGGCTCACCCCGTATTACGTGGGACTTAAACATAGCTGGTGAACCGTGGGTGTGTAATACACTTCTGCCTACCCCTTCGAGGATATAGGCGTGATGCTATCTTTATATTATGTTTGTCTTTTTTCACTTTTACAAAAAAAAATTTAGGTATTGATTATTGCTAACCTAAGGAGTATGTAGACTACATAAAGTCGGGATACCGCTATATTTGCATTGCATTTTTGTCGATGTAGTAACGGACTAAGAACACAAGTGTCACCAACCCATTCTTCCTCGGGGGTTTCGTACGAGGAGGCTAAGAGGAAGTAAGTATTACTGGCGGAACCAAATGGGAGTAGTACTCACTTTTACTTGGCCTGATCATCGCTGATTGCAAAAAAAGTAATTGCCCAATTAAAAAAAAATATGTAAGGCTTTGGTTTCGCAGAACCCTCAGCCTAATAGAAACTTAAAATAAACGTCGTTATTCTCTCAGTAAGGTGGTGGCCTCTACTGGAAGAATTCTCTGTTTGTTTGTTCAAGTATCATTAATTTATTTTGATGAACTTTTAAACTAGTTGTATATTTTTATCTCGATACTATATCGTGAACCAGAGATACAGCCATAAAACTAGTTAGTTAAAAATTAGATGCTGTTGAGTAATGTATCATAAATGTTAATGACTATTTCTTTATAATGGCATCTGTCTTAATTATTATTTATTTCTAAGCACTTGAACTTCTTTTATTTATAAAAAAAGAAAATGTTAAAATTTATAACTGGAATGTCATTTATCTATTGAATAAAACATTTTAAATAGATAGAATCAATAATCAAACATTAAAAATAAAACATCATCAGATAAAACAGATTCGCAGCGAAGACTCACAAGCAAGCGGAGGCGTTTAAAGTTATTATCTATGCGGCCGACCTCACTCGGGTATCGAACCCGCGGCAACTAGGTCAATGCAGCACGCGACGTCCCTACTATACTGCTGACTGACTTGGCGACGCAGACCTACTAAATGGTTTGAAGGTGACGCTCTATTGATAAATAAAACGGAACGGTATTTTCTAAATACACGTTCCATGTTTGTAATTCAAATATTAGAACTGTTTCTTTTTTTCTTATAAGTACTTAGGCAAAGAGGCATTATTTTGAGTTTGATAAATCACCAACATGTAAAGGAACCTGACAATATTTTTTTTATATAGGTATAATTTAATTATATTAAAATTAAGCCCGTTTACTTGAAAAATATAATGTATTAGTATAAGACCAAACCTAGCTATGGAAATTGTTTCAATAAATTTAATTCATCTTATTCCGAAAGATAAGCGAAGTTGCACTTTGTTATAAAATATTGCTTAAAACTTTTTAGTATAGTGTACTCTCCACAGTGTAGTATATTATGATGCACTGGCCCCTATCGGTTAGGGGCCTAAAACACGCTAATATAATCAACTAGGCTTTTTAGGCTATATCTCGGGTTTCTGATGTAGTAGCGGGATAAAATGTTTACCAGTTTTTAAGTCTAATCAAGAGCTATGATATAAAAAAACTTGCATCAAAATCCGTTCAGTGGATTTTGCGTGATGCGCGGACGAACAAACAGATAAATAAACAAAAAAATCTAAAAAAATTGTTTTATGCCTATATAGCCTAATACAGATTTTTTTTCTCAAATATCTTAAATGTACAAACATAGTTCTGTTACAGCTTTATAATACTACATATATATCTATAAAATTGTCATATCCTTCAGTAATTACATCTAGGTGTGGGTTATGATATATCATTAGAACACTAAATCAAAATAAATATATTAATTTTGGTACATTTATATGGTTTATTAATGAACAAACCTTGTAAATAAACACATTCCAGTAGTGAAGACAGATTGAGAGGCGCAAGGCCAATGTCTATTAATCTTTTTAAAAGTATCGATTGCATAAAATATAGAAACGAAAATATATTTGTTTTTGTTCTTAAAGACATTTTTCACAATTTGACGTTTTTTCAGTGGTATTTCAACTTGCAACGTCGTTTTTATAAAAATACTAGCCTTTGCCCGTGTTGTAAGGTTGTATCTCAGGTTCCCGATATAGTAGCGAGATAAAATGTATACCAGTTTTTAAGTCTAATCAAAGCTATCAAATAAAAAAGTTGCATTCAAATCCGTTCGGTAGTTTTTGCGTGATGCGCGAACGAACAAACAGACAAACAGATAAAAAATCTAAAAAAATATCGTTTTGTGTTTAGACACGCCTATATAGCCTAATACAGTATTTTTTTCTCAAATATCTGAAAGGTACAGACATAGCTCTGTTACAGCTTTATAGTAGTATAGAAAATAATCAATTCGCACGACAGAAGATTTTTGGCCCACCTGATGTAGTAACCGCCGTTAATAGATTCGTCAAAACTTACTAGATATAAGAGTAGCTTTCTGAAACCATTAGTTATATAAAATGATACTGTAAATTATACTGGCGTTGTTTTTTTCTACATGTAAGTATGACTAATATTTACGAAGCCAATTTTAGATGCGTTGTAAAAATAGATAACTAGATGCTAGCCCTTGATTTAAGACAATATTTATCAGGAAGCTGCGCTGGCGATCACGCATTACAAAACGGAATCAAGGTGACGCGGAGCGCGCCAAATTTTGAGTCAGAAGTCATAGAATATATGTATATGTATCTTTAGGGAGACTAATCAATTTTCTTCTTTTTGCCTGTTTGTTTGTTTGCGTAACAACAAAAACTACTTAACGGAATTATTAGTCTTATAGCACTTGATTAGACATAAACTGTTCCCGATACAGTAGCGAGATATTATATTTCGCTACTGTATCGGGAACCTGAGACTAATCCAAAAAGTAATAGGTATTATTTTGTCTAGGTACTCCTAGAAAAGTGCAGCTTTTGTAATGGAATATTTACAGGATATTTTATGTTATAAATTTCATTTTGAACAATATATAAATACAATATCTCGTTTACAATTTGTCTGTATTGGATATCATAAATCATTGTAATTAATAATATGTTTTCTTAAATATACATTTCAAGTACTTTTCATAAATAGAATGATGAAATGCTTTAGCTATGAAGTTGCATTTAAACATTATTATTAAAAATAGCATTAATGTCGTATCCATTTGTTTATAGCTTGATGTTTTTCCTTTTAGATCGCTGAGTAAAACATTACATTAAAGATGGCAATTGTGTTATAAGCGGGATAAATGATAACATCCAGTTTTCGCGACTCTATGACGTCACAGGCGTCTCACCCCATTAAGTATTTGGGGGGTACTTCTGGGATTATAATGTAAAGATTAAGATAAGCTTTAGCCCTAGCAATTCCAGACGCTGTTACCTATTTTATTGGTGTTTTGAGAGCTCTTATAACTTAAGTAATGTTCACAGTTCCAGTGGTCCGTCATACAAACGGAGAGACAGCGCACGGTGGGTTTATTTAGTAGGTGAGCCCCGTTCGTCGCCCGAAACGACGGGGTGTGCGGTTAAGAAAACACGCTATAGTCAGCCGTGAACACTCGATGTGTACGCATTGTAAGGGAAGATATGTATGGATCTATAAACTACTTCTCGATTGAGCATAATGGTGAATCTTCACTCACTGGTATTGCCAGAGTCATAAAAGATAACTACGATTTTTATATTTACGTTGGCTGTGGCAAAATATTTAGATATTTTTATATATATTTTTAGCATTTGACATTGACAGATTTTACTTAATAATGACGCATTGCGGTTTAGTTTGCGTCATTATTAGGTAAAATCTTAATTGTAAAATTAAGTTTACTTGGTCGGTATAATGTATGAAAATACTTCCGGCGTTAAGTATGAATGTGTTATCGAAATTAGCAGTCAGGAGCAATTGTCACGATGACTGAATTGGCAAAGCATCTGGACGGTATCCAGGAGATGCAGATTCAAATCCTGCTCGTGACTGTTATTTTCGATTTCACCTTTTTCACTTTGTATTTAATGTGTAATGCTAAGCATGTCAAATGCTAAAAATATATATAAAAATATCTAAATATTTATAGGGTAATTGTAAAATTAAGTTTACCTGGTCGGTATAATGTATGAAAATACTTCCGGAAGATGGCGCAGGCGTCACCCAAAGACGTTAAGTATGAATGTGTTATCGAAATTAGCAGTCAGGAGCAATTGTCACGATGGCTGAATTGGCAAAGCATCTGGACGGTATCCAGGAGATGCAGATTCAAATCCTGCTCGTGACTGTTATTTTCGATTTCACATTTTAAATGCGTAAGCAACTCTATTCTTAATGAAGACTAAACCTATCTTGATAAGATTTGTTACAGAGTGACTAATATTTCTGGGTATAGACTAGATTTTATTAATTTATCTCTCTAAAATAGTAGATTAATGGATATATGCGTGCACACCACTTCAATTAAAAGCAAAAACAGCTGAAAGCCTCGCGAGTGAAGCCGTGAATTTAGCTAGTGTGCGATAATATTGGGGTCATTGTATACTTCAGTGTACCAAGATCTAATGCGGGTTAAACTTACGTCATAATGTTGCATTCCGTGACCTAATCGCGAACGAGATCGACAATAATATGTATACAGGGGGGTAAAATAGGTACTTTAGTACCCTAGATAGTATTAAACTTACGGTAAGAGAAGTATTGTTTATTTGACTGTTCATTTATGATATACAATCTGCTATCTTTCAGACTGATCTTTGAGAAATTATTCGTTATTATTTTAGTCGCTATAGCTTAAATTAATAGAAGGGCCTTGTTTGTCACAAGCCATTACTTACTACTCGTATTGATAGAGGTAAATACTTATTAGGTTCTTACATATGAAATTGGCGTTTTGTCAAACTGGCCACTTTGATCTTAAATATCTGGCGTTTGGTTAGGAATTCCAAATTCAAATTTATTTCTATTTTAGGCTTGTGTATTTGATTTGTGTTTCCAATTTAGCGATTCATTTGTTTTCGCGCCACTTGATTTTTCTTTGACATAATTCTGTTCACAATATGGATAACTTAAAATATCAAATTATTTACGAATACTAGTTCCACCGTGGCACCAGCGCCGCAGAAACAGCTCAAAGAATTAACGATGTGTATGGGAAAGGTATCGTAAAAAAAACCACGGTACGTTTTTGGTTCTAACGTTTTCATTCTGGAAATTTTAAGTTAATTTTTCAGGCATCCAGGTGAAACGTGCCTATCACGGCATACTTGCACATTTTGGATAATTTCCTCATATATTCTTTATTTCCACCTCTTATCCCTTTCACTGGAGCAACGTTATTGCTACTGTTTATAGACTGCGTTATTAACTAACCACCAATCGGCTCAAATTCTTGCCTGCCGTCCTTATCGCACAACAAAAACACAGTTTTATTACAGCATCTATCTATTTCGAACAAATTTATACTTTGTATAGTCGTGATTCCACTCTAAATATATCTGACCGTTAATTGATAGCACTCAACTCTCAATGTCGTTATCACCTAAATATACATATCTCGCTTCATTGGGTTACTACCTGGCCTACTGTGTCCATGCCTCGCCAGTAGGTATTAAGCACCATAATTTGGTTATTAAAAATCATTTAATAAATTATGTAATGTCGTGTATAGGTGTGAATTTAAAAAATATAAATTAACACATGGTATAATTCAATATATCCATTTTGATTGATATTTTAGCACTTGACACGCTCAGCTACTTTAAAGAACATCACATTTGTCTTTATGATGTGGAGATTGGGAATGGCCGTCGGTCAGTACGATGGCTTAGCGGTCGAGAGCACTTCCTCAGATTGGAAGGGACGCAGGTTCGGATCCCGCTCGCACTAAACTTCTCTTTTTCCACATTAACAAATAGTTCGTTCTTCAATATATTCAATATATCCCCCAACTTTCATCCTGTAGGTAACAGGATCTACGTAGATTAAGTGACTTCAGGAGTTTACCACAATGGCCAAATGTGGGTTCATTCCGTTGAATTTCGCAATCATTTCTCAGGCATTGATCCTAACGATATTTCTTATTACCGGCTGGCGATGATTTATAATCGTTAATCATTTTGAAAAATGAGAGATGCTTGACTTCAGCTTGGCTATCGAACTCGTTATCCGACTAATTTTATGTGAGCCTCTAGGCTATTAGTGTTGAGATGGAGCCCGACGGAGTTGGCTGCCGCGTAACAGCTGAAGCGAGTTTATGCGGTACCTGTGGTCCGGCGGTTATTTAGTGTGTGAGAGCCCCACACTACCGTGTTGTCTCCCAGACAGTGGGATGTGCAGTAGGTACATTTTTCCCACCACAATAAAAAAAGGATAGCTTTTTTCAAAATCGCTGCCCTTGCTTAATAATCATTGTTAAAAAAGTAGTAAATAATATTACAATAAATAATGCTTTTTGCTATATAGGTGAACTATTTGTAACATTTGATTTTAAGCACATCACGCTTTTTTACAATCATTATTTATTGTAATATTATATTTACTACTTTTTAGTTCAACTAGCTATTTAAAGCGTGTTATTTAGTTTTTTTAAACTATAATTTATTTTCTTCTGTTTAGTCTCAAAAAATCACGTTCGAAGATTCCACTATAATTAATCCTGACGGTCCTAATTAGGATAATGAGATAATCTCATCGAATTGTTAATTTTCCATCGGCCCTAGAAAACTTATTTACAAAGTTTGAACGAAATCTGAGTCAAAATCGAAGTCAAAGAAGCGGTTACAAACAATCAAACATACAAGTGAAACTAATAAAAGTGTGTTAAAAACAATTGGCTTAGTAAGAAAAGCCTAGAATTCATTGAATGTTATAATAGACTAAGCAAAATAAAACTATCAACCATGTATTAGACTCAAAATGGACCTTAATCAGAACAGCTAAGCTACTTAAAAAACAAATTTCAAAAACAGATCATTTTCTTGCCCTATTTTCATCACTGGGAGCCGCAGAATGTGTTTTTTTTTTATAATACGCGGGTGGCAAACAATCGTTATCGTAATGATGGTAAGCGGTTACCATAGCCTAGACGTCAGCAACAGCAGAGGCATCACTCGCCAGCCTCGTGGCGTAGTCGGTAGTGTAACCGACTGCCGTGCACGAGGTCGAACACAGATATTTGTACTTCGTCTGGGTGTTTTCTATCTATAATATGTATGTATTTACAAAAAAAATATATATTTATTATATCCGTAATCTGGTACCCATAGCACAAGCGTTGAGCTTAGATTGGGACCAGATGATATTGTGTGAAATGTCCGTGAATATTTATTTAAAGAAAGGGAGAGGAAGGGTAATTAGGAGAGGATAAAGGAGGATAAAGATGGGGTTAGGGTCCCCGGAGCTCTCATCAACCATACGTAACACAACAGTAGGAGCCCCTATTAGAGGGTGGTACTTCCTTGATCGAGCCGGGCCATTCATGCTGAGACAAGCAAGGCACTAATATTAATGATTTGAATGTTCACGCACACAAGTTTTCTGAAGCCTATTTAGAAATGTATTTATAGAATTAAATATAACTATGCCTGCCTAAAGATACACCCACGCCAGCGACTTGTTCCAATATTTTACCACGAGTACACGTACAACACGCAACACGTTCAGGTCTAGCTTATGATATGCCGTCAGATCATGAAGCGAAGATAAAAGAATTAAATATTCCACGGATGGATGAAATGTATATCCAAAGAATAACAAGCGTGAATATAGACGCGCTCAGGAATAAAGGATAATATTTTGAATAGATAAGTAAATGTCTGAATGATTTGTCGAATGGTTTTGGTAACGAATTAATTATTAGAAAGAGTGTATGACACAGAGCAATTGACTTAAGAGAATTAATAACAGTAGGTAACATCGCGGTTACCACTGAAGGAATGTAATATGGTTCTGGTGGCCCACCAATAAAGGTGGAGAGACGGCACACGGCGGGTTTCTTTAGTAGGTGAAAGCCCCACACTACCCTGTTCGTTGCCCCGAACGACGGGGTGTGCGGTTAGGAACATTTTTTCCCTCCTTAACAAAAAAAAGGTATTTAGATATTTTTATATATATTTTTAGCATTTGACATGCTTAGCACTATACATTAAACACAAAGTGAAAAATGTGAAATCGAAAATAACAGTCAGGAGCAGGATTTGAACCTGCATCTTCTGG
The DNA here is from genome assembly GCA_948253155.1 of Leucoma salicis. NCBI lineage: Eukaryota > Metazoa > Arthropoda > Insecta > Lepidoptera > Erebidae > Leucoma > Leucoma salicis. The sequence goes on along the minus strand of OX411805.1, from coordinate 29,889,996 downwards.
ATACCGTCCAGACGCTTTACCAATTCAGCCATCCTGATAATTGCTCCTGACTGCTAATTTCGATAACACATCATACTTAACGTCTTTGGGTGACGCCTGCGTCATCTGTCGGAAGTATTTTCATACATTATACCGACCGATTTTTTCACTTTGTGTTTAATGTATAGTGCTAAGCATGTCAAATGCTAAAAATATATATAAAAATATCTAAATATTTAAAGGGTTTGCGTCATTATTAGGTAAAATCTTAATTGTAAAATTAAGTTTACCTGGTCGGTATAATGTATGAAAATACTTCCGACAGATGGCGCAGGCGTCACCCAAAGACGTTAAGTATGATGTGTTATCGAAATTAGCAGTCAGGAGCAATTGTCAGGATGGCTGAATTGGTAAAGCATCTGGACGGTATCCAGAAGATGCAGGTTCAAATCCTGCTCCTGACTGTTATTTTCGATTTCACATTTTTCACTTTGTGTTTAAAAAAAAGGTAACATCGCTGTTAGATTCATTATCATCTTCATATTTAATTCTAAGCACGTACAGATTATAAATACAACTAAAGGTGCCAAATGCACGCTGTTTTAGGTTAAGCCACAAGATATACCATTCATAAATATGTAAATGCATTTTATATGGCCGTTTAAAGGTGTTCATTGATAAGAGGATTTTAAAAACAGTTTAATAAAAATCACACGTTGTTACTTTTTTCTGAAATGGCTCTATGAAAACTTGGTGTCTGTTGCAACAGAAAAATGGCTTAGCAAAAAAAAAAAAGCTTAACTTCATGTGGAATTTGAATCTGTTACAATATCATTTTACTAGTAAACGTCATCAAGTTAGTTTCTTTGCTTTTAGTAGATAAAAAAAAATCAATAAGTAGTATGCGGAAAAACAGACGCGGACAACGCTTTAGTTTTATACTATTTATAGATATTTTATTTCAGCATTTTTTTGTGGTTTTATGATTGTTAGCCTCTGATGTATATGATGAATCACAATCCAACAATTAAACAACGCTACCCGAGGGCACCTCCTGTGGAGTACGAACCTCGGCTGGGGTCGTTGCTGGCAAAGTGGGATTTCTCACGTTTATGATTTGAAAGCTTTCGGCATGAATTGCTTGATGGTATGCAATTCAATGTAGAGATCCTCATTGCGCATGAACCACGGTGTACCCATAACCTACATATGTATCTATTCGGTAGTGTTTCTAATCTATGGATCCTGTGTGCCTGGGCGTGTGAAACTACTACACTGGCGTACGTCATTATAGGACTTATGCAGGCAGTGTAGAGTCTGACCTTATTCCTAAGTGACAGTTTTGACCTAGGGTTCAATAGATGGTGCAAACGATCCATCACAAAGATCGCGCGTGAGCGTACAACCTGAATATGACTGGCGAATATTAGTTTATCGTCAAGATTTACACCTAAGTACTTGACTCGCCTTGTCCAAGGAATAGGTTTGCCAAAGATACTAACGTGTTCAACCCCGCGCAGGGGATACAGTCAGCTAAGTATCTTTTTTATTTCAGCAAAACAATTAAGTACTTTTATTAGCGTAGCGAAGTTAGTAGCGTAAGCAGACGCTAACTGTTATTAACACGTCACGACTGACAGATAAAATGGCGGGAGGTGGCAAAAGGATTGCGCGTCGAATATGTTATAATATTTCCCAAATATCACATTTAAAATAACTTGGTAGGTTGCTTTATTTTTGCTAACCCATCCATCCATCAGCTTTTCGACGTCCACTGCTGGACATAGGCCTCCCCAAGAGAACGCCACAACATGTGTTTCGCTCATATGGGGGATAGTGCCGTAATCGCCACGCTTGGCAGGCGGGTTGGCGATCGCAGTGGATGTTATTAATACTCGAGGGAGTGCTGCTGCCCACTCCCCGGTAATTCCTCAGTCGGCTCTTTCGACTCCCATGGGTGGAGAGGGGTGGGACAATTCTAAAGCCGGCCTCACACAGCACAAACTTAAATTATTTTGTGTCGTTACTAGTAGTTATTTTTGTAAGGTTACATATGAATCAAAATAAATTTTTACATAACTCAATAAAATAGCTCTACAGAAAGGCGGGTCGAATTGCGTAACGCAAATAAAAACTCTTTGGTACTGAAATATTTTTGATACAATTACTTTTAAGCTATAATCACAACTATAATAAGTATTTTCGTGGCTTCCTTTTGGTTACAAAGTCAGGGACTACATTTGGTACGATTCTGGCATAGATACTGCTGTCCGTGTGTCCACAGACTAAAATGTACTAAGTACTCTTCATTCTTTTAACACATATGGTGTAATGGACCAAATTGAAGAAGACCAAACCAGTCCGAGAACAAAAAATTTTAAATAAGAAGCCATATGCTAAACAATTCCTAGAGATTGTGGTGTTCAAGTAAGCTAATTTCGCAGGTCAATCCCCAAATTGTGAGCACGTGTATGAAGTGAAGAAGGAGTAGCATGGCAAAAAAAGGCCAGGTAATTTTAAGTATTTATACTACGTGGTTGGCAAACAAGCATACGGCCCACCTGATGGTAAGCGGTTACTCTAGCCTATAGATGCTAGCAACACCAAATGCATCACTCGCACGTTGCCATCGTCTAGAAAAGGGCATGATAGGAGAGGGGTTTGGGCCGCAGGCACTCTCACTCATTATACGTAACAATGACAGGAGTACCTGTCGTTTTTTTATGCGATCTTCTGTGTGCGGATGGTATTTCCGCTATCGAGCCGGCCCATTCATGTTGGTATAGGCATAGTTCTACTACTAGATAGTGATGAAGCTAGACAGACTGCGAGTGAATTACCTTTGCCATCTTGTAGAAAAACAAAACATATTGCACTACATACACATTAAATGTGGATATGGGTGGTAAGATTCAATAAGTAGCAATTGAGATCCAAGAATTATATTATCAATAACCGCTAATGAACTAAACCAGTGTTACCAATTTTTTTTCTGCAAATGATTTTACTAAAAAGGATCGCGTTTGTGTCGCTGTCACTCTCCAATCGTTCTTCGCTCCACAAAATTAAAAACCATAAATCGCAAACAAAACTATTCCTTGTCATTTCCTCTATAAGGCTTACTTTAATCGCAATTACACATTGGTGTTGCCAGTTTATTAAAGCGGTAGTTTGTGTAGAAATTGAACGTTAGTTCGTAGTATTAAGGTTGGAGGTGATTGTAAAATGTTGTTGTTGTGAGCGTAAGTAGGGCGGGTGCCTTGAGAGCCGCATTTACATGGCATGGCCTCGCGCGGTTGTTGATCCCGCGGCCTTAGCTCTAGCATTGCACGCCGAGTGCGCGCCGCAGTTTCCTTCCTCACTATTATCTATATTTCCTATGCCAACAAATAACAAGTCCTTGATGCTGTTGATTAGTTTGAATCTTAGACGAGTTTGCGCAAGAGTTCATGAGAATACTTTGCCAGAATAATCCTAGACCAAAAAGGCCATGTTGCAAATAACTTGCGATTTTAAAATCTTATGCAACGTTTTAAACTATGTATAGTCTAACAAATTGTAATTTATATAGCTAGTTTAATGTATTTTTTTGGCGAAATACGTAGATGCACTTAAACTTATTTCTAAAAATAAAATGTTAATAAAATAATGTTATGAAGCTGATGTAAGAGATAGATAGAGAGAGAGAGACAGAGAGAGAGATGTTTGACGTATAATAATTAAAACAAACTTTGTAACTGAAATAGAATATAAATAGTCGATTTCACATTTTCGGAATGCACCATTTCAACCTGCATCTCATGAAAAACCGTTCCTGATTTTGGCAATTCAGCTGAATTTGTAGTTTCTAATCCTGCTCGTGACTATTATTTTTGATTTTCCATTTTCACACTTTATGTTTATTTATATGGCTAAGCATGTGTGCTATGTTAATGCTTAAAAAATATAAAAAAAACAAAACTTCTAGCTTTCTTTTTTAAATATCTTACGAAATAATTTTATAGTAAATACCTAAGGAAAACTAAATACGGAACACGAACTCAGCCCAATTTTATAATTGTTACTGTGTATTACATTGAAATAAAACAGTTAAATGGGATGTCGATCAAGGATGAATATAAGCCGGCCGCTATGCTTCCGTAAAAAAAAATATATTATTTTTCCAGCGCTTTTGCCCTCACGTGGCAGGCAAGTCAATAGCGACCTTAAATTTATACTTCCAGTGTTGCTATACTATAAAACCACTTTTTTATTATTAAATATTTTAAGCACTTCTCATGCTTGCTTATTTAAAGGAAACAAAATGTGATAGGTATAAATGGATTAAAAAATAATGTTAGCCACAAGCGGGGTTTGAACCCAAGCCTTCTGGATACCGTTGAGCGAGATATTGAGAAGGAATATATTATGAAATTGAAGGTATTTCACATTATCACCCTCTGTGCTCTTTTATTATCAAATGTTTTAGTGTGTGTTGTAATGCCCTAATAGCAGGACTAACTACGAAATCTGAGGGCGAGTCGTAAGGCACCTGCGAGCTATCGAAATGATGTACACGTTTATTCAACACAAATTATCATTAACCTATAGGATAAATGTCGTGAGGAAGCCTAAGAGTTTCGAGTTTTTCTTGACCCGTAATGAGGTACCCGCATTAGCCTACGGTGATACACTGGCATTAATAACGAAATGCAAAAGAATAAATTGCTAACGTCAGCATCTTTTTATCTATACTATTATAAAGCCGCCGTGTGGGGCCGGCTTTAGAATTGTCCCACCCCTCTCCACCCATGGGAGTCGTAAGAGCCGACTGAGGGGGATACTCGGGGAGTGGGCAGCAGCACTACTTCGAGTATTAAAACGACTATTGGGCTATTTAGAAGTCTCTGAACACAAAACAATTTATAGTATAATTATAGTCAGGTGGTCTGTTTGTTTGTTCGCACATCCCGTAAATACTTCAGAACTGAATTTGATGAAACTTTTTTTGTTTAATAGTTATTAGTTAAACTTACAACTGGTATACAATTTATCCCGCTACTACGAGTATATCGAGAACCTGACATATAGCCTAAAAACTAATTCCGCCTGCGACGGAGCATTGGTTAGTAAGCTGTAATTAAGTTACCATCAATCTTACCGCTACACTACCATTTATTGTGTAGTTACAAAATGGTACCATTTGTTAGTTTAATATTTCATTGCTAACGCTGTACACAAGTCACATACATATGTGGCCGATCAAGCGCATGTGGGGCCAAGGTTCCTACCAACATTTCGCAATGGACAACTCTCGAATATTGCACAAACAATTATTTGGTACCAAGTATACTTGGTTCGTCACATCACTTAGTTTTGGAAACCAATTTGGTATAGTTATTACGATTCTCTAGTCTTTAATATGATGATAATGTATTATGTTTACATATACCAGTAAAAGTATATATAATTGTCCGAAGTTCAGGCACACCGCTCTGAATTTTCGAGATTTTATCAAATTATGTATTTTATTTGTATTTGTTTACAAATTATTGCTGATTGGTGAAGAAAAATATGGCGAGGAAACCTGCATGCCTGAGAGATTTTCTTGACGGTTTGTCAAGTCTACCACATGGCACTCGGCTAGCGGACTACGGCCTAAATCCCCCTCACTTTGAGAGGAAACCTGTGCCCAATATGGGACAGAAAAAGGCTTAAAAAATCAATTGCAGTGCGTTAGTTTCGCAAAAACCCGAAAACAGCTGGAACGATTATGATGAAGTTTTTTGCCACTTTATCCACGTGGAATTTACCTTAACTTCTCTTTTTCCATAATAAAAGCAGACTAAATTATTCCTTATAACAGCATCTGCCGTTGAAAGTCTAAACCAGTCCAACCGTTTCTAAGATTAGCCCAACAAAAACGGAAACAAACAGACACACAGACAATAACTTTAAAAATTTCTATTTTGTTATAAGTAACTTAAATACTTTAATTTGCATTAAGTAAAGAAGCTGTTATTTGTTAATTACAAACAGAGACTTAAATTTTATTAATTTGTTTTTTATTATTGCTAATAGGGGAGCCCGGTAAACGGCAATAGGCTCGCCCCCTATTACGTGGGACTTAACATAGCTGGCGAATCGTGGGTTGTAATACACCTCTGCCTACCCCTTCGGGGAAAACATGCGTGATGCTATTTTTTTTTTATGATGGCAGACGAGACACGGCCCACCAGATGGTAAGTGGTAACCGTCGCTCATGGACTCAAAAAGAGTCTTGAGTTGTCAAGCCGCTGTGTATCATTTCATTTCTCGGATATGAAATGAATGAATAAACAGCTATCTTCTGCTACAACCAAAACACACTGACGTGCTTCATGACCGATCACACAGGAGACAGCATTTCATTTCACATATATGAAATCTTTGATTAAATACCTGTCAAGAGATGAATGAATTAACGGCTATCTCCTGCTACAACTAAAACACACCGATGTGCTTCATGGCCGCTCACAGAGGAGGTGGTGGTACCGACCCGTTCGGGTCCGTTAGCAAATGAGTACTATCATTTGGTACCCAGCCCTACCACCAGTAGTGCAATGGGTGATAATTGCTTACTTCCCTTAGTCGCCTTGTACGACACCCGTGGGAATGGATGGGGTGGTGACACTTGTATTCTTAGTCCGTCACCACACGGAAAAAAACATTTGACAATAGACACGTTTTAATTGACAAAGAATACAGAATCCGCGTGTATAGCCACAAATTAAACTGCATACCTGAAATATGCATGTATTTCTAATATATTTACCACTTGAAGCCTAAAAATACTTCTGCATAATAATGTTATTTTTTACAAGGAGCGGGAACTGCGTTTTTTATATCTGAATTGGAATTATTAATATATACCTGTGTGAGCCGTGTGGGGCCGGCTTTAGAATTGTCGCACCCCTCTCATATTTCTTATATTTCTTGCTCTCATGGGAGTTGTAAGAGCCGACTGAGGGAATATCGGGAGAGTGGGCAGCAGCACTCCCTCGCGTATTAATAACATCTACTGCGATCGCCAACCCGCCTGCCAAGCGTGGCGATTACGGCACTATCTCCCCTTTGGGGAGGCCTATGTTCAGCAGTGGACGTCGAAAGGCTGATGGATGGATGGATGAATATATACCTAATTTAGGCATTTAAAATGGAACATTTTTCTGTTCCACTCTGTGTTTTACTTCTCCACAACTCAAAATACAACAAAGTAACGCAAATACCAGAAAAATCTGTACAAATTAATCAATATTATTTTAAACAAACGCCATATTAGTGCGTGTCCTTGTAAATCCATAAGTAGTACATTTAGTGCGCTGTGAATGCATAGACCTAGATACATGAATGTATGGCGTTTATGTACGGATCTTGACCATATATGGCTGTATATATATATATATATATATATATATGTAGATATATGATATATCTAACGCTTGTATAAATATATTTAGTGTTTAAACGGTAATACGACCCTTAGCAACACGAGAGGAATCACTCGAGGGTCAGCACCTCTAAAATGAAAGGAGATAATAAGAACATAGCATAGCACCACGCCTGTATTCCCCGAGGGGGTAGGCAGAGGTGTATAACACACCCACGACTCGCCAGCTATGTTTAAGTCCCACGTTATAGGGGGCGAGCCTACTGCCACTGTCTATACTACTACACTGTCTACACTACTGCTACTGCTACTGTCTACCGGGCACACATTTGCAAACACCGGGCTGCTAAAGGTTAAAAGAAAGGATAATAAATACAAAATGAGGATGGGATTTGGGCATCCGGTGCTGTCCGTCACCATACGAAACAAATCAGTAGGAAAACCTACTGTGGTTGCAAGCTGATCTACTGTGAGAGGATGTTACTTCCCCGATCGTGCCCATTCATGCTGAGACTACTATGGCTCCATTGCACTATACCTAAACGAAATATGAATGTTTGCCCTGCTTACCTTTTTAGGTATATAGGTGTATATAATAAAAATAATAGCTGACCCGACAGACAGTCATCCTTTCTATATTAAATTAATGTATATACTTACTTGCTATCTATCAAACTGAAGTTTTCCAATTGTTAGCGTAATTTCTAAAAATTATTAGAAAATTAAAAAAAAAATGATCAGTAGAGCTTTTCGCAAGTTATGGCGTGACTAAGGGAAATAGGGATTAATTTTTATATATTCGTGTGTATTTTTTGTATGAACTTATTTTAATAAAATTTCTTTTAAGAGATAAAGACATGAATACCTATGATAGATCATTTTGATTGCATGAACTTATAAGTTTTATAATATAATATAATACAACAGTTGAACACAGTCTGTCTGTACATTAATTTTACATACCAAAAAAAACAAAAAACAATTCTTAAAGTTTTCCCCTCCGTCAGTGAGTCAGTGTCAGTGCACATTTTACGAATTACTTAACTGAATTTATTGCGGTTTTCACAGGTAGATAGAGCATGGCTCGTAACAGAATAGGTATTCCATTTAAATCGGATGTCAGGAGAAAAGTTATTCTTTAAAGATATTAAGATAAAATTTCACGCAAACGGGGTTGCTGACATGAGTGAGCAATAGAACAGTTAGCACTTTCTGCCACAAGTGGCTGAGATTTCAGCCGTAGCTTGTACTCTAGCCCTATGGCTAGTTGTCTATCAAGTCAACACTCTAGCGGACGGTATTGATTTTTTATAAACAGTAATGCGATTCAATGGAAACGCTAAGATTACTTTAAATATTATTAAGTGCGCGTGTACTTCCGAATCTAAGTACACGACGCGCTCTACGACGCATCAAATTATGTCTGTGCATAAAAAGCTATATCTCATAGGAACTATCGATTTTTCCGGGATAAAAATTAGCCTAAGTAAAAATATGCAAAATTTCATGATGATTAGTTGTAACGGCGTTTTAAGCGTGACAAACAAACACTTAAATTTATGATATTAGTAAGGATTATGCAGATAGAAAATAACTTCTCCCTTTAGTGAGAAAAATGCAAAGAAAGTGGTCTCTCTGAGAGAGTTGTGTTAAAGTCACGTATTTAGTGTATGGGGCAGTTTCCAAAAGGTTGTTATTTCAAATCGTGATATTTTATCTATTTCATAAATGAATTCTACTCTAGCAAATTCTGGTTTTTCTGCGACCAGTTCGCCTCACTAAGTGGGACAGGATGCAGAATGCGTACGCGCATGCTATGCATGTGTGTGTGCAATTTTATATATTATTTATAGGGTGTTAACATTTTTGGGAGTTTATTTAAATATGCGGTCGATCATCTCTTAGTAGTAATACTGTGGATTGCCAACACTGAGGTGTCCAGAGTTCCCTTCCAAGCTTGAGTTAAGTGACAGCTCCTTGCGCCACGTTTGGCCTAAATATTATCTTTAAAAAAACTGATGATGTATGAGTATATGTTTATAAATCTGTAGTGTGCTTCTGTGGGGTTGAAGCTACTGCTAAAGTATTGTCACACAGTTGGTCTAGGAGTATAGGCGGAGAGGCAGCACACGTTGAGTTTAGTTAGTGCAGGAGGCCCCAAATATTTTATAAATAGCTTTTATATAATATGTACAGAATATACTTTAACTGCCTCAGTGGTATAGCGGTAGTGTATGCGACTGCTATTCATGAGGTCTCGGGTTCGATCCCCGGGTCAGGCAATGTTAATGAGCTTTTTCCTAAAAAGAAAAATTCTCAGTAACAGTCCGGAGTTTGGAAATGTGCCCGGTAGACGTCAATAGGCTCGCCCCCTATTACGTGGAACTTAAACATAGCTGGCGAGTCGTGGGTGTGTAATACACCTCTGCCTACCCCTTCGGGGAATACAGGCGTGATGCTATGTTATACTTTAATCTGCAATTACTAAAATAGCTGCTATTTATAAATAACAGTTGACACTTAAATTTTATTATTTTTATTATTTTTATATAAGCATAAAATATATAAGCATAAAATATATAAGCATAAAATATATAAGCATAAAATATATAAGCATAAAATTAAGAACACACTGTGTACGTGCACTTGTGTGATCCGTGACTTCTGTGTATGTATGTATGTGTATGTTATGTAACAGTTTAATGTTAGCGTTTGCGAGCCTTAATTGAACTGATTATATTTATAAGTACATTATTTCAATACAGAAGTAATAGCCGAGGCAGTAGACTAGAGTACAGTGCAGACTGGGCTACAATGTACCATCTCTAATCAGAAAACGAGACCTCACAAAACGTCTAACCTTTCGAAAAAATGTAATTTACATATTTCCATGAAGCACATCGGTTTGATTTGGTTGTAGCAGGAGATAGCCGTTAATTCTTTGATTTCATATTTGTGTAATGAAATGGTGAGCAGCGACTTGATAATACTTTTGGTAAGTTGAGTCTATGAGCGACGGTTACCATTTACCATCAGGCGGGCAGTGGCCCGTCTGCTAAGGCAATTAAAAAATAATTGTCATTCCTCGGTGAAGAAAATCATAATGTGGAAATCTGAAAGCTTGATAGATTTTCTTGGATTGTCAAGTCTTGCAAACCGTAGTTTCATTGTTGTGGACTATAGATTAATAGCTTAAATTACTGTTACTGCGTGTGTGCCGTGTGGGGCCAGCTTTAGAATTGTCCCACCCCTCTCCACCCATGGGAGTCGTAAGAGCCGACTGAGGGAATACCGGAGGAGTGGGCAGCAGCACTCTCTCGAGTATTAACAACATCCACTGCGATCGCCAACTATCGCAGTGGATGTAGTGTCTACCAGTGGACTGCAAAACACTGATTCTTTGAAAAACCCTATAAACTGTATTTTCTGTAGTGAGCTCTTTTGTCCCAAATAAAACGCCATTATTACTTCGTTGCTATACAAAATATATTATCTATACGTTTTATAGTACCAGGAATTTTACTAGGTTATGACATCATCAACAAAGATGACGTCATTGCGTGGTTTTTTGCGCATTCAACGTAATCAAAAGTAGCAATCGTAGATGTGTTTGTCCCAACATTGTACTTGGGCATGCGATCTAGGTCAGGGTACTTGCCGCGGAAAGCGCGCAAACTAAGACTACACTTATCGTAGTTTTTTTTTAAGTTTTCACCTTGATGCTGTGCATAGACTAAAAATATAATATTTTTAATAACCATGAATGACAAGGTAACAGAGGAATGAATGGTTTGTTTGTACGCCTTCTTAATGAGATAGATTTGCGCTTTAAGGTACATGTCTAAGACGGGCCGCAGACTGCAGCCGCAGGCAGAGTAGCGGCCTGATCTGCAGTAGACCGCGTTGTAGTCTGCAATCGCAAACTTTTCTACTCCGAGACGAACTGCAAACCGCACATGTCGCGGCTGGCGCTAGTAGTTTCTATAACTTTGTGCGAGACACATATAAGAGCTCTGCAGTCGCGCTGCTCGGAACAATTTTCATGGAAATTCATAGAAACCAGGAGTGATGCTTGCAGTTTACGGTACCTTTGATCTAATGCATGCCCGATTGCAGAAGCCGTCTAGAAGATCTCTTAAACTAGTTCCTCTTTAGTTTTCTTTCACTAGGCGCTGATAATTTGTGAAATACACACGCCCTCATCATTACATTGAGTAGGTTCTAAATAAACTAAGCCAGCAATATACCGACCTCTAAATATATCCGATAAAGATCATATTATTTCCTCAAATATTTGCATGTGCGTGAAAAAGCGCAATTTCTCAGTTAATACCTGAAAGCCTTAAATCTCGACCTACTAAATATCCTAAATTAGTTATTTTAATTGCGCACTCACCGTCGCGAAGGAAACGATCCAAATATCTTGAATTAGTCGACTTACCTGAAATAAAATATTTAGAATTATTGTATGAAAATGTGACGTAATATTATTGACTTAAGTTATGTAATTAATTATATAATGCTTAGCCTAGTTTCATCGGTATAGAATTATTTTGGGGTCTATCATTGTCTCAACGTTAGCGTAAATAAGTACATTTTTAAACCACCCATGTATAAGAGCGAGCAATTCAAAAAAATATTATTCAACACCGTCGAACTATTTTTAAACTTTAGCGAGACTAATGAACAGCAATTGATTTTTATATTATATAGAAGATAGATAGATTTACAAAATCATTAAGTATAATGTGCCGTGTGGGGCCGGCACCAAGAATATCTTCACCCCGTCTCTTCCTATGGGAGTCGTAAAAGCCGACTAAGGGATTACCGGGGGACCGGGCAGCAGCGTTCCCCTGTGCGCTAAAAACATCCACTGCGATCGCCAACCCGCCTGCCAAGCAAGCGATTATGGTAAAACCTCCATTTTGGGGAGGCCTATGTCCAGCAGTGGACGATGAAAGGCTGATGGATGGGATAATGTACAAAAAATTCGTATCATACAATAGTCTAGTCATTATCAACAGATTCGATGACCGTGAAGGCCCAGGTTTGATTCAAGGATCTCGTAAACAAGCATTATAAGTAGCTGTCTTCTTTTTTCGGTTTCTCTAAGAAATTTTTCGTGCTTGTTATCCCTCTATAGAATTAAAGATGAGTATATGTGACACTTAAAATGAAATGGGTTTAGTAATTCTAGAATAGATACTTGAACTATCTTTCAAACGGCTTTGACGGGCTTCGTGGTGTAGTCGGTAGTGTAACTGACTTCTGTGCACGAGGTCGATGGGTTCGATTCCCACTCCAGACAATTATTTGTGTAATGAACACAGATATTTTACTGCATCTGGGTGTTTTCTATCTCTTATATGTATGTATTTATTTATAAAAATAGTAATATATATATTATATCCGTAATCTGGTACCCATAGCACAAGCGTTAAGCTTAGTTTGGGACCAGAGCACGTTGTGTGAAATGTCCGTGAATTACTGCATGATGCCGTATGCTATGTTTTAGATGTATGTCGAGTATTCTGGATTAAATCCTTTGTGTAATAAATGATTATTCTGAACCTAGGTGATTTTTGCGTCTAGTACATAAATTTTACGTTGACTGCACACATGACCGACTGGTTTGGTTACCGACTCCCCGCCCGAGTGTTTTGGGTTCGTTTCCTACATAGGACAAATGGTTTTTTTGTTTGATTAGGTAACTAATGGTTATTCTGAGTCTGGATGTACTTTGTTTCTGGTAAATTATACGTTTGTACAGCCGTTTATGATTTTTACTGTCAAAGAATCATTCCTTAGTGCAGGGGGAGATATTTAAAAAAAAACAGCAACAAATCCCCCCATCTCGATACAGGTATTATACCCTAAGTGATACTTAAGAAGGCTCACAAAAAGACCTTTCATCCATGGATATAATATTCAAATTGTTGCAATATAAATACATAACTGAATTTGCCTACAAACAAACCTATATAAGCGTGAAACACATAACCCTTCCTTTTCTCTTACGTAGTCACGTAATTATAGAACATAGCCTCCGTATATCTAACACAATCTATTGCCACATTTAAAAATTAAAAGTTTAAAATTCCACTAATTCCGCTAATTCATTAGCGTAAAATTCTAATGGCATGTATTTGACAGCCCTGACTGTAGTGATACCCCTGGGCGTGCGTGACAGAGCGTGACGAGCAAAACATGCGCCTGCGCACCCTTGCACGTGGCGACCGTGTCAGGTGTACGGAATTTTTATGGTTCCGTATAATTTTAACAATTTACACATGTAACTATTAAAATTATTTATTGTATGGATCTCGGTCAAACAATATATTTATTGTATGGATCTCGATCAAATAATTTTTGTTTGGTAGCTCTTAAATACACTTAGAACTAGATACGTTTTATCTCACTACTAAATCGGGAACCTGATATAACCTAAGAAGCTTTGTCTCCAGCGGAGTCGTGGCCAAAGGCTAGTTAATAGTACATTGTTACCCTAGGGGTGAGCGAGGGCGCCTATAGTTCGAGGGATTATATAAGTCTTAAACCCGAGGTAAACACTGTGCTACTGAGATAATTTTTTATTTGAAGTTTATAGTAAAATTAGAGCAACTAGTTATAGTTAGTGAAAGGTTTCTTCCGGGTATATTGATATTTGATATTTTCTGGGAAACTTGAATTTCTACAGTATCCAGGGGTTCTTGGATGAATGTTGGGGACATTGATCTTTGGTTATGGTATAAGGTTCAATAGAAATGTGAAAATAGAACTAGTTTTTTTTTAAATAATTTGACAGCTGTCAGTTGAAAACGATGCTCCCTAGGGCTGAAAAGTAGGTATTACTTTCAACCCGCTACTCAGGCAACTTCAAACCTACTTTCCGAGTATAAGTAATGAAAAATATATTTTAGACTATTTTAGTTATTACCCTAGTGATGAAAGCCCTCGAACTAAATAAGTCTTTATCCCGAGGTAAACACTGTGCTTTTCATTGCGAATACGAGGCAACTAAAAATAAAAATCACGAATTAGCTAAAGAAAAGATGGGAGACTTTAAAAAATTGAATTTGGAATCGCCGTTTTCCCGCTGATTTAGTTTTTTTTTCTGTGGCCTGTCAGCTATTCAGCCATTATTTTTCATTTTAATCATTGAAAAAATATAAATCTTCGTTATTTTAAAGATATAGTTGCAACTATATTAAAATAAAGTCATATAAACAACAAATTCTTTAATAAATACTTAACTTTATGTTATTTCAATTTTACATCGCGCTGTAATTGACTGGCTGTACAGAAAATAGAACTGTTTTTTTTTATAATTACTCAGCTGTCAGTTGAAAGTAATTCTCTCTAGGGCTGAAAAGTATTGCTTTCAACCCGCTCCTCAGGCAACTTCAGGCCTACTTTCAGAGTATGAGTAATGAAAAATATATTTTAGACTATATCTCTGGTTTCCGATAGAGGCGCGGGAGAAAACTTATACCAGTTTTCAAGTTTAATTAAGATCTATAAAAAAAACAATGCATTGATATCTATTCAGTAGTTTTTGCGTGATGTAAATAAATAAATATTAACACTTTCACACAACGTCCTCTGGTCCCAAACTAAGCTAAGCTTAATGCTTGTGCTATGGGTACCAGATTACGGATATAATACATATATTACTTTTTTTTTTGTAAATGCATACATATAATAGATAGAAAACACCCAGACGCAGTACAAATATCTGTGTTCATCACATAAATATTTGTCCTGAGTGGGAATCGAACCCACGACCTCGTGACCGGAAATCGGTTGCACTACCGACTTCAGATGAAAAAGATTCGATTCAGATACTAGAAAAGTTAAAGATATATATAGATATATATAGAACCCCACATAGCCAAATACAGTATTTTTTTCTCAAATATCTTTAACTTTTGGAATTGTAATCTGTATCTGACAGATTACAATTCCACACCGGTTCTAGCTACTAAAGCTAATACGCGACTTTCAATCAAAAATAAATCAAAATTCAAACATTTATGATCACAACAAGGAACTCTAAAGCTTACACTTGTCGTAACGGCTCATGCGGAATCCTTAACGATAAACACCACTCATCCGAGCCATTTTATGCCCCGCCCTCGTATAAATGACTTATTAGTGAAGTTAAGCCAAGTGGCGCCAAATGTACGAAAACACATACTTTTTGTCAAACTTCCATTTTTTTTACGTGTGACCTCATTTGAGGTTGATTTTTGACTCGTTGTCGTCATCCGGGTTAATTGTGCGTTCTGTGACATGGATTTTTGGTAGAATATTATTATTTTTTCTGCATTTGCCGGTAAACGAGTCACCGTTACTCATGGACTCGATTATAATCGATATTATATATCGAGCAAACCGCTGCTCACCATTTCAATTCGGGAGTATGAAATATAAAAATGAGCGACTACCTCCCGCTATAAACAAAACACAACGAGGGTCTTCATGGCTGACACGGAAGGCAGCGATACCACCCGCTCGAGCCCAATAAGAAAGAAGTACCTACTTCCACTTCGTGCCCAGCCCTACCACAATGACAATTGCTCGGGACTGCGAATTTTGATAATACATTAATTCATGTCTTGGGTGACGCCTGCGCCTTATCAAAATTCGCAGTTCCGAGTAATTGTCATGATGCCTGAATTGGCTTCTCGACCACCCCTCGAGCTTAATATGTACAAAATCGGATCGGAAATGCTCTAAGGCTCATCAAAGTTGGCATAATATTAAATTATTCTTTCATTGCACAAAAAGATCAAGGAAGCTTAAAATTGAATTAGCTCAAATCATTATCTTTTCCCATTCCTAAGATCTCGAAAGAGACAACTAAAATACTCTAGCGAAGTATGAAAAACTAAACAATAACACATAACACCTTTTTTGCTCTGTCTGCTCTCCTCTCCTACTGTAGACAAGGTTCTTGGCGAACAGGGGAACGTAAACGAGTGAAAGAAAGAAACAAAATACAAGAAAGAAATGCCACATCCAAACACGTGACTCACAGCTTTATATAATTTTCAAAGTCGACTAGTAAAATTTATATCGAAGGACCGATGGAGTATAGAGATTCTTGAATGGATGAATTAGAGAATTGGTCACACACACACACACACACGAACACACACGATAGATACATTGAATCGTTGACTGCACAGATGGCGGTGGAGATACCGGTCTCCTGAGTGTTGTGGGTTCGATTCCCACACAGGACAATTCTTTGTGTGATCCACAAATGGTTGTTCTGAGTCTGGGTGTACTTTGTGTCCGCGATACAAGGATTATTCCTTGGTGCAGGGTGTAGTCTTTAAAACCTTAAAAAAAATCGCTAAAGTAGAAAGGCTTCCGGCTCGAAGGACGAAATTTTCTGTAAAGTAATTAGGCGGTAGACCAGTAGAAATTGAATGAGGAATATGTTAAATAGCGGAATGTAACAGATTAACTGAAAAACTCACATAGTATTCTTATTGCCAAGCAACACACCGCTATTCATAGTCTTTAGTAACACTATGGGTACAGCCAATTCGCCGCCTATGAGTAAAATGTTCGTCTCAACCTTGTTTAAAGAAGCGTGTGATAAAATTATTTATTTTAATAGGTCCCATTGGTAGTTCATCCCAAATACCCATTAAGTTAAGCATACACGTCCCAGATTATAATGTCTTGCAAAACAACGCCAGGCTCTCTGTCGTAACATCTTTATGCAACGGGTCCTGTTATTAATAGTCACGTGGCGGTACCATGAGCCAATAGTTACGATTCTTGGACAAGTTAAAACCTTTTTAATCTAAGTTATATTACAAACTTCTTAATTTAAAGATTGCGAGTTTTGTTTCATAAATAAACTAGAATTCAAAAGGTGTGTTTTATTAATCATTCTTGTAATCGATTATGTGAATTGTAATAATTAAATTATTCAACATATTTAAAATACTTGTTCAAGCAATAATCTAAGAACTTTTATTTATGTGTAATATAGATATACGAGTACAACCAAAAATCCAAAACATAGTTTTTTTTAAACAACACCCTGCACTAAGAAATAATCCTTGTATCGCGGGGGACTTTATAAACATACAATATCACGGACACAGAGTACACGTAGCCTCAGAACCATTTGTGGATCACACAAAGAGTTTGTCCATAACACTCGGACGGGAGGCCGTAATCACACCGCCATCATTTCAGTTAAAATAGTCAGTCAAGTTATATAACACTTAAAAAAGGTTTTATAAATAACAATAGACTTGGTTTAATAGATTCTCCAGCCAGGAGACACAAACAAACTCTCCTCCGTTATCAAATTCTGATTGGAATGTTCTTCAATGTCGTAACTTGGAATTAGGTCACTCGTGGTCATGCATCCGTGGTACCTCCGAGAATCTATTTGCCCCAAACACACGTGTTTAATTTCTTTTAGTTAATGCTATTCGGTGGTCATGTTATATTTATGGATCCTTGAAATGTTGAGGCTGCGGGTGGATGGACCGGGGAACGTCCGCCACCCGCAAGGCCTCCCGCGAATGTGCGATGCTCCGTGTGCGGGTGCGTCGCTCAGTAGAAGGTACCCGAAAGGGTAAGCCGCCGGCGGACCACCGAAGGAATGTAACACAGTTCCAGTGGCCCGCCAATTAAGGCGGAGAGAAAGCACACGGCGGGTTTATTTAGTGGGTGAGGGCCCCACACTACCCTGTTCGTTGCCCCAAACGATGGGGTGTGCGGTTAGGTACATATTTCCCGCCTTAAAAAAAGGGTGTCAAGGAAAGGTTATGCTCACGGTTTATCTACGTATTGCAATATCTTTAAGAGGTCGAAACTGAGCCGTAGAATACAAGCGGCACAAGACCGCTCATTGAAACTTTCGCTTGGAGAGGCCCTGTCCAGCCAGTGGCGGAAATTAATGCGTTTTTATATAAGATACTTATATTCATCATAGCAGAGATGGGCTTTTTTTTAAGGCGGGAAAAATGTACCTAACCACACACCCCGTCGTTCGGGGCAACGAAGTTAGTGTAAGTAAGAACGCTTGTGTGGGGCCTACCGCGTGCCATCTCTCCGCCTGAATTGGCGGACCACTGGGACTGTGTTGCATTACTTCGGTGGTAGGTATAGCCATACCCAATATAGTGTGTGCCACACCTCTGACTGTCTGAGATTTTTTTTAATTATGTTTGTATTCGATTACAATTTATTATTGCTCGGCCTATGTCCAGCAGGGGATGTTGAAAGGCTGATGGATGGAGACTGCTCGGAAATCTGCATGCCCGAGAAATTTTCTCGATGGCTTGTGAAGTTTGCCTACCAGCACCGGAACAGCGTCGTGGACTATGGCCTAATCCCTCACACCATGAGAGGAGATCCGTGCCCAATTGTGGGACAGAGAAAGGGTAGCAAAAAACTTATATACTCTCACTTTAGTAAATATACCTCATACCATCATTTTAATGCGAAAGTGGAAGGATGTAGGTACAGAGACCAAGACTCACCTACCTAGACCAAATCGGTCATGTATTGAAGAAAGGTGGAGTGAAGAGTCTCCCAAATCGGCGAGCGTGTATGAAAACAATTATGAATGTTAAAGAAGCGAGCGATGTATGCAAGAATAGAGACTTTTGGCACTCTGTTCTCTCTGCCTATCCCGCAAGGGAGATGGCATGATATAAGGTAAGTAAGTAAGTATAATTTTAAATGTCTACGGTATTCCGCACAATTCACCGGAGTCAAAATAACCGTTTATTCTGTAAAGGAACTTGCGTTCTCAACACACGAGAGAATTACTGATGGGGTTGGGTTCCAAGTGGGATACATTTGTTACTAATCTCAGGCGGTTCGATACCACCGTCTGCTGTGTGGTCAAACTCGTTGTATTTTGTTTATAGTGGGAAATAGCTATCCATTAATTTATTTCCCCTCAACGAAATGAAATGGAAATTTGACAGTAGATATACCTACTATTATTGAGTCCAATAACGGCACTTACCACCTAACCTATAGTACCTACTGTAGGTACCTATGAAGACGAACGAAGTCACAGACCTAACTGTAGGTACCTATGAAGAAGAACGAAGTCGCGTGTAGTCAGGATATATATATACATATTATATATTACGCCTCGTGGCGTAGTCGGTAGTGTAACCGACTTCCGTGCACGAGGTCGTGGGTTCGATTCCCACTCAGGACAAATTATTTGTGCGATGAACACAGATATTTGTGCTGCGTCTGGGTGTTTTCTATCTATTATATGTATGTATTTACAAAAAAAAGTAGTATATGTATTATATCCGTAATCTGGTACCCATAGCACAAGCGTTAAGCTTAGTTTGGGACCAAAGGACGTTGTGTGAAATGTCTGTGAATATTTATTTATTATACTACATGGGGGGCGAACAAGCATACCTACGGCCCACCTGATGGTAAGCGGTTACCGTAGCCTATAGACGCTAGCAACACCAGAGTCATCACTCACGCGTCGCCATCTGCAAGGAAAGCGATAAGAGGTGGATAAGAAGGATAATAAGGAGAGGATAGGAAGGGAGGGGTTTGGGCCTCCGGCACTCTCACTCACCATATAAAACACAATGGTAGGTACCGTTGTTACACGCTGATTTTCTGTGTCACCCGTACTTCCCCGATCGAGCCGGCTCATTCGTACTGGGATAAGCAAGGCTCTATCCTTAGAGATATATGCTCATGTGCATGCTTTGTATGTGTATGTATGTGTGTTAATATCTGTTTGTGTACATACGTGTGCTCCAATTCGTCATTGACATCGTTAAGGTTGTTGTACTAACTCAAGGAGTGCTTAAACACATGAGAGGCTTTATCTAAACTAGAATGGAAATATATTTATGCAATTCAAATCACTCAGATTTCATATCCACTCATTTTGACTTAGCTAATATTAGTGTTTCGGAACATTAAAATATGTTTTTTAACTGTCTCGTTGGTGCAGTGGTAATGTTTGCGACTGCTGATCATGAGATCCCAGGTTCGATCCCGGTTATTGAGCTTTTTCGTAAGAAGAAAAATTCACAGTAGCAGCCCGGAGTTTGGGAATGTACCCGGTAGACGGCAATAGGCTCGCCCCCTATTACGTGGGACTTAAACATAGCTGACGAATCGTGGGTGTGTAATACACCTCTGCCTACCTCTTCGGAGAATACAGGCGTGATGCTGTTTTTTTTTTCTTTTTGATAAATATGTTTTAATAAAACATTTGTGTTATAAATCTGATAAATCAGGTATTTAATTTGAAATTTTGAAAGTAGTAGCCTTGTTTGTCCCAACTTGAATGGGTTGACTCGATCGGGGAAGTACCACCCTCTCACAGAAGATCAGTGTGAAACATCTGTAGGCACTCCTACCATTGTGTTTCGTATGGCGAGTGAGAGAGCCGGAGGACCACTAATAAATTAAGTGCGAAAGTGAGTTTATTAGTTTGTCACGCTTTCACGCCGTAACTACTTAACGAATCATCATGAAATTTTGCAAACATATAGTGAGAGTTTTTTATCGCAAAATAATAGATGATGTTTGTGGAATAGCATTATACATAGTGATAGGTAATGCGTAATAGATATATTTATATTCCAAAAATCTACGCGGCCGAAGTCGGGGGCACAATCTAGTAGATCATATTATAAACATAGCATCACGCCTGTATCCCCGAAAGGGTAGGCGGAGGTGTATCACACACCCACGGTTCGCCAGCTATGTTTAAGTTCCACGTAATAGGGGGCGAGTGTATTAGAGCCATCTACCGGGCTGCTACTGAGAAATTTTCTTTTTAAGAAAAAAGCTTAATAGCACTGCCCGACCCGGGGATCGAACCCAGGACGAGATCAGCAGTCGCTTACGCTACCGCTGCACCACCGAGGCACTTAGATCATATTATCATCTACTAAAACCTTTATATTGTGACATGTAGTTTCTAGAACAACATTAAGTAGGTTACGACCCAATTAACCAGGTCACTTCCTTACGGGCATATCCATAATTCTACAACAACTATCCTTCGTCAAGTCACATCCATCGGCACTGCACCAAACTATCGCCTGTTTATTTATATATCGCGGTTCGATTCTGGGTCAGGGCGAACAGAAATGACGTATATATTCCGGGAACATACTGCCACAATAATCTTTAGGAATTCAAGCAGTGCGGATTTTCCTGGATGAAATCACAATAAATAATACGTCACATTGGTAAATTAGTAGAAAGCAATCTTGGTAAGGTTATTCATTAGATAGGTGCTAAACAGCTGTTAAAACTATTGCAACACTAAAATTTAATAACCGGACATCCGATTTCTATTACCAAAGATTTACCAATACGACATGATCTTCGTTTTGAAGACCTTCATGGAGATAAAACGAGATTTTCATGTATGTTTTGTAATATAGTACAGAGGTTCTCAAACTTGAGTCTATGCCCCCGTATACGTCGCGGAAATGATTCAGAATAAGATTTTAAATATGTACTCGTAAGTGAACTGCGCTCGTAAACATAATAAAGCAAAATAAATGGGATTGGACGACAAAGGACTTTAATGTCCAGAACTTAAGGACACTACAGACAAGTTATATTATTTTATTTCAAGTCCAATTTTGTTAACTATAAATATAATTAGCAAGAAAGCATAGCTCGTGAAGTTTTTTTTTACTCTATATCATATAGAGTATATACTTTCACTTACGTCTATTTGTGTTATTTAATCTCTTGTCGTCACATGCGGAGACATGCTCGTACTGCAATACTTAATCAGATGCGGTACGCTTTAACGTTAGGTGGAGAGAGACAACTGATTATCACTTGTCATAAAACGGAAAAATCCGTTTATTTTTGGGTCAATTGCAAAAAATTGCTATCCTATAGCAACTATTACTGTTTTCGGGATAAAATTTATATCTATAATTTAATTAAATGTCTACTTACTAACAAAATTTCATCTAAGTTCGCTTATTTGTTTAGACGTGATTGACAGACAAACATTCCAACATCCAAACATCTTCACAAATTTTCTCATAAATATAATATTAGTAGGCGTAGGATTAATACCACTAAATGATTTTTGAGAATTTCTGATATTTTAAATATAATTATAACACATAATTTTATAGGAAGTAAGTAATTTAGTTTTAATCGACAGTTAAATTTAAGTGTCAAAATTATTTATGGATAAGTAATGTGTAGCCCTAATACTTCCGTTATCAGAGCAACGTTAATTAGGACAAGGTTTATTACGATGCAAGGTTGTAATTAGGCTGGCGATCAAATGGTAAACTGTCAAACACTAGTTCGTAGAGATAGGACCCAGATCAGGGGGTTAAGAAATAAAACACAAAATCGTACCGACATTGCATCGTTATAAAATAGTAAGGTCAATTTTCATTAGTCGAATGTACGGCCGGTAGTGCGGTTAGGTAATTATATTTTTCTCGTGTTTATAGATTTAGCGGTAGGTAATGAGATTATTTTTAATAACTTTTATAGATTTGTGATTTGTACAATATTTAAAGTAATATAAACGGGTCTTTTTCGCGTATAAATTAGGTCCAATTTTAACTACCTTTAGCCCGATGAAACGTCGTCGGAAAGACCCGTTATGTTACCTTAATATGAGATTTTTTTTCCAAAAATAATATTTTTTAAGTTCTTTTTTAGGATAACACCTACCAAACCTTAAATAATATTTTTTTTTTTGTGAAATAATGTATGTAAAATTGTAAATGCATTCGATAGGTGGTGTAGGTCGTTAAGACATTAAAAACAAATTTGAAGTGGAGATTTGGAATCGTCGTTGGACGACTGCAATAGCTTAGTCGGTCTAGAGCACTTCCCCGGATTGGATAAGATTGATTGGATACCTACTAAAATACTGATCAAAATAATAGCAAGCCTTATTATAGAGCCTTGTTGTATTGGGAAAGTCACACCCACTCAATACTGTCGTCAGTATCTCTCATCCTAGAGACGGCACGAGTGATGCTGATAGTGCTCGTATATATGTATAGGCTACGATAACCGCTTATGATCAGGCGGGACGAACATTTATATGCTGCCCTGACAGTATTATATACTGGAAAAAAGGTACTAAAAAACAGTCTCGAACGTTTGAACCACTACACTACTGTATATTAGTAAACAATTTCTATTTGTCATGGTACGCATCTATTCGAGACGCTTGTGTCGTAGATTCAAATACCACATATGTCTCTTTAAAATAAAATGTAAATAGTAATTTAAAAATTAACATTTTTTTTAAATGTACTCATGGATTTGTTTTTTAATCTAGACATTATCTAAAATGACAGCAATCTAGACTAGATCCGCTTAGCAACATTAGAGACAACATTGCACGCGAAACTTTTTGGCGGGATATCATTGTGATCGCTTAAAATTCTTTCACAAAATCCAAAAGAATCATAAATCTACCAAATATAATGGAGTACACGAATGATAGACATTGAATCCATGGTCAAAAATCAAACCCGCTCAAGTTAAACTAAACGCGCGTGCTCACAGAGCGCACGCACTAACTCGTGTGACATAACGAGCACATGTACCGCACACAAGCAAACTGTGCGCATAGACCTCACTCACACAGACGCATCACTTGCGCGGGCGCTCAAAAACGGGGTCATGGTTATACGCACACAAGTACAGACATACTGACGCACGGTGCTAAGTGCAAGATTGCGGATGCGGTCGAAACACGACACTTTTATAACTGAAATATTTAATACTACAATCCAGCTAGTATAATCTACTGGTATTATTAAGATCTTCTATAAATAAAAGCAATCAGCATTGATAGCTTAGAAGTAAAATCAAGAATTACAGACTTAGTAGTATTCAGTTCATACCCAATTTGAGATACAGGCACGAGTAAGACAGTCGTGACCGTGAAATTGTATTTATTTTTCTTTATTTGGTTCAAACTTCCGCTCCTAGAGTAATCCGCACTGGACTAGCATGGTAGATTACGTCCACTTTAAAAAGAGATTCGTGTCTTACAATAAGACATTAAAAGGTATTCTTACAGAGTCTATTATAGCCTTGTCTTGGGAAGGCCTACTTCTCGCAGTAGATGATGAAAGCGTGATGAATAGATGGATAAAGAAAAATGTAATGACAGTAAAATAATGATGAAAAACCCTATATGTCTCGAAAGATCACACTCTTAAAGCTTCAGAAAGACTTTTCATTTAATATCGGTGAAATGAAATGGTGAGCAGCGGCTTGACAATACTCTTGGTATAGTTGAGTCCATGAGCGACGGTTACCATTTACCATCAGATGGGCCGTGGCTCGTCTGACACTACAAGCAATAAAAAAAAACTAATGTCATAAACAGATTGATTTTTCACATAATCCTTTTTGAGAAGCATTTATACCACAGTAAGCCACGATGGCTCAATGTAGTCTTTATGAATTTAAAAGTTAATGAAAGTTAGTTCAGAAATATAATAATTAGAACACACCAACAAACAAATGCAAGCTTACCTACGCATACAAGTTAATCCTCGTGGCGTAGTCGATAGTGTAACCAACTTCCGTGCACGAGGTCGTGGGTTCGATTCCCACTCAGGATAAATTTGTGTAATGAAAACAGATATATTTGTACTGCATCTGGGTGTTTTCTATCTATTATATGTACGCATTTACAAATAAAAGTAATATATATATTATATCCGTAATCTGGTACCCATAGCACAAGCGTTAGGCTTAGTTTGGGACCAGAGGACGTTGTGTGAAATATCCGTGAGTATTTATTTTTATTTATTTAATTAAAAGACAATACTTTTTGAAAGTCAGTCAAAAATACGCACATAATCTTTGTAAAGTCAAAAATCAAGTAAAATGTTTAAAAAAGCGCTATACTGACTTTACCCCGCTATCGCTAGTTCATCGGTAAATGCAACTATTCACTCCACGAGGGCCTCGGCGTAATTAGTTAAGGATGTTAATAAAAATTTATATATATATATTTTATTTACACAACATCCTTTTCGAAAACATCGTTTAATTTGTAAAATTTCAGTGTTCACAAAGAGAAAGGAAACAGTTTAGTAGACCGGAAGCGTTCTAGCTTGTAGGAAATGTACGTAGGAACCTCGATGACCCAGATACATAGAATTTTGTGTACTATGTCTGTAGCGAAGTATTCGTTAATATTCGGAATAGAAAATAAAATTAGGCAAACCAAAGAATAAATATATTCTCATACTACATTGTGCCTGCGACATTGGTTCCAGGATAAAATTAATGTAGCCTAGGTATGTCCTTTTTCAGGCTCCGATTTTTTTTACAGATAACACCCTGCCTAAGGAATAACCCTTGTATCGTGGGGAACTTTACAAAAATACAATGTCCCGGACACAAAGTACACCCAGGGTCAGAACAATCATTTGTAGATCACACGATTGTCTTGTGTGGGATTCTAACCGGCAACACTCGGGCGGCAGGGCGGTATCAAAGCAAGCCGCCGGCGGACCACTAAAGTAATGTAACACAGTTCCAGCGGCCCGCCAACACAGGCGGCTTTCATTTCATATCTGAGAAATGAAATGTTACGCAGCGGCTTGACAATACTCTCGGTATAGTTGAGTCCATGAGCGACGGTTACCACTTACCATCAGGTGGGTCATTGCTCGTCTGCTATTTGCTCGTCTGCCATTATAAGCAATAGGTAAAAAAAAGAGACGGCACACGGCTAGTTTATTTAGTTCGTGAAGGCCCCACACTACCCTGTTCATTGCCCCTGTCGGGGTGTGTGGTTATTTTACAAAAAATATAATTTATTAACAAATTAACATTTCAGAATGTTGGTATCCGGTGGCCCCACACTAAGCAAGCCTGTCCTGTGGGTACCTGTTACGATTTACAATTTCTCTCGAACGTTAAGTACATTACTATCACTGTAGAGTTTTTTAGTAGGGTACCTAAAGGGTTTTTAAACGTAGTTTTGAGAACACATCTCTGAGCTCTTTCAAGCTGTAACATGACAGTTTTAGCAGCACTTCCCCAGCAGCTTATACAGTATATTATCAAGGAGTGAGTTACTGCATAATACACTGTTTTTAAGATGTTTAGTGGTGCTGAAGATCGAAGCAACTTCATGATATTTGCAGTTTTTCGAACGTACAGGTTAGGTACATATCTTCCCGCCTTAACAATAAAAATGTATCTAAACTCTATAATCTATGTGTCCAAATTTTCAGGATGCCTGGTTTAGTAGTTGCGGCGTGAAAGCGTTATAATAAACAAACGCACTTTCTCATTTATCCTACTAATCCTACTAGGAGACTGGTAAGATCAGTCCTTTTTGTATGTTAAGGCGGGAAAAAATGTTCCTAACCGCACACCCCGTCCTTTGGGGCGTCGAACAGGGTAGTGTGGGGCCCTCACCTACTAAAGAAACTCGCCGTGTGCCATCTCTCCGCCTTTATTGACGGGCCACCGGAACTATATTACATTCTTTCGGTGGTGAGTAAGATTAGTCCTACTAATATTAAAAATGTTTAGATGTTTGGATATTTGTTCGTGAATCACGCTTAAACGGCTCGATAGATTTACATAAAATTTTGCAGTTAGGTAGACAAGACACTAGATAAACATATAAGTCTTTTTATCACGAAAAAAAAGCAATAGATCCCGTAGAATAATAATTCCATTCAATAGTTTCGTACGATATTTAGATTGCATAAACATAGAGAATAGTTTTATATTGAAAGAGTTTCCTGTAGAATTTAATTTTAAAGTTCACGCAGACGAAATCATGGGCATAAATTAGTAATATATTGGATAGCATAGCACATATAAAGTATATAAGTATAGTATAGATTACGTGATTTTTACTTTACACGCATTTGACATGCTCAGTTATTTACTATAAATAATTATAGTAGGTATTCGAACCTGCGACTCGTGCAATGCAGGTATACATTTTACCGCTAGGTAAACTATCGAGAGTGGTATCTGTAGTGATCAAATTTTATTTCACATTCTTTGTTATCGTCTTATTAGGAGATAGACACGCCATGTATTAGAAGTATTTACATGCATTGCTCCGTTCAAGCAAGTCTAATTATTATAATTAAGATTCATACTAAATGATGAGGCGGTTATTTGTAAAACATGTTACATTTTTTTTATTTTAAGCATTAGATATACTTTGATAGTTACTAAAACAGCCACATCCAAAGTGTTCTGCGCAAAGTTTCAGAACTTCGCGAAGCCTGTGGTGCTCTGCAAAAATACTGACTTTACCACGGGGTGGCAAACAAACAAATACCTGATGGTAAGCGGTTACTGTAGCATATACAAGCGTTAAGCTTAGTTTCGGACCAGATGACGTTGTGTTAAATATCCGTGAATATTTTATAGTCGCTAGTTAAACACCAGAAGCATCACTCGCGTATACCACCCCGGTTGAGCCGGCGCCGGCGCTTTCCTATTGGTAGAAGCAACGCTCTACATAATCAGTGTTTTATATGTATATTTATTTTACCATAAGAATTCAGTCAGTTTGAAAAACATTGTAGGAATTATACAGTGATATTAAAATTACTGCTGATACTATTTGCGATATCAAAGCTTTAAAGCTTAAATAGTATTCCATGAGTAGCATGGTTCTGTCAACCCACGCTAGGCCAATAAAGACTGGGCTATTGTCACAGCCTCTCTGAAGGAGAGTTATTTGGGCCTAAGTCTGAGTCTGAGTCTAAGGTCACTTACTATAAAATTATTGAGACCCTGGTCCTGCACAGTGGTTTAGATACAGTCCTTCCATGCCGTGTGTTATGGGTTCCCAGTACAATTCCTTCTGTGGTGTTCTGAGTCTGGGTGTACTTTGTCTCCGTTAAAATGGTATCTTTCCAAAGTCAACCGCGAGATTACTGTTTAATGCAAAGTGGTGTATATTATAAAAAAAATAACAGTTTGCAAAAAAAGAACAACAAAATATAAATAAAAGGCGACCTCTATAATCGTGTCGCCTTTTAGAATACACCTAACTTTTTTTTTCTAAGCTAATGAATCATTTTTATTTTTATTTAAATACTACTTATATACTACAATTGGGACTAATTCCCGTGGTAAAATGGATTATAGAAATACATAACGAACGTACAGAGTAGTTACGTACCTACCTATGTATTCGTCTAGTCAAGTAGTCTGTTCACGACATCAACTCTCTGTGACAGGCACGCTATATATGTAATAATGAAATAAGGATATTGTCTATGGTAGTGTTCTTTATGATTTATACATTTATATACATAATTTTATTAGGTGTTTTTAACTTCAGTTTGTAGATTAACCAATATTTTTGTTTTTATTATAGTATCAGTTATAATTTTTGTTTGCTTTTTTACGCATTGTTTATTTTTGTGCTAGTTTGTCATCCGTACGTTACTAATAAGGCTTTTATTGAAATTTTGCGTTTCAGTGTAACATGTTGTATCGTTGCATTGCAACATTCGCGCTGAATGGAGTCCTTATTTTAATTAAACATATTTATATACTAGTAAATAGCACTCTAGTTATTTTTATTATATCCATTTTATGTTCACCATGCTAACTCGTTTTTTTAGTGACTATTAAAAATATTTTTCTTTCTTTCTTACACAGAATACATCCAGACTACGAACATATATCTAGCCCTATACTTGTATTTATTTCTACTCTATAAACCTAGATATAAGTGAAACTATTAGAACTTTGTTTGTGTTTGTGGACTCTACCGCGAATCCCCAGCTGTACACTTAATTGCCCTGGCGTCCTCTAACATCACAACATGGCCGCCTGTCACCTTGACATAGAGCCCTGTATTCCGTACTAGGAAATACTCTATGCGCCATCATTGTTTATTCACACATTTTCCTATATCAATTTCGAGTAATTTAAGTGTGCCAATTTGATAATTACAATATGTCAAGGTTATTAGGAATACATTGAGAATAAAATAAAATAACATTATGGCAAATTTTTTTTTTTAAAGGGAACCTGTTATGTTTGAGCATTTTTTGAAATCGTTCTTACGTTATCTCAACAGAAGCGCTGCGTACCTTCACAGCCAGCAATTACTTCATTACTTTCGTTTTAAAAAAGTAATAAATAATACTAAATTCCTTCCGATAGGCCAAATAAATAACACTATAGTTATTTTGCATCCGACCACTGAAGCAATGTAACATAGTTCCAGTGGCTAGCCAATAAAGGCGGAGAGACGGCACACGGCGGGTTTATTTAGTGGGTGAGGGCCACTACCCTGTTCGTTGCCCAGAACGAGGGGGTGTGCGGTTAGGTACATTTTTCCCGCCTAAAGAAAAAAAAAGGTATTTTTCATCCGATATAATTATATTATCAATGCAATACACTACACGAACTCTCAAACAGGAATTTCCTTTAACCTAATGTTTTTACGGGTGAATTTTTAAAAGTTAACCGTGTAGCGGCTTTTTTCAAAAGATTCTTTTGATGTTTTTGAACGTAAAAACGGGGGTTGGATGTAAACATCCGTTCAAAATTTCTACTCACTAGGGATTTGCCAATGAATTTAGATTATTCATACAAGTTGAAAATAACATATTATGTCACAAACTTTTTTAAATTATTTTAAAGCAACCCAGCGTTGTGTTTCATATGCCAAAGATCCTAAGCGGATGTTGAGTACCATTTCCATCAAGTTTTTTTATAGTAGTTAGCGGACCAGCCAGTGAGTAGCCACTCATAGCCTGAACAACACTGTCAAGCCAGTGCTCGCCAATTTATTTCGAAAATCAGCTATCTCCAGCTACAACCAAAACTCAGCGAGGAGCTGCACGGGTGGTCGCACTGCAGACGGTGGTACCGGCTCGCTGGGGTCCGATAACAGTTATGCAATGGGTGATAACCGCTTATTTCTTAAAGAATGGTGTGGTGACTATTTTTTTATTTGTCTGTGGGTTGCTTGACAGAAAACCAATCACACAGTAATTTTTGGTGAAGATATTATTTGTACTTATGTAGTTTAAGTATATCGTAAAATCAATGTAAAGATAATTACTGTAACTGAGTTCATTTGCCAGTCCAAGGTCACGGCACAGACCACCACTGAAGGAATGTAACATAGTTCCGGTGGCCCGCCAATACAAGCGGAGAGACGGCACACGGCGGGTTTATTTAGTGAGTGAGGGCCCCACACTACCCTGTTCGTTACCCCAAACGACGGGGTGTGCGGTTAGATACATTTTTCCCACCTTAAAAAAAAGATCACGGCACGCTACCCCGATTTTTCGAAGATTATATGTATATTTGTTTATTAAATTATTATTACTCAGTGAAGGAAAAATATGGTGAGGAAATCTGCATGTCTGAGAGAATTTCTCGACGGCTTGTGCCACCCCCTGCCAAGCGTGGTGATTACGGCATTATCCCCCATAATGAGCACACAAAAAAAAAGGATGCGGTCGGCACAGGACCGCTCATTGTGGCGTTCTCTTGGGGAGGCCTATGTCCAGCAGTGGACGTCGAAAGGCTGATGGATGGATGAATACAAAATATAAATTATTTATGATAAGCTTCAGATTCTATATTATTTGAATTATTGGACTTAATTATTGTTATTCAGTGATAGCTTACCGGTAAAGACAGTAGTATCAACATCGATACCTAGTCCGGTTACAGATCTCGCCACAACTCTGACTTATCGAGATTTTTCAAAATTATGTGTGAATTTATTTACAAGTTATCGCTGGTGCAGGCAAACATCGTGAGGAAACTTGCATATAATGAGAGATTTTCTCGACGGCTTGTGAAGTCTGCCAACCCGCACTGGGGCAGCGTGATCCCTCTGTCCTTGTCACTATGAAATGATGACCCGTGCCCATAAAAAAAATAAAAAATAAAAAAAATCTAACGGCTCCTCCAGATTGTAAATAAACAAAGTATTCAAACGAGCGAATATAGATCACTTATGTACCTACTATCTAGATATTATTATGTATAATGGTTTAAGCGTTTATGTGATTATTACTATTTCTTTGGTAATTCAGTCAACTATACAATATAATAATGTTGTAGTTGTTCAGATAACGACCGGGAGGGGTGTCGAGTGTATTGGGTTCAAAACGGATCCGGAAATGGTAGAACAACCATGGCATAGCCTGGGTCTATATTATTGTCTGTTACTAATATTATAAATGCTAAAGCGAGTTTATGTTTCTTAAATATGCTTTCACGCTGTCACTACTAAACCAATCTTCATGCATTTTGCATACATAATATAGTCAGAGGTACAGAAAGGTTTACTAAGGTTACTTTATCCCGGATAAATGCATGATTGCCGTAGGATAGCTATCAAGTGATGTATGTATTTGTGTTCTGAAGTCCACGGCGCGACGCGGACCGAATTTAGTACCTATTATTGTACATTTTCCACGTGATTCAGAGTATATTTCCTTTTGCAGGGGATTGTTTATAAAAAATATATTGAGGCAACATTGTTTAAAATTTCTTCAATTTAATATTATAGTACCAGTTAAACTTAATTATAGGCTAGAAAGCGGTTATCTTGGCCGCTGCGCTGTCCACCGCTGTGCTTTCGCTTCCGGACGCTTGGAGGCGCCACTAACCCACTCAGGTTATTCAAGCTTAATAGAAATCATGTTGTGTATGGGAAAATATAGATTTCACGTGACAAATCACATCTTACTATTTCAATAGTTATGATATATGAATTATCATTTATATCGAGCTTCCGTGTATAAGTTATAATATTTTTATTTTAAAAGACCATCCATCCATCTATCAGCCTTTCAACGTCCACTGCTGGACATAGGCCTCCCGAATAGAACGCCACAACGAGCGGTCCCGTCATGGGTGATAATGCCGTAATCGCCACGCTTGGCACGCGGTTTGGCGATCGCAGTGGATGTTATTAATACTCGAGGGAGTGCTGCTGCCCACTCCTCCGGTATTCCCTCAGTCGGCTCTTACGACTCCCGTGGGCAGAGAGGGGTGGGACAATTCTAAAGGCGGCCCCACACGGCCCTCCCGGTTTAAAAGACCTGCTCATGGTAAACATTTAAAATTCTGCCGTGAATAGTAGATTACACTGACTATTGGTGGATTACACAAGCTGTCGAGTAAATATCTCCGCCATGCAGTTATGCAGTTGGGTTAACTAAACCCACCGTGTGCCGTCTCTCCGCCTTTATTGGCGGGCCACCGGAACCATATTACATTCCTTCAGTGGTATGTTTAACACGCCCAACCAGTAGATAATAGTTAGTATTAGAAAGTTATATTTAATTAGTAAATTTTAAGTTAATTTTAAATATAGAAATAAATCGTAATTCATAATAAAAAATATCTATATTGTTATAGAATAAAAAAACAAATAGAAACTAGATCAATATCGTGCCAACCCTAACACATTTTCCTATTGACACTATTTTTGTCTAATAATAATTATTGAAAATTTCAGGAAAATATTATACAAATTTGCATAATTGCAACATTAATTTTTCACCATTTTTTAAATAAATTGATAACACTAAGGCTTGTCAATCGTGATAAATAAAATCAGCTGGAAACTAAAAAAGCAAACGGTTCTTAGCTCTTTTGTTATTACGTATATAAATATCTTGTATTCTAAATACTTACTTACTTATACGGTATATTTTCATAAAAATCCAATTATTAGGTACCTATAGGTAGGGATAATTCCACTGAAATATAATCACCAACGTCATTATAAAGAACAAGTACCTACTTCTCATAATAAATACTCTCAATTACTAAGATGAATATCAGATAATTTGCAAGTAGGTATAGTATATTATTGCTTGTCTCGTCTATAAAACTTTCTCAGCCGCGCCAGCCAAGGCATTTAACGAGTAAAAGCGGCTAGTTGTGAAAGGAAAATCTTCGGCACTTCCTCTTGTGGAAACGGAAAGTGGATTGTGATCACAAGGGGAAAACTACATTGATAGCTGTTGCAAAGTTGTCCATATTGAAAATATAAATTCCGTCGTGTTAGTAGCGCCATCTTTTTTTACACGTAATAAGTTTTGTTATTAGCGACATCTATTATCGAATAGTAAAATTATTAAGACATTCTTGAAATTAGGGTTCAGCTATTTGATACTAGATGTCACATGATGAAACTTATTCTAAAAAGTAATAAAACATACCTTTACCTCCACCAGCATCGGGCACTTGCGGCTTCCCGCTCGGCATTCTCTGCATCGGCGAAGCGCTCCCGTAGTTCATACTCGATGTGTTGTAGTCTGAACTAATTGGTTCTTGCTTTATCCCACTAGGCGTCGCTGACAGCTTCTCAGCGAGCAAAGGATTTGCAGACGCGATGTTATATCGTCCGTTGTGGATATTGTTTGAGACGGCATTATTGATGGCGCTAGAGCCCGATCTTAATAGTTGTTGTAGCCGTTGTTGGCCGTTGTTGGGTAGTGATAATTGATTGTTTTGTTGATAGTAGCCTTGGAGTTGGCTACTGGACGCTGGCGATGATACGTTATTGTTTTCTTCTTGCTGAAATCGTTATTGTTTTATTAGAACATATATACAAAAGCTACGAGAGCCTGAAAAGGAGCGTTCAAATTTTAAGCGGCAATCATGAACATCTTTTATAGTAAAGAAGAATCTGTAACGTCAAGTATTACGATGCGTACCTACTTCATGACAGAGGCCTGGCCTTACCTTAGATTTCGCCGAACCTACTTTACACGGTCCGCAAATGGCATTATATATTTTAAGTTTAACAAAATACTATTCCCTAGAGTCCATCCATCCATCAGCCTTTCGACGTCCACTGCTGGACATAGGCCTCCCCAAATTGGGGTATAGTGCCGCAATCGCCACGCTTGGCAGGCGGGTTGGCGATCGCAGTGGATGTTGTTAATACTTTACTCGAGGAAGTGCTGCTGCCCACTCCGCCCGGTATTCCCTCAGTCGGCTCTTACGACTCCCATGGGTGGAGAGGGGTGGGACAATTCTAAAGCCGGCCCCACACGGCCTATTCCCTAGAGTAGTCTAGAGTAATGTTTAGAAATATAATGTACGTATTAGTCTTTTTTTATAGCTCAGTTGTATAGTCTTTATTCATTGTGGTGCCGTGTTAAAAACAAATAAAGCGGCGTTCAACATTAACACTGCCAATGAAGGAAAACTTTTCTTAAAAGCTCTAATTTAGCCAAATAGCCATACACCCACCCAGATTTTTTGAGTGACCCGCCTGTTCTTTTTAAATAGACCTTATGTGTGTTTAAACTACGTTTATATTTACACCTAATTAAAATGTTACAACCCATGGCACTATATCTAATGTCTTTGGGAACCTCTATAAAAAATAGGTTGAGTGTGATTGCCTATACCACTTCAGTGTAGCGCTGTAGGCCAAGTTCCCTACCATTATGAGCAAACTTGTGCTCAAAACTGACAATAAATTTAATATAAAGGAAAACAGAACACCATACTCACCTTTATCTCAATAGGTGGAACTGCCGACGCGGTAGCATTAGTAAGGTCGGTAAAAAACGTTTCAAAGTTATCGAACGCTGTCTCCCCTAGTTGTTTAAGGATATCATCAGGGTCAGCTGACTCCCCGGTATCGGGTTCAAGGGCGAGGCCTCCTACGATGTTGGTGAGCTCGGCTTGCGAGAGATCACCGAGAGATGTCGCCATCTGCTGGAGTTGAGCAGCCGCTTGGCCGCCAGCTGCTACTACAGCGTCCTGGAACTAACGTATACTTCTGTATTTCTGACTTAAAATACTGACAGATTAAATATTAATTAGTTTGATGTTTTATATATTTTTTGTGTAATTGATATGCTTAGCCACATAAATTAACACAAAATGACAAAATATGAAATCAAAAATAACTGTCACGATTGCTGAATTGGCAAACCATCTAGGACGGTATTCCAGGAGATGCAGGTTCCAATCGTGCTTGTGACTGTTATTTGCGATTTCATATTTTCGCAGTTTGTGTTAATAATATCCTTCTATGCAAGGTTGAGGTACCTCAACATTTATCTTCTATAAAAAGAAATTAGATGCATAAACAACTATAAAATCTTCAAGTTTCAAAGGACAAAAGAAAACATCGTGAGGATGGAGCCTGGTGGATTAGGTATTTGTTTTTCTCTCACTAAAGGGAGACCCGTGCTCAAATTGGAACAATGACAGAGAGTCAGAATTGGCAATCTAAGCATTTAATTTACTAAAAAATGTCTTTTATATACGAAGAGGGTGGCAAATAAGTATACGGCCTATATGATTAGAAAGAAGTAACCGTAGCTTAAAGACGCTAGCAATACCAGAGGATACAAGTGTCACCACCCCATTCTTTCCCACGTGTGTCTTATGAGGCGACTAAGGGAAGTAAGCAATTATCATCCATTGCATGACTGGTGGTAGGGCTGGGTACCGAGTGGGAGTACTCACTTGGTATCGGGCCTGAGCGGGTTGGTACCACCATCTCCAGCGGGACCGGCCATGAAACACATCGTTGCGTTTTGGCTGTAGCAGGAGATAGCCGTTTTTTCTTTCATTTCATATTGATGAAATGAAATGGTGAGCAGCGGCTTGACAATACTCTCAGTATAGTCTAGTCCGTGAGAGTCGGTTACCATTTACCATCAGATGGGCCGTGGCTCGTCTATCACTACAAGCAATAAAAAAAAAGGATTTCACTCGTGCGTCGCTAATTTCAATGAATAGGAGGTGGAGGGCCTCCAGCGCTCTCACTCACCATACGAAACACAACAACAGGAGTACCTATCATTATTTCATGCTGATATTCTATGAGAGGGTGGTACTTCCCCGATCGAGCCACCCCACTTATGTAGACTAGCAAAGCTTTCTTTCAAACCATAAGAAATTAATTATTTACACTTCCTGATATTATAAATTAATGTTATTTTCATACGTTTTCTTGTTTATAAAGTATTTAAGAGCCAACAAAAATGGTGTAATGTAATCTGACAATGAATAGTTATTACCTGCAGGCAATTGGAGAGATCGACCATCCTTCCCTCATTCTCCGCAGACCACCATTCGTCTTCAATAAATGGCATCGCCAGCGCCGGTACCGATGGCGCATGCGTCCCCGCCACCTTTGTCACTTTTATAAACTAGGTGGCGCTGTACACACCACACTATCACACAGAAACACTCGCGATTTATACACAATATAATTATTAAAAAGTCCAAAATGTTTTTACACTAATAAATTCGTTAATGTTTGGCAGCTTTTTGGACGGAACGTACATTATTCGATAAATTATTCGAAGTTTAGGTACTTAGTCACGGAGGAACACATATCGGTTTGTTTGCTGATTCCGTTGGACGACAGATGGCTCTGTCCGTTCGGCGATGATTGTCTCCTCTCAGCCAGGTTACCTCACTCCTCGTACACCACTTCTCTTCAGCAGCAACCTGTTAAAATTTAGAGCGTAGGCTTTCACGTCTCTCAACAAATTCTTAATCTAAAATTTGCGTGTTAGTAATGTGTATCTTTAAAGATAATAAATATTTAAAATAAGTTAGTGAGTTTGAAATTACTTAATCAATTTTGTGCAAAATGAACTAGTAGTTTGATAGTAGACTGCAATTTAATGTAATTAATAAATTAAGTTAGTTGTTAAGTAATTTTATAACTTATAATTTAATTAATTACAAAAAGAGCGTTAGTAATTTAGCACTGATACCACTAGGTGGCGGCACTGATAAGCAATAAATGGTTACATTAAATTTTGTGCTAATCTTTTCTTTTATCTTCAGGACATTAAGAAGAACAATTTTGTATGTATATGTAAGGGAAGAGATGCATCGAGGTGACCTGGCGACGTCCCAATGTATGTCAAATCTGCGTCGATACAGCATAGAGGCAGCGCGGCGCTCGCTTACTTGCGCACACGCTTGCGATGCTCTGAAAACAACGAAATAATTATATTAATAATTAAATAAATTACAGTGCATACAACATAATAATAAAGGTATTGAATGGGGAAATGGCATATAGTTGCATCAAGTCTTATCCTCATTCTTAGATCCAGACATTCCAGACCTATCAAGCAAAACACCATATTTTTATGTTTTTTAAATTATATGTACTATTATATTTTTTTAGCATTTGACAATTGACTTTGTGTGAATTTATATGTATTATTTGATAAATTATCACTACTCGGCACTCGTCAGCATGGTGGACTATGCCCTGAATCCCTGTCACTCTAAGAAAAGACTCGTGCTTGATATTGGGACAGTAATGATATGCAAAAATAAATCAAAGATGATGTTTGAAGTGCTCTAACCGCTAAGCACTTCCCCAGATTGGAAGGGACGCAGGTTCAATTCTCACTTGCAGTAAAGTTATCTTTTTCCACATTTCACAAATAATGTTTTCTTTAAAGTAGCTGAGCATGTCAAAAGTGCTAAAATACAGATCAAAAATGATGGCTGTGTTTATGTTCATGTAGAAATAAATAAACCAAACTTGAACACCTTTATGTTGTACGGCTCCAGAAGTTTACATAACCTTTTATCATTACACAATTAACTGACCATAAAATGGTAGTTGCTACAAAAACAAACAACTAAAAAATTTATTAGCGTAACAAACATATTAAGACACTCTCGCGATAATATCATGCAGGGCGTACAATGCACGGAAGACTGCGCTTTGAAACAAAGAAATTCTGCCAATGAACGCTCGCCAATGGTAAAAAAGAACAATGCTGGCTCCTTCTTTCACTACAATAAAATTGTAGTGTGTGAAGGAAATTAAATTAAATAAGTACCTACCTACTTTTAATTTTTATAATAATGCTTTCTATTATAAACTTTTTTATGAACCGAACAGAATACCAGAATAATTGATTGAGTTTTAATCGATTAAAATTGTCATTTTCATTTTGTAAATTGTTGTAAATTGAAACTGATAAATTTTCTTTTAGATGTATTAAATAAATTCAATTATCTTTTAAAGTATAGTCAATGTGAGAGCTTACAACGCCATCTATTACCAAATAGTTAAGCGTAATATTAATTTCGTTGTTCTTTATCACCCGCATCTGCAAAATATTACTGAGTAGAAATGTGTAATGTAACTTACAATCTTTATTATACACTTTTTAAATTGATACAATATTTATTTCTTTCACATTATTATCAATTGTATTTATTTTCTAATTGCCTATTGAATGAACTAAAAACCTTGATTCATTAGCTTCCTACTGTATATTGCTCTGGCAACCTTGCATTGAGTTGGTGTAATTACTGAACGGGCTAACAACTTGCTAATACTTATCTTGTTTACACAACTAGTTACTGTTATATCGTTGATAAATTAATAATTACTACTTGTGATAAAGTAGATTTATTTTAGTAATTCATGTATTGTTACTAAAAGTGTTTTAAGTTTATTTATTTATAAAGACAAATGAAAAGGAAATGCCGGAAAAACCTTCAACGTTTTATCATGTTACCAAGAAGTCTACTAAATTATGAGCTAGTTACACCAAAGTACCTAATTTAATTTATTCGTTTCGAAAAAGTTACGGTGCAGAATTTTTGCAAAATATAATATAAGCAAATATATATTGTGTTATATAATTTCATTTATCATTGTTGGTTATTATGAAAAATATAACTATATTGTTTTATTTATTCATACGTCAACTTCTATTTTAAGTTTTTAGTAATATATTTATTTTGATATCAATTTAGTTTGCATGAAACGTAACGCACTCTATTTGGCATACTCTGTGGTGTTCAATATTTTGTCATTTTATTTGTTGTTGTTTTGATTAGAGTGTTTCGCTATGTCGCAAGAAAGAGAAACGTCTGATTCTTCTACTTCTGAATCAGAAGTGAGTGCTTGTAGTTCTAGTTTTAATCCTTTAAAAGCGCTTTATTCTGTTAAAACGAAAGTTCCTGTAAAAAGCGCTCCAATGTATGACAATGTTTGCCAATTTGAAGTGGCACAGAAAAAGAATGATGGCACAATAATACCCGTCGGGCAAGCAGAACTGGTTAAAAAGAGAAAAGAAGAGAAAGAGAGAAAGAAACACGAAGAAGAGCAAAGGTTACTAGAAAAGAACAAACTACGTTTCGCACAATATAGAGGTATGAATTTTGAGGTTATATTTTGTTTTGTTTTGAATTTGTAGTGTAACATCAGGGCTGCTTTAAAGAATATTAAATACAAGATAGGCAAAGGCAAATGGCCAAGGACGTCCTACTTCGGCTCGGATGAAGTAGACTGAATACAGATGACATAAGGAAGGGCAACCACTAATGCAGTCTGCACCAACTGATTTTATATTTGGTTTAGATACCGACCTCCTGTATCAAGTATTGTTGGGTTGGATTTCTACACAGTACAATTCTTAATGTGATAAATGGTTGTAAAGGCCCAGCGACGCAAGACTTGACTTGTCCTCAAATATATATATATACCAACAACATTCTCAAATAATATTGTTTGGAATATGGCTTGGTATAATAAATATGGTATTTACAATACCGTTTTATTAAAAGTTTGTTTTTGTTGTTAAAATAATGCTTCTTTTTTTGTGAAGGGTACTAAATTTCAGAGGTTGAACCATGTGCACTTTAGTTGAGCTAAGATATGTTACTACTTAATATAGTATGTCGATAAATAAAATCAAAACTCGAATTCCTAAAGTTGCATCTTTGTTATTAAGGAATTAATGTTTAGAATGTATTAAAATTTGATTTTGATCCGTACTAGACTGATAAATTGTAATTGTTACTAGACTATGTGTAATAGTTCTTGCTTAAAAGTGCCACTATTGAGAATTTCCCATTGGAACAGCGCAATAATGCTTTCTGATACTCTTCTCAGTAATTGGTCATGGTATAATTATAGACCACAAAATGAAGTACTTATCAACTTAATTTTATATTGGATCAAATAATTTGGCTAAGGTGTTGCCTGGTTTATTTAATTTAAATGACAATCAACGTATTTTTAAAGTCAATGTTGAAGTCATTTACGAATATGTAAATTCATATATAATTAAACATAAACAATCTCATAAATTTAATTATGTATTTTTTATATTTTTGTTCATAATTATTGTGACATTAAATAATTTGCGTCACACTAATATGCACTAAAGTTATGGAATAATTTGTTTGAGTCTGTGGATATATTTACTAAATATAAAAATTGACGGACAGTAGAAGGCAGTTATGTATGAGTACTCATAACACATAAGCTTATAGTGCTGTGACTGATTGCTGTTTAAAAAAAATATATGTAAGAAAATGATATCAAGTTCGATCCCAGTCCAAATCTGCGGCACACACCTCAGACGTTTCGAGATTTTTAGAATTAGGTCTTTATTTGTTTACAAAATAGCATCACTGCTCCGTGAAGGAGAAAATGTTAGGAAACCTGCATGCCTGAGATATTTCAACGGCTTGTGAGGTCTGCCAACCCGCATTGGGCCAGCATTGTGGATTATGTCCTGAATCCCTCTCACTATGAGAGGAGACCCGTGCCCACCCGTGGAACAGTTATGGGTTGAAAAAAAAAGCAATCTCAGATTAGAGAATTATTTGTAGGTAGTAGTGTGTTTTAGAGAAATATTCTTAAAACATTACTAAAAAGTCTATCTGAAATTCATCAATACCCAATAATATCTAAACAACACCCCAGGTCATGCCATCACCGAGGTCAGTCTAGGCCGCGCGTTCAACGCACGCCGCTCTATGTCAACTGAGGACGACGACCTTCCCCCCTCTTGTCTCATGCTTACTACCCGTGCTACCCCTCTGTGTAACCTACGCACGCCACCCATCCTGCAGGATTTCGATTGAATGTTTACATGTGAAGTTGAACCTAGTAAAAATAATTAAATGAGTTGCTCGGAAAATGGTTAGCTAAAAAGGTGCACTGAATTTGATGCGATTCTACACAATGATAATTAGACATTTAATATTTATTGCATAAAATACATTTTGTAGGAAACCACCATAGAGCTGTCCATCACTTTTTTTATTACTTATGTTAGACAGAGTATTGATCCAAAATATTCAGGTAAAAAAATAGAATTTGACTTTCCACAATCTTATAATTTTTATTTTGATAGTATTGTGCTACAAAATAGGAATAGCCCTTATGCTACGGAGAACATTACAAGCGCTTTAATACAAACACTGTCAGATTCAGAATAACTATTTGTGGATTGAATAAATATTTTATCTCGTGTGGGAATCGAAAAAAAAGGTCACACACCTTAAAATAGGTGTGAATAAGTATTAAGTATTAATTTATAACTGCAAAATTTCTGTATAAATAACTTTTTTTAAATAGTTTTTGGGTCGTACCTACATATCGAGGCACGTTAGTGAATGACTCGCTATCAACAATGGCATCAGCTCATTTGCATAGCCCGTGACCCGATGGCCCAGCGGCCTTGCTTATATAAACCTTTTTTCTTCAATAGAGTCAAATCCGGCCTGTTACATCATATCTTACGGGCTGTTGAGAATATGTTCTTTAGGTTTAAATATTATTGAAATTTATATATTTTGAAATAAAATATCAGAAAGTATTAGAAATCTATATACGAGGGATCAAAAAGTAGTGAGAATGAGATAGAACATAATGACTATTGATAACTTAATAATTTATTTTTCTACATAGTGGCTGAGTCTCGCTACACACCGAGTCCAGCGCT
The DNA here is from genome assembly GCA_948253155.1 of Leucoma salicis. NCBI lineage: Eukaryota > Metazoa > Arthropoda > Insecta > Lepidoptera > Erebidae > Leucoma > Leucoma salicis. The sequence goes on along the minus strand of OX411805.1, from coordinate 29,847,855 downwards.
TTTCCAAGGCTAGAATCCCTTTAAAAAAAAAGTTTTGTCTTGGTCCTGCAAAAAGCTCTCCACGGCATCCATCACTTCGTTATCGTCTTCGTACCTGTTTCCCCTTAAGTATTCTTTCAATTTGGGGAACAGGTAAAAATCGCTAGGCGCCAGATCTGGTGAATAAGGGTCAACCAATTGGAAGCCAGCTTGCTGAATGGCAACCATCGCAACTGCTGACCTGTGAACGGGTGCGCGTCGCGATGATACGGCACGCCCCTTCGAAGTTTCCTTCTCCTTTTCTCTTTGATGGCATTCCTCAACTTGGGAACTAAAGCTGCATAATATTGGCCTGTAATAGTGGTTCCACGCTCCAGGTAATCAATCAACAATATCCCTTCTGAGTCCCAAAATATTGAGGCCATAACCTTGCCAGCCGATGCCACGGCACGAAACTTCTTCGGGGTCGGTGATGATGGCCGTTTCCATTGCGAAGATTGCTGTTTTGTCTCGGGATCAACATGATGGACCCATGTTTCGTCCATTGTTACGAATCGAGACAAAAAGTTTTCAAAATCTTCTTGAAACTTGTCCAACAATATCTTGGAAATGTCAAGTCGATTTTGTTTCTGACTGTCGATTAACATTCTCGACACCCATCTTGCGGAGAATTTTTTCATATTCAAAGATTGTTTCAATATGGATTGAAAACTTCCATATGAAATGCCCGTTTCTTGAATTAAGTATCGGATGGTAACTCTTCGATCGCTCAATACAATTTTCTCGACTTTCGCAACATTTTCTTGGGTGACTGACGTCAATGGACAGCCGCAACGATGTTCGTCTTCTGTGCTCGTTCTCCCTACTCGAAATTGAGAAGCCCAGCTTGCAACAGTGGAATACGGCGGAGCAGACTCTCCTAATGTTGCCTCCAAATCGCAATGAATCTCTTGCGTCGATAACTTTTTTAAACAGAGGTATTTAATAACGGCTCGCGCTTCGTTTTTCTCCATTTTCGAGAACATGTTCACACGAAGCAAACAAATGACTACATTCAGAAAAGAACAAAAGAAACTCGAAGATTTTTTTCTTTATTAATATTACAAATATGTATCTGAGCTATGCCTGCCAGTATTTATTTTTTTTCTTACCAAGGAGTATGTCGTTCTCACTACTTTTTGATCCCTCCTCGTAGATAAGATAGGGGTGATGAAAAATATAGTTAGGATACGTTATGGATTTCCATGATCGTGAAAAGTCATATTCTGAGCGTTTGATAGCAATTTGATCAGTATTGCTGCTTTAATTGCTTTCTAGATAATTTTGGCGTGGAGTTCATTGTTGTGTTCTCGTTTAAATCGCAAGCGTAATCTTTATCAGTATATATAGAATCCCTGTCAATGTTCGTCCGCGATGAACTAAGAAAAAACTTATCCAATCTTAACGGTTTTAAAATGTCCGATTTGTTCCAATTTCAAATCTAGGGTAATTTTTATCTCGATAATTTTTTTTATTGTAAAATTAACGATAAAAATATGTATTGTATTTTAATATATAATAATTTAATTTAACGAATTATAAGTGTGCCACAGCAACGCGTGGCCGGGTCCGCTAGTTAATAAAAACAAGTAGGTATTATATATTGCTATGAAAGATTAATAAGTAAGTACGTATTTCGCTTTCTGAGACGTTCATAAATGAGATACCCTTGAAAATTTACGAGACAATTGCTATCAATTTTAATAACAAACCTCATGGGACAGAGACACGCAATCGCGTGACATAACTGCTAATTAATTTTCCGCTGAATAGACAAAAATGGCGATGGAAAGTGACAGGTACTACGTACCATAGATTAAACACAGCTGGCTTGTAAACTCCTTACTCGTAACTACTTTTGTGCAACCGTAAAGCCTAATATAACCCTAATGGTAGATTCTGGAGCTTAATTACGAGCACAATATTGTTTCGCCATGTTGAAACATGGTTCAGACAACCGAGCGCAATTACATCTATTGAGTTTATCTAAGAAAGTGGTTATTTGAAAGTAGATTAACATGCTCGGTGGTACTGTTCACAATAAATATTTAGTAAATATAATAATTTATACTCGTAGGGTTGTAGGTATAAATTTGTGAATTCTGCGCAATCGTTGTTTCTGAAAATTTACGACCCGTCTTTCGTCATTAACGACAAATGCAAATGACAACTGTCAGTAATCCTAAATTAATATTTGTGGATATCTCCGTATAAATCTCAATGCGTTCATCTAGATGCATCGATGTGCGAACGTAACATCGCTCGCTAGACTTTCGCGTGTACAATTGTTGCATAACCGCTTTCCACATGAGTGGCGCTCGTCGTCTCACTCGGCCTGGAGTCTCGGTCGTTGACATGCCATCCAGAGATTTTACGCGTAGGGTTGTTGGCATCTGGGCAAAAATTGGGTGAGCTTTGGAGATTGAACCTAGATTTTAGTGCATGTGTTTAGTGTACCTATTTTCAGTGTTAAACACTCTCTGTCAAATGATGTTAGTTTTTTTTCACTATCTCAGTAGTAATTGATTATAATCATATTTTTACAATAGTATGAAAAATAAATTTCGAAACATAAAATTACATGCGATAAAAAACCACGTATGTTTTATTGATTTAAAAATGATCTGATTTTGCTTGCCTTATACTTTATTCATCTAAAAATTTACAGGAACGGAAAACAACATGAATATGACAGTAAATAGACCACTAAAGCTAGTCTTTGTGTAACCCAAAAACGATGTCTTTTACTACACTTGAGAAATGTTGCCAATACGACCATGTAGATAGTTTCTATGAGAACGAGTGGTAAGTTGAAATTCTTCGAAGAATTACGCTTTGGATACATACATTCGTGCATGTACCAACTTTCGAGTATGTAGGTAATCATATTAGTTGACATGGCAACTGTTGCCTAGCGAAATGTTATCTCAATAATTAGTCTCGTCACGCGAAATTATATTTATTTTTGCAATACGTACGTACGTCAAGAGACACCGATAAATATTTGTGTCATCCCAGATAAGAGACTATCAAAACAGTCTGTGTGGTGAATATTAAAATTTGTTTTGGGACTGAATATGAACCTATCCTAACTTGGAAGTTTTCGTGCAAAACATAAACATAAACTGACACGTTATTATAGTAGTTTTTATATATTAATAAATATAAACTATTTTTACAGAATACTTTACACTTTACAGCATTATTGGTCTAAAACTATTCAAATTGTCGGAATAGTACCTACAGTTAGAAGTAAACGCGATAGATTCCGTATAAGTAATTTGATTTCATGATGTGTAACACTAATACGTATTCGCGTAAATATTAGAAAGTATATTTTTTGTATGACTTTTAACTTTTGGTATTATACAAATATACATCCAAATATTTATTAGAATAACATACTTCAAACAAGTTGAGCAAGATATATAGCAAGAATTATTTTTCTTCCTGTGCTACATGTTTCTTTGTGCAAATATATATAATGAAGGAGTTATGATCACAAAATTAAGCGTGTCATTATGAACTATAAGACAAGATAAGAAGTTGCGTGTTATGTTATCTATTCACGCTAAGTCAGCGGTTTGAGCGTGCGGACAATGCCCGGCACCACCTTAATCTTGTTACAATCGACAAAGTTATCTATAGTATCTTATTTTACTTTTGCCTTTAAATGTTTGACCACGTTTCTTTAATCCTAGTGTGTATTGCCATCAAATTTAAATACACAACTTTTACTACAGATTAAAACGTAAATACCATACGGTCCGTAGCACAGATACAAAATACAGTTACGCAATAAAATTGTGTTAACGCATAAAAGTAAATCGGTACGTCGCCAATAAGCGGCGAAACGGAACGTAAACGGAAGTGATGCAACGGCACGCGTTTCGGCGCGCATCTGTGTAAACATGGCGCGCTTTTCTGAATGGCGCGATGGCGTGCGGCGTTTCCCGCGCTCGCTCGCGGCCGACGACCCCAACGCGCGGTCAGCGCCCGGGGATAGTCGAGTGAAAGTAATTCGCGATCGGCGACCGCTCGCAAGTCATGCCGCCCTGGTACACTACGCCGTGCCGTATACATTTGTTTTACGAGACTTTTTTTAACTCATTGATTGATGTTTGTTTATTAGTTTACTCTCTATTTTAATGATTTCTAGGCTCATCTAGAACATTATATTGAACATATAGTTTTATTCTTCAATCGCTTGTAAATACAGTAATTAAGTATATGATTGATTTCTTTTATTTATACAGTTAATATTAATACTGAACCATGACAGACTATTCATAAAGTATATAACCGGAATAATATTTATTATAGGTACTCGTTTTCGTATTTGTTTCTCGTTAATTGTTAATGTCAAATATCTCAATTCGAAGATTACATCTTAAAGTTTCTGGGGCCCTAGTAGATATAGTTATGCTAACTAAGAAAGTTGATTGATTTAAAGAATTACACAGTATTATTGCAAAATCACAGAGGTTATATACATTTTATTCATGCATAATTATATTATAATAAATAAAAAAGAATTATTTAGAATTTTTTTTATTTTTAATTTTTATATTTTTAGCATTTGACATGCTTAGCTATATACATTTTTAACACAAAGTGGAAAATGTGAAATCGAAAATAACAGTCACGAGCAGGTTTTGAACCTGCATCTCCTGGTAACCGTCCAGATGCTTTGCCAATTCAGCATATCGCAGTCTAGATTGAATTATGTGACGCCAGATGGCGCTTATCTGATTTTGATAGTTAATTCCTTAAGGTTTTTAATGTCATAATAACAATCTCAAGAATTTTTCAAATCCAGAGATTCGCGTTTAAATAAACAAATTTTTCAGCTTTATTTTTATCTAATATTATATATGTATTTACAAAAAGAAAATAGCACAAAAAAATAATTATAAAAAATATATATATTACTAAAGCTATAATATAGATATAATAACAAAGTAATTATAATATTAGTAAAGATAGATTGATTCCCGAAACAATGGGCCTAACCAAGTTGCATTCTATAATCGCTAACGCTATAGAAAACTATTAAAATATATGGGAATTTGATATCTTTAACGATATCTATAACTCTTAGTCACGTGACTTAACGTTATAAATGACTATCCACCTGCTATCTCTTTTCTTATAGATGTCGACGCGCTAGTGTTGGTGTTGCTAGCGTCTATAGGCTACCGTAATCGCTTACCATCAGGTGGACCGTATGCATGTTTGCCACCCACGCAGCATAAAAAAAATAGTTAAAAAAAAAACGTACTAAACTATGAATGAAGTTAGTAAATAGAAGTTAAGTGTGTAATAAATCTACGTCCAGTAATTTTAATTTAACGCCAGTAATTAATTATAAATTATTACTATGGTTAATGTTATTTGGTCGGTTTCCCCGCATGGGTTATTTCGGAAGACTTATAAATCTTGAGCATTGCACTGTCATACATTAACGAACGAACATTTATCTATTAGAAAAGAGTTACATAGTTATTTAGTAGCGTTAGTAAATATAAGCTTACTTTAATATTATAAATGCGAAAGTGAGTTAGCTTGTTACGCTTTAACGTCGTAACTACTGAACTAATCATTATACAATCTTAACTCAAAAAAGAACATAGGCTACTCTTAACTAACTAACTAATTTATCATCACGCCATTTCCCTTGCGGGGTAAGCAGAGAGAACAGAGTGCCAAGAGGCTCTATTCTTGCATACATCTCTCGCTTCCTTAACATTCATAATTCTCTTCATACACGCTCGCCCGTTTCGGAGACTTCTGACTCCACCTTCCTTCAATACATGACCGATTTGGTCTAGGTAGGTGAGTCTCGGTCTCCCCCTGTACCTATATCCTTCCACTTTCGCATTGTATATCTTCTTAACCAGTCGCTCGTCCGTCATTCTTTCCACATGTCCGAATCATCGGAGCATTCCCTTTCGCATCCTTACACCAGTACTCTCTTTCAGACTCGCTCTCTTACGTCGTCGTTAAGAATGCGGTCAGTCAGCCTCACTCCGCAGATTCTCCGCAGAGATCGCATTTCGACCGCATTGATTTTACTCTCATACTCCTGCATACCCAACCCTCGCTTGCATATAATAACGTTGGGACAAGCACTGCGTTGTGTATTGCGACCCGTGCCTTTTGGCTGAGGTGGTGGCTGCTGAGAAGTTGTTCCAATGCTCCGTTCACTCTATTTCCCCCATTTACTCTTCTATCTACATCAGTGGTGTAACTTCCATCCCGACTGAATCCACATCCAAGATATACAAAATAGTTAGTTTTATATAGCGATAATGTCCCGTAGAGTGATATGTAGGTATGGAGTTCGATCCTAGACCATGTTTACGGTGCACACCACTGTCAGATATATTTAGAAATTTCCAAAAAAAAAAACAGTTTCGCGCCTGTATTCCCCGAAGGGGTAGGTAGAGGTGTATTACACACCCACGACTCGCCAGGTATGTTTAAGTCCCACGTAATAAGGGGCGAGCCTATTGACGTCTACCAAACGTTTCTATGTTTCCAAACTCCGGGCTGTTACTGATAATTTTTCTTTTTTGGAAAAAGCTCTAATGTCATTGCCCGACCCGGGGATTGAACCGGAGACCTCATGATTAGCAGTCGCATATACTACAGCAGTTAATTTTCCAAAATATTTGAGTACTAATTGTTACTACTCGGTGAAGGAAAGCATCGTGAGGGACTCTGCTTGCCTGAGAGATTTTCTTAACGGCGTGAAAAAAAAAGACGAACGAAATTATTCTTTCTGTAGCTTCAAAACCCTATCACATTGCAACAGCTGCTAAGTTCAACTGTGATAGTGTTAGTGCACGTAAGTCCTTCAACTCACAATCTGCCTCAAGTGCCGCGTATGTTCGCAGGTGGCACTTACGTATGTCGACCCGATAACTGCTGGAATATTTATAATGAGTTTATTATTGTAATAGGTTGTACATCGGGTAAGCATTAATTTAATGGCGTGCATAAAATTTAACTCGTAAGCATACTGCACAGATGGTGGAGTGGTTTAGATACCGGTTTCCCGCCCGAGTGTTGCGGGTTCCCATACAGGACAACTCTTTGTGTGATCCACAAATTGGTCTGGGTCTCAGTGGGTCCCAAGTCATACAAGGTTTATTCCTCAGTAAAGGGTGTTTTCTTTACCACTGAAGTAATGACACACAGTTCCAGTTGCCCGCCAATACATTTCCTTATTAACTCATTTAGATATGTTTTTGACAAAACATTAATATTTTTTGACGATAAAATTAACATGTTCTTGACAAACCATTGCGTAAGCTTTTTTTAAATATATAATCTTTGTCAATGGGTTGATCTCTAATAAGTGGTTTATTTTTTTGCCATTTAGGTACCTATTAATTACTGTCCCTGACTGCGTATACGTATAATAGCATTTTACTCAAGCAAGGGCTTGTCATCCGTGTAGCATATAAAAAATCAAATCTATACTAACAAATGGAGAGCCGGTTTTTTTGTTCGGTTATACTGCGAATAGTACTGAACCGATCGGAATAATACTTATACCATAAGATGCAGCGTGTTTCGGAGAAGGTTTTAGTAATTATATGTTGGTGATTACTTATCTGGAACCTATATTTTTGATGTGAAACATCTAATGCGCAGGGAGGGTAAAACCGGCTATTAGCGTGGCGACGCTTATAACTAAATAAATCCCGCGGACCAAGTTGTGGTTATAACTAGTATACCTATATATCGGTTGTGCTCATCTGTGATAGTAGTATTTGGCTCTTGTTTTAGATTCACTGCCAAAGAAACGGGAAATGAAGACAAGGAATATTCTCACTCGTATGGAGAATATGGAAGGACCCCTCTGCGTCCTCAAGGAGTGCGTGGATCGTAGATTGAGGGTCAAGGTAAGGCCTTTAATCTAAAGTTTTCAGCAGAAGTTCTCGGCAACTCCAAGAGAAAGGATAGGATAGGGCGAGGTAGAATGATAAGGAGAGGATTGGAGGATGATGATCTCCGACGCTCACCATACGAAACACAGCTGTTGTAGGTACCGTTATATCACGTTGATCTTCTGTAACAGGGTGGTTCCCCAATCGAGCCGACCCATTCATGCTGGGACAAGCAACGCTGTGCGACTAAAAATAATTTGTTTATTTACATTTTTTATACATATTTTTTGTTGTCTGTATGACGTTATTGTTAAAGAATTAACAAGGTGCTACGCGGTACTCAATATCTACTCAAAAACGATTAGGTGTTTTTTGAAGTTATATTTCTAATGCGATTTCCAGCAAGGTTGCGTTAAACGTTTAATGCAACCATGGAGGGGGTATGATCAGACACCTAAACTCTTAACATCGACTTATAAGAAATTTCCAAATTTTACTAACGCCATCTAGTGACATTAGACATAATTACCTTATCGAACAAGGGGGGCTAGCCAAGTTGCATTCTATGATCGCTAACGCTAATAGAAAACTTTTAAAATGTATGGAAATTTGACATCTCTAACGTTAAGTCACGTGACTTAGCGTTATAGATATTGTTAAAGACTTAGATAAATATAGGTTTTTTATCTATGCTTACAGATGTCAAATTCAGGCCCAAAGGTAATTAAAAGCATAACTGTGACAAGTTTTGCAGTTACGAATCTAATAATTATTTTATTTATTAATGATGCCAAAGAAGTATAACTTCTCACGCGCGTACATAAGTACACGCATTTTTTTTTAATAGTACCTCTTGTAGCTGTTGCGATGTGGTAATCACACATATAGTTGGAGCTCGCTTGATGGCTTGCTTTTATGATTACCCTGTAAAATCCTCGCGCAAGTTATGTCGAGACTAACTTTTTTTTTAAACTATGGCCCACCTGATGGTATGCGGTTGCCGTAGTCTATAGACGCTAGCAACACCAGAGGCATCACTTGCGAGTCGCCATCGCCAAGGAAAGGGATAGGAGGTGGGATAGGAAGGATAATAAGGAGAGGATGAGGGGGTTTGGGCCTCCGGCGCTCTCACTTATCATACGAAGCACAACGGTAGGAGTAACTACCGTTGTTACACGCTGATCTTTTATGAGAGGGTTGTACTTCAAAATTCTCAAGTTGTTTGCCGTTTGCAATGTTGGATCAGAAATTTCAACTGAGGTATTTATAAAATATGCTCTCACAATGAGCTTTCGACGATTATTTACTGGATAGTCAATAAATCTTCTCTAAACTAGAGCGGTACTCCGCCATATCTACCCATGTGTTTAGAAGTGCATGTCATAATTCTGAGCCCTTAATGCATCCTTTGTGAGTTGTTGGCGCACTGCCAACGAGGAAGCGGCCGGCGCTTTGATGACGGATGGCTTGCCCAAAACCGAAATAGTACAAAGGTCTTTCTACAATTGTTGAACGTTGAGAGGAATCTGTGTGTTATGTGTGTAATGGATTGTTTTGTTAAGTACTGTATGTGTTGTATTTACCATATCTTCTGGAATAACTGGCTGAAAAATTACATACGGATTTCCTTAATATTGTAGGTGAGCAAGAAAGGATTTGACACTTATTTTTTTTTTTTTTTTTTGGATTCCGGCACCCGTAACACAAGTTAAATCTTAGTTTAGTGCCAGAGATTTAAGTGTATAATACTGTTAAATAGATTTTGCATTATAAGTAACTTATTATAATTTTAAATATGTAAAAATTATTGTGAAATAAATTATTATTATTATTTTACGCAAATAATATCTATATGGATTTTTCATATATTGCCATGACGCGAACGAAGCTGCGGGTAATGCGCTAGTAGGTATAAAGAATAACTGACTGACTGACTGACATATTAACGCACAGCCCAAATTCCTGGTAGAAGCGCGAAAATTTACATTATGGATTTGTTTGGTACTCTAGTGAGTACTAAGAAAGGATTTTACGCAAATTCTATCCAAAAAGGATTTAAAATTATGATGCGAGTGAAGCCGCGGATAATGCGATAGTAATTAATAAATGCATAGAAAAATGATAGTCTCGTCCGAGCTTAAGATTCCACGTGAAAAACAGATTTTTTGAAGTTATGTGCGTATTTGTGTGTTTAGGTGAACAAAACATTCAGCAAATCTGCATGCCGACGTTTAGCGGTGGTTTGTGAATTTTCGACGGTTTTTAGTCTTCTAACCTGTTAGGACTAGCATATTGGATTATCGCTTATTTTTTTTCCATCCAGCTGTGCCCTTTTCTTTTAAGGCGGGAAAAAAATTTCCTAACCGCACACCCCGTCGTTCGGGGCAACGAACATGGTAGTGCGGGGCCAGTCACCCACTAAAGAAACCCGCCGTGTGCCGTCTCTCCGCCTTTATTCGAGGACCACCGGAACTATATTACATTCCTTCAGTGGTTCCTGCGGTGCCCTACAGTGATATAATACTGTACTAAAAATACCGTCACGAAAATTGTTAAATATTATCATTATCGCAGCAGTTCTAGGATTTAGAACGTTGCTTTCAAAGCCCTTACAATTAAGAAACTCTCAAATCCACTAATGCCCGGTACCTATAATAATAAAACGGATCGTTTTACTTACGATTGGTAGAATATTCTACCAGGCGTAAGTATAATCTGTCCCTATAAAATACGAGTCGTAAGTGAATTGACTGACAGTTTGCAACTGACGGATGGGTAGCTGTTATACAATGACGATTCATTGAATATAGGAACCGGGCATAAGATGATTTTAATGGCGTTTCCTTATTATTTAGATTACCAACGCAATATTACGTACGTTTACGTATAGGTTATCAGTATGTTTATAGATAACTCTACAAACAGTCTTCAATTTCTTGATGATAGAACTACGAATGAAACGATCAACTTATCCTAAGCCCCGCTTACCGCTTGATCTGATCTTGTAATTTTATAACTTAAACCTATAAAGTTGACTAGGGCGAGTAGAATGAAATACGTTTGAGACCATGTTTTTTACTCATAATATATTTTTTTAAGTTTTTAATTTGTATTTTTATAACTTGACACACTCAACATCACTAAGTCTGATCCTTACATACCTTAAATCTCCACATTAGATGTTGATGTCTGTCGTCGAATGCGTTTCCCTCAAATGGGAAAAAGAGTTAAGTTCAAATCTCTTCCAATACATAAAAAAAATCCGTATATATATAATTCATAGTCACGAAAGTTTGTCCTAATTTGTTTTCGTAAACATGTCCCCTTTTTGTTGTAACTACAAAGTACCCTCACTATTGTACAAATTAACCTTTGTCCGTCCTTATTACTACGCAGCGGCTTTCAGTGGCAAATTAATAATGAGATATGATTTATGAATTATGCGTTGTACTAGCTGCTGCTCGCGAACATGTTTGCGTGCATCTGTCACTCTATGCCATATTAATATCTCTATCATCTAAATCTGTTTTGCAGTTTCTGCGTGATTGAGTAACAAACATATAATTTTTCATTTTTATGATATAATTATGTAAAAAATACACCTTGCACTAGGGAGTAATAATATATCGCAGGGACTTTAGAGACATGCAATTTTAATGGAGACAAAGTATACACAAAATACGCACACATACATATGCACACACTCACACATACTTATGCACACACTCACACACACATACAGAGACTCAAAATAATAATTTTGTGTATTTGAATTGTTACGGCGGCTGTACACACTCGTGTATTTGTCTCGCGAATCTCTCGTCCACTCTCGTCTCGTCGAAGTTCGACACGAGAGCACACCATGTACACACTCGTTGTATCAATTGAACTTCGGATGCCCGTCGCGATGGACGTGGAAAAAACAATTGCTGCGTTTGTTTTTTTTATTAGTTATTGTAATTTTTTAATCATTTACCATAAAAAAAATATTAAACCATGGCGAAAAAGAACTTTTTAACTATTCAACAGGAATATATATATTTTTTAAATCTTCCACGGGTATATCAAAATCGTTGCTTATCCGCAACCAAGCGTCGTGTAACAGTTGCTTATCCTTGTGCCTGACATTCTTAGGGTTCCATAATAGTGATTGCCTTTAGTAGGCTTCTAAAAAGCGTTAGAACACATCGTTGTCGCACGCAGAAAGCACGTCTTTACGCGAACGCAGTTGACGGGCAACTAAGCAAATGAGTGTGTACAGGCACGGTCTCGTTTTATCGCGAGACTCACCGAGACTTAGAATCGAGCACAAAAAACCGACACTCTTCGGAGACGTAGCGAGAGCCCCGAGACGAGACGAGGCTACCATGTACACACTCGCCCTCGGCCTGTCTCGGGGTGTCTCGACGAATGTGTACAGCCGCAGTTAGAAAAAATATTTTTTAAGACGAATATAGCTTAAGGAGTGACGTTACATTTTCAATTTTCAACTTGCAAAACTCCAGAATGTGACGTTGCAAAATATATATATATATATATTATATTCAGAATCAGAAATGCCAGTGTCTCAAAGAAACCTTGTTAAACAACAACCACAATCCATAAACATCGTATCTTTCTAGAAGTGTAGTAATTTTGTGCTGACTCACGAGCTGTCTAGGAAGAGCCTTCAGCTGCTTACATCCGGTGTCACTCACCGACTCACTGAGCCACTATTTGCAAGCATCTATTTAGAGACTGACCAATGGGGCATATTGTGATCTATGTAACGGACTTAGAAGAACACACAAAGTATTGTGCTGTGTGGGAATCGATCCACGGTAAGGCTATACATATACCACTATGATTTAGGCCATACTCAACATGGGCTTGAAGAAGGCTAAAAGCCGTCTAGAAGATATCTCAACCATGCAGGTTTCTTTACTTAGGTGTTTCTTAACAACGCAGTCATAATTCGTCATCAACGCATGTATTTTATTTTTATACTGCTTGAGTGGCAAACAAGCATACGGCCCACCTGATGGTAAGCGGTTACCGTAGCCTATAGACGCTAGCAACAATAGGTATTATACGTGCGTCGTCTCCAAGGGATGAGAGTGACAATAAGGAGAGGATATGGAGGTGTTTGGCTCCCACCGCTATTACTCACCATACGAAACACAACGGTGGGGTACTGTTTTGTGCTTTTGTCGAAGCATCAGCTGGCATTGATTAGGCATAATACTTGATTAACGAATCAAAGCCTCAGAATTGCTATTTATGATTAACAGAATAATTTTTATGTTTGGAAATTGAACTTGAGACAGAGGCTAATTTTTTCAGTCGATATGATATTGTAAAGCGGCTTCTTCAATTGCCTTTAAAATAAATGGCAATCTATGAGCTTCCAAATTATTTATTATGTATTATAACTACGAAATAACTGGTTAAAGCGATTGCAATCGCTTCATAACTTCCGCAATTGTACTCGCCTGAGCACTCACGTTTAGTTTCATTAAATTTTTATTAATTTTATTACAACCTTGACGATTCTAAATGTTAATTTTGTTGGTGATCAAAATAATATACTCAGCTTGAAGTTGATGCTGGTAAAACTAGATAAAGTTATGACTGGAATTTCAAAGAGGGACGTTTTATGTTCATATTGCAATAGTTTTAACTAACGAATATTGTGTGTAGATAAAGAAAATAGACTTTGATACTGCCGGAGTTTGGTATAAAATAAAAGCTCCTGTTGCTGGATCCGAAAGAGTCAGGTGCCAGGTCAGGTGTTAGTCTTAACGTCTACCAATGCGTTATTTGACAGGATACACCATATAACGTACCTTACGAAGAAGCATGGAGAAGGACAGGTTCACAAATAGGTGATCATTTTTGGTCATCCATCTGTTGCAGACTGAGCGAACTTCGCTTAACCATGCCGTTTGTTTGGAAGGGCGAACCTATGCTACTAATGGGCTAGGAATATTTATAATTATTGTTGACTTATATACGTCAACAATATTTTATAATATCTCACGCAATGTCGGCGTGTATATTTATTATTCGTTTTATTTAATATATTAATTATGTTTACCATTTAGTTACTAAGTTGGTTAATCACAAATGAATCATTTAATATTCTTGAATCATACAATTGAGTCAGCCTTTTGACAAGTGAGCAACAATAGACTTTTTTATTTAATTGAACAAGCTTCTACCGGCACAAGACACACGCTGCATATGTCCTATAGTCCGTTTTAGATACATACACAGAGGAACGTAAAAAAAAAACCGGGATAAAGAGTATCCTGTATGTCATCTACCTATCAAATTTCATCCAAATGTTAATCGTTTAGGCGTAATTGACGTCGACAAACATTTAAAAATCCATACATCTTCACATTCTTCACATTTATAATATTAGTAAGAAGTAGGATGCACAGATGGCGGAGTGGTTTAGATACCTGTCTCCCGAGTGTTGTGGATTCGATTCCCGCACAGGACAACTCTTTGTGTGATCCACAAATGGTTGTTCTGAGTCTGGGTGTACTGTGTCTGTGTAATTATGTTTGTAAAGTCCCTCGCGATACAAGGATTATTCCTTAGTGCAGGGTGTTGTCTTTTTTTTGTAGAATATTAGGATATGACGCCAGAAACCTTAGAATTTAAAAGCGACTGGGAATGTACTTGTTTATATTCGTGATTACAACGGTTTTTATTTTTGTTCATTTATCGCTTACAGAATGTATTGAGTTTATTTTGGCGGCAAATACTTGACAATTAGAGTGATAAATGTGGATTCCTCGAAGGCCGTATACATTTAGATAGTCCTACATGTACCTAGCTATATAATACGTATTTAGTTTCCTCGTTGAATACATTCATTCGTAATCATTGACGCTTTGAGCCCTTGTTACCTTGAATAATGATTACTTGATTTGTTTAAATATTTCTTTGTTTATTTATGTTTCAACCGTAATGATAGGGGAAATGAAAATAACAAAAAAATATTATAATTAATTTATTTAAAAATTAATAAGACACGCTCTAAAACATTTATCCCGCTTGGCCTCGCCAGGATAATGAGTTTAAGTTATAGAATTATAGTAATGCCATCGTTTTTACATACATTTGGGAATTAAAGCCTCATTAGTTTATTTTTCATGGATTTTTGTCATGTTACGTATGGTGAGTGTCTCTCGCGCCGGAGGCCCTTAATATATCCTACCTGTCCTATTCTTATTATCCTTTCTATCCACCTCCTATCCCTTTCCATGGAGATGGCGACGCGCGTGTGTTGCCTCTGGTGTTGCTAGCCTCTATAGGCTATGGTAACCGCTTACCATCAGGTGGGCCGTATGCTTGTTCACCACTCATGTAGTTTAAAAATAATAATTTTATGACAGTTCGTACTGGCTGGTAAGAGTCGATATACTGCCTCATTTCACTATCGCATTTTCACGTAGCACTTGAACTGCGACAGTAACGAGAGATGGCTTGTATCTGGAATTGCCACTTAAAACATGTGTTGCTAGTGTGCTTAATCACTAGGATCGTTCTACCATTTACCAGCAGCTGAAATGGTCTCAAACACCAGGATTTCTGGTGAGCCTTTCCGTCAGAAGTGGGCAGACCTTTGCCATCGTGAATGGGCTGGTTCGATACGAAAAATACCACTGTCTCACAGAATGTCGTCGTAAAGTAAGGGTTTCCTCCTGTTGCATTCGATAAGTGAGAGCGCTGAAAGCCCCTTATTATTTAATCTCTATCTCCTTTCCACATCATATCCCCTTCGCAAGGACAACGCGCAAGTGAAGCCTATATCGTTGTTAGCGTCTATATTAATTCGATCCATTTACAAACTGTCGAGAAAATGCAGGACGTTATGATGAAATGTTTTCCTGAATCGAGTAGCGATACTTTGTAAACAGACTTATTATCGAATTATTTCGAAATGTCAGAGGTGTGTGCTGCGCGGGGATCGAACTCGATATCTGTGTTTGCAGTCCTTGATTTTACTAACACTGCACGTGTAGGCTATCAGGCGGGACGCGCACTTGTACTATACCCTTATAGAGCGAAGGTAAAAATACGCCGCCAGTGCAAGTCTATCCGCTGTAATTGATCGCATTGATCTCATTGCCATCTAGTGACAAATTTGGTTCAACTATATGCACGTATGGTATAGTGTCGAGCGTGGGCCCTACGTTAAAAATATTCATCGGTCCGGGTCTGAAGGCCAGCGGCTGTCGCCGGTACAAACACTATCATTACTATACGTTACGCAGCATGCGTGATGCACGTGGGAGGAGCGATAGCATATGAGAATTTAAAACAAAACATTGTAAATAAAAATGTCTGACATGTAAGAACAACTGTCAATTTTTTTTTATGGTTTTTGTTCGAAAGTTCCTGTTAAGACTAAATAAATGAGACAAAAATAATTTGAATTTATCGTCTTCGCTTTCACATCGTAACTACTGCACTAAACATCATTAAAAATTTACATGCTTGTAGTTTGGGAGCCCAGAAAAAGACTTTAGGTTTTATCTCGGCAAATTAGATAATCTAGTTATTATATTATTGTGATCTGTTTTTAAACTGTTAGATTATCAGATTCGAGCATTGAGAATTGCGAATGATATGATTTACAGTAGGTAAGCATCAATTTCATGTGTAAAATTTTAAATTGTACATTTATGTTCTTTGTACCGACTCGTATATTACTATTTACATATAAGTATATATTTTATAAATAATTATGCATAATACTGGAAAATTGCTACACGGAGGTCTCATTAGACGATAAATAAAGTCATAAAATGCAAATGTAGACATGATTATTTATTTAGACGCGCACAAAATTTGCTGTTTCAATACAGTTCAAGGAAAAAAATCGGCAGTGGTGTGACGTCACCGCATCATGTTTGTTTAATATGTAAAGCTAATATTTTTACAAACAAAATTGTTTGGTTGACCGTACCGAGCGCAGAGACCTTGCTGTGATGTCAGTTATCTCATGGCCATTTTTGTTTATGTGTGTGTGTGTGTGTGTGTGTGTGTATGTGTTTATGTATGTTCGTGTTAACAAGGGCTTGCTAGGACGAATCGAGCACGATACTTCCTAGTAGATTTAAGACATTTATCTGTCATTATTCGATTTTGGTGTAGCTTGCCTTGAACGCAACACTTCAATATGTAACTGATTACCTCTAGTTAGACTCGGGCTGTTACCATGAAAGGTCTGCAGAGTAAGATCATATTTGGAGCGAGTTTTTGTCGGTACATATTTTTTTATAACAACTCTTTCGTTATTATAGTTGAGATCATTTTCGTCGTATTAACGATCGACAGTTTATTATTACCGTCAAAGCTAATATAGTTAATATAAACATTGGTATGCTTTTATTTTGGTTGTTGTTATATATATTATTTGTGTGTCGTATGCCTGAATTTTATTAACATTGGAAAACTTTTCGAATATCGAACGTTGAAAATTTAGAGCAATTTTTTTTGAAGACTCAGACAGATTTGACTATTTATTAAAGCTAAGTCGTCTCGCCTGCAGATCAATACCCCAAAGTTTGGTCGTTACGTCGGACCAAAAAAGTAATCAGGGATTTCCGTTAAAAATTCTTAATAGTAGCCCGGATTTGGAAAGATGGCGAATTTTGACCCCCGTGCATCTGAAAGTCGATGGTTATTTGCCTGATCTCTCTCCGGTGGTATCGGAATGCCGTTTTATCGGGCTATGAGAATGTGTTTCGCACACACTCGTATCTCCTGCGTACATGGCTATTGTCTCTTGACACTGGCCTCTGTGATCGAAATTAATGTTTGTAGATCATTATTCCTGATTAAGAAATAATTATGTCCTCTCAAATTATACTAGTACTATGTAATATACCATACGAGCGCTAAGTATTTGTCCTAAAAATTCAACCAAGATTTTATCCTTCACTTTTGTGCATGTTGTACCTTGACAATACATGTCGTTCTGCGCTTCTGAAGTTTCAGTCGTGTATCAGGTTTTCATTATATTCTAAAACCCAATTATATAATTTATTATTCTGTTTAAGATTGTTGGAAGCCGATTAAATCAAATATCTACCTATAAAATCAACTTATACTAACATTAATATTGTATTAATAAAATTATCTGTAACATTTCCCGATTTTTAGTTGGCACCGTGTTCATGGTTGTCGAACAGGCCACAACGTTTGTTTTTATACTGAAAATTGCTAATGACGTATTCGTAGTTTATCTTTATCATTCATTTAAGAAGATTCTGAAACATTTTGACTGTTCAAGAATATATCAGTTTTATTTATGCAAATGCATACATAATGGAGATGCAGATTGTTTTATCTCTTAATTTTTATACTTAATTGTAGATTTTGTGTTTGAAGTAAGTTAAAAAAGGAAATAATTTAAAAAATGTAATTATTAAATTTGAATTTCACTGTTAAAAACATTTCTAAGTGCACTCGTATGAATATTTTTACGTCATTTAGCGAGATGTTAAGAGATTTTCTTTTATTAAAAGTGGGAATGTATATCTTTAAATAGAATAATCTATAACGTCAAACTACAGATCGCCGATTATCTTTTAGTCAAACTACGGCAAAATAAAAGTTCAATATGAAATCTATAGAATACCTTGAATAACTTGAATCAAAATTAATAATTCGGTGATAGTCAAACATATTTTTCAAAGCAACATTTTTATTAGGGAAGTAACTCAAGATATCTAAAAAATAATAATCATGTAGGTACTTAATTTAAAAAACTTAACAGATTTGGATGAAATGTACTATCTGTGCGATAAACACATGTCTGTGCTACTACTACTAAACTATTGTTTAGTATCAAAATTAATACATGATGCATACACATTAAAACTTTTTACCCCGGAAAAATCTTAGCTTGCTGTGGGATAGCATATTTTTTCAAAGAAATAAATAATGTGCCATAGAGTGACGAACTTATATTGAACTGAAGACGGGCCTTGTGGCGTAGTCAGTAGTATAACCGACTTCCGTGCATGAGGTCGTGGGTTCGATTCCCACTCAGGACAACTATTTTTGTGATGAACACAGATATTTGTACTGCGTCTTAGTGTTTTCTATCTATTATATGTATGTATTTACAAAAAAAAAGTAATATTTGTATTATATACGTAATCTGGTCCCCATAGCACAAGCATTAAGCTTAGTTTGGTACCAGAGGACGTTGTGTAAAAATGTCCGTGAATATTTATTTATTATGTAACTAATTCCTAAGTCCACGACGACGACGTCGCGGGCAAAAGATAGCAATAATATAAAAGAAATAGTTATTAATGTATTTGTCCGCTCCATACGTTTATTTCTAAATTCTAGTATGTTGTCATAATATCACTTCAAAATAAAAATAACCATGAGCTGCTTCATAGAATACTTAAGAATCGATTGATTCAGTCAGGGTCACTCAAGGCGCTACATTATCTCCTTGACAGGATTCCTTAATTCGTAGTGACAATTTTTCCACTCAAACTTAAGGAAGTGTCCTCGCGCTGAGGCTGTTTTTAATATAATGAATTGAATACCGAATATTTTATGTATTATTTGGCCTTAAATTTTGATGAGATGTTTCAGTGAACTGATTTAAAAGAATGGAGTATTCGTCAGTTAAAAAAAAAAATACCAGGAAAACTGTCTTCTTCTCTGTGGAAGTCGGCTTGCCTGAGAGATAATCATGCTTACATGTGAAATCTGTGAAGCCAGCTAGATGTACTATCAACTGGTTCCCCTACATTTTGATATGATATTTGTACATGTTGGAAATAACGTACCTGTATTAAAATAAGACTAGGTATTATTCAGTTGAGTTGTAGGCTCGATTCTCATACAACTCTTTGTGTGATTATCAAATGGTTGTTCTGAATGGTTGTCCTTTGATTCCGTGAAATGTAGGTTTGTAAAAAATCTCTCAGCCGAGTAATGATAATTTGTAAATAAATGAACAGACATTTATGAAAAATCTCGAAGAGTCAGAGGATTGTTCTCTGCGAGATTTGGACTATGGATTGGGGAACCAAATCCTTCACTGGCTTTACAGCCCTTGGTTTTATTTGTTTTTATCCTCTATCCTCCTATTATTATCCTACCTCTCCTCCCCATCCCTTTCTTGGAGCTGGCGGTGTTGCTAGAGTCCATAGGTTTTGTTAACCGCTTACCATTAGGTGGTCCAAATGCTTGTTTGCCATCCACTTAACATAAAAAAGGTAATCATAGCACATTGAAAATAGCACAATGAAAATTTAACAATTATTAATTATAAATATCTCATTATGATATTTTACTTGATTTTTCTGCTATTGCTACTTATGTAGCGGTTCACCCCGAATTGTAAGCAATGACAAGGTCGCCTACATTCGAAGTGACGTATAAAAAACACAGCACGACACAGGTTGTTTCAGACAGATATTAATTATATTCAAGTATTTTTACGAAAGTGTAAAGTAGTTCAATAAATCTTGGATAGACGTAAGAGTTAGAAGATCGCTCGTTATATAAACTAGATTCTTCCCGCGATTTCGTCCACGTGGACTTTAAAATATAAATACGTCATCCTACGGCACTAATGATCTGTACGCAAAAATTATATCCAACCACCATCCTTTCCAGGTTCTGGTCTATATGTATGCTAAATTTCATAATAATTGGTTGAGTAATTATGGCGTGAAAGCGTATTTTTTCTTGTTTCCAAAATAAGAATATTTTGAAACTCACTGTCATTCATCATGATCACTATGATGACTCTTCTCCTTAAAAGTTTAACTAAAATTAGTTAAGGAATTTTCCAAATGTGTTATTTATTTTTTACGGTATAATAGTATCGTAAATGATTATAGATAATCACTCTGTGGTGAAAAATATTTCTAGCCGAATGTTAAATAAGCGTAGGTACTTACATCTTTTTAAAAGCTCCCACAGGATCATAGAAGTGATGCGATCATTTAAATCGCGCCATATCTGAAACCAAAAATGGAAATTGTTAATGCTAATGTATTAAAGCTGGCTGTACAGGACACCCCCAGTACCTTAACTCATTATCACACAATTTATCTACAAGGTTCCTTTTGAAAAAGGAACGCATACTTCAACGATAAATTTATGGTTTCAATAATCATTTAGTTTTCAAGTACGCGCCACGCTAAGGTATGATGCATTCGGCCTCGCGTGTAAACAGACGCTAGATAGCGCTAGACAAAGACGGCGCGAGGTCATGAGCGTAGCCTTGCGCGAGTGCGCGCGCGCCCGCTTCCGCCTGTCGACGGTCGAGCCACAGGCGCATGAGGCGCAGTCGACGTCCAACCGCCGACTGTGACAGATGTAACATATACTGGACCCACATTGCATGTTTTATATTTTATAACTTAATTACCTTTATAATCATATACAATTTTAGCTTTCATAATTAAAATATAATGTAATAACAACATTTATTGTAGACTGTTTAATATTATGTAACAATTTAAAACTATTAAAATCTAATTAATAGAAAAACGAGCTTAGTAGTATCGTATAAATATTCAAATTCTTCCCACGTGCTTATTCATAACAAAATAAATAGTAAGAAAATCTAGTAGCATCCTGTAGACCAAGTCAGTATATAAATTATTTGAGCGTCTTCACCAGTTTGGCTGATTGGACAAAAGTCCTTTTTTTAAGGTGGGCAAAAATGTTCTATCGCTCACCCTGCTTCCCGGGGAGACAACTACCCGTTTGGAGTTCTCACCCTCTCTGCCCTAACCCGGTCTGCGCCCTGACCCGCCCTTGCTACGGTGGATCACCGGTTCCGCAGAACGGTGGGAAATCCCCGACTGAACCGTCACATATTAAAAACAGTAATAATTACATAGGGATTATCATGTAAGTAGGATAATAATTAGTGATTGTGATTGATAAGTATATCGATGGTACTATTAGTAATTTCGTGATGTCGGAATAAGAATACAATGTAACCACCCCATCCTTTTTCTCGGGTGTCGTCAAAACGGCTTAAGATAAACTTATCATCATGCCATCTTTTGCGTCCTTGCAGGGTAGGCAGAGAGAACAGAGTGACAAAAGGCTCTATTCTTGCATACATCTCTTGTTTCTTCAACATTCATAATTCTCTTCTTACACGCTCGCCGGTTTCGGAGACTCCTGACTCCACTTTCCTTTAATATATGACCGATTTTGTCGAGGTAGGTGAGTCTCGGTCTCCCCCTGTACCTACATCCTTCCACTTTCGCATTGTATATCTTCTTAATCAGCCGCACGTCCGACATTCTTTCCAGATGTCCGAACCATCGGAGCATTCCCTTTCGCATCTTTACACCAATACTCTCTTTCCTATCTACTCGCTCTCTTACGTCGTCGTTACTAAAGATAAGTTATCAATTATCACCCAATGCTTTACTGGGGTTAGGGTTGGGTACTAAGTGGTACTATACATTAAACACAAAGTGAAAAATGTGAGATCGAAAATAACAGTCACGAGCATGATTTGAACCTGCATCTCCTGGATACCGTCCAGATGCTTTGCCAATTCAGCCATCGTGAAAATTGCTCCCGACTGCTAATTTCGATAACACATTCATACTTAACGTCTTTGGGTGTCGCCTGCGCCATCTGCCGGCAGTATTTTCGTACATTGTACCGACCAGGTAAACTTAATTTTACAATTAAGATTTTTACCTAATAATGACGCAAACCCTATAAATATTTAGATATTTTTATATATATTTTTAGCATTTGACATGCTTAGCACAAACATATCTAAATAAGTGGTACTATTTACTTGTTATATGACCTGAGCGCAAGTAAGTACCTACTCTCACTTGGTACCCAGCCCTACCACCAGTAGTGCAATGGGTGATAATACTTCCCTTAGTCGCCTTGTATGACACCCGTGGAAAGGATGGGGTGGTGACACTTATATTCTTAGTCTGTCGCCACACGGATTAGATATAATAAACGTGCCGTAGTGTATCGTATTTATATTATCTATGGAAATCCACGCGAACGAAGTTGCGGGTTGAATTTAGTTAATGATATTTCCAAAACAATTTGTCAGTTCCTGTAATTGTAAGCTCGCCATATTAGGGTATCAATGTGCGCGTTTTCATACATACATCATTTCTCCATGAACTTTATAATATGAATTGTGCAGTTGGCATATCAAGTTCCTTGAATGCAATTAAAAGATTGCCTGTTGTAGTCACAATAATTTAAAAAGCAACTCGTATAAACAATTTCAACAGTTTGTACCTTTTTTGTTAAGGCGGGAAAAAATATTCCTAACCGCTCACCCCGTCGTTCGGGGCAACGAAGCAGGTTGTATCCTAGATTTCCATTTGCAGTTCGAACAACGTTCAACAACAACTTTCGCTCAGCTGGCAAACAGACGGGTGACCAAATAGACATCCATTTGTGGGCACCTGACCTCCTCCGTGCTTCGTAAGGCACGTTAAGCAGATCTCGGCTGTCAAATATCATCCTGACAGTTGTGACAAGTTGTCGGTCCTGAATAATATATCTGACCGCGAACTTTTTGTAGTCGCAAGTTGTCCCCTTAGTTGGGTCGTCGAGATCAGATAGGAAGTCACCTCGTGTAAATGGCTTCCGCCATCCCCAACAAGATATAGTTTACAAACAATATAACGGACACAAAGTACACCCAAGACTCATCACAACCATTTGTGGAGCACATGAAAGATTGCCCTGCTTGGGGATCGAACCTACAACAGGGGGCACTGGATCGGTTGGTATCTATTCTACTTCGCCATTTGTACAATCACGTCTAGCAATAGTGTCTTGTTATTTTTCGCAATATACTTCAGCACTAGATTATTTTTTTTCGTTTTATGAGTATCATCTTATTTAATTTTGTGAGTGTGGGCTCATTAGACTACCCAGGGAGGGTTACAATGTATCTCACTAAATCGTATCGACATCGCATCGTGTCACCGTGATTGGGTGAGCGATTATTATAACATCAAGCGACGATGTCTACCAATCACATTCTCATATTCAAAGCGGGCTGATTCACCAAATATCTGTTCTACCCTAGAGAATCCAGCATCTGACTTAACGCGACTCAACGAAATAAAGATATTTTAAGATTAGACTATATATATTAGCGATTGTATGGAAGTTAATCTGTATATGAAACGAAACGAATAACTACAATTTTTTAAATTAAAAAAAGCGAATTAACTTTTCATTACAAACCTCTTTGAGGTTGTTTTTTTCATTTGCATGTGATTCAGCATCTGTATAAAGGTTAAAATTTAGAATTACCTATTTTAATAATTTCTTAAAAACTAATATTATTACGTTAGGTGCAGCAACGTATAGCGTGCAGTGCAAAGTTTGCACTAGACATTCCTGGCGGTACGCGAGCTGAGTGTTACTTATAATCTGTCAATGAATGCATCCATACGTGTATTTTTAGTTTGATCCACATTTCGAGGATATATTTCGATTTAATGTGATCCGATGTGTATAAACCATTTTATCATTCCTCTGCAAATATACTACAGCGATTTCAAGTAAACCAGCGTGTATTTCCCAAATGGCCATAGTTCTTCCAGTTTTTATTGAAGCAAGTGTTTTTGTCTTGCTAAGGCGGGACAAAATGTTCCTAACCGCACAAAACTGTAACATAGTTTCAGTGTGCCAACACAGTCGGCTAGACGGCACACGGCGGGTTTATTTAGTGCGTGAGGGCCCTACACTACGCTGTTCGTTGCCCCGAACGACAGGGCTTATGTTTTTATTGACTATGGTGGCAGATGAGCCATGGCCCACCTGATGGTAAGTGGTAACCGTCGCTCATGGACTCAACTATACCGAGAGTATTGTCAAGCCGCTGCTCACCATTTCATTTCATAGATGTGAAATGAAAGAATTAACGGCTATCTCCTGCTACAACCAAAACACCGATGTGCTTCATGGCCGGTCACACAGCAGATGGTGATGTGCGGTTAGGAACATTTTTTCCCGACTACACAAAAAAAAACAAAAGGGAATTGATGGTTTCTGGTTCTTAATGTAGTACCTAAAAAGCCTATCAGTTTTAAAGGCTAATCAATAGCTTTGAAATAAATTAATGGTTCAGTCAGTGCGTGGCGAGTGAATTGTTTTAAGTTAGGTATTGAATCTTTTTGCCGTGTGGGGCTGGCTTTAGAATTGTCCCACCCCTCTCCACCCAGGGGAGTCGTAAGAGCCGACTGAGGGATTACCGGGGGAGTGGGCAGCAGCACTCTTTCGAGTATTAACAACATCCACTGCGATCGCCAACCCGCCTGCCAAGCGTGGCGATTACGGCACTATCCCCCATTCTCGGGGAGGCCTATGTCCAGCAGTGGACGTCGAAAGGCTGATGGATGGATGGATTGAATCTTTTTGTTATAATTTATGATAAGTACACTGTATTCATTTACGAAACAGATAAATTTAACCTTACTAGTCTCTAGTCTCTAATGAGAGAGAGGTCTCTGAGAAATATAGAGTGCAATTGGAATTACACTTGAAATCGCTGATTCACCGATGATTGGCTCAATTTGCATCTTCACCGAGAGTTTGAGAAAGTCACGAGATAACCAACTGTGTATAAAGATGTTACTTTAATACTCGTGCATCTAACGCGAGCTTGCGTAATTCTAAATGTTATATGAAATCGTTTGATAGCAGTTTGTTATTTTGGATGTATTTTTAAATATAATTGTTGAAGTTATTGAGTGTAATAGTAGTTTTGAACGTCAGTGTAAATAATTACGCTTAAGCAGTTACTGTAAAATGGAAACGTTTTGTATGACTTTCTTATTTTTTGGTAGGTAGGTATACGAGTATAATGCCGTAGCTTGTACAATAATGTCATAATTAAAATATCTATGTGCTAAGTATTTTTTCTAATTAGAAAAAGAAATCTATATTTAGACTATTTTATTTATTTATTTATTATTAAAATATCTATAAGTGCTAAGTATTTTTTCTTATTAGAAAAAGAAATTTTGAAATAAAACCACGTTTACGGAATCTATCGCGTGTAAAATCATATACTGTGGGTAGATGAAACCGTTGAAATAACATATCAACCTTGGACGTCTATCATCTAAGTCCACCCGTGATCATGAATGCTGTAAAGTATTCGAAACGTCGGGATAGGAGTAAAATCAAGTAAACGCGATAGATTCCGTAAACGTGGTTTTATTTCAAAATGTGTAACATTCGCGTAAATATCAGAAAGTATTATAGAAAAAGAAATCTATATTTAGACTCTTTCTCTCTATTTCGAAACACATAGAATACATTTTATCCCGAACAAAATAATGGTAAACATGGGATAGCCAAGGGTGGGCTGTGGTAGAGCGATAACAACGAGTGGCTGGGTAATCTATTTTAAATACAATTCGCAAGTCAAAACTGCAATCGGAATCTTAGTGTAAAACAAATACATTGTTTCATTTGCGGTTGCAATCCAGCGCAGAAGACTCAGTTTTCATGTTCGTGTGGTGACAGACTAAGAATACAAGTGTCACCACCCCATCCTTTCCCACGGGTGTCGTACAAGGCGACTAAGGGAAGTAAGCAATTATCATCCATTGCATGACTGGTGGTAGGGCTAGGTACCAAGTGGGAGTCTCACTTGGTATTGGGTCCGAGCGGGCTGGTACCACCATCTCCCGTGTGACCGGCCATGAAGCACATCGTTGCGTTCTGGCTGTAGCAGGAAATAGCCGTTTATGCTTTCATTTAATATTCGTGAAATGAAATGGTGAGCAGCGGCTTGACAATGCTTTCGGTATAGTTGAGTCCATGAGCGACGGTTACCATTTACCATCAGATGGGCCATGGATTGTCTGCAACTAAATGCAATAAAAAAAATCATTATCTTTGAATAAAAAATGTGTCAGTTATTTAAAAAAAATATCACTCGCGAAATGTTAATGCGATGAAAATATTCTTAATTTCTCTGATAAAATATTTTTTCGCGGACTTTTTTCAATTTGTTTATCATATTGTCATAATAGCACTTGCTTTTAACGCTTAGTCTTTAATTATCAGTCGCAGTGTTCAAAAATCTTGATTTGTTTTTGTAAACTATCGTGAACTTAGCAATATTCCAGCTGACTGCAAACTATGACGGTACACAAACTTCACTGAGTCAAAACGAAAATTTGTAGTTCATACAGATAATAAAATTGTCGTTACGTTGTCAAAACATTACAGGGTGTAATGTATGCTGTCAAAAATATCTTATTTATATATATTGTTGTAATGTTGACTGATCAATTGTTTAATCGAAGTATTGTTACGCAAATCGCGTCAGAATTACGTTGGCGCGCGCGACCTCGCTGCGGCTGTCATGGCGCGCTGTCAGGGCCGGCGCATGCGCAGGCTTCCTGCTCTGTGCTATGCACTTCGCCGATAATATTGTTTTGATTGCGATTACTAGTTATGTGGGTTAGTGTGTGCCATTACATAATTGATAATTCACAATGTTTTTATTAACAGTTACTTTTATGATTACTTATACAGCGCCCCTTACAGGCTTGTCGTAGCCCATTGTGAAGTTGGCTATCTCTATTTGGCGATGAAGTGTAATGTATCTTCATTTCCTAAGTTTTTTTTGGAGATACGTATACGTCATGGGCACAAAGTACAAATAATGTTGTTTTAATTTTGCGTATTATCAGAAGACTCCAGTGGATGGTACTATCATAACAGTAAAATTAAAAAAGAGGTGGTGGTACTTTCGCGGTCAAGCCGGCTCATTCATGCTGGGACAAACAAGACTACTAACATTAAGTATATAATATGCCAAACAATCTTAATTGATTAACAGACAATCGTTTTTTTATTCATGAACGGTTGATGCTGAACCAACAGTTGTTAAAATTAAATTGTTTTGGTAAATATGAAGCGCGTATTAAAATACAAAACTTTATTTAAATGCAAGATTACATCCGGATGGTTAAAGCAGTTTCCAAGATACATTAAATTGTTAGTATAAAATTATTAGGTAAATTTAATGCTATAGCGCATCAATAACATTAAAAACTGAGTTTTATTGGAAAACACTACTATTAACGTCCTAATGAATATCGATTTTTGTTATAAACCTTGTAAACGCATACTGAATTGGTAATACTTCCTTTTTGAATTTGCTAATGAGGTATTTATGGAATCTTACATATTTAAAGCCTAAAGGCTATAGGAGTACGTGAGTATAAACAAATACGCTTCCTAAACTCATAAGTTACATTATCATAAAAATTACATCAGATATTCATTAACGGTATATTAGGATAAAATAACAAAAATATTATCTATGGGCGCCTTGACCTATAAAGACTTATAGGTATTTATTGATAATTATGCTCTATGGTATTATTATATCACGACTAATTTTAGATACCGATTTGTAATAGCAATATCTGATAGTTATGAATAAATAATTGGTAGTATCTTTAGACTTTTACAGTCTGGATATGTTACTTATACGACTGTAATACCACATTAATTAAAAAAGCACTAATTGCATTATCCATATAATGAAATTAAAAATATCATAAAATCGATAGCAAATACCCAAAATCGAGATTAAAATATGTAAAGAAATTATGAGTCCGAAATATCTTCTAGCAAATGTGATACTGACAATAGTGTATGGGACTGCGGTTTATGAGGTGTCGGGTTTGAAGCCCGGCTCATGCTATCAAAAAGTTATTGGCCTTTTCAAGAAATTGTTAATAGCAGTTTGGAGGTAGAAACAGTTCCGTCCTGTGACAGTGAGGGTCTGAGAGTGCATATACGTGTATATGTATATATACACACGTGCCCCTTAATATCTCATGTGTAGTTATAGGTAGTTTAGGGGTAGGTTTGACACTGGTCCCCGGGAGTGGGATCGACTCTCAGATAATTAAATGTTATAATTAAAAACATATTTATTGAACCAAAGTGCGTATGAAATCAAATATAATTGTCACGAGGAGAATATTATTTTCGATTTCACATTTTTGCACTTAGTGTTCATTTATACAGCAAAGCATGCCAAACGTTTAAAAAATATATAAAAATATTAAAACCTATTTATTTTTCCCTATATTTGGCGGATGGTAACAATGAGCTTAGAAAATTATTTAATTAATTTGCTGCACGCATGAAGAATTACTTGATAATATAGAAAAACTTAATATCCTTAAAATCTAGATTAATATCAATTCTTAATTTATTATTGAATAAAAGTTCTTTGTGTAAGATTTTTTATGACACACTTGAATATCTTCAAAACATGCACTGATTCATTCTGAACAAGGATAATGTTAATAGTATTAATAACATTCGTTTTATTTCATATTTAATGGAAAAATGCGGAACCGAATTTAATGTTTTTTTATTCAACAGTATATCAAAATGATATCTGATTATATTTTATTGCGGCCATGTAGCCTTATAAATGCAAAATTAACACGTCTCGACAAGGACACTTGTGTTTTGTACTTAACATTTTATTATAAATGATAAAAAATGGGAAATATAAAAAATAAACAACTTGGCGTTAGTTCCTACTCTATGGAATATCTGAGGCTCATCATATACAATTACGTGTTTGTCTATGATTATATTTATTTTTTATTTTATATAGCAGCAAACAAGCGGACGGCTCACCTCATGGTAAGCGGTTACCGCTGCCTATAGATGGTGCTAGACCATAGGCGTCACTCGCACGTCGCCATCTCCAAGGAAAGAGATAGGAAGGATAATAAGGAGAGGATAGGTAAGATACTAAAACCACCGAAGGAATGAAACATAGTTCCAGTGGCCCGCCAATAAAGGCGGAGAGACGGCACACGGCGGGTTTCTTTAGTGGGTGCAGGCCCCACACTACCGTTTTCGTTGCCCCAAACGATGGGGTTAGGAACATTTTTTCCCGCCTTAACAAAAAAAAACGTAATGTACTAAAGAGAGGATAGGAAGGATAACAAAGAGAGGATAGGGAGGGGGTTTGGGCCTCTGGCGCTCTCACTTACCATACGAAACACAACGGTAGGAGTAACTATCGTTGTTACACTTTTTTTTGTGAGAGTTTGGTAGTTCCCCGATCGAGCCTGCCCATTCGTGCTGGGATAAGCTAGGCTCTACCACTGGATACATTTATATGATATATTTATATAAAGTATTTCTCTTTTAACAAAATATTTGAAAAATGCGTCAGTCACTCTAGGTGTCGAGATGGTGCCAATAAATAATTACGCCTGCAAGAAACACATTAAAAACATTAGTCATTACTCTCTGGATGAGTTTGATGTACGATGAGATATGCGTCAGATATAACTGGTATGTCATCTAAGTATGTTCGATAAACTTTAGATTCTCTATGGATCAACATAGCATAGCATCACGCCTGTTTTCCCCATTTCTCTTTTTGTAAAGGATAAACGAACATATTCACCCTGTGCATATTCAAACTGATGTAAAACAAAGTCCTTTTAGATACTCTCCCAATAAAAACTATACGTGTTTTAGAAAGCGCTGAATAACAGCTTCGAACTAAACTTATTCGGCTAATTGCATATCGATAGATCGTTTCGATAATTATCTTCTATTACAAACTTCCTATATCGGGATCGTTACTCATGTTAGTGGTTCGTGCTGTCTACAAGGACATACGGATGTAGTTGATTTGAGGCATTAAAATTTATTTTATATAGTTAAAATATTTTATGCAGCAATTCTTTCGTAAATATCAATTTAGGAAATTCAATTCGTGGCATTTTAGCTATGCATTTTAAATTTATACGGCCTTTTACCCTATAGTAAGGAAGATATTTTGTTAATTTGAGACTAAAGGCTAGCCAGAAGGGCAACCAGCACCACAGATGACAATACCACAGAGTATAATTTCAATAAATCCGTCTCTGCTGATGTTCGTGTTTGTAACCTTACTAGCCTTTGCCCGTGGCTCCACCGCAGCCAAAAGTTAGTTTAATCTTATATCTCAGGTTACCAATATAGTAACGGGATAAAATGTATACCAGTTTTTAAGTCTAATCAAGAGCTATCAAGTTGCATCAAAATCCGTTCAGTAGTATTTGGGTGATGCGCGAACGATCAAACAGATAAACAGACAAAAAAAATGTTAGACACGTCTATATAGCTTAATGCAGTAATTTTTTCCTAAATATTTGAAATGTACAGACACAGCTCTCTGTTACAGCTTTATAATAGTTAGAACTAGATTCTGCTTCATATAAATAAATAACTATGTTACATTCATTATCTCTATTTAAAAACAACTACCCAACGGGAAGCAATCAGTTTTTTTGGCATGAATATATAAAAATATAAAGCTAAGGCCTTTTCTGGGCTTCAGATTATAATATGTATGCAAATTATTTTACTAGTTACGTAGTTAAAGTGTAACAAACAAACTCACTCCCTTATAATATTAGTAAGAATAATAAACTAGTTTTTACCTTAGGTGGAGCTGCGGCCAGAAGCTAGTTTACAATAAATTGCTATTACGCAAATTGACAGATTTTTCTAGCTTTTTTTTATATTGACGTTTCACTGTTTGCTTAATAAATTTACGACTATCTTACCGAAATTATTAACTTTAATTGTCGCTAAGTTACGGTAACCTCAAGTACCAGAGGTGTGAAGGTTAACGTTCAGTGTTTGCTTGCAAGTGAACTTTGTGTGTGACATTGATGGACTGTGCGAAAATACTGACACACCTTTGTAGCGGTGATAGCTTGAAATATAGGGTTATAGATCACAGTTCTAAGACGTACTTAAAATATTTGTTAGAGCGTTAGGACAGTCCTATATTAAAGCACTGGGTGGGAATAGTGTTGGGAGCTGGGTAGTGTTCTATAGGTACATTTTCTTTTTTGTATTCAATTTTACTAACATAGATTGTTATATTATAAGGAATTGTTACAAACTACTACGTTTAATTTCGATTGATTATTATATAAGTATGACATTAAGATTGCAAGTTCAAGCGTGTCACTTGGTTTTTTCCTCAGAATGCAAAGATTGCGGAATGGCTTAGATACCGACCTCATGTGCCGAGTGTTGTGGGTTCGATTCCAAACAGACAATTATTTGTATGGTCCATGGATTCACTAGTTTAAAGTTATTTTTATAAAAAACAAGCCTTTGCTTGCGGCGCCGCCGCAAACAAGCTAGTTTTTAAGTTGTATCTCAGGTTCCCGATATAGTAGCGGGATAAAATGTATACCAGTTTTTAAGTCTAATCGAGATCTATCAAATAAAAAAGTTGCATCAAAATCCGTTTAGTAGTTTTGACGTGATGCTCGAACAAACAAACAGATAAACAGACCAAAAAAAAAAAACGTTTTTGGTTTAGACTCGCCTATATAGCCTATTACAGTATTTTTTTTCTCATATATCTTAAATGTACAGACACAGCTCTGTTACAGTTTTATAATAGTATAGATAGATGAAACACCAGTATTTTTTCGGTACGGGTTTCGTTGATTTTAAGGCAGGAAAAAATCTACCTAATCGCACACCCCGTCGTTCGGGGCAACGAACAGGGTAGTGTGGGGCCCTTGGACTTATCACTAATGCTTTGGGAACACTTTAGCAGTACTATACGGAACTAATTTACATAAATCAATGAGTACTGTCTCTGCTTAAATCTCTGATAATAAGGTCACAAAAAAGTACCATACGACATCGATGTATAGCGATATGTCTGACGAAAACACATGACGAAGGCCAAATCTTTGCATTCAATGAAAAGTCTATTAAACCTGGTACAAAGCAGGATTACCTGTGGCTCTCGAGCCAGAACCAGGAGATGCAGGTTCACATCCTGCTCGTGACTATTATATTTGATTTTATATTTTCGCTTTTTATGTTATGGCAGAAAGTTGTGAAATTTCGGACTGTTACACAAAAATCTATGCATTGCGTAGTGGCTTCATCTTAGAATTGGCCATATCATGAAATGTTTAGGTATTGTAAGGTTAATTTTTACGAAATGGTCGGCCACATCACATCATTAAGTGGCCTTCTACGATTTGGCTACGACACATATACATTAGAACAACTCAAAGTATATAAGGTGATAACTGCGGAAAAATACCCAAAAGAATTATATTAAAATAAAAAACAAATACACCTCGACCTTTACCCAGTGTTAGGGCCAAGACCTTGGCGTTGGTTCGCCTTATCAGTATGTTTTTTTATCAGTAGATAAAGGGCTGGCCTTGGGTAATGTCGAGGGAGGCCGGCAATTGGATTCCGCAGTTTTTTCGACGACATCTCGCATGACTGGAGTTTCCGTCTGCATTTTCCTTCCTTGCTGTTACAATGTAGTTCCTGTGCCGAAGGTTATAGTTTTAAAATGATTTCAAATTTCGAACGTCTGTGTTTGTTATTTTTACAATCATTGCCAGTCCTAGTTGTAAAAAAATACATGATTAGTAATATGTATATTGCATTTTTAAATTTAGAAACCTCATTATTTTGAATTTCATTGTATTAATATGATAACTAGTTAACGGCCAGTGTTAATTGTAATTATTAAATTATTATTTGAAACTTTGGATACAAGTAGGTATTGGTCTTCGGATATCATAACATTATTTTGGTACACATCGAAAAAATTCATAAAAAATAAAGGTCATGAGCCTTCTACGTATCATAGCAATATAGTCCAAAGTATTTAAAAAGTAAATTTCTGCGCTTTACACTAAGTTTACTTTTAAGCGATCTTGATTGGGTTTTTACATGTTTAAGTAGATGCACGGGGCGTGACGTTAAAAGAAATCGTTGTCACGTTAGTAGCTAGTTGGCTCACTGAGCAGGTGTCGTCAATTGTTTTATTTTGTACCACGAAGGTCTTAATGTATAAGAATTACGGAAGGTCAACTGAGCGGTAAAAAGCAATATTAAAATTGAAATGGAAACCGTCACACGTCAACGTAGAGAGTAACTCGAAGGAAATCTTTGGAAATGCCTAGTTTAAATAAAAAATCCCTAGTTTTAGAAAAAAAGTTGTGTTATGGCAACACTGAAATAAATAAAAAATACTGTCAAATAAAGTTGGTTGTCCACTACAGCGCGACGTTATTAGATATTACTACGCGATACAAAACAGCTGCGTCATGTGTCCATGACCGTGGCAGTCGAAATCGAGAGTGTATCTGGAGCATTTGCGCAACAAACATCATTTGACTTTCGCAACTGTCAGATTACGTTCCTTTTTTTTTTATTTTTTAATATTTTTCACTTCTAGAATTGTACTTTTCAAGGTGTGTTCGACAATGAGTTTTTGTAATTTTGAGCGTAGGATTTCTGGTTCTAGTATTAATAAACCCCCAAAACTCCTCATTCTGTCCATTACACCGAGGTTCCCGCTGCATCAGTGATAATCCTAGTATATATCACGAGTGATAAGAGCTAAAAGGGGATAACGAGTGGGGATTAAGGCCATTTGAGCATCGAAGTCTGGATTCACATACGGCACCACAAGCATTGACTGAAACCACTGCACTTTTCTGGCCGTTACACATTATAATATTGTCAATGTTACATGTATTATGCAGGCCGGTTATTAGAACAAAATATTTTCGCATTTTGATCTTGACAGTGACCTTGGCAACGGGATATCCGTTACGTATTTGCAATCAGTAAATAAAAAACCGGATTGACATAACATTTAGGCCGTTGTAGAGTTTTACATCTACACGCTTGTGATGTTTGTTGCTAGTGAAAGTTTTATACAAAAATATATTAATTATTTTTAAGCATTTCAAATTGTAAATAAGCTACTAAAAATATTTTGAAAATAGAAAAGAATGGCGGTGATAGAGCCTTGCTTGTGCCAGCATTAATGATCCGGCTCCATCGGGTAAGTACCACCCTCTCAGAAAAGATCAACGTGAAACAGCGATAGGTACTCCTACTCTTGTGTTTCGTGTGGTGAGTGAGAGCGCCGGATGCCTAGACCCTCTCCTTATCCTATATCTCTTCTCATTATCCTTCGTCTCTATCTCTTATTCCATCCCTTGGAGATGACGACTTGCGAGTGATGCCTCTGGTGTTGCTAACGTCTATAGGCTACGGTAACCGCTTACCATCAACACGAATGCTTATTTGTCAGCTACGTAGTTTAAGAAAGCTATACGGATCAAATTTGAACCCATGACTTCTGGAATCTGTTGTAACCACTTAAGACTACATTCGTAGTAATGAATTGTTACTTCGTTCTCGTGTCCAAAACTGACATGATCGCCTACGAATTGAAGCACGACTGTAGCGCTTTTATAAAATTAATAGATCTGATTGTATATACACGTGAGTATAGCATTACAGCCGTGTGACAATCTAAAGGACCCTGTTTTTGTTGTGACTGGAAAAATTTACCTAACCGCAGACCCCGCCATTCGGGCCAAGTAACAGGGTATTGTGGGTCTATCACCAATTAAATAAACCCAATAAATCTCTAGTGTACCGTCTCTCCGCTTCAATTGACGGACAATTGGAACTGTATGAGATCTGAAGGCGGAGATATTAAGATATATTAGCCGATATAATCACTCTCTTAGCAACCATTTAAAATGTACACCACTAGTGTTACAATAATAACAACAAAACGATTTTATTATCCTGTATTACTTGAACCATTCATCCATCCATCAGCCTTTTAACATCGACTGCTGGACATAGGCCTCCCCAAGAATGGGGGATAGTGCCGTAATCGCCACGCTTGGCAGGCGAGTTGGCGATCGCAGTGGATGTTGTTAATACTCGAGCGAGTGCTGCTGCCCACTCCCTCAGTCGGTTCTTACGACTCCCGTGGGTCGAGAGGGGTGGGAAAATTCTAAAACCGGCCCCACGGCCTAATTTTACTTGAACGAGAGCGGTAAATAATACACTATATTTTTCTCAGATTAGGGATGTCAAAATACGTGTGGCACTTGGTCTAACTTTCAGTGTGTGCTTTGGGAGATGATGAAAGGAAGCTGAAGGCTGATTGTACTATAACGCCTCCTCATACCCGCTGCTTCTCACTTACATTTTTGTTAAGCCGGGAAAATGTATCTAACTGCACACCCCGTTGTTCGGGGCAACGAACAAGGTAGTGTGGGTCCCTCACCCACTAAATAAACCCGCCGTGTGCCATCTCTCCGCCTGTATTGGCAGACCAGTTGCTGGCGTCGGTTCGGGTCAGCGGAAGGATCCTCCTCCCTGGCCCTCTCCTCCGCTTCTTTTCGCCACATGACCTCCTCGCATAAGGCAGCGAACGCGGCCCGATTCTTAGTCGAGTCGCTGCCAAGCATCGCTCTGACGACGAAGTATTATATTGCCGCGAGGAGTTCGCGGCGCTGCTCGGCCCAAACCGTACACGACTTGAGCGTGTGCTACTTCGTGGTCTCGTCACAGACGCAATGGTGACAGCACGGAGTCACCTCCTTCCTCGCGACTATGTGCAGGTATCTGCCGAAGCAACCGCCCCGACAGCGCCTACACCAGTCGGAATCGAATATGCCTTGTTCATTGCATTTATGTTTATTTTTAAAAGTGAACATTATCTATTTTTAAATAAAATCGTATCAACCCTATCTCAGCTACCGAACTACGCTTCCGTATGCACCGTCAACATTCACTTTCACTGACACGAACTATTTACAATTATATACTCTATCCACCTGTAATAGAGTATATAATTCAAGGACAACAATATTATGTATGTCAACTCAATTTCAATTTAATCTGTCATTAAATAAAGTTTAGTTTTGTTTGATGCGTATTGAAGGCCTCGTCAAGGCCGTACGGGTCTGTTTACTTTCTCTAGCGGTCAATGGTCACAGTTGGAAATTGTGGGTTATTTCGGGTTCATTGAAGGTTAGATTATTTTATCAATTACATTATACAGTTTTACTATTATTTAATTCTTCTCACACTAAATGTTGGACTGACGTGTGTTTTATTACTTGTATGGCAAACAAGCATACGGCCCACCTGATAGCCTATAGATGCTAGCAACACCAGAAGCATCATTCGCGCGTCGTTATCTCTAAGGCATGGGATAGAAGGTGAGAGGAGGCATGATAAGGAGAGGACAGGATGGATGTTCAGGACCACTGAAGTAATTCAATATAGTAGCAGTGGCCCACCAATACAGTCGAAGGAACGGCACACGGCGGGTTTCTTTAGTGAGTGAGGGCCCCACACTACCCTGTTTATTGCTCCGAACGACAGGGTGTGTTTAGGTACATTTTTTCTCACCTTAACAAAAAAAGGATGGATAATAAGGAGAGGGTAGGAAGTGTTGTAAATATTTCTTGTTGAAGGGTTGAATTCGAATTTAAAACTTACAAAGAGTTTTGGCAAAAATTCAAAACCGGCTGTCTATTTCACGACTGCCGACATTATTCCTATTAAATATTGTCTATGTAAACGTTGCGAAGATATTTAGATGTTTGTCCTTCAAACACGCCTAAACGACTGGATGAAATTTAGGTAGGTTAGATAGATGATTCATTGGAGTTATTTCAGTTTCTCACTATATACGATAGTTTTATTTGCAAAATAAAAAAATAATAGTTTCTGCAGGATAGCTATTTTTATCATGTAGACCAAACAATTACAGCGAAAATTTGGTATTCAGATACATTATGACCAGGATAAATATTTACGTAGAATGTTTTGTACTCCGATAAAAGGTTTTAAAACGATTATATATTATGGTGCAATTTTTAAGTAATAAAAACTATTATCCTAATAAGAAAGTCAGCGTAAAATAACCTTAGGTAGGTATCTATTGAGTTTCGTTCGGTTTTCTTCTTACTAATCCTATTGTCCTTCATTTTCTTTACCTTTTTCTGTAGTTGGCAACACTCGATTTATGTTCCTGGTGTTGCCAGCTTTGGCTTCGATAACTGTCTACAGATAGAACGCTTTGGCACTCTTTTAGTATATAAAAACCTTAAAATATGTGACAATATAGTTACGTACTAAAACCCACGGGCTGCATTATTCAATCGCCATAATGCCTAAAACTTGTGTAAATTAAAACTAAAACCTAATGGCCCTAATAATCAGCACCCAAACATAGTTTTGTAAGCATTTTCACGTTTGAGTGTACTGATCTCTCTTTTGAGTGTCATATAAATTTGGTTAAATACAAACGTGACGGCTACACTTAGAATCCTATAACGATTATCCACGATAAATAGATACTAAAGAGAATACGATCTTCGATGAAAACAGATTACAAATAAATTAATCTAAGAATGATGAATATATGTTATAATATCTATGTTATTATAAAACACAGAGCTGTGTCTGTACATTTAACATTAATTGCAAGAGAAAAAAAGATTTTGTTCGACGAATGGAAGTCAGAATTGTAGGTATTCTAGTTACGTAAGAATACACTATAAATTGCCGCATTTACGGGTAATGAATTGCCTGAAGTATTTCCTTTTACTACTAAATAATATAATATTCCATCCATCCATCCATCCATCAGCCTTTCAACGTCCACTGCTGGACACAGGCCTCTCCAAAATGGGTGTTTTACCATAATCGCCACGCTTGGCAGGCGGGTTGGCGATCGCAGTGGATCCCTCAGTCGGCTTTTACGACTCCCTTAGGAAGAGACAGGGTGGAGCTATTCTTGGTGCCGGCCCCGCACGGCATATAATATTGCTGTTATTATATTTGAGCACAAGAAAAACCATGGTATACATGCGTTTAAATGGATAAAAAAACGGCACATGTTACAGATTACCTTCTTATTCGATCGTTTTTACTGCGGTACCTATATGCCTGATTCAAAACTAAATAATATCACATAAACACCAAAGCAACGCATTCAAAAATACTTTTTGAGATTTGCGCAGTTTCGTTTCAGCGTGTAAAGTTTTATTTATTTAAATTTAGAATACTATGGCGCCGTTTTTTTTTAATCTTGGGCTCGATCATTATGGCAGGCAACGTATAATATATAAATCTATGTAGCATTATTATTTTCTTAATTGCAGCAGTTAATCTCAATATAATAACAAGGTATTTTGAAAGAGTTTAAAACCCGGGCATTAAATTGATGCCGAAGTTCCTTAGAAACGCTTTCGTTTATGGTAATAACTAGTTACAGCCGCGCTTTCAAGTACTTCAGTAATTAAGTTATCAGCTACGTTTGGGCTTTACAATCAATTAACCTTCCATGATTTTAAGCAACAAGCAAAAACGAAGTTTAGCGTATATAATTTAGAGAAAATTTTGCCCGTGTTGTGACGGGCCAAGAATACAAGTGTCACCACCCTATTCTTTCCCAGGGGTGTCGTACGAAGCGACTAAGAGAAGTAAGCAATTATCACCCATTGCATTACTGGTGGTAGGGCTGAGTACCAAGTGGGAGTACTCACTTGCTATCGGATCCGAACGGGTTGGTACCACCATCTTCCGTGTGACCGGCCATGAAGCACATTGGTGTGTTTTGGTTGTAGCAGGAGATAGCCGTTTATTCTTTCATTTCATATCTGTGAAATGAAATTTTGAGCAGCAGCTTGACAATACTCCGGGTATAGTTGAGTCCATGAGTGACGGTTACCAATTACCAAACAGGTGGGTCGTGGCTCGTGCCTCCATAAGCAATAAAAAAAATATTATAAAAAATAATATTTAACGAAACTATCTAAATTATTATTTAAATATCTAAACGTTTTAGTTACTTTATAAAGGCGTCCTCACATCATGCATCACCCTTCTTTCGTACTTAATTGTCCTTGTAAGTCCTGTATGGCAATTTAAATTTAAAAACTAGTTTTTTTTAAATTATTCAGTGCTCATTTCACTGAATCATTTATGAACTTTATATAAAACCTATAGCGTTTATCTATTCTATATATACTATTATAAAGCTGTAACAGAGCTGTGTCTGTACATTTAAGATATTTGAGAAAAAATGACTGTAATAGGCTATATAGGCATGTCTAAACACAAAATTTTGAATTGTTGTCTGTTTGTCTGTTTGTTTATTCGCCCATCACACAAAAACTACTGACCGGATTTTCATGCAATTTTTTTTATTTGAAAGGCCTTGATTGGACTTAAAAACTGGTAGACATTTTATCCCGCTACTATATCGGGAACCTGAGATATAACCGAAAAACTAGAATATTATTTAAACTAGATTTTTTTGTAGGATTTATTTAAAAGAACTACTAGATGGATTTTGATGCAACTTTTTTTATTTGAAAGGCCTTGATTTGACTTAAAAACTGGTAG
This sequence comes from Leucoma salicis, assembly GCA_948253155.1. Lineage (NCBI taxonomy): Eukaryota > Metazoa > Arthropoda > Insecta > Lepidoptera > Erebidae > Leucoma > Leucoma salicis. The sequence goes on along the minus strand of OX411805.1, from coordinate 29,807,635 downwards.
ACATTTTATCCCGCTACGATATCGGGAACCTGAGATATAACCGAAAAACTAGTTTTATATACATTCACAGTTTATTCGAGAACTTGCCGCATCACGAATATATCAAATACCTGTCATCTATTAATATAAGATATACAACATAGCATCACACCTGTATTCCCCGAAGGGGAAGGCAGAGGTGTATTACATACCCACGGTTCGCCAGCTATTTTAAGTCCCAAGTAATAGGGGGCAAACCTATTGCTGTCTACTGCGCACATTTCCAAACTCCGGGCTGCTACTGAGACTTTTTCTTTTTACGAAAGAGCTCAATAACACTGCCCGACCCGGGGATTGAACCTGACACCTCATGGTCAGCAGTCGCTCACTGCTCGCTGCACGACAAATGCATTTAAAGTATAGGATATATATCGTACCTAAAATACTCGGTACAGGCTACGTAAATCTTATAAATAAATACCTGTAAATCCCTCTCATAGTATTGCAATCTAACGAGAAGTTAGTGAAAGTGCACGGAGTATGCAACGCGGCACCTCGGCGGAGCTCTCTCCACGTACATACCTACCAATGTTCATCTGATCATGCTATGTGGGAGCTGGACGAATTAGTGTTGCCAAGTATCAGAAGACTCATAAAATCTTCATAGAGAAATGATAATCTGTGGTAATCTTATTCTATTATAAAAATATCACGTTTGAAACCGTAATCAATCTAATGTTTTTCACATATAGAAAATTACTCTTATCGTCAATACCGTCTTTTACACTATTCTGGGTTAACAAATATTATTACTCTCTAAGTAAGAGTACTATCAAGCTGGTGCTCATTATTTTGCGGATATTAAATGAAAGAATGGACGGCTATCTCCTGCTACCAAAACACACGAGGTGCTTCAAGGCCGGTCACAGGGCAGAATGTAGTACCAACCTCCTCGGGCTAGATAACAAGTGAATACTCTCACTTGGTCTGGGTGCCCTACAAGGTAAAACATAACTAAACTGAGTAAGTTAAGATGCCAAAAGTAGAAAAGATTCCCTCACCCAATTGATAGAATTAATGTACATTACAGATAAAGCTTTAGAAATTAGACTTGGTTAATCTTTGCGATTGAGAGATATACTTCTGAATAACAACTACATTTTAACACGTCTTAAAGAAAATTGAAGTTTTCATTCATTTTCAGAACGCTTCTAATCGCCTTTATCTTACACTTATAAAGGTTGTAATCGTTATTTTTATTTAATGTTTGTGATGGCAGACGAGCCACGGCCGACCTGATGGTAAGTAGTACCTGTCACTCATGGACTTAACTATACCGAACGCACCATTTAATTTCTCAGATGTTAAATGAAAGAATAAACGGCTATTTTCTGCTACAGCCAAAACACACTTACGTGCATCATGACCGGTCACATAGGAGACGGTGGTACCGATCCGTTCGGGCCCGATAGCAAGTGAGTACTCTCACTAACGTGTGGGGCCGGCTTTAGAATTGTCCCACCCCTCTCCACGCATGGGGGACGTAAGAGCCGACTAAGGGAATATCGGGGGAGAGGGCAGCAGCACTCCTTCGAGTATTAACAATATCCACTGCGATCGCTAACCCGCCTGCCAAGCGTGGCGATTACGGCACTACCCCCCATTCTTAGGGAGGTCTATGTCCAGCAATGGACGTTAAAAGGCTGATGGATGGATGGACTCTCACTAACACACAACCCAGCCCTACCACCAGTAATGCAATGGGTGATAATTGCTTACTTCCTTTAGTCGTCTTATATGACATCCGCAGGAAAGTATGGGGTGGTGACACTTGTATTCTTAGTCCGTCACCACACGGGAAACTCCATCTTTGAAGGAATCTGCTTCTATTTTATCTTTCCAAGCATTTATATAAAATGAATTATTGAGATGCGGATAGAGCTGAAATACTTATAAATCCAAAATTTAGCTTCCGAACGCGGTGCACCAACCATAACATTACACAACACGGCCTACGATGAGTAATTATTACACGCATTACCGAGCAATACATTACCCAACTTAACATCCCTGATTACTATCATGACCTTACAGTATTAACCTTCGGGTTTGCGTAACCAAATCGAGACTTTTCCTTCCGTTCGAGACTAATGTGACTATTGTTAGAAGTACGAGAGGAAATATACAAACTTTGTAATCAGAACACGTGTCTCAATAATGTGAACCGAGAGATCGATAGGTCTCAATATGCCTTTTCATAGCGGCTACAAATATAATGGGTACAAAATTCTCAAGGGTGCCCTGAAAGCTGTCTTTAAGTAAAACCTGCTCGAATTCCACCAACTGGAAATACTCTAACTAACATGCCATTCCCAATGTTTTACATAAACGAAACCATATCCTATCAAGACATGAGAGGCTCGGTAGTACATACAAAGCATAGAGTAACTTAAAATTTTATAATGTATTAAATTTGAGTTTTCAGATGTGAAGGGCCTCATAAATAAAGCTGCAATTGCTCGTGTCCTCTCGTTGCCGCGTGCATTCAGACATCTGCTAGTTTCTACATAAACACATATTGTATCAAAATAGACGATTGCGTAATATTGGGCGATAAACAGTGCCCAATGCCCTTCGCCTTGGTGATCCGGAGCCAAATATCTTCGGCCCTGACTGTCCCATAGTTTACTTCGTTCGCTTCCTGGGTTGAGGCCCTTTGGGAACAATTGCAAAATATGTAAAATTTGTTATTGTCAGCCATTTATTTGTGCCAAGACTAGATTTCGTTATTAGCAGAAATAACGATAAGTATTGATGTTAACAAATTAGATGGCATACAAGAGATACGTTTCTTTGATTTCGTATTTGTGATTTAATCAATTAAAAACGTAACTGAAATAAAAAAAGACCTGTGCATATTTATTGCTTAAGTCAGAAGAGTGGAAATCCATCTGAGCCGGACGCAGTAGTCATAAGCGTTGTTCTCAAAGTCAGCATTTGTTTTAATGCCCTATATTTCTACGTCAGGGCTAAATATTGCTTATCTTATTAATCAGTGAATGCATATATATACGTTCCTTCAACATCAACGTTTTGGATTTAATTTATGAATTTGGAATTAGATTCACTTGTAATTGCGGTCGTTATTTTAAATTTAATGGCGTCACATTTCGTGATATAAACGGTATCACAACGGTTGCCAACAATAGTACGACTCATTCCAAGTGGTTTGCCGGATAACATTCCTGGAATCGTTCATCTCATACTTATACGCTTATCGTCGTCAACATCAGTAGTTGTGATCAGCATACTTCATTCGACTGTAGGCGAAGCTTTACCTGCTTAGTGCAATTGCTCTCAATGATTGATAAATTGCTGATTTTGTAAATCTTTAATGGAATTTGTTGCATTTTCAATATTAACATAGATTTAATTTACACCTGTATAATATTATTGTTAATAGCTTGATCATCTACTAGTGTAGTGCTTTTTCAAGTAAAGTTCTTTTTGCTCTTGTTTTCTGATATAAGGTATTTTATGACGTTCTTTATAACAGTTATCGCCAGAATTTTTCATTATGTGCACTTTAAATACTGGTCATTGTATGTCATAGTGCCCTAATGCACTTCTATTTAGATTGCATAATAGTCTAAAGGTCAGCTTGCCATTGCCAATGTCACGTCCAAGGTGTTTGCAATTGCATTTATCAACTATGATTACTAAATTGCATCCAATGATGTTCCTGGCTGCTTCCACATTACATTGACTCCTACTTAAAACAGGATATAAGCAGTGTCACTTTCAGGACCATTATATATTTAATACTCACATTAGACATAACCTATTTTCTTATGACTGTGTGTTTTTATTTTTAGCATTTCACATGTCTTACTAGAGCAAATTTTTTGAAAGTGGAAAAAAGCTATCTGCAATCAGAATTTGAACACGTACCCATTACTCGTCGAATAGTTTTCTGTTTTGTTCTTTTAACACATCCTACATATACAAAATAAATATTAGTTTAATTATCTATATATCTTTCATACTAGTTTTAAGCCTATAATTTAATATGGTAATGTAAGTGATCTGCGCATCTGTGCATTATGTTGGCAAATGGGATAGAACAGGCATGAAGCATTCCGTAAATGCACAATCTATCCTTCTATGTAAGTTAGTTACGTTGTAAGTTTTAGCGATTTTTTATATTTATCGGGTTAATTCTTAAATGATGATGATACTACCAGATACTGCTAAGTCTCTTGTAGTCCGCTGTTGAACGTAAGTCACTCAGATAAATATCGTGAAGGACCGCTTGGGTCCTGTTCCTCCGGTTTTGACCAGATCGTTACGTCGTTCTATGTTGCATCATCCTATGGATGATTCATTTGAGTTTTTTCCACCCACATTGCGTAAAAATTGGTATATTCATTATAATTTATATTTACGTATTTTTCATAGAGCTTATCAATACTATTATTAAACTAACAGAGTCTGTGTATTAAGCTATTTCCATGTCCTAAAACCCAAACTTTTTTCGAGTTTCTTTGTTCATGCATCACGCAAATCCTACTGAACAGATTTCTACGAAACTTTGTGTTTGATAGCTCTTGATTAGACTTGAAAAGTGATATATTTTAATCTCGCTACTTTAACAGATTATAGAGATATCATCAGGAAACCTAGCTTTTTCTTAGTCACAGCCAAAAAAACTAACTTTTGCCTACGGCAGAGCCTCTACTATTTTTTTATCTGACCTTTACAACAAAATAGAAAATTTTCAAATAATTTCATTAGTGACAGTTCAATGATTTAGTTTGAAACAAATCAGCGTTAATTTGGAACGTTATAGATTAATATTATTTTTGACCATCTGGCTTAAACCTTGTGATCACGTGTCTTCAGATCAGAGATCATATCGAAAAAATATCGTTATACCTGTATGCTACATGCGCTATATTGAGCACTTACTATTGGAATGAGGACTGAATAAAAAGCCACTTTAAACAGTGACGTGAGCACTCGATGTAGAGCAGTGCCCCCTGAGGCAGAGCTGCAGACCTTGGACCAAAAGCAACTTTCAACCCGGAAATTACCTTCTAGCTGTCACACGACCGCTCAATTTTATTTTCATTGCCCTTATTTGGTGCAAACTCTACAAATGACCTGCGAATGGGCCGCAATGGATATCTTAATGATTTTGTGTATCTTAAAGTTCGTGCCCTTTGTATTTTGATATTTAAATTCGACCTTCCCGACCTGGAGAAACCTTTTATGATTCCATGACTTTAAGAACTTGAAGGCAAATATATTTGTTGCTGCTTGAAAATGATTTCTCGTCTCTTAAATTGAGTACTTAATTTTACTGTATCGTTTCAATGATTATACCAGTTTTTCAAATTTTACTAGTCATGTCAAATTCGCCATGGTCATACAAAAACTGTTCTAATAAAAACAAACTATTTTCGTCGTCTCGCTACTGCGTAAATTTCCATTCTGTAAAATGTTGTGATTTGCTTCTGAACTGCCGATGATGCCGTCATAAGTGCACAAGTGCATTCTGTTGGGATACAGTTTCACCTGGCGTCTTTCCAAACATATGGGGAACATTATGCCTTTTTTCATAAGTCCTGTCAAATACCTTTTCCGATTTAGCGTTAATTTACAAAGAGAATTTACCCTTCAATTGACGAGTTGACGTTATGATCTCTAGAGTCTTGCCTGTAGATGTAACAATAGGCACTGCCACGTAACCAACTACAGGGAAATGGATAAGAAGTGGAAAGGATAACAGAGACCGCATGAGTAGAAAATTGAATCGAATTGGACATCAATGCTCCCAAAATTATTAAGAAACCTTTCACAATGATTAACTTATCCTTTGTTTATATTATTAAGACTCTCAGGAGTTTCTTTCGTGTGACTTTGAAGAACCTTAGACAAAACGCCAAAAACTGCAGAGAAGGAAAAATCAAAAAGTTTCCATACATCGCAGCTATAGGACCTTGGCGCAGTGCTTACGAATTAAATCGGCCTCTATCGAGGTCGCCTTGCCTTCCGCCAGCCAGAACGATGTTTGTATCAACAGATTGAATTATAACATTTAAATTTGCTTGTTTAGTATTACTCTGCATATTTTACTTTTGATTTAGTGTCGATAAGATTTTAATAGATTACTGTTATGTGACTTCGGCGGACTATTTTCGAACCTACCATGTATTTTACCTTTGTTATCTATGAAGTAGAAGATACCTCCATCAAGAGCTTAGGCAAGCAATTGTCTGATGTGAAATGAGACTAATTAATTTATAACACTAGAAGTTTTAAACACAAAATGAAAGAAGTTTTTATAGAATTATACAAAAGTATTCGTATCTTTAGATTATTTCCTTCTATGCCATAAAACGAGAAATGTTGCGTAAGAGGATCAAGTAATGACGTATAAAAAATATTGTATATGAAGTGATTTCCATGATAGAACATACTAGTGATTCGTATGAAATTAAATTGGCTAGAAGCCAACGAGACTATCGCAAGAGCTAGCCCCTTTATGGTTCTAGGAATGACTTCTATGACGTCAGTAAAAGCCTTCCAACTTATTGCTCTCAGTTAGTATCCTTATGAGTGAAAATAAACTATTAATCATATTAAAACCGGCAGTGCCAAGGACAAATCTCTATAGATTATGTTACGGAGCGTACGATCAATGATAGTTTTTATTTCTCAGTATGCAACCGTCTTGTAAATGCTGTACCCATAATATTCACCTATTATGATATTCTTTGGAGATTAAATGGCTGGTATGGATAGTCCAATGTTTTAAACCAGTGCTATCCTACCGTAAAATACTGATCGCTTCTTAAAATAACAGAAATTATCATCTATTAATAGTATAAAATAAATTCGTTGTCTGCGTTCGGCTGTTTTATTCGCTTTTAAACTATGCAATGGAATTTAAAACGGTTTTTATTGTCGTTTAGATATTTTTTCGAAGATATTTATATTTTAATTATTTTTTTAGGTAGTGAAATTCAATGTTTTGTAATCAAGTCCTGAAAATTTATTTTATTAGTAAGCACTGGTGCCATGTAAGTGCGGTTCGCTAGTCTATATTATTAAATCAATTGCTGTTCGTTATTAGTCTGTAAAACTCAAAAATGGCGTGACTGATTTCAATAATTGTTTTTTTGTTTTATTCGTTCTAATACAGAGGTGGTATGAAAATTAAAAAAATAGGGCACGAAATCAGTACGAAAACAGTAGAAAAAGTAAAAAATCTAAATTGGTGATGTTGTATCATTGAGCTGTAAATAGGTTTTGTATGGGAAAGCCTTTTTGAATTAGAGGACTGACAACAGACGACAAAATGAAAGTGTCATTTTGTCGTCTGTTGTGTCATTCTTTCTAATTTATTTGAATTACAAGCAAGTTACATTTATATCCTATCTGTATACCAACCTTAGACGATGCAGATGAATTAGGATTGATATCGATAATTAATCGCTGATAAAATAAATTGCAGGTGATACAAAGTTCACCGGGTCATCTAGCAAGTAGTATTTAAAGCGAGAATAATTAATTTATATCGATACTCGTTTTGCTTCATAAAGCAGTCTCGATTTTACGATTGCTTCAAACCGTCACAATAATTTGCAACATTTATCTCTAGCTTTTGGATTTTAAGAGTTTCTAAAAATATTAAAACACTAGGGTTATTATTTTCAGCGAACGGGATAATAAATATGCACCTTTTACTTTATTTTTGTTAAGGCGGGGAGCAATGTACCTAACCGCACACCCCGTCGTTCAGGGCAGCGAATAGGGTAGTGTGGGGCCTCACCCATTAAATAAACTCGCCGTTTTCGCCTGTGTTAGCGGGCCATTGGAACTATATTGCATTACTTCAGTGGTTTTAATTATAATCTTTGTATTGCGGAGGACTTTACAAACATACAATTTCATGGTCACATAGTACAGCTAGACTTAGAACAACCATTTGCGGATCACATAAAGAGTGTTCTGTGTGGGAATTGAACCCGCAACACTCGGACGGGAGGCCGGTATCTGAACCATTCCGCTATCTGTGCAGTCAAAGGCTTATACTCGACAGTTGTGTTTACCCCAAATACGTGTCTATAATACTTGTGTGCACTTACCATTGGGAGATGGACTGATCTGCTATCCCGGAAGGCAGATGTGAGCACATAGGTTTGAGACTCCGTTCGCGTCATGCACCACACGTTCCGTTCTGAAACAAAGAAACGTCTACGTTCATCATTCAAGAACTTTGGTATAAATGCGAAGAAAATTCCACTTCCTGTAAGCCTACTGACGTTTGCAATATAAATAATTCATTTTTATATAAATGAGCTTTAAAATTTAACCTTGTTTTCTTTAAATTATATTAGACGTATGCTCAATAATGTTACATATTTTCGTAGATTTTTTTATCTAGTATGTGTTATTATGAGAGGCAGTGCCTACAGCTAGCCATCCGTCCGATGACGGTCGAAAGAATTTATATTTTTTTTTAAAAACAAAACCCTGATTTATGTATTAATCCTTGCGGGAGACTTTACAAACATACAATTTCACGGACACAAAGTACACCCAGACTCAGAACAACCATACACACACAATGACTTGTTTGGGAATCGAATCCACAACACTCCGAGGCCGGTGTCTAAACCACTTCGCCATAGGACGGACGAAATAATTTTTTTTGTACTACATGGGTGCAAGCAAGCATATAAGCGGTTACCGTAGCCTATAGACACTAGGGATAGGAAGGATAATAAGGAGAGGATAGGTAGGGTACTAAGGAGAGGATAGAAAGGATAACAAGGATATGATAGGGAGAGTGTTTGGGTCTGCGGCGCTCTCACTCACCATATCAAAAAATAACGGTACGAATAACTACCGTTGTAACACGCGTTTATGTGACATAACTACGCACAGTAATGACCTCTGCAATTATTGCTATACCACAGGAACCGGATTTGAACCTGCATCTCCTGAATAACCTTTTAAGACGATTGTCAACTAAGTTATATCAATATACTATCAATTTCGATAACACATTCCTTCTCGACGTCTTGGGCGATGCCCGCGCTATCTGTCTAGGAGATGCGGGTGTAAATCCTATATCTAACATTTCCAATTTCACATTTTCGTTTTAAAATAAATATAAAAATAACAAAATCAATTATTTGTAATATTTTTTTTCTACAGATAATAACACGCAAAGATACCGGTATTAGGGGTGAGATGCAAGCTACAGTGATCGCCTTCGATAAGCAATGGAATTTGGCGTTAAGCGACGTCATTGAGGTTTGGACAAGGAAGGTTGTGAATAAGAGGAAAATACCACCAGTATTCGGTAAGATTTCTCAAGTGATGCAGTAGTTAGACTGTTGATATAAAAATAGTATTCTTCAATAAAGGTGTTACCTAGTCATTCTTTATCGATAATAAAGGCTTTTTTCAGCAATTAAGTCAAATAAGCGATTAAAAACTGAACATCTTTCCTCTCCACTTCTCCGCCCCCTTTTATTATTCTTCTTTCCACCTCTATCCCTTTACCTGTTGTTGGCAACACTTAGTTCTAATTCCTACAATAACTGAACGAATTGAATGATTCTATCCAATTTAAATAACGAACAACGTGTCTCAAATTACAATTAATATTAGTTAAAGTAGATCTTTAAAAATAATAGTCATTTCTTTATAGGTATACCCGTCCCTAAAGGTACGGCAGCAAAAATATCCGCAGTGCCGGAAATTATTGAAAAACCTCTTGGGAAGGGTACGTTGCAGTGTTCAAGGCATATATCACAGCTAATGGTGAGAGGTGAACATGTTGTCCTAGTAAGCGTGAAACGATGAAGCTCTTATATTTTCTGCTGCCCTGGTACTTTGATGCGGGGGAACCATAATGCTGTCATTTGATCATTGTTTTTGGTAAATTTTAACCTTGTCTAGTTAATAAATTTAACTATTAAGGGTAGTTTTTAAGCTATTTTTTGTAGAGAGATATATTTAAACAGCAGCTTAATGTGTACATCAATTTGGGAACTAGGTTGCTCAAAAATGTGAATAGTCAAGTCTGTGAACAATGGTTACCACTACCATCAAGGCAGCAACAAAATGGTGGGTAACTAGTGGAATAAGATTTTGTAGCGTTGACTATTAGATACTAAAAATATGTTATAGTAGAACATGCGTCAATTTTGATTTTTATTTAGATTTCCACTTTGCTTATGTTCTCCTAGTCCATTTTCTAATAAAGTCTGTAAAAATATTATTATGTTAATACTTTTGAAAATTGACCAATCAACATTGAGTTAGAACCGCGCTGTGCTTTGTTTTATTGAATAATATAGCTTAATATTATTAATTAGTTATAGTATATTTTATTTGAAAGTGCTCTTAAAATTGCCATGATATATCCAAATCATCATGTGTAAGCCTTAATTCGTTTTGTTATTATGTTGGTATTAACCAATAACTATATAATTGTTCCTATATTACAAACCGTAATATATGAAATGTCATCAAAGGTGCTTTTAATTATAAGCTAGTATTTGTATAAATATTGGTTCCACATTATGATAGTCCAACTGGTTAATGATTATAATGTTTATCATCCCTGCTATTCACACGAATTTAATGATACCTCGTGAATTAAATACATTTAGAGCCATTTTGACAACAACATCTGACTAAAGAATACAATATTTTGAAAAAGCCTACGTCTACTGCGCTCCTTAACGGTATACCGCCATTAAACATATTTAAAAAATGCTATGAAACGATACGTTTCATGCAAAAAACCACAATGAAATCAGTGCAGTACTTTTCAATAAAAATAGATACTTGCACACATACAAACCTCGTAACTTCTTTCTGTTTGTCGTGGGTAAAACGAGTCTCCTTTGTACGTCCAGTAAAAAAGTAGCAATAATAATTATATTAAAAAAGTATTTGTTCGCCAAAAAGTTTGTATAATTAAAAGATGCGAATTTTTCACACTGGCATTCCCATGAGTTTCTCATATCATCAGTATTGTCAAGCCAGAAAAATAAAATAAATCGACACAATGCGTGTTTTGAAGAACGCAACCGATTTTATATTTGATACGTTTATGAGAATTGTCGCTTTTCTTATGTATTATAGATGTTATATTCAATTTTAATATTGAATGAATAAAGTACTTATATTAAAATTTATTTTCTTTGTAATACTCTAGTCTTATAAAAGAAAGATTGCAGCATTATTTCTGTGGTACAGTATTCTAGAGCCTAAAACGTTGCATCTAGAAATTAATACGTGAGCGAAACTTAGTTTTGCGAGACTAAACCATATGTTTTGGTCTTGCAAAACCAAAATTAGTACCAAGAATGCCTGAGCAACTTGGTTTTGCAAGACCAAAACACCAAAATTAGTACCAAGAATGCCTGAGCAAGACTAAATGAAGGAAGACAAAGCCTTGGTATTATTTGTTCATTAATATTTATAGGAAATTTTATGAATATTCACGTATATACTTCCTTAGTATTATATATTTTTATAAATTTGTGCGTCTGTTTTTTAAAGCGGCCCTTGTTATGTACAAACCTCTGGGGATATCCGATTAGATATTTAACAGTGATTTTCAGTTAAAGAATATTTTTAAAACATAGTTTTAGTGAAACAATTTGAAAATATCTGTGTTAATAAAGTACAGTTGCCAAAAAATCGTAAATGACTTCCTGTTACAAGATTTTGCGCGTATATTCGTGTAAAAGTACTAGGCTTCCATAAGCGCATAGGAGTTACAACGGTAACTTGTGGCTTGCATCTTCGGTTGCGATACGGAAGTGAACGCACGCATTATGGGCAATGTAACAATAGTTTTCCCATTTTCCCGCGCGGTCGGCCGCTGACCGCGCCCGGGAGCGTTCACCTCAGGACGCTGAGCTTTCCTTGCGCGCACGCCGCCCAAACGTCGACCGTAATTAACGACTTTTGATGCAGATTTTTTTCTATTGGTAATACTTAAAAATAGACAAGGATTAATGAGGTTTCGTTACATTTTTGGAATAATAAGATGCATGGCAAGAATTAATCACCTTTGATAGAATTAGACCCCTCTCCACCCATGAGAGTCGTAAAAGCCGACTGAGGGGATACCGGGGGAGTGGGCAGCAGCACTCCTTCGAGTATTAACAACATCCACTGCGATCGCCAACCCGCCTGCCCAGCGTGTCGATTACGGCACTATCCCCCATTCTTGGGGAGGCATATGTCCAGCAGTGGACGTTAAAAGGCTGATGGATGGATGGATGATAGAATTACAAGAAAATATACTTACATGAATTTACATGTTACCAACATTTTTTATATTTTTCCATGTTATTAAATAACGGTTGATAGACGGAATGGAACGGTTCTGAACTGTTTTGTTTTCGCCTATTAATACATAGGTATACAATATAAGTAGATAAATATTGCTTTGAAACATTACCACTGAAAGTTTCATTGTTGATGATGAAACGGCTTAACACTATCAGACATTTTGGGCCCTATAGGGCTGTGTCGTCCATTTATATGAAGCTTAAATTTTTTATCTACTCAGGCGAATTCGTGATATAAATTGGGATTGGAACAAAATATTTTAGTCTGTGATTTTGGAGTATGCTGTAATTTGAGCAAGAGGCTTTTTTAAATATTCTTATCTGTATACTTGACATGCTTAGCTACTTAAAGAACAAATTATTTGTGAAATTGAAAAAAGCTATCGCAGTCACCCTACGGTGCCACCCAAGCTCCACTTCACATTTGTTTTAGATAGGTTTTTGTTATTCGTAGGCAAGATCAGCAATGCTTAATAATTGCACTTTATTTAACGAGTTGGTCAGTGGTATCTTAAAAGTTTGAAGGTGAAGTAATGGCCGGGTTAATATAATGATTGACGAGTATTTAGCAGATTTCAATACTGAAACTAGTGTTTTGTTTTTGTGAGATAACTACTTAATGGACAAAAATATTCCTTATACACCTCTTATAACACCTTAAATTTTGATATTTTTATCGATATAATTGGATGGAAAATTATATCGTGAATTGTGCCATAATTTTGTATGTTCCTTAATTGTATTGGTTCGGTGTTCCGTTCTCCGCAACTCCACATCTGAAGCGCGTGTTTTGCGAGTGGGTTTAAGTCCCTCACTCGATCCACCCCCCGTTCTTAATTGTAATATTATTAAGCTTACTATATCGGAACAAAAATGTATGTAAATGAATCCGGTAGATGGCGCGGGTCTTATAAGACTACAATGTGAAGGTAAAAATTGGGGACTTTTAGCAGGCTTCTACGATAGCTTAGCGGTTTTTACATCTTATGCTAGTTAAACCTTCAGACATTGCGTAAGCACATTAAAATTATTTTCCCGAGAGTTGAAGATCAATGTACCCGTACTTTCTAGTATGAGAAATAGTTATTTACAAATCCTAGAGGGTTTTTCTTTATAGTAGATAAATAATTATGCCCGAGCGAAGCCGGAGTAGTTTGCTAGTTTCCTGTAGAATTAGGTACTAGCAGACTACATGTAGATTGACTTTAGATAAGCAAAGCGAACGATTATTTTTGTAACTCTGTGTCTAAATATGTCTAAAGTAAACGTGCAGTTTTCTAAGTCGTGTAAACAATATAACATCAGATCTATTTTTGTGTATGATCGATGAGACAATGGCCGTTCGGACGACGCACCCTGGAGGTACGCCAGCACTCGCTAGGGTAGATCACGGGAGATGGGAGTGTAAAGATATGACGGGATTTTAAGGTGGAATTTCAATAATGAAAATTCTTACTAATAGGTATTATAAATGTGGAATTAATTTCTTTGTTTGCTACGCTTTCGAACCACAACTACTGAAACAATCATCATAAAATTTTGCATACATATAGTCGTGAGACCGCAAAAGGACATAGACTACTATTCATATCGAAAAAAATAATGGTTTCTCGTTGCATAGCTATTTTTATATAATGATGGGTTATCGTGGGTTCGATTCCCACTCAGGACAATTATTTGTGTGATGAACACAGATATTTGTACTGCGTCTAGATGTTTTCTATCTATTATAATGTATGTATTTACAAAAAAAAAAGTAATATGTATTATATCCGTAATCTGGTACCCATAGCACAAGCATTAAGCTTAGTTTGGGACCAGAGGACGTTGTGTGAAAATGTCCGTGAATATTTATTTATTATTTATTTAATGATAATGTGCCGTAGTGTAATGTATTTCTATTATGAAGTTCAGAAATTTGTCTGGATATTTGTAACTCAGTCACGCACAAACGACTTAACGGATTTGGATGAAATTTAGCACATATATAGTTTATTACATGGACTAACACATAGCATGGAAAAATGTTTAGATTCCTGTGAAATAGAAATTATAGCAATAAAATAAATATTAGTATTCTAGTGACAGCCGCTGGCCGTGTGGGGCCGGCTTTAGAATTGTCCCACCCCTCTCTACCCACGGGAGCCGTAAGAGCCGACTGAAGGAATACCGGGGGAGTGGGCAGCAGCACTCGCTCGAGTATTAACAACATCCACTGCGATCGCCAACCCGCCTGCCAAGCGTGGCGATTACGGCATTATCCCCCAAGACGGGACCGCTCGTTGTGGCATTCTCTTGGGGAGGCCTATGTCCAGCAGTGGACGTTGAAAGGCTGATGGATGGATGGACAGCCGCTGAATTGCTTCACTCCGAAGAGTGATAGCGTGATGTTAGGTATTTTTGAAATTACTTGGCTATATTTTTTAACTAAACTGGCAAATATACCTATGATTCAAAATACGTAATATCTTCGCTCAAAACATTAAAATATTAAACTAGATACCAGTGCCTGACAACCTTTAATGACTGCTTCAATGGGCAACTTATCCTTTCACTCTGAAAACTGGCACCTTAAAGTTATTGTACGTTTAATTTACGATTCCTTTCTAGAACTTTCTTAAGCGTTCGCACATTTATCAGTTACAAAGTAATTTGTTACACGTAATTTAAATATATTTACCAGTTTTGATTTAGAAGTTGCTTATTCCCAACAAGATTGGGCTGTTGTAAATAATTCACAGAATATTAGCGTAAAGTAATCGTTGCCGTTCGTTCAGTGAGTAAGAACGCCAGAGGTTCAAGCTAGGTTCCTCTAAATCTCTTTCGTTGCGAGTGATGCCCCTGGTATATAGGCTATAGACCGCTTAACATCAGGTAGGACGTATGTCAATCCGTCTTATTTTCGTTAAAAATTTATTACAAAATATCTTGGAATTTCTGTAGTAGGTACTTACTACACTCAAAGCTCTGCTGCAGACAAAAACTAGATATCCGTTTTTATAGTTCGTATTATGGTATCTAAATTTGTTTGGGATAATCGTATGTATTTATGTGCCCGATAGACGGCTCGCCCCTAATTGTATGGGATTTTACGGGAAATTCAAAATCATGTGTGATTGTGTTGGAAAATTATCACTGCTCGATAGAGAAAAATATCGTGTGGAAACTTGCATCCCTGTGAAGTCGGTCAACCACTGGTTCAACGTGGTGGACTACGGCCTCTGAGAGAAGACCTGTGTCCAATAGTGGGACAAGAATGGGTCGACATAAACATATATATATATATATATATATATAAGTTGATCTCAGTTGACAAAATTTAAAACAATACGGAAACATTGTCAAGCCTTGTGTATCAAATTAATACTGTTTATAACACTATGCAATAAAAATGTGTGTTTGGTAATATAATGTATTATTGACCTTATTTGTTAATTCATCAAGGAAGATGATAATTTATATTCAAGATCATTATCTTTAGTTTGTTAGATAAAACTACAGCCTAATTAATAACATAATTAACGTTATATACGTACATATAATTCGTTTTGGATCTCGCAATTCCTAGTTAAAAATTTAAATATATCACTTGTGTATCTGTCTGTTGTCTGTCATATTCAAAATGCTTCAAATCTACTGGACTGATATCAGGCATTATAAATTATGTTCCAAATATCAATCTCCGTAACGTGTAATGAAAATAAATCATTTTATGCGATATAGAAAATGAAAGCACTTGTGGGGTTAATATAATTTACTGTCAAGTATCATACCATAAATAAAAGTAATGACAGGTGTGTCTTCAAGAAACAAATCACTGACGGTACTACGCGCACAAAACAAAGATTTATACAGTATATTATTCATAAAATCAGATATTAAAATGAATATCGCAGACTTTCTCTGCTGTGCTGTGTATACGATAGGCGAGGGTGTATTATTAACTGTTGCGCAACGCGGCCGATGCACCGTACGCTGGCGCATACCACCGACCGACGTTTAAACTCCGATTAAAAAACTCTGGTTAAATGGAGTCGTCAGATTTTTACGTCCATCAAACCGCGTTAAACTAGCACGACAAAGTAAGACATCTTTCTTATTACGATGAAAGACTTACCAAGCCGAAGGACAGTAATGTGCAGTGTAAAAAGTAACAATAAAATAATTATTCCTAATCTCCCTCGTTCAGTATAAATAGCTATCGTACCTGACTATAGTTCAACCCTGCTCCTAACTTATAAATAACCTTGATGGAAAAAAAGAATAGTGGTCGGCATTGGTTCTTACATATATAAATATATAATATATATGCTGTATATAGCAGTAACAAGGCGGAAGTATCGGCGACCTGTTCGCCTTACAAGTAATGCCGATACAAGTAACATGTTTTTTGATCTTGACATCGCAGACATATATTTGATGTTGTGAAAATGTGTCGATAATTACTCTTGTTTAGATAATAACTGGTGCGATCTGGATATATTATTAATCTAAAAGTATAATTTCTATTTTACTATAAACCCTGCACTAAGGAATAATCCTTATTAGGTACTTTACAAACATACAATTTAATGGACAAAAAGTACGGGCAAGACTCAGAACAACCATTTGTGAATCACACAAAGATTGTTGCTGTTGGTATCAAAACTGTAACAATTATAATGGAAGGTCGGTTTATGAACCACTTCTCCATCTGTGCACGAATGAAATGCTTATGAAAAAAATTAAAGCCTGTGTGATCTTAAAATAAAAACATCCGTTAAAAAAGTTTAACTGTGATATAGAATCATTGATCAAGTTTATTTCTAAAACTTATAAAAGCTTAATAATGCAAAATTAGGCTGTACTTGCGCTTAACTACAGTTAAATTAACTAATCAGCCGCGTATTCGCTTGCCGTTCCTCACTTTACTCTTTTTGTATTCGTTATTGCAGCTAACTTGGGACTGGCTTGACCTATTTACCGCAAATAGATGCAGCCGGGACTCGAACGAGCACCCGTACGACACGTGCTTCGGATTAGACAGCCATTTAAAATACCTCTACTCTTGATGAGTCAGGCGTATGTGATGAGGATTTTTTGTATTGTGTTACTTTTGATACGTGAATGATGTTCGATAGTTTTACTTTTTAAATTGATGAACATGGCACTGGACTGACATGCTATAGTATCTCTTGGGGATGACTATATTCAGTATTAAACGATACATTGCTTATGAATCTTTAACTGGAGCTCAAAAGAAACAAATTATATAATTTACTGTATTTATCTCAGGCTGACGGCACTATTGAGCAATATTTCGTATTGTTATAACTATCAACGGCTCTTGAAGTTATTCATTTCAATGTAACAGCAACCGCCCCTGAAGTTATTGTACGTCAAACACGCCACAATGTGCGTGATTGGGTTTTTATCGATTATTAATTATAACGAATTCACGTTTGTGTTCGTGCATGATATTTTGATTTGATTGAAATCGATATGTTATTTTATGTTTTTCAGTTATAACTGGGAATTACTAAATATAAATTGACTTAGATTAGTGTAGTTGTGGAATGCTTTCCCGCCAGCTTAATTTCTCAAGGTTCTTTACAGCTTTTATCCAACAATTTCCCGCTATTTATATAAACTATAAAGTAAGCCTTGCTTCTTGATAACATGTATATTATACAATGATCGATCGAATCACCTGAAACTGACTTACCAAGTAACTTTTGAAAAAAAAAATAAGAGCTGATACAGCTGTGACTAAAAGAATACATTATGGTTTATTTTTGTACAAAATGAAGCTTATAGACAAGTATTTTTGCGATTCAAAATTGATTGTTCTGATTTCAAAATTGATTGTTCTGATTTCAAAATTGATTGTTCTGATTTCAAAATTGATTGTTCTAATTTCGATTGTACTTTGGGCCTGTTAAATCGAATGGAAACACAGAGCAGTCCGTCTGTGTCCGTATGGTGACGGACTAAGAATACAAGTGTCCCCATCCTTTCCCGCGGGTGTCGTACAAGCGACTAAGGGAAGTAAGCAATTATCACCCATTGGATTACTGGTGGCAAGGCTGGGTACCAAGTGAGAGTACTCACTTGCTATAGGGCCCGAACGGGTTGTTACCACCGTCTCCTGTGTGACCGGTCATGAAGCACGTTTTGGCTGTAGCAGAAGATAGCCGTTTTTCTTTCATTTCATATCTGAGAAATGAAATGGTGTGCAGCGGCTTAACAATACTTTAGCGGCTTAACCACATTTGAGTTTGTCTTTTCTATACGGTAAGCATACAGACCCCCTGGATAAGACTGGGGCATCACGATCGTGATGGGAAAATTAAAAGAGAAAGAGAAGAGGAATAGAAGAGAGGCTTTCAGCACTCTTATGATCTGAACCAAATGACTACAGGATTACCCACCTTTGCCTTACGATAATATATTCTCTAAGAGAGTTGTTCTTCCCCATCATCAAAAGAATCAGAAGGCTATATCTCCAATTCTGGTAACTAAATCTAACAGATAATAAAATATGTAACAACAATATCAACTATGAATATAGTTACGTGTGAATTACGTAAATGCAATGTTTAGCTCATATCTAGTCGTTAATTACGAAACAGACATAATCACCACTTTTACTTGAGAAGGAAATGGCGGCGTTGAATGAGACAAAACATTCACCGAGTTTCGATGATGTGAGATTTGAAACAAAAGTAAATTGTTATAGCCAACAAGCTCGGTTTCAATTTAAGTAAATTTTCCCGCCAGAAAAACAAATGCAGGAGCAATTGTACATGTTTGGCGGGCTTTCTTTACCCGTCCGTCAAACTTACATTTCGTTATTTTTTATTTATTATATATATAACTATTTTGTTTTAATTTACCATCGGATTATTACCCAGAGGTAAATACAAGAAAATCTCTTGCATGCTGGGATAATCAAGGCTCTATCTATCACTAGTAATCATACCAATGTCGAAGGTCAAGGTCAATAAAGATAAGTCCGATCATTCACCAACACTAACCGAAACTCTATCTGTATAGATATGTATATATAAATCTTGTCTAAATGGTGCATTGTGCACTTGGGCGAAGACCGGCGCGTGCGCTCCGTGACTGAAAGCCTGGCTTTCACCTTCGGTTGTTACCACCAACATAGGTATACAACACGACAAACGTATTATGTACTATTAGTGTTTATAACAGGATAAAGATTTAGCATACTGCTTTGAAATTTACAGATTGAAGATGTACGCGCGTTCGCCGATGGTCGAATTCCTATATCTACTTTAGAAAAATAGGTACTTACATGAATTGGAATGTTTTCAATATTTTAAATACCCTTTAATTTTTTTTTGTAATATATATTTTTTAACACTGTTTCGTATGTGCTTATTAAAAAATATTATTATTTTTTGTACTACGTGGGAGGCATTCAGTATATGATCGGAATAATGTATGCAAATACATCCCACACATGGTGCAGGCATCATCCATGACTTTAAAGTAGGAATTCGTTATCGAAATTAGCAGTCCCGAGCGATTGTCACGATGGCTGAATTGGCCAAGCATCTGAGATGCTCGTTGCTGTTATTTTCGATTACAGATTTTCTTAATTCGTGTTCATTTATATGGCTAAGCATGTCAAATGCTTGAATAACATAAAAATATTAAAATAATTAAACATGTTTATAAATAGAAAAATTAAATGTGTAGACCAGTGACTGAGTCTGACTTGTCTCAGCATGAATGGGTACCGTTGGCTCTATCGGGAAAGTACCACCCTGACACTGAAGATCAGCGTGAAACAGCGGTAGGTACTACTACAGTTGTGTTTCATACGGTGAGTGAGAACGCCGGAGACCCGAGTCCCCTCCTTGTCCTCCGTCTTCTCCTTATTTTCTTTCCTTAGAGTTGAGAACACGCGAGTGATGCCTCTGATGTTGCTAGCGTCTATAGGCTACAGTAACCGCTTACCATCATGTGGGCCATATACTTGTTGGCCACCGCCTCACGTAGAAAATTAGTTTTTATAGTATTATATAATATATATTCTCAAACTTCAGAGATCTAAATAATGTAGGTAGTAAAGGTTGCATTTCGTCAAAAATCCTAGATATTTGTTATTTGTTAAATTACACGCATGCAAAGTCAGTTATGATTGAGCATCCAAACGAAGTCCTTAGCATTTTAATGAAATAGTAAGTGAGCTTATCCATCTTCTCAAAACGCAATATATAAGCTGAGCATTTCAATAAGGATGTTAAAATTGCAGTTGGTTTAGTAACAACAGACCCACAGACGAAACGCATTCCTAGATGAATTACAACTAGTTAAAATATAAACTGTTGCGGGCTCGGGAACGCACTAGAGGCCATTTCTCTTAACACCGCAAGTTATTCGCGCTCTCACGAACTAAACAGCACGCAGTAAAAACGCAAACGCGTTCGTAAGAACAGCCCGGCGTTAGAGACTTGCATGCGCTTGCGCAGTGAAAGTACTTTCGCGCGCTCGTTGCCCCGGTCGTCGAACTTGGCGTTAGAGAGAGACGGCGCTATATAGGAAAGCGGGATAAGTATAGTTTTCTGAGGAAAGCCGTGAAAAGTGGTGGGGTGTGCGAAAGTGCGCTCCGTCAGGAAATCGGTTCGCTCGTAAATGCCTTCAGTTAAATGATTTTTATGCGTTCACCTTTATGATGTCAATAAAAAGTTCATTGTATATGAACTATTTTATAACCTTGCTGCGGTGGCAGTGAACTCTATATTTTTAATCAGGATTTATTGCATCCTAAGAGAAAGTTTTAACCCCCACAGTGTAGATAAGGGGAGTGAACAAAATAGAGTATTTTAAGTGAGAGTACGTACCTGCAGTAAATAACACATCGTTAATTATTTACTCGCACATTGCAATAACAGCTGGACACCATGTTTTTCTTCTAAAGTATATAGAGGTGAAGGAAAAGGTTTTATTCTTTTCTAGAGTCTGCTCGCGACTTCGTCTGCAGGGACTTGAGAATATAAATACATCACTCTATATTACACTAATAATCTTAATGCAAAAATGAAATCCCATAGGAGCGATCCACTTTTAACGGTATAAAGAAGCTAGCGTATGTCCTCTTATAGGTTTTGCACGTATGCTAAATATCATGCTAAACGTAACAATAAAACGCACATAATATTAATGGGGCCGGCTTTAGAATTGTCCCACCCCTCTCTACCCACGGGAGTCGTAAGAGCCGGCTGAGGGAATGCCGGGGGAGTGGGCAGCAGCACTCCCTCGAGTATTAACAACATCCACTGCGATCGCCAACCCGCCTGCCAAGCGTGGCGATTACGGCATTATCCCCCATGATGGGACTGCTCGTAGTGGCGTTCTCTTGGGGAGGCCTATGTCCAACAGTGGACGTTGAAAGGCTAATGGATGGATGGATGGATGAATATTAATAAGGATGGCACTTTGTTTTTCTTTGTTTTTACAGCGTGGGTGGCAAACAAGCATACGTCCAACCTGATTATAAGCGGTTGCTGTCGGCTTTAAACGCTAGCAACACCAGAGGTATCACTCGCGTGTCGCCAACTTCAACGAAAAACAGGTGGCGTAGAAGGATCATAAGGATAGGATAGGAAGAAATAACGAGAGGATAGAGAGAGGGTTTGAGCCTCTGGAGCTCTCAGTCACCACACAAACCAACGGTAGGAGTACCTAAAATTAGCACTGAAGTAATCCAACACAGTACCAGTGGTCCGTCAACACAGGCGGAAAGACGGCACACGGTGGGTTTCTTTAGTGGGTGAAGGCCCCACACTAACCTTTTCGTTGCCCCGAAAGACGGAGTGTGCGGTTAGGTAAATGTTTTTCCGCATAAAAAAAAAAGAGTACCTAACATTGTTACACGGTGAACTTCTGTGAGAGGATGGTACTTCCCCGATCGAGCCAGCTCATTCATACTGGGATGAACAAGACTCTACCACTTGTAATCATGTTTTATTTATACTATGCACAAAATACTATGTTTACAATGAACGCATCCAATAACTGGATTGGAAATGCCTACATTTTCTTACGTAATTTAACAAGTAATTTTTATTGCCATAATGCCATTAAATATCTAACCACAATCCATACGATGACAATGAGATCTTATAATGGGTTACTTTAATCTCTGCATTCTCCCAACTTTGTTAGTAACAGTACATAATAGTTGCAACACTGCAGAACGAGTCGCACAGAGATTTCAGCCATTAAATAACGCAAGATCTTATCAAAACTCAGTAAATTGTGGTGCAAGTCATGAAAGAGGGGGAGTTTGTTTTCACTTTCTCGGGACGTTTAGAAAGTGATTAAGTGTCCATAGTACAATAGTCTACTAAATTATTATCGTTTTCCACAGTTGGTCCTCCCGTGGCCTTGGCTCTGGTAAATATTTGAAATGTCTAGATACTCGTAGTAGAGTCGTATCTTCTAATAAACAATTTACATGAATAGTGAGGCAAAGTTTGTAGCAAACTTTGTAGATCAATCTCGGTTTTTTCCCATTCGAATACTTTACGAAAAATGGCGCCAAATTTAACAAACACTCAATTGACTCCAATAAAGTTAATGAATACAAAATTTTCGTAATTATTTGCGGAAGTCGAAATTGAGCTGGCATAAAATTTAAATAACTAAATATATAATACTAAAGATATTTTAAAAATAAGAGTTAAAATACATAGTTAAGTTTTATGATGGACTTAATATAATATTTAATTTAATAGTAATTTGTTTAGGGATGCCGTACTTGCGTCGTTCTAGTTATAGTTACATTTTAGTAGAATTCAACAATAATTATAAATAAATTATTAAATGTGCAAATTATTTGTGAATAAGGAAAAAGAGACTTTTTGTACGAGTGGGAACAGAACCCGCGTCTTTTCCAATCCGGGGAAGTGCTCTAAGCCACTGAGCTATCGTACAGATCTTTCGATCAATCCCCTTATCACATTTGCCTTTACGATCAACGCCATCTATCGGAATGCATTTACATGCATTAAACCAATATAGTAAGTTTTTCGAAAGATCTGTACGATAGCTCAGTGGGTTAGAGCACTTCCCCGGATTGGAAAAGACGTGGGTTCGATTTCCGCTCGTACATAAAATCTCTTTTTTCTTATTCACAAATAATTTGTACTTTAAAAAGTGGCGGAGCATGTCAAATGCTAAAAATATAGATCAAAAAAGTTATTAAATTTGTTTAGAAAATGTACAATATTAATTTATTTTTATCAAGCTAACACGTGTGACATTTTAATTGATTCATTCTTTCATCGATGCCCGTTCAGTAGTCATTGTGGGATGTACAAACAAACAAATAGACAAATTCTAAAACAAAGTTATTATTCTCAAACGTCTTAAATGTACAGATGTAATTCTGTAACAATGTGCATAGTCTCACGCCTGTATCCCTGAAGGGGTAGGCAGAGGCGTTTTATACAGCTATAGATCGCCAACTGTGATTTACCATCAGATAAGTCGTAGCTCGTCTGCTACCATATGCAATAAGAAAATATAACGAAAATATAAAATTCAGCAAACGTAGATAAAAGTTTCCACTTAAATTATGAACGTTGTGTTTGTAAGTAATTCAAAAATTCATAAAAAGTGCTTCTTACTCGCTTACATAAGTAGACACACACATTTTTTTTTTAGCAAATCGTGTGAATGTTTAAGACAATAACCCTATCGCTCATAACTTGCGCGGAGGCAACTACTCGCGCAGCGTTAATTGTTAGCGCGAGAGTGAAAGTTTATACACAAATTAGTTTTGTTTTCATTCTCGTCTATGTGCCGCTTTAATTAATTCCTTTTTAGTCAGGCCTCGGGGCATTCACTGTTATGAGAATGACAAATACTTTGACAACACAATCTGTGATAACTGATCATCGAGTTTATGGCGGGACGACAAGCGGTTGAAATCTTGTTACAAACTCCGGTAAATTTAGAAGTGCACAAAATGTAACGTAGTAATAATGATCTGAACGATTTCGGTCACGACGACCAGTGTTAACGGACACTAGTCGTGTACGCAGGAGGTATTATAATATACGAGTGTATTCCCTTACTCCCATAGTTAGAACTTCGAGCTGCAATTGAGAATTTCTTTCTAAACAAAAAACTTAAAAACTTTTTGTTTACTCGACTCAACATTGGAACTTTTTGTTACTAAGGCGGGAAAAATGTACACTCCACACATGTCCGGGGCTACGAACAGGGTAGTGTCCCCCTAACCCACTAAATAAACTCGCCATGTGGCGTCTCTCCGCCTGTACTGGCGGACTACTGGAACTCTGTGACATTACTTCAATGGTTCAGCATTCGAATCATATACCAATGTATAGCTTCCTTTGTTTTATCTAACAATAGGTTTATATATAGCGTATACATATTATTGAAATCATAATAATACAGTATATTATAAGTATATAATACAATACCTTCCTTGT